>CM029382.1:11271354-11960048 GCA_017165825.1 Hepsetus odoe
GTGTATATGTGTGTGTGTGTGTGTGTGTGTGTGTATGTGTGTGTGTGTGTGTGTGTGTGTGTGTATGCATTTGTGTGAGTGTGACAGAGAAAAGGAGAAGGGGTATGTGTGCGTGTGTGAGTGCGTGTGTGAGTGAGAGAGAGAGAGAGAAAGAAAGAGAGAGAGAGAGAGAGAGAGAGAGAGAGAGAGAGAGAGAGAGAGAGAAAGAGAGAGAGATGCTGTGTATATTTGTCAGCACCCATGTGTGTGCGAGTGTGTGTGTTTAACAGGATGTCAGAGGTAGGCAGCTTTGGGTCATGTACACTGTGATCTGCATCCTTTCTGCGAAATAAAGCCTCGCTTAGTTTGGTCTGGCTGAGGGTACACAGAGGAAAACAGTACATGCATGCACACCAATGCACACACACACAAACGCTCACTGTTCTCTGATACTCTGCTGTCTAGCTGGAACAAGAGCAGAACTTATTTTTTTATTTATCTATAAGGCACTGTATTTTATACTTAGAATCTTAAAAAGATTTTCCTTTTTTTTCTTAGCTTTTAATCAATTCTTAACTGCAAACTCTATCCCATTGCACTTCTCCTAACTTGCCCTGGTTTCACTGGTTTCATTTGTTACTTCACTTAAAAACTTAGACAACTTTTAAGCAATAATCTGCTTTCTCTTTTGTTGTCCGTTGTCGACCATAGGACGATGGGTTCGCACATCTCAGTCACGGTTCCTCCCAAGGTTTCTTCCAGCTTCATTATTGAGCTTGAACTCAGATTGTTTAAAACTGCTTTGTGACAATAACAGTGCAATATAACTAAAGCTAACTTTAATTGAAAAACTTACAAAAATAACAATAAAAAATAACAATAATTTTCGAAGCCTGACTCTAAATCAAACCTTAAACACTGTAATCAAACATCCATCCATCCATCCATCCATTCATCCATTTTCTGCTGCTTGTCCCAAACGGGGTCGCGGGGGAGTGCTGGAGTCCAACCCAGCGCACACAGGGCGAGGACGGGGGACACACCCTGGACAGGTCGCCAGCCCATCGCAGGGAGGAGCGTGACGGGGACGGCACCTTGCTCAAAGGTACCTCAGGGAAACCCACTGGGAAGGGGTTCGAACCCCCGATCCTCTGAACATGTGGCCAACGCCCTAACCACTAGGACACCACTGCCCCTTGTAATCAAACATAAATGCAAAAATAAAGCCATTTCAGAAGCATGTGTTTAAATCAAATATACATGCAGTAAAGCGAGCTGATATACAACTACACTATTCACAGATCAAGCATATGATTAGTATACAGTGATCTCATCACTTATCTACTCTGTCATACTAAAGGTTCTGTGAATAGTATACAGATTGAATCAGATTCAGTCGAATCTGAGTTAAAATTTCGAGGAAGTGACTTTGCAAACAAACAAGGCCGATACAAATAAAAGAACACAGAGGGACATGAAAAACAAAATGACAGAGCATTAATGCTTAATCAACCGTAGGTATGACTAGAAGCATATTCCCTGAGTTCACACATCACAGCAAGTGCCATCAGCGCAGTGGGAGTTCAGACATGATGGCTTCTCAAAAGTGGAATAAATTCATGGAAATTTAGAGAGGTTTGAAATACCATTAAAGACAGAAATCTGTTTTTTTTCTCCTCTTACGCCAGAGTCTGTAGCCCATCATCATCCTAATGGAAACCCCTGTGCCTCTAGTCAGTGGTGTGTCCTTGCCTGGGGTGACTGTTAGCATTTGGTCTTGGCGACGGTCCACTGGGTGGTCATGGGGCATATGTGTGGTTTTTGAAAGTGTGTATCTGTATGTATATCTCTGTGTTTATCCATGTGTGTGTGTATGTGTGTGTGTGTGGTTCCAGCCCTCTGAGACCTGTGGCTGTTGGCCAGCTGCAGCAGCCCTAATACCTCAGGCTCTGACATGATGGCTGGTGCGCAGACAGCAGAGAGAGACTGAGGCTACTTTGGCCTTTCATAGGCTGAGATGATGAGTGAGACGCAGAAGCACGAGAGGCAGAAGAACGCACCTGTGAGATGTCCATCACGGAATCACAGCTGAGAGGTCGTGCTGAGGTCAAGTCATTGAAGCCCAGCAACGTCGAGATAATTCCATTCTGATCGATGCGGCGAATCATAGTGCCGTCTACGAAGAAGATCATGCCATACTTGTCCACTGTGATGCCTGGGGTGAAAAATTTGTGAAAGAGAATGCAATTTATTTCTGCAATACAGTTTTAATTCTAAGAGGTGACTGGCTAAGCACCAGTCAATGCGGTTGTAAAAAATTCAATATACGCGATTATGAAGCATATATTGGGTGGACAACTAATGTTCACCACACAACAGCATTTTTATGTAGCCATGGCTATGATGTTGTAATGTAATACATTTTGGAAGGAAACGTTCTAAAAGGATGTATTCTGTGGCTGAATGGGACTTTTGCCATAATTCTGTAATACTCGATCAACCTCTCTACAAAACTTGCTTCAAAAGAAAACATTTGAGGCCAGATGGTAAGGATCAAGGTCAATTGAATTCAGGATAATACACACACACCCACACACACACACACACACACACACACACACACACACACACACACACACACACGCATGCACGCACACACACACACACACACACGCACACACACACGCACACACACCCACACACGCACGCACACACACACGCACACACACACACACACACACACACGCACACACACACACACAGTAGCTGAATGCAAAATTATTCTCATTACATTTGGTGAATTAACGAAAAACAGAAATGTGGCCTGTGCAAAAGTTTTTTTGTGTTTAAGTTCAATTAATGTGTTTAAATTGGAAGAAAATGTTATATTTAGGTGTGTTCTTGGCACAGGATGTATTTAATCAATTTCAACTAAAAAATAAACAAACATTTCTTTTGTTCGGAGGTGTTTGGATTAAATTTTTAATTGATCCAATCAGATCGATAATTACCCGAAGCGGCGGCTCGGTTTGAGCTTGCAAATCTGCTAAATGTTACATTGATTCACTGTACATATAAAGCAGGGAACATTAGGAGAAAGAGGGACAGACACAGGTTGGAGGAAATTAATGCATATCACACAGTGCTGACATGCTCAGTAGCAAGCCCCAAGACAAATAAAATATCCAAGTGAATTCATTATTTATGTTCTTTGAACAATAGGAGCTAGAGAGCATGCAGAGAGAGAGAGAGAGAGAGAGACAGACAGAGAGAGAGAGAGCAATGAGGTGTGGTCGTAGGGCTATAAGAAAGCATGTGATCGGGTGACTAATGTGTCATATAACAGTCAGAAAAAGGTCTGGCTCAGCTACAACATGCTGAGTCTGTAATCAATGGCTTTTGTTGCGAATGTGCTTTTCCTTTATGAGTGCTGAACAACACACTGCTCAAGCACCATCCATCTGAAAGCTGGGGAGAGAAAATACCATTATGCCTGTATTTCTGGAAATGGAGGGAAGCATTGATCTGGACTGCAGAGCTCAGGCTCTTTCACCGAGCTTGCAGTACCCACCTAATTCCCCCTCCATAACCCCCCATGTCCCAATGCACTCCTCAAACTAAAGCAAAGAACTCAAAGCACTAAATATCTTCCATTCGGCTGAGGGCTACCCTCCACTTCCAAACTGCAATGGACGAGAGCTATCATTTGGCTTCATGTTACAGCTTTTTGCTATCAATTTCATGCTGAAGGCTGAAAAGATGATTTTGTGTTGTCTCGATGGCTGAGCTGCATCTAATCTGACATGCAACCCTGATACAGGACGGGGTCTAATTCAGTGCACAAATCTGGGAGCATCTGAGGTAAACGCAGTGTAATATAGTGTGTCAAACAGTTTTAGGTTATGAATAATACTTTGAATAATATGCCTCCAGTGCTACATAACTAACCTAAAATATTCATGAAATTACAAACATTTCTCATTCTTTCTGCAGCAGAAAACATTAGAGGCAGCTCTGTCTTTATAAGACAATAATACAGTTTTAGCTGAAACGACTGAAAAATGTGTTTTTGGAGATGGCAGCTTCAATAAAATTTGCATTCATTAAAGGTTAAAGGGCAAAGACATACTGTTATGGTCAAAAATATGGGAATAACAGTTACGGTTCAGAATATTATTAAACTACTGAAACAAAAAGTACTAGTAACAGATTTGTCAAAATAAGTTTCCACTTAGAAAATCATTTTGAGAATACATTCACAATACTTTTGTGAAAAAGGAGAATACATTCACAATACTTTTGAGAAAAAAAATCAATTTATGAAATTATGAAGGTATTGCTCTTCTCTGAACTGTCTAGATCTATTCTCTGAACAAATGACAAAATCCCATTAGACACCACAAAAGCAGATAGAAAGTGCACTAAGGTAACATTGAGGATTCAAAATCCATTAATGTACACTGACTTGTAAGGGATTGAATCTGTCTAGGCATGATTTTTGGATTCAACAGGCTACAACCCTATCATGCTTCACCTTACTTCAGTATTCATAGCTCCTGAAGAACCACATTAACTGGATCAGGTGTTTTACATTAGGCCAAGAACTAAACTGTGTCAGAATCAAGATGGGCACTGGACTTGCACAGATGCTGTCTCATTATGAGAATGATGTTACATTAACACTATCTTTCTTAACAGCAACATGTAGACCACTGAATGCACATTGAGGACAAAAATGAAGGAGTGATTTGCTGTTAAACCCATCTCAGAACTTTTCATGTCAAGCACAAAGCGTGGCACAGTGTCAGAACTGAAAGACAGAAAGTTGCAAATGTCAAAGCAACCACAGCGAATAGCCTCCCGGAACATTACAGGGTTCAGTAGACCATTTGAGTGCTCCCTCCATTCATTATGTGAGCTGCTTATCCCAACCAGGGTCACAGAGGGTGCTGAGGCCTATCCTCCACAAAAGGTGGAGAAACACACTAGGCATACAAACAGACAAGTGCACTTTCAAATTCAAATTCAAATTTAGGGCAATTTAGCTTCCCCAATCCACCTGACATACATGTTTTTGGATTTGGGGAGGAAACCAGAGCACCTGGAACTCGCACAGACAGTGAGTTTTTTTTTGCTATTGAATTCTCTGCAAATCGAAGTTCTTACCTCTCGGGTTGGTAAGGGTGGCCTCCGTGGCCTTTCCCCCATCGCCACAACGAGTCTCATCGTAGGGAAGACATTGGTCTCCTGTCCCCGCTAGCAGCTCCAGGTTCTTCGCCACATCCTTCACTGTATTCAAGGACTTCACCTTGAACACCTTACGGCTGCTAGTGTCTGACAGATACAGTGCGCCCGACACCGGACTGGTGGCCAGGTAGTACTTGTGGGCAGGACTATTACTATATGTGGAAAAGAAACAGAAAATTCTTACTGGAGAGCTCAGAGAGGTGATCAAAGCTCACTTTAATGGATTAGTACTGGTTAATAATAAGCATTCTGACCCTTTTTTTAGGTCTATTTTCCTTTTATTTTCCTGCGCTATTCAAATACAAGGCATTTTTCTGCAGGTGTCTGCAGAGTGAAACTATATAAAAGTGGAAAGCTAGCAAACTTGTGTCAGAATGTAGTGAAGCTAGCCTAAAGCAAAACTTGAGTTAGTAAATACTGAGCAGCAACAGGGAACTAAACATGAGAAAACTGAAAAACCCATGTTACAGCAACTTGTAGCTTATTAAAGGAAGCAAAAAAAAATATTCGTTTAGAGGATTTCAAACATTGCATGTGTTAGTGTAGCATTTTCAATTGCAACTGACAGACTAACATGTATGTCGCTGTCCAAATCAAACCTTACATCTGAAAAGAACTCTCTTGTAAAGAATGAGACATTTTTAACTGAAAGGTAACTAGCTGCCTCACAAAAGTAGAAAATGAACCAGAGTTAAAACTGAATATTCTATTCGAGTGAGTTCTTGTTTTATAATGTGCAAAAGAAAAATGCATTAAAATTAAAAGGAAATACAAATTTCAAGGCTTGCTAATTGAACGTGCTATATATTAGCTGATAGAAAGCTGACTGTGACATGCCAAAATCTGCTGAATACATGTTTGCATTTTCAAATAAATGTTGGTATTGCTGTTGAAGAAGTTGGGAAGGTCAATCAAATGACAACTAAGTTTAATCTTTTCTGCCACAGTTTGGCACCTTTTGATGGTGCATGTTTATAGTGAGTGTGAAACCAATGATGGATTTCATAAACACAACACACTTGTAGCACCGCCTAAAACCACCTTTCTGGATAACACAAACATCTGCATGATATGGCATTCAACAAACAGCCTTTGCCAAACGATCAAATGCACGCAGATCCTGTAGCGGGCAAAACCCCAGGAGTTTAATGTGTTGCCAGTGTGTGTTCAGGTAGGTGCTCCGACAATGTCCCGGGGGATAGAGATACATGTAGTCTGAGGATGGCATCTCAAAACATTATGCATTCTCAAGCAGAAACACCACAACGCTTAGCAAATAGCCCATTATACAGCCAGTATAGTCAGCCTGACACAGTCATCCCTCACATCTACACAGGGGGCACGACAACATCAAGGCCTGACAAAATAGCTCCAATCAAAGCTGGAGTGAGAGAGCCAGCTACCTGCTGCAACACAAACTCCACTCTGTAGCCTGCTTGCTGTTCTCCCCCTCCCAGGCTAATCAAATAAAGCAGGCAAGGCACCTGCACTGCAATTTAAAGTTTCTGGAAATCACAAGTTGTATAATTGCGACAGGCTTCCGGGCACTTCAGTGGATATGGACCTTGTTACTTCAGGCCGACATGTCTACCTCTAAACACAGTTTAATTTTTTTCCCCCGTTTTTTAAAGAAAGATTGTTCTGTTTTCGACATCTCCAACATGGGGAGGCCAAGGTGGTTGAGTTGATGGTTTTTGATTTTCTTCCATTTGAAAGGAGAAAGGATACTTTAGGAAATGTGAAAATAATAAAAATCTCTCCACCTTCACATGGTCAGCCCACTCATTGGGGCTTATCTTCTTGAACAGAGAAAGAAAGGTCAAGGTTGGAGAGATGCTTGGAAAGAAAGCGAGGCAAAAAAGGTCACGAATCAGCACGAAGAATAAAAAAATCTGCTCTTTTCCATACCCCTTATGAAGTGGAAGGTTTCTAGACACAATGAAACTACACACTCAATAATAGCTAAAGGTAACACTCAATCTGACTACCTTTACCGTCAGCTTAACCCTTAACCCTTATTATAGAGCTAACCCTTTAGTCACTGAGAATCAACTGAATTTCACCATGATTTGTTCATTGGAACAACAAATGTAGAGGGCTTTTCACATGGAGTGGGACCTCACTTGCATTTACATTTACATTCATGGGATTTAGCAGACACTCTTATCCAGAGTGACTTCCAATTCCTGAATATAGGGACAGTTCCCCTGAAGCAAATTGGGTTAAGGGTCTTGAACAGGAAACTGAATGTGGTAGTGCCTGTGAGCACATAATTTGAACCTGTGACCTCTTGTCCATCGGCATGTATCTTACCACTAGAACACTCAAAGCCCCACTTATAGTGACCTAGCATGTACTTCCACATGGATAACACAATTAGAGAGACACTCTGATATAGAGGGAGTCAGAAAAATGCAGGGAATTAGCATAAAGAAAAAGAAATCTGCTCTTTTTCAGTATCTCTGTCCCAGAAAAGCAGAGGGCAACACCCTAAAGACAGTTTCAAGTCACAGGGCTTCAGAGCAGGGCTTCTCCTGCCACACCCTATCATCGTTAACGCCCAGGCTGATTCCCAACCCATTTCTATCATGCCTCACACCTCACCCTGAAAGGCCCTGAAAGGCCCTGAAAGGGCGAGAACAGCCATGCCAAAACCCAGGCCCTCCCGGGAGTACAGGAGAAAACTGGAGAACGGGTTTTTGCTCCTGCCAGCTCCAATCCGTTATGCAGGATGACAACTGACCTTCTGCTGAATGCTGGGAAACAGGCTGCTGTAGCCATCCTGGGGGCAAAATGTCATTTCAGCATGTCACTGACCCATTGACTGATGACCACCGTTTGGAATGAAGGCAAAGCAGGTTTGTCTACAATTGTTGTTATGCTTCCTGGCTTGGAAAGAATAGAGGAAGAAGCATGGCGTGGCAGGACTAGCTACTTCCTTTCTCTCATCTTCTTGCACGCTCCGGTGGTACATCATTGGTATAGTGCTGTGCACAGTGCCGTGCTGGTTTCCCATCATGCTCTCTGGCATTAGGGGTACAGCCTGACCTTTGTGGACTCGATATACTATGTTTATATTCTTTCAACATGGACGGTGGTGAGGAGATAATTGGATTTTGCAGTGGGTTGCCGTGGCGACAGAGGCTGCTATTCTAGCAATGGGGGGAGTATTTTAGTGGGGGTCAATGCACATGGCAATGAGATAAACACCACACACACACACACACACGCATGCATGTGCACACACACACACACACACACACACACACACACACACACACACACACACACACACACACACTCACACACACACACACACACAATCACTATTACTCATCTATTATGCTAATAATAGTCTAAGTGATGTCATTTTTTACAATTGTATACATTTTGATGCATACTGATAATTGACCTAAAACTTAAATAGACTGTAGTAAGTTTGCTTACTTTTGCCACTTTAAATGGCTTTTGTATGACAGTGAAGATATACTACTCTATGAGCACAGATCTGTGCTTAGCTACTGTAATACAGCCAATATTGCTTTGATGGTCACATTAAGACAGATGGAATGCATCAAATCTGCCCTATAACTAAACGTTTGTGTGACCCACCAATGCAAAGATCAATCAGTAGTGCTTCGTGCTAGACAGGCTTTGTGTGAATACTGCAAGAGGCTGGGAGGCTGGTATTCCCCAGTTCCCAGCTCAGTTATGTCCTGTCAGTCAATTTCCAGTGCCAAACAGCTACCCGCCAATACCACAGCAGGTATTACAGGTATCATTCCTCATGCAAAAATAAAATTTGCTAAAATTATTCCAGCCTTTTAATCCATTTTGAATATACTAATATAGTTGTTCTGATCAAGGAAATCAATGCACTACAAAGAAAAAAAAATATGTTTATAAAGCTAATATTTATCATTCTGAGATTTTGTCCAAAAAAACAAGAAAAAAATCCTGAAAAAAGTACATATTCTTTCAGTATTCCAAAAAAATGGGAGAAAAATCATATATCTATTATATATGAAGTCATTTTATTTGCCAAGATACCATCTGCTTTTATATGTGCATTTACCAGAAGTGAAAGTGAAAAGGAAGGAGTGAGATTCTTCTACATAGTGATAGAAATTGTATCACATTACGTTGATAGTTCAAGATCTACATGCCAGTACCTCTGGGTCCACTAAATTGAAATTGTAACTACTGTGGAGGTAGATTTTAATGAGTTAGAAAGGCCACAGCCAGAGACTTTGGACATATTGTCCAATAGAAGTTAAGTTCAGGCTGTCTATTTTGTGTTCAGGGCATTTATGGGGAAGAACTGCAATTCATAACATCAAACGTTGTTAATGAACTGAACATTCGGAAGCCGCTAAAAGCATATGAGTGTGTAATTTGTCTCTGACCGAAATGTCAAGCTATGCTGTACGTGAGACAGTCAGCTTTTTCCTCTCACTAGTGGAGGAGGGCTGATTACAGTCTTTAGGGTAGCGATATCCCCTGAGGGCCAGAAATATTTAAAGCGCTGAAACTGAGCTTAGACTAAGACCATGACTGCTGTAGCGTTTACCTATCTGACATTTCAAATAATGGGTCTGGCACTTGCGCTCTCTTCCACATACATGCGTCGCTCTTTCCGCAAATGTTTGCTTTAGTGTGTGGCCATAACTCAAGGAGTGAGGCAATACACGTATCAAACTACTTTCCGTCCATCTCTATCAGTGTTTAAAACTCACCATGGAAACACTGCCCTTTTCATCACTGCGGGAGAGGCATGCTATTTGATGCGTGTAGAGCTAGCCTTTGTCCGGATGACCACACAACACAAAATCTGGCTCCACGAATCTCTGATGTATTTTTTGAGTGATGCCATAAAGCTTCATAGCATCAAAGCGCTGCAATGATGTTGATGATGTTTGTGAGTAGGAAGGACCGTTACATATTACAAATCTCTTACCTGTGCCTGAAATCTTTATTTCTGTGCCATTTGATTGGAACAGCAGGAAAAAAGGTAGGAGAAGAGAAGTGGTTAGCAGGGGTTAGTGTAAATTAACAGAATACGGTATGGTTAGTAATGATAATGAAATGCGCAAGCAGTAAGAGAAAAAGATGTAAGTGTAAGGCCATAGAAACTTGAACAGAGGAAACACATTTTGCTAAGTGCTGTTTTTCTCGAAGGAGGTGCTCTCTAAAATTGAACAGATTAGTCTGTAGTTTTACTGCTTTGGCACATTGGTGTTCAAGCTAAAGAAAGATTTCAGGGTCTTTAGAGAGACTTCCTTCCTTCATTTCTCCTTTGGTTCAACAGCAGAAACAATACTCTTGAGTGTGCATATCCATCCTATTTAACTCTGAATAAACCCCCCCGTTTTAAGCACTGTTCAAAAAAACACTTTATATATTTATTAATACAAAGCACGTGTGTCTGGGTAAGTGAACATAAGCAGCCAGGACTTACCTGAGTTCCAGAACACTTGTGACATTCCCAGTGGTGAAGATTCGACGGATATAGTTGAAATCTCCCACAAATAAGCTTCCATCTGAGCCACAGGCCAAAGCCACTGGAGCTAAAAGCTTATTTCCATCAGCCAGGCCATTACAGCTTGGACAGGAGATACTGCGCCGTCGCCCGTTACCCATGATGCTCCCAATGACCGGGGGCTGCTGGGAAATGAAGACGTTCTCACCATTGCCCTTGTGTAGGATGCCTGTGGGAATGGACGAGTTTTATGTTTGCACATCTCTGGATGTCCAGTAACAACAGTGAAAGGTAAAATGTCAAATAAGATTTCAAGTCAAGTACGTTTTATTTATATAGTGCTTTTTACTGTTGTTGTGGATGACTCTGGATAATCAAGAAATGCTTATTACTTAAAGATGAATAATATTATAATTTAAACAGAGTAAACAGATTTAACCACTGATGGCCAGTACTGTCTGTGGTTATTAGAAGTGAGGTCCATTACAGTCTGTAGTGAGGAGCTGATTGAAAGGTTTTAAGCTAGTAGGAGTAGTAGTTGTGTTTGTGTGTGAGTGAATGTAGCTTTAAAACCTTCAGTGCATATCATCGCATGTCAATTTTAAGTTGTGAATTAAACAGCGAGGATTTTGAAGTATTTGTGCTAATTCTGTTTTAGCTCCTGCTTTATTCTGTAGTGGAGCAACATGGGTTCAGAGAGAGAAAATCATGGGGTTTAAATGCTGATTCAATTTGTCTCAGCTTTATTTAAAATTCCTTTCCCCTGTCATGGAGCAACAGCATGCCTGCTGGTCTATGAAAAGGGATTTCATATCACTACCAAACAGAACTGAGAAGAAGTGAACTGAGCCAGATCAAGGCATATTCACTTTTATTGGCCTGAGCCTTTTCATTCCCAAAGCTGATCTGCCTGAGCAGCAATTATCTGAACTAATATCTGCTGTGTTTACTGCCCACATCCATTCCATGACTGCTCACATATTTGCACATCAGAGGGAAACTCAATGTACATCTTTCATCTCTAAGAACATACTGTGTGCCCTAAACAGCCATGAAAATAAGTATATCATTATCAGAAGATAAATGAGTAAAACAATTATCAGCACTGGGCCTAGGGTTAGGTTTGACTGATATTTCTACTTTGTACAAGGGCATATTGTTTAGGGGTTTTCATTGGCTACTACTACACATGGCTGAGGTGAAAAGGAATCAGGGAACAAGACGTTTGACTTCAATTTGCAACACAACTTGTTAAGTGTGCTGCATGACCAGTCTGCCAGCT
This sequence comes from Hepsetus odoe, assembly GCA_017165825.1. NCBI lineage: Eukaryota > Metazoa > Chordata > Actinopteri > Characiformes > Hepsetidae > Hepsetus > Hepsetus odoe. The sequence continues at coordinate 11,283,342 of CM029382.1, forward strand.
GCAAAGCATGACCAGCACAGAGGTTCCACCTTAAACAGCGGGGGCTTTAGTGCCTTGCTGAAAGGCACACTCTGAAGTAGCCAGTCAGTGACACGCACACAGTGACTCTAAAACTACATATCAGCCTTGGCACATTTGCATTATTTTATCATGCATTGCCCAGAAGTTCAGCCTGTTTTGGTTTTCCACTGAGCACCTGCTGGCTAAGGCTTTGCTTGTGTGACATGCAGACTAATATCAGCTAGCTCACACAGTGCACTGGAGTAGAGAAAAGAAGGCAATTAGACAATTAGACAAAAAAAACAGAATAGGATATGGGTCTACAGGGAGCGAGGGATGATAGGGACAACGAACAAGCAAGACACTTGACGAGTAGAAAAACAGAATCAACTTCAGTGGAAGTCCTCTGTCCGAGCTGCCTGTCCTCCTGATGACTGGACCGATTTCTGTGACAGATCGAAGTGCCACCTGCACTCCACGCACTCCTGCTGTAAGCACGCCTCATTTCCCATGATGAGTGTGTATGGGTGCTGGCTGGAGACCTTGGTTCAGACACAAAGTGGCGAAAGACAAGGCTCTGTGTGCCCACAGTTCGTTTCTTTCATAACTCAAGTGGCAGGAGCAAAATTGACCCACAAAAAAAAAAAAAAAAAAAGGAAGGAGGGAGAAGAGAAATGCAGTGGACATGACACATCCCCCAAGTGTCAGGATGTTACAGTAGCCAAGACAAAAAAGTCAGCAGTGCAGAAAGGACTGTCTGCACCCATGAAGGAAGAGTAGCATTAGTAGTCATTATGGAGCGGAGTGTGTCTTAGTCTTAGTCACAGTGGTCTCAGTATGCTTCTGGTTATGATATATTTAAGTGAACTCACAGGCTTTCCTTTATTATGCCTTTATCACAAAAACACCCTCAAAAAACATTTTATAACTTTCACATGAATGGGTGGGGGCTAAACTGCTGCATGATGAATGCTTGTGATCTCACCACTTTGTATATTGAGTGCATGGTGCTGGTCTATGCTCCAGCTCCCCAGGTTGGACGCAGTGGTCTCGTAACCCTGCAGGATGGCAGTCCTCTTCTCCCACAGGATGAGATCAGGACACGACTCATACTCAAAGCCCACAGACACTGGAAGAGAGAGCTACAGTCACTTAAGCCTACATTGGTACCATCTAATAAACTATGAAAGGGTAGGTTATGGGATTTGATTATAATAATATTACAGAATATTCACTTCAGAAGTGCTCATCTGTCTGCATGAAAATCAGATTTACACAATCGCCAATTTCTCTTAATCCAGGAGGAAAGGCCTATTTGGTTTTGTATTCAAATTACAAGACACTGTGCCAACGGAAGGCCCAAATCATTATTCAAATCAACAGACAGACCAATTTGCTTATGTGGTTTCTGATACTGTAAGAAACACTGCTCTCTATGAAAAATAAGCAAAGAGAAACGAAACCAAAAAAATACACGCTTTAGTGGCTGCTCCAACTCTTTTCAATCATGTGCTGTACAAAATATATCTAAACAGAAGAATGTGCCACGCAAGCCCTTCTATTATATTGGCTAGATTCAGTCTCATATAAAAATAAGAAGCAAACTTCAGATGCTTTACGAATCAAATACATTTGAGCTAAGGTGGAAATTGTGGAAAGTCGGGATCTCAGTAGAAGAAAGAAACTAAATAACTAGACAGTCTTAATGGCTGCCAAAAAACAAACTGGCTGGAGTTCTTCCAACTACACAAATAAACCACTCACCAAAAGCTTCAGACAGGCCGTGCACCTTCTGGCTGTACACATCGGTCTTGTCCCAGACAAAGTCGTAAGAGAGGTTGGGGGCGGCTGAGAACCACTTTCTGAAGAGACGGCCCTCTACTGCCACCATCAGATGCACTTTCATCAGATTAAAGGGAATGACTGCATGTGTCAGAGTGACCCTCAGTAGGGACTTGTAGCCGGTGGTTCGGCTGCTCAAATAGCTTAGGTGGAGTTCTGTTCCCGGCAAACGCACTTCTTCCTGCAGGGCCTGTCAGACAGAGAGGAGACAGTCATTAAAGGATCCATATTCTTCTTTTTCTTTGGAATGGTTATATTAAACAAGCTCTATTTCTTTAAGTCTTACACTGTGGCAAGTGAGTATTTTGACAGTATCATTTTTAGTTTTTTACTAAGTTTTTACCGCTTGAATATATGCATAACATCTGAATGCTAGATCTGAATGTGGATAGAGGCAGATCAGGTGTATTTGTGTAATGAGAGAGGGTGTGGCCTAAGGAGATTTATCAGGGTGTGCATAATTATAAGGCAACTTCTTTTCCTCAGGCAAAATGTTCCAAAAAAGAGATAGAACTGACTGGAAAGTCAACAATTATAAATAGTCTTTCAGAGGGATGCAGAACGCTTAAGACTGCTAAGATATTGGGGCATCACAGAGCCATCAGTTTGTTGCATAAAAGTCAGCAGGGTCACTAGAAATGTGTTGAGAAAAAAAGACGCAAATAATATGCCAAAGATTTGAGAAGAATTAAATGTGAAGCTACCAGGAACCCATGATCCTCCAGTGCTGGCATATTCCAGAACTACACCTACCCGAAGTGTCCAGAAGTACAAGGCGTTCAGTGCTCAGAGACATGACCAAGATAAGGTGGGATGAAAGCTGACCACCACTGAACAAGACTTATAAGAAACTCCAAGACTGGGCCAAGAAATATCTCATGATGTATTTTTCAAAGGTTTTATGGACTGATGAGATGAAAGTGACTCTTGAAGGACGGATGGGCCTGTGACTGGATCAGTAACAGGTACAGAACTCCACTTCTTCTCAGATGCCAGCAAGGTAGAGCAAGATGAGCTAGTTGGACCTTTTCAGGTTGAAGATGGACTCCCCTATCAACTCCCAAACCTACTGCTTGTTCTTAGAAGACACTGTCTTCAAGTAGTGGTTCAAAAAAAAGTCTTCAAGAAGAACAAGACCATGATTTTTATGCAGGACAATGTTCCATCACATGCATGGAAGTTCTCCACTGCGTGGTTCACCAGTCAAGACCTTAAAGATGAAAGAATAATGACATGGCCTAATAATGACTGACCTAAACCCTGTTGAGAACTTGTGGGCCCTTCTTAAATGGGAGATTTTTTTACGAGGAAGGAAAACAGACCACTTCTCTCAACAGTGTCTGGGAGACTGTGGTTGCTGCTGCACAAAAAGCAAAAAGTTGATCATCAACAGATCAAGTAACTGAATGGAATTTAAATTTTTTTTAATGTTTGTTTGTAAATTTTGAGTTGTGTGTTTATTACTCTCACTTTAACAGATGAAAATAAACAAGTGAGATGGGAAAATGTTCATTTTTCAATTGTACACACAGACAATATGCAAATGAAGTTTGTTCTGATTGATTGCTCTGTACTTTGCCTCATTCAAAAAGCACCTCATGATGAAACATTGCAATGGGTGGGTAAATTATCATTATCAGTTAATTATTCATAACATGGGTGTCCAATAAATCTAATAATTTTAATGAAATAAACAAACAAAAAACAATAACATTTAAAGGATGAAGGTACTTCTGTCTTCTGTAGTTCTAATGTAAGTTAATGGAAAAAAGTAATGTTGGAGCTTTTCAACTGGTCTGCTTAACAGTAAGGTTCCAGAGAATATACATGATTTCTTTTGACGTCACACACACAAAAAAAAACATTTTAAATGCACTATTAATCTCCATAAATGGACACACGGGATTAGAAAAGAAAGTACATTTGAAAAAAAGTCCTGTTTCACATGTGTTCCCTGAAAAGTACAAATGCACTGGACAAAATAACCTTCAAGTGTGCAAAGTTCATTTGGCACTGTTCATGTTTTTAAATGACTATATCAATGACTGCAGATGTGTGCACTTGGAATGCAGATATGAAAATGTGTCAAGATCTGATTACACAGCATCAATAAAACCATTTCATTTACTGTGCGGCCATAACAAAAGTACTTCAGAATAAAATGAAAATGCAGACCCACATCTGCATAAGCGACCCAGCCAATGGAAGGGCAAAGCTGGGCCAACTGCAGAGAGGATTTGGTTCAGAGGCTTTCTTTCCCTATAGTCCTTTAGACACACAATGTGGCGCTCTCATTAAGTCAACACATATATCCTTCTCCTTTCCCAGCTGAGAATAGAGCAATTAACACTACCACTGGTTCCTTCACCAACACACAGATAAAGAATGTAACAAAGATGATAAAGAACATTCATTAGAGTGAATATGCTTGCCTGGAAACCCTCATAAATCAGCAATAGAATAACCATGAATTGTGAATAAAGTCATGTATAAAAGCCTTCCACCTTCTGTCTGTGTTTGTGTGTGTATATGCGGCATACTTGTTCTAGAAAAGTATTGAATAATCAGTCTAATCAATCTGATTGTTAACTGTCCTAATTTTAGTAGTGTTCTACCATAAGAGCAGTAGGGTCAAAAACTCTATTTTGTATATATATACAGTACTGTGCAAAAGTTTTAGGCAGGTGTGGAAAAAATGCTGTAAACAAAGAATGCTTTCAGAAATATAAATAATGATTGTTTATTTTGATCAATTTACAAAATGCAAAGTGAGCGAACAAAAGAAAAATCTAAATCAAATCAATATCTGGTGTTACTACCTTTTGCCTTCAAACCAGCGTCAGTTCTTCTGGCCCCCACAGAGCCTTGATCTCAACATCATCCAGTGTGTCTGGATTACATGAAGAGACAGAAGGATGTGAGGAAGCCTACATCCACAGAAGATCTGTGGTTCGTTCTCCAAGATGTTTGGAACAACCTACCAGCCGAGTTCCTTCAAAAACTGTGTGCAAGTGTACCTAGAAGAACTGATGCTGTTTGGAAGGCAAAGGGTGGTCACACCAAATATTGATTTGATTTAGATTTCTCTTTTCTTCATTCACTGCATTTTGTTGATTGATGACAATAAATGATTAACACTTCCATTTCTGAAAGCATTCTTTGTTTACAGCATTTTTCAAGTACTGTATATATATATAAAATTGATTGATTTATTTGTTTTTTTAATCACATTATCGGCATACCAATTTGAAAACTCTGAAATAGTTACATTAATTTTACAGTTTCTTAGTGTTTGGTATGTGCCCCTTTAGCTTTAATGAGCAAGCTGCTGCAAGCTGAAATAAGTCTTTGATGAAAAGATCAAAACTGAGAGCCGTCAACAGTGAACATTGCTTTAATGAAAGAGATAAAACTACAAAAGTATGACCAGTTGGTTAAATGACATCAATTGATCTGTGTCACAGATTTGCTTGCATATGAGCAGGAATGTAGAAATAGAGCAAAATGGATTTGTCATGTAGACTGATTTTTTTTAGTTTAGTTTAGTTTGTGTGCACCTGGTCAGTTTAATGGTCAAATTCATTTTCATGTTTTCTATGAAGATAAATATACATGCTGCTAATGGTACACTTTTAAAGAAACATGACTGTGTATTTGCTAGAATAAAACATTTAAACAAATAAAACCAATGACCTTTACAAGAATTATAGCACATTTTATGTGTATTTTTGACCTCAATATCAAACTGAAAAACAAAGAAAAAAAAGAAAAAACAAAGACTAAATATTCTTGCAGAAAAAGACTAAATTTAAGCCCTGTTTGGTTCCAATGTGCCTTCTTTTGTGTGTGTGCATGCATGCGTGTGGCTGGCACAGGCTAGGGAGAGGGACAGGGCAGATATGGTTTGATATTAATGGGGCAGACAGCACTGTGTGAAGCTCTGAGTGATTAATCTTGTAAAGCAAAGTGGGCAACAAAGTAATTAGATGGGAACACACAGGCACAGGTAGAGCTACAGAAACACAGGGACAGGCACCCAAACCAAATTATAAACTGTTAAGCATGCAGACAAATCTGCATACACAAACACATACATATACCTTCACAAGCATCAAACACAAGTCCTGTTACCGCCTGCAGCACAGACCTCGCTGCCTTCCAACAAAAAACAATTATCTTGAAGAAAAGACGCTACAGCCTTTTCACTAGTGATTGCAAACTCCTCCAGATATAGAAACTCAACAAGCTTTCGTTTTCCTGTTAAATACAATTATCATCGCTATGCAAAAAGCTGCTATGCTAAATTGGACCCTGCATCTCTAACCAATTACACGGGGTTGATAAAATGACATTATTGTCACGAGCGAGAGTCAGTCCTCTGTTCAAACTTGATGTTCACTCCTTCCCATCTGTTTGCTGTGTGTAAAAGACGCAAAACACTGCTGTGTGATTCACGACCTGCCACAATGGATGGATACAGGCCATTTACAGCGAGCAATTCAGAACTTAATTTTAACATTAGTTAAGAGCAGTAGTAAGTCATTAAAAATGTAACGTCAACCTTTCATATGACCTCAAAGCACTCAAACAGAAATACATGTTCAGAAAAACTATGAATATTAGCCTATTTCTCTCCATTTGATACAAATGGTAATACGGGACAGAAAAAGTCAAGCTCAGCTCCTAATATTTAAATGAACCAGCCAATAAGATTCAGGTAAGAATTAAAATGAAGCCATTTCAATATATGACATGCACATCTACAATTATTGCATAACCAATCTGTATTGTTGCCATTAGACTTTGCATTTAGTTGATATATTTTGTGAATTTATCTTATATTTGTTTGTATTCTTTAGTGACTATTTTAAAGTGAAAGTGACTATTCTTGTCATTGCGAGGTCACAGCACACAGTGAACCACAACAAAATTGGACCTCTGCATTTAACCCGTGCAGCAGTGGGCAGCTATGATAGCGCCCGGGGAGCAGTGACAGGGACGGTACCATGCTCAGGGGTACCTCAGGGCAACCTACTGGTAAAGGGTTTGAACCCACAATCTTCCGATCCTGTGGCCAACTCCCTAACCACTAGGCCACCACTGCCCCTTTGCATTCTGTATTCTTCCATACATTCAAAAGTTTGGCATCAAGTTTGAAAATTCTGGATCATTTTCCTTGTATATAAAAAGGTTAGTATACAATACATGAATCCTGTTATATCAATATCAAATAGTAGTATATATAAACACTAAATGCTAAAATAAGTATAGCACTAAATGAGTATAGCACTGCATTTCTTCATATGGAACCCACAGTGTACATTGCATTTCGTACTATTCCTTGAGGTTGTGCTCTTATCTTACCTGAATCTCAGGGACGATGCTGCCCCTCTCTGGGCAGGTCCCAGCGAAAGCGGTCAGTGGAGCCGGCAGGACAACTGGACTAGGCCTGGTGAAGCTGCTGAGGTCACAGCTGGGGATGTCATTGACCTCGTGCCGCATGACGATGGTGTCCATTACAAAGAAGCGCGACCATGGCAACCACAGTGTGTGCTCCTGCGTGATGAACGGCGCACGCTCAAAGCGAAGAGCGATGGCCACACCCCCATTAGAGACCAAGTCAAAGCTGCAAGAGAAAGAGTTGATCAGAGAAGAAATATTCATTTTTATCACCCAATCAAATATCCAATCATCATCCATACAAGCTGTGACAATTAGCCAAATACCAGCAACGCAATCAACTGATAGTTTAACAGTTAGGAAGTGCATGGATGATCAGTGTAGCTTGCAATATAGCAAATCAATGCATTTTTAAGAACAATATGCTTGATTTTATGAACTTTTTTGGCTTTTAATAGGCAGATAAATAGACATCAAGCTTCCAAAATTACTTTTGCTTTGTCTTAACATGTTTCAGTTTTTAAACAACACTTTTTTGCAGTGCACCCAAGATGATGTCATGACGTCTTTATCTTTCCCCAGACCTACAAGTCCCCATTTTCACATGCACACAATTCATTCAATATATACATCATATTTAAGAACATCTGAAATTTTTCTATTACCTTTTTCATTAAACAGAACACATACAAGCACTGCTGCACCACATCATGACTCATAATCAGCAATGCATTTTATAACTAAAGACACCCTAACACAATTGACTTGTGACTGAAATTTATTATGAAAATTTTAATGAAAGACTCTGACTGAATAAAACTGTTTCAACTAGTCAGGGAGTTTTTTTATCTGCCGACTCCACAATATGCTGCAAATACAATAGGCTTCTGGCTCGGTTTGATAGACTGAGCTTTTGAGCCAAAATTAATGAAATGGTCTGAATGGGTGGTGCTGAATGATGTTATTCTCAGTGGAACATTAAACAGACACCTCACTTCCAGTACCAGAATCAGTGGCATGATTGTAATTTTATGATGCAACGTAAAGCCTTACGCATCTGTGTTCTGTTTATAAATCAGCTTAACATTTTCACCTTCATTGACAAATCAGCACGGAGAAGCTGAAACCTGGTTCTGGAATGGGACTTTAATCCTGGATGATCTAAAAGCAGGTTTTCCGAAGATGAGAAAAGACTAAACCACTGCTGTGGCCCCTTGGAACTGGATTTGTAGAACGAGGAGAGGATGTCGACTATGTGTGTTTATAAGCAAACAGCGCTGAGAGAATTAAACTGTCAATCAGAATATCTAAAAGCCTCTGTAAGAATATGCCAACAGAAAGGGAGTCAAAAAATCAGTGGCCAAATGTACACAATGCTCATTTGTGTCCAGATGGACCTGAAAGAACACTATAAGTGTTAATTCAGCCCTGTTCTTTTACAGGGTATAAAAATTATTACGTGAGACATCCCCCACTAGTCTTCATCCTCGGGTCACGCTGGGCTGACTCTCTATAATGGAAGAAATCTTAAGAAATCTCCTCACAGTACACAACTGAACTTAACAATGCACACGGCACGTCAGAAATATGGTGACATCAAGCTTTTCAAAATGTAATATAAAATATTCTTTTACATGGATTTTTTTTTTTCTGTTTTTAGCCATTTGTATTAACTTGATATAGTAATGACTGAGCAAAGCCATATCAGACTTGTGGCAAAGGGGGCTGAGTGAGATTGTGTTTATTTGAGCTTTTACTGTGCCTGTCTAATTAAAATCCCTCCTATAATGGCATGCACAAAGTATACTAAGGCTTGTACATTTATGCAAGTAATCTTTTGAAATAAAAATCTGTTGTTAATTGCAGCTAAGATTACAAAATTATGACAGGCCTATTTTATAAAAGGAAATCACACCCCCCTGTTTTCTGATGGCTTCTAGGATATCGGACTTCAATTTTAGAAATTAACATGTCAGGAATTTTTTTTCCATGTTCCCTTGTCCTTTCCAATTTAAATGAATGTCTGTTTCTCCAGGCAATTTTTTCTGTGTTAAATCTAAACATGACTTTAGCCAGTGCTTTTTGCTGGCAATGGTAACTGTGAGGACAATAAGGTGCATCCAGAAACAAGCACACCCTAATCTAGCTACACACACTGCACACCTGCAACTGCTTTTCTTAAAAAGCCATTAGCAGCAGGCGATGTTAGGGCCCTGGGGAGTGCATGGGGACGGTGTGTCCGTGCAGGCCGCAAGAGTTACACAGTGAATCTGCAGCCAGCCCTCATGCTGCCTAGACATTAATTCAACTGCATATCCCTGCAGACCTACACTAATGCATAGTGCTCTTTGGCCAAGGCTGTAAACAAAGGTCTATTCTGCCCTTGCCATGGTGCCCTTGCTAAAATGAGCCTGTGTGTGAAGGAGTGGGGTTGCCACAACTTGAAATGCAAACTATATTTATAAATAATTATTACAAAACTAGCCTTTGCAATATTGGTATGAGGGTAGCACTGTGTAGATGATTTTTTTATGGGATGAAATTCTGACCAACTATTCAGAAACACTGGCTGAATGTATGTAGGTTTTTGGAACAAATGTGAAAAATACATGACAAATGTACTCTATAAGGTTTAATCCTTATAGAGTACTGCACTATACAAATTGAATCATATTTCTGTATTGCATACTGAGATACTTAATGAATTCACATTTAAATAAGGTTTTAAGCATATCAAATATTGGTGCCTGGTGCTTTATTGAAATAGATTTTTTTTCTTTGCAAAGATAGATACATACACAAACAACCAACTGTTTGTGGGGCATCAATACATTTCAAATTTGAATATATATTGCTACATATTTTTTTAGTTTGTTATGCAAAATTGTTCATGTACTGCATCATGCTTTTATTTAATGTGGGATCAGGCCATAACTGGCAAAATGCTATTTAAATAACAATAAAATATGCAGAAATATAACTCTGGTAGGGTTATATGTTCAACATTTGTGGCTAAAATGGCAAAAGTGTGTGCAACATCACTACAGAGCCAGTCACACATAAAAAGGCCAGTCTAGCACGTACACACACAAATCGCACACCTACAGGCTAAGTCCCATCGATAAGGTTATCAATCAGGAGAAACACCTCAGGCCCAGGTGACACCCTCTATAATTCGCCACTGCAGCCCCCTCTATACTCAGGATTTCATGGAAACAGCAGGGCTAACCTAAAGGGGTTAACTGGATTGTGGATTAGGCGAACGTGAACGATCGGCACGACTTGGACCAGCCACAGTGCCTCCGGTGTGTTCACAGACACAGTGAGTGACTCATTGCTTTCACGTCCCTATCAGGGAATATCTAGGGATACACACATGACTCATGCACTTTATAGATCAAAGGCATTCTAAAACCCTAGTGAACAGGCCTGGAGCTACTAAAGTTATTACAATCCGTTTGCTCCACTATTTATATGTAATAACAAAAGTTAACATGTAGCCAGTTATGTAGTGTTGAAATCTGCCTTGAGACCTCTCAGTGAAAACATCCTTTAAATCATTAGAACCGACTGTTTCTCTTATGCACATACTGAATTTGCATCACCTAATTATTTCTATTTAGTTGCATAACATTATTAATCAGTTGTGCAGTTACACAGTTCTTTTATGCTAACAAAAAACAAAAAATGTAAAAAAAAAAAATTCTCTAGTTATATTATCTCTATCTGCTTTTAAACAAAAAGTGGTTTGACTAAACTTCTGTTTTTGTTTTTATCCATGTGTTCTTAAGTTGCAACATGCTCTTCCTAACAATTAGGCTTTTCAGGAATGTTAAATTTGTTATCCTGCAGCAAATTTATACTTTAGACTAATTGTTTCTTCCTAATTGGTCAGTAGGAGTCTTTGCTGATGGTCAGGTCAGGAACAGATTAAGCTTTCCGTAAAGGTGGAGAGGGAGGAGAAGGGTGCAAAGAAAAGGTGTTGGTACAATAAAGAACACATCATAAAAACGAGTGGAGACAGCCTTCCCCCGTTTCTAAGAGGCGAACAGGTGTGGTTGTGATTTCACGCCACGCTGAGCATGTTTCACTGGGCTTCAGTACATAGCGGAGTGAGGGAGAACATGTTTACACGTGAGAGAGAGAGAGAGAGAGAATGTGTGGGGGGTGAGAGGGAGGCAGAGGGAGGATGTGGGAGTGTTTACTGACAGAGTGATGGAGAAGACAAAAAGAGTCAAATGAGAGTGAGTGAGTGGGAGAGGGAGAGAAAGACGAGTGTTTACAGTCACAAAGGAACAAAGAAAAGAAGAGGGAATAGAGCAGGGGTAGAGAAAAAGAGAGAATCAGAGAGAAAGAGTCACAGAGAGAGAACGAGAGAGAGAGAGAGAGAGAGCAGGATGGACAGAAAGGGAGAGTAAATGTGTGGGATGGAGAGAGCAGGATGGAGAACCGATCAGCTCAGGGCAGTAAGGAGAAAGAGAGAGAGAGAGAGTGAGAGAGAGAGAGAGAGAGAGAGAGAGAGAGAGAGAGAGAGAAAGAGAGATGAGCATTTGAGAGTGAGCATGAACACAGCATATAAATTCAGAAACATACAGAACAAGGGGAGATGAATGTGATCAGAGAGCTGGAATGGCATCCAAAAAAACAGGCTGTGTTAGAAAGGATAGAGGAATGCAGTGTTTAACTAGTGTTATTACTATTGTTTGCACAATTGAACTGTAAGTTCATTACATAGTTTATTACACAGATACACAGTTACTACAGTGATGATTATCAATAGAGCCATTTCATATCCATATGCATTTATCAGTAGTGGCGAGGGGGCTGTTACTTTGGGGCTGTACATATAAGGTAGTCATCATTTACGTAATAAACTCGTCATGACTTTTCTCGTGTAGAGCAGCATACCTGCCATCTTGTCTGGTAATAGTGTAGCCATACACAGGGTTGTTGATGAAGCTGATGTTCACTCCAACCAGCGGTGTCCCATCAGAGGTCACTACTTGTCCTCGAATGACGCAGGCATGACTGCAGAGAGGGAGAGAGACAGACGGGATAACAAAGCCACTGAGTCAGCCCTCTGTTCTGCCATGTAATTCGACACATGCACACACACACACATGAATCAGACAGTGGCACAGTTCACCTCACGTGACATAATTTCCAATTACTTAAATAATGAATTAAAGCCAGCTGACAGCTGTGAGGAGACCTCAGTGGGGTTCTCTGCCTTAAAAGAATAAAAGATAATGAAAAGAAAAAAGACATACACTTCAAAGAGAATTTTTTACACTTTCATCCTACTGAAATTGCTGAGAGGAGAGAGAACAAGGTTGAGGTGTAGTATTGGTGTTTTCAGCCACCCTAGTAGCTGGAAATGATCTCACACTTATAAGATGCTATCGGTTACCTTGGCCCCATCGACACTCAAAAATCAATATTAGTGAATCAATCAAACACAATTTCAAACTGTCCTGAACTCAAACCAGGGGGATTAACACAACTCAAGACTTATCAAGTCGTGGCACATGAAGGGTTTACAAGGAACTTCATAAAATGTTTAGGAAGTAAACATACAGTCAAAGCTCTTTTAAGTCTTATTTGCCTGTTCTTTTTGCCTTGAGTAAAAGATGGAATTTTTACCATTTTTAACATTATAGAATACTTAACACCAGATGTGTGCATGATTTATACACGCCCATACACTGAACTGTGTGTTATTGGACACATGGCAGGAAATCCTGGGATGAGGGTGTCTTTACAATGAATGGTCATCAGCTTCTGCATTTCTGAGTTATGAAATCAGTCGTTTAACGTTTCCCCAAAAAACTGTACTGTAGAAACACAGCTGTGCTGCATCAATCAATGCTGCTTGATTAGGCCAAAAAATATGGCTTTGGTTTATTTTGGTCATTATTGAGATCACAAATATTTAACACACTTACTAACTTAGGAAACATCAAGCATTTACTGCACTTCTAAAAAATGTGTCTATTTAACAGCATTTAAATCATTTTGTTTCTGAACTGAGACAATTGATGAAAGAGAAAATACATAATATATATATTTATATGAATAATATTTTAATAAATGACATAATAAATAACTAAATAAATGAAAAGCTAGATGTTAAAGTTAACGTTAAAATAAATAAGATGATACATAAGCGCTGTTAAAGACTGCTAAAACACATCAAGTAAAGGTTTTAAGCCAGGAATACCAGCCTGTTAGCATGAGAGAGATGAGCGTGTTTCCGTATGTGCTGAATATGTGCTCTCTGTAGAGGAACTTGCGGTTGGGATGCACAAACTGTATTTGCCAGACGGAAAGCTATCAGCAGAATTTCTGGGATTGTTTTAGAACGATTATATTATTTTTGATATTATTATATTATATTATTTTTAGATTATTTTTTTATGACAAAATTCAAGCAGCCCTACATAAAGGATTATGTTTTACAGGTTTAAGCACACTCATTTTACACTTTCTCTAAAAGGTCCTACCTTGTCCTCCTAGTTATTAAGCTTCTCTATTACCTCTATTACAGTCTTAACACCATGCATTACCATGCATTATTCATTGCTCCACCTTTCGCCCTGTGTTGTGAAATAGGCTCCAGCACCACCCGCGACCCTACTCAGGATAAGTGGGTAAGATGCTGAGTGAGTGACTGGGTGAGTAATCACTGGTGTTTTTCTAGCCCGTTTCTGACCATTACTGATCAGGTATTATTTTGGTAGGGGATCATTCTAAGCCCAGCTGGCAAAGTAGTGAGGGTTACAGCTTCATCAATCGGAGTGGCGTCACTGCCATTTCAACAGATGTCAGTTTCAAAAGCGGTCAAAAATACTGCGTGAAAAGCACAACTGTGGTCAGAAACTGACCATTGACTAAATTCAACATTACAGTAATGTTACAGTCTCTTTCTAACAAAGTGTCTGGTGAGTTTGTGTAGTAACAGATCATTTGACAAATTATGATCAAGTGACTAGGGGCAGCGGTAGCCCTGAGGTACCCTTGAGCAAGGTACCGTCCCGGTCACTGCTCCCCGGGTGCTTTCAATAGCTGCCCCCTGTTGAAACGAAGAGGCTGAATTTCGTTGTGTTTTGCTGTGCTGTGCTGCGTTTCACAATGACAAGAATAGTCACTTTCACTTCACTTTCACTTACCAGTCTTGATGAAGTAACTAAAAATATGTGTAGTAAGCAGTTTTTTAATGCTGGAGAATAATTAGACAGTGGACTCGTTCCATATATTAGGTCTTAAACATTTGCCATGTAGCAGAAACAATTAACACTGGAGTGTAAGAGGCTGCCCTCATCCTGTCCTTACTGCAGGCAAGATCATTCACCTAACAATACCCTGCTCCCATGGAGCCCTGCTTTATGCTAATTTAGGCTGCCTCTCTCCTTCAGCTGTCCTTGGCTTTGGTTCGCCTCTCCGTAAACAAAGTTAGCAGAGCCAGTGCACCAACACACAACCTCCCAACCTGCCCACCAAGGGGTAGCGGTGCAAAAACACAGAAAAAGAAAAAAAATGGGCCATGGCCCTGTTAGCCCATGACTGAAGACTGATGCTGGCGGTTCGTTTAAGCAAACTGTCATTAGAGTGTAACCACACTATTTTTCCCCCAGTCTCTTTTAGGTACAACTTGAGCAGAACTGATAGTGCTGCCTTAGTGAACAACTGATATATTGACATTAAATAGAACAGAATGAGACAGGAGCATTGTATGAGAAAGAAATAAAGAGAAGCAAAAAAAAATCTCTCTGACCTGGTATCAAGAAGGCACATGTATACAGAATGTATCTGTGCCTTGTATGAAAACAGAGAGATTTTACTCTTTGTTACAAATGAGTAAAATAATAATGCATTTCATATTCCCCACATGAAGATGGCTGAGACAGTGCGTGGGGTAAGACCCTGACAGTCTTGTTATTTCAAACAGAATAAACTGCATGCAAGATCTGCCTTGATCTTTAGCATGAATTTTGCCTACAGAGCTATTGCCGCTTTTTTTCTTGCATTGTTAAATTTGTGTGGCACGTGATATTTGAAATGCTAAAAAAGGTAGTGGTGCCATTTTTGACCCAGAACTGAACACAGTTGAGATGTAAAAATCATATCTGAAGTACAAATCTACTTAAACACAACGGAATCTTCTCTAATGCAACAGTATCATCATTACATCAGCCATTTACTTTCAAACATAAAATTGCAAATAAAATACAGCATAATCAGTTCCTCATTAGAATTGCATTACTGTGCAAAAGAGCGTTCCCAGCTTTTTTCAAGCCAGCCTTCTAAATCAGCTCAACAAAAAGGAATGAAATAAAGAATCATCACTAACTTGCTCTTCTCTCATTTCCAAATGATGCCAAGTGGTGCCAAGAGTACATGGATGTTGTAAACAAGCAGACATTTTAATGCTATCAAAGCATAAATATGAAAATGGCTATGTTTCAGGAGATGCAAAACTAAAGATCTCATCGTCAGTGCCGCTAGTCTAGCGCAAAGTAAAACTGATTTTTAGCAGTATCGATGGATAGTAAAGCCTTAGTTCTGATCAGATCATCTAAAAATCGAATTCACATAATACTTAAAACGAATTTCACAAAAGTTCTCTTAACCTGATCAAATCAAATCTAGCTCCTCATTTAGGTGATGCAGGCGGGGGCAGAACATGATTTTGTAACAAAGATCATCATGAATAGAGTGAAATAGGATGTAAGATGAATCTACACAGTTGAGCCCAAAACTAGTCTGCATGTGGTTTGAGCAGGCTGGAAAGACATTTCAGAGATTTAATGTTACAGAAACAATTAGTGTGATAAAGTACCTCTAGTTCTTGCCTTGTAACTCCAGCACTAGTCTAAGGAAGCCAAATTTGAACACCAAAAGCATCTCAGCTGGTCGACTGCATCAGGGCTAATTCCCTTTATGTAAATGTGCTTTGTGTTGGCTTAACATTTACAGTGTCGTTTATATTTCTATTATATATTTTTTAAAGCGCAATCAGAACAAATAGTACAAAATTAATTTGCAGGTTCATTAACTGAGAATTTAGATATTATTAAATAATTTGTCATGAAATAAATGGTCATTTATTTAGAAATATGAAAAGTTATCAGCATCAGCCAGCTATGGGAGGACACATCTGTATGTTTATATTTATGTGAGTACATACAATGTTAAACAAGTGGCCTAAAATACAGAAATAAAATGTTGCACTATTCCCCATCCGGCTGAATTCTGACCTATGATGTAGCCCGGTGTATTGGGTGTCCCATTAAAACCGTAGTGGCTTTAACACGCAGCACCTCAGCCACTTTTTAGTGGTGGGACACGTCAGAAAAGAGCACTCTGACATGGACAAATGGGTAGTCGATCAATAGAGAAGGCCTGATCAGGTGACGGCCTAGGGAGCTGTGTCCTGCTGGCATGTCCCTGCTCCCCGTGTGCCCCATCTGGGCCTTAGAGGGCCTGCCAAGCCCTCTCATATCTGTCAGTGGCTGGAGGAACAAATAGTGTTGATGAATAATATATAACAGCTGATATTTTTAGGTGAGCTGTGGGCTGAGGCTCTTGCAGCTCATGGCTGGTGTCTCAAGTTTTATTTATTTATCCCTTTTTTTCCTTCCTCAGAAGAAAGATGGAGGATTGGTAGATCCTTTCTCAGAATAATGAAGTGGGGATTGTGAAACACTGAGGAGTTCCTATTGAATGTCACAAAAATGTCACCTTTGGAAAATGTCACCTTATATTCAGAGTGCAGTCCATGAGTGTCCACTGACACGTCCACAAAAGGCACTACCAGACCCTGTCTTCATCTTCTTCTTCTTCCTTTTTTTATTTAGGGCTGGAGCGTAAGGAAGGTTATATGCATCAGACATCTTGACATTAGTGGGCTGTGGATGGAATGGCTTGTTAAAGTTCTTCGCATGGCGCATGGGGGAGGGAAGCTTAGCAGTGAAAGGCCGTAGTTGGAGCGGGAGCTGGGGAGGGAGAACAGTGGCTTAGGCTTTGAAGTGATAAAAGCATCATTAGGGATGGCGTGGATCAGAAAGCAGGAAGACTAGACGAGCTGGAGGCACTGAGGCACAAAGCATTGGAGGCACTGGGGCACAAAGCAGAAGTCACTTGGCTTTAAGACTCTGCCCGGGACAACAAACAAGTTCTCCGAAGATGCTAGCACAAATTATAAGGCAGCGGGGAGGTTGTATCATCCTGCTATGATGCAAAGCCTCTCAAAACATCACGCTTCCGCTTCAGGACTGAAAAGCCTGAAAATATGAAGCCCTGAATCCGATGCCTCTCCGGCACATTACGCCTCTCCCTTAAGGAGACAGGAATCAAAACGTCAGGCCATTAGAAGCATCCAGATAGATGCTCTTTTGATGCTCCCCCCTCACATTTCCGGCTTTGACGTTTCTTCTGCTCTTTGATAAAAGAGAACTAGAAGTGCTGGAGTGTGTGTATGCTTGTGTGTTATGGGTGTGTGTTTGTGTGTGTGTCCGTGAGATTTCAAAAAGCAACTGCATTTCTTTTCTTATTTGTGTTTCTGCCTATTGTGCTGGTCTTAAATGAGCTTAGAAAAAGTGTGTGAGGAGAGAGGAGGGTGGAGGGAGGCTTGCAAGTAAGCCAGATGCAAAAACAGTGCCAAAGAATCTCGCAAGAGTTTAAAAGATGAAAAGGGAATGAGACAATGGTGCAGAGAGTAGACGAAGCCACACGGGACGCAGCGATAGCAATAGTCTCTTACCGATATGAAAGAGTGTGGCCAGGACCTCGTGCCCCAGGTGCCTGTGGGAGTTTGACTCAAAGGCACTTTGACATGCCACTACTCACTGAATTCATGAATATGAGAAGCTTGTGTTGCTGCTCTGCTTCTGTGATCTGATGTACAAATCCTCAGCTGATCAGCCAAATGGCCTAAAAATA
Organism: Hepsetus odoe; assembly: GCA_017165825.1. Taxonomy (NCBI): domain Eukaryota; kingdom Metazoa; phylum Chordata; class Actinopteri; order Characiformes; family Hepsetidae; genus Hepsetus; species Hepsetus odoe. The sequence continues at coordinate 11,301,525 of CM029382.1, forward strand.
ACAGAATGCATTCATCTTCGCTGAGGAAAAATACAACATGCCATGGGAAATATGACACAATGGCTCCCAGGAATCTCCTGCACATATAGCTAGTGCATTATTGTGCTGAGTTGTCCAAGTGATAGTTTGGTGAGATAATAGCACAAAACTTTTACTTTTCTGCCACTGTGGATGATTAGCCAAGACATCTTCCACTCCTGATGTTTGCTTCTTTAGCGTTGGAGCTACATGACTGATGACTAAAATACTATTAGTATTTTACTATTGCTTGGCTTAGAATTGAAGCCTATGCCCTACTAATTAGTACCATGCAACAAAAAAACTAAAAAACTAAAAGTAAGTTGAACCCACATGATTTAAATCCTGGTTTTTCCCCCGTCAACAGTTTCTGGAGATCAAAAAAACACAGATCAGAGGCAAAACACCACTCTCAGCGTACACACTCGGCTCTTAGTCACTATGGATTAAAAATCCGGACCGGTCTGTGAATCCAAATCATGTTGTGTGACCTGACTGTGAGTTTGGCGTCAAGCAACAGACAACGAGGTGAAGGGAAAGCTGGGGCCAAAATTTACATTCTTTCCTTTTTATTTTCATATTCTTCATTTGCTAATGCAGTTGCAGTTGCTAATCAGTCCACAAACAGCTTTACTTGCCTGCTTCTTTTTTTAGAAGAAAACAAAACCCTGCGTCGTGCAATATATCACATTTTCTTCATATCACTTCTTGTGTGGGCTTTCATGCCAAAACCTTAAACTATATGTAAATTCTAACCACTTCAAGGTAACCAAGACAGGTATGTTGTGTAGTGTGAACAACACAGCAATCTAACAACTTTGAAAGCCACGTAGTGCATCCAAGTCATCATACGTTTACCTCAAACTGTGTCTCAAATACACTTGCTCAGTTGCTTTATCATACTGTATGACATACTGCTGACTGTAAAAATGCAGTTGGTGCTGCTACCATGACTACTTTATTTCACATTAACTCAGAAAACACTTAAGGTACACATGCCATCACAATGTATGCTTGTGCTCTGCCACAGCACATGGCTGGTCCACTCACCTGCCCTCAAAGGGGTTAGTGCCTGGAATGACATGGGTGCTGTCTCGCCCCACCAGGAAATGCACACGCTGGTAGAAGGACTGCAGGTTGCTTGGGGTGGAAGAGATCTGTGTCTCCTGGATGATATCTAGAGGGTCTGGAGAGCCCACGCACAGAGAGGTTGTGTGGCATGAGGCTTGCAGACAGCAGTCTGGGTCCATGCAGTCCATCAAGCCATCTGAAAAGAGAAGTTTAGTAAGACATTCAACTGTGCCCACCTTCCATCACTTCCTGCAGATTCCATAGAAAAGCAAGTGTGAAACTGCAAACTTTGTAAACCGTATTTAAAAATTTAAGATTGAGGTTGTTGAATAGCAGAAAGCACATTAGTAACTTCAGGAAGTTGATCATTTGAAGGGAAGTTTATGTTGTGGTGTTTTTTTCACCAGAAAGAGCTGCTGTAATACCTGATCTTATTCTGCTGTGTAACTGTACAGCCTTAGGCAGAACATGTTTTTCTATACATTTCTCTCTTTTTTAAGGCTTTCTAGCCACCATGTTTCTCCACACCTCCTCTGGCAGCTCTCCTCCTCCTTCCTGTAATTCAGCTCAAATAATTCAAGACTCCCGGCCAGGAGAGGGGCACTTTAGAGCACTGAAGTGGGTCATCTCTCTCTCTGCCTCTCTCTCTATCACTCCCCCTTTCTCTCTTTCTCATCTTAGATCTCAGGAACCTCTCTGGACAGATGGGCAGGAAGACAAAAATAACACATCTCTTCTGGCAAACGTCACACCACTGCCTCTAGAAGGCCTGTCTCTGCTGTCACAAGAAGCCAAACAACCGAAACATGCTCCACCCACAAATGCATTCCTTTTGTAGCTGTGGTTAAGAGGATTTAGAGAGCACTGGCAAAAAAATCCAACTAATGCGAAAGTGCTGTGCTACAAAAGATTGAGCTTCCAGATTAAAATGTTACTGAGTTGGCCTGAGTCAATGCAGCAAACCTCCTAAAAAAAAACCCACACACACACCATCACCACCTACACACAAACAACAAAAACTGCAACTGATCTATCCATAAAGTGAAACCTGCCAAATTTACACAATAAATATTATTTTTATGGTTAATTTTTTTTATGTAATTACTGACTAAATAAAGGAATTGTGTGCTACAATTTCTCAAAAGGCTGAAAGGAACTTTTGCCAGTGCTCAGTACAGCTGTACTGTTTCAGCTGTTTCAGAAGAACACACTCGTGGGCAAAGAATAAACAGGTTGATGGAGCATCCAATTCATAACTTCACACTACCAGAGCTCTAAGACAGCTTTCTAAGCTGCTGACTGTATACATATGTAAATCTAAATGCTTTTAAGCACTAAGTAGTTAGGTTTTATATTACAGTAAATGAGAAGGAGTGTAATTCCCACATTAGCTCAGATTCCCTGCTGTTTCAGCACAGCTCACCATCCAAGCACATATGTCCAAGCATCACGTTTGGGTGGCCTAGACCCTGGCAGATTGACAAGCAGCTTTTGAATAAATGAGAGTATGCAGCTGCATAAAATGCAGCAGTCAGTGAGTGGTGAGGCAGTGTGTTTGCACATCACGGCTGGAGAGGGCTCTCCAGAGGGAATGTGGTCACTGGAGCCTGCGTGTTCTGGGTGCTTGCGGAGCTTTGTGACAGGCACAGGTTGAAGCTTATTTCATAGCTTAGTGGGAGGCTGTCCCTGAAGCTGGTGCATGCTGGGAATCGGAGGCAGGGCTCAGCGGGGTTTGTATGCTTCCCATCTAGGCTTATGGAGAGCTCAGAGGCTCTAATTCTCACTTCGAGTGGCCTTATTCTCCTATAGCATCTACAGGTCCATACACATCCAAATACATCTAGAGAACTACCTGATTACTACATAAAGCAGGTGCTTAGGACCAGTGCCAGGCTAGCTTAAACAGAAGACTCTAAGGATAAAGAATGGCTCAGTGGGTGAAAGAGAAGAGCAAAGAGAAGAGGGAGAGGGGAGAGGAGAGGAGAGAATGCTGTTTTTGTGTATAATTTAAATGGAGCATTTCTCTACTTGAAAGCCCATTAGTAACTCCTCTGTACCTGTTACAATGGTGTGTGCTTTTTTGTACGTTTACCTCCATCATTGTCCTTGGTGTCACTGCATGCTGTCTCCATTGAGGTGTCACAGCCTGTTCCTCTCCAACCCAGCTGGCACACACAGTACCAGCCGTTATTACCCAGTGTACACCTGCCATTGCCGTTGCACAGACCAGGGCAACCCTCTGTGCACACACAAGCAAAAACACCATTTCAGGGGAAGAAAATGTAGACTCCAAAACATCCTCTACACCTTCATGCTTCAAAAAAACATACTGAAGAAAGACTGATAAGAAGGAGGTGGATATTTTGGACCGTTAGTTTACATTCAATTTTATCGCAGGTTAAAGGCAGCAAAAATGGCTTTGGGGGTAGCAGGACGAAGAAAAGTGTGTCAGAAATAATGGCCTCTGACTCTGGGTGATTAATTTGATGCACCTTTTGTTAAGCCCCTCATATCCCTTTGAAGCAAACACCCATTGCAGAGTTTTTCTAAATCAATAGACTCTCATTAGTGCTGCAGAATGGGTCTAGCACTAGGTGGAAAGAGAAAGTGAGATAAAAAGAGAGAGAAAGACAAAGGGCAGAGATCAGGCAACAATGAAAAAACAGCGATGACGCAGTACACAAACAAACATTTATAATTTAGCAGTAGTCAGCTATAATATGAATTTTACTATTCCAAAGTCTGTCGTGATGTTCCCCAACAACCTGCATCACTGCTGACAGAAGCCATGTAAGAAATCCATTTGAAACCCTGAGTATGCACAAGCAGACAGAAGACATTCTGTTGTCTGTGTCTTATTCAGATTCTATCACTGTCCAGAAGGGCTGCCTGTGCGGAAATCTGTAAGGAGGTATGGTATGAAGCTAGAATTCCACTGCATACAACTGCTTCTGATGTAGTACAAGCTGAAAGAGCATGTTAGTCCTTTGCTTCTTTTCTGTGCCTCTCTACCACTGATCTCCACTGGATTTGCATTCTGACAGATATAATGAGCACGTACACAGCTGTGCACACACACATATATTTACAAATGTGTGTGTGTGTGTGCGTGTGTGTATGTATATAGTTAACTGAGATTTTGCAATAATAATTTCAATAAAATTTTTATTATTATTGCAAAATCGCAGTTAAGTCTCCAGGTCATAAATTTTGAACTATAGAAAGGAGAACTCTAGCTTCCAAATCTGTAACAGACATTTATGCTAGCTAGCATAGAGCAGGTGGAGGGGGTAGGCGAAGGTTTTTCAACCCATCCAAAGACAATAAGAACAATTATAATCATAACGACTTCTATATTTTTTTTGACTCTTGGGGTGTGGCATCACTGGGCACTGACCTTACTGATTCGGCTGCACTCTACCAGATGCAAACAATTAAAAAAACAGTAAAATTCAGTGCTATCAAACATAGAATTCTGACATGCTATAGGCAAGCAACCACAACCTGCTTTACTAGTGACAGTTATTGGTGCCACATGAGAGGCAAAAAGCCAAAAACAGAACGGAAGAACTGAGAAGAGAGAAAAAGAGAGCATGATGGTGGGTGTTCTGTATAGCAGAAGGAAGGCAGAGGTTGCCTGATAAGGATGGTTTCTGGCAGCCATGATGGGGCAGAAAAGGGCTGCATGTGGAGAAGCATGGAATGGGTTGATCTGAGCTTTGTGCAGTCGCACTTGTGATAAGGCAGTGCTATATGTGTATGAGGGCCTCTGTGCTTCAATCACTATAATATATGTAATATGTTTAGCACAACTGAAAGAGGAAGCAAAGATTCAAAACCTGAGAAACCCGATTAGGAGCTTTGCCTTCCATCTGGTCTTGAATGCTTCCAGGCATGGTGTGTATGAAAGCAGCTCACCAAAAGATCAACCTCTTCATCAGAGTGTTGTGCTGTGTTATATTTTTGTAGTGTCTTTAGCAGGGCTGTAAATCATGGCCGTATGATAATTTAAAATGCTAATATTTCTTTAGGGTGTTTTACTGAAATTGAATCAATTCTTTAAATCTTTAATCAAATTATCTACAGGTTAAAATCAGTCATAACTTAAAAAAATTACTAAAATGACCAAAACAGAAAAGTTGACCAGCCTCCATCAGCTACATCTTTAAATCATCTTATTAATACAATATGTCTTTTGAAAATTCGTCCCTTCAAGAGCTCCACTGGCTACCTGTCCTAACACCGCAGCAGACAACCAGCCCTGTGTGGCTTTGCTCAGAAGAGGCAGCTGATTAGTTGCTTCTGAATGCTTATTATGGGATAAATAAATAAAGATGGGCTCTCTGCTGGCACCAGTTCAGTATAATTGGCAGATCTTTCAGAGAGAGGCCCCCGCAGAGCCGCAGCCAGTCAGACTGAAACGGTCCTGGAGCTGAGTGGGCCTGCAAAGTGTCTCGTCCCTTCCCCACCACTACTGCTGGCTACAAAGGTGGTTCGGGGGGAGAGAGAGAGAGAGAGAGAGAGAGAGAGAGAGAGAGAGAGAGAGAGGGAGCGAGAAAGCGAGAGAGAAGGCTAAACACATAGTAAATATACATGGTAAGTTATAATTTATTAACAAAAAATTATAGAGACTTCTAAATTTTCAGATGAACAATCCTTCACTTACTGATTGACAGTTCGTAACTGAGATAAAGTAACCAAGTTTTAAATATTTCATTTGATGCATCAGTGAAGGAGCTTCCTAGCATCATATTCAAATACACTGGACTTTTGGACAACTGTATTACAATATAACAACAATTAAAACGAGTCAACTACATCTTTTTTTTACTTTTTGGGGTTTCGTGATGAAAGAAGAAATTCCATCGGACTGCAGCTACTAGCTAATATTATTAAGCATAGTTTTTTAATTAACATAGTTTATACTGTACTGAACAGCAGTGGCATTCAGTACAATTAACCTAACAACTCATGCCTGAATAGTACCAGGACCACTGTGACTCATGTACTAGTATGATCCTCTGCGTTTGGGGATGACATCTCACCATAGCACATATAAAAAAGCATATTAATATTGCATTCACATAATATTAAACTTTCAATGGCTTTGTTAGCACAATAGGCCTGGTGAAAACCCTGAAGCTCTGTGCGTGCGCTGCTTGAGATGCCATCGGGCTTTGAATAACTGCTGGATGCGAGAATCTAAATATAGTCGAAACATTCCTGTGTTTATTTTGCCTTCTTTCTGTGCTGCGCAGGTAGGTATGCACGGTCTATGGCCCATTTCTTTTCTGGAGCCATTGACTTACAAACAGATGAAAATCAAGCACTGGAAATGGCATTGACAGCAGCAAAGAACTGTGTCACCCATTTCTAGTGAGCAGAAGTGGCAGGGACGTTTCTCGGAAGAAAAGGGAGATGGAGGCAGCAAGAGAGAGAGAGAGAGAGAGAGAGAGAGAGAGAGAGAGAGAGAGAGAGAGAGAGAGAGAGTAAACAGAAGAGACAAGGAGACAGACACAATGGTGTTGAGACAGACACACTGGAAAAGGCAGTCTCCTAGAACGGGTCACTCCAATGGCCCATTCAGGCTCTTTAAGGTCAGCTGAAAGAATCCTCACAACTAACTTAAAATGAAAAGACCCCAGGCAGCCCAAAAGACAGAAAGAAAGAAAGAAAAAAAAAAATATATATATATATATATATGCAATCAGTGTAAATGTATTACTTGTGACACCATGAAGTATTACAGAAGGGGGACAGTGGGGTTAAGTGGCCAAAACGCTTAACAATACCAACTTTCAGATATTTTCTGGGTGATCCATATATAGAACAAATTTAAAGTATTTCCATCAAATTCCACCTCTAATTCGGAAGTGAACTGGTCTTATTATTATGCATGTAATACATGATGGGATCCCACCCTTGAATGTAGAGAATAATTGTTATTAAAGGCCTTAGCAGGTATCTTCAATCAAGCCCATGATTTGAAAAAGGAGCAAATATAATGAAACATGAATAAGGCACTTGGAAAGCAAGTGTCCATCACAGTTGGGTGATTTCTCTACTCAAACAAATCTTCTTTAATAAAAATCATTTCCAGTTTTGGTTGGAGTCTTTCAGCAGGAGGACCTCCAAACCGTGCTGGACAGCAGCTCTCCATGCCTGGAGAGGTGCACCCCTATTAAGATTGCTAAATTTTGTCAAACTGGCTTATGGATGGGTCCATCTTAACTGCACAACGCAAAATGTATTTTTTTTTTGTAAATGAACTGAGCTGTTGTCCCAAATTGAAGCCAACTAATCATACTCATTCAACTGAATGGAGACAGGTGAAGTATACTATAAAACCTCACGAAGAAAACCACAAAGTGGATTTACCACAAAGAGTTTATTCTAGCCTTTAGCCATAGAGTGCTAAAAAGCAGCTGTTTAAAGAGCTGACTGTGCTGTGTTAGGATCCCTGCTCCGAGGGGCCACTGCACCCAGACCCTGCTTAATCCTCACTAATTCTTTCATGAGAGGGGCTGCAGACAAATTAGATTCACCTAATTACTTACTTAATTCACACGAGGTTAGACATTTCGGTTTGCTCTTTGAAACGTTTCCTAGGGCTTGTTGCCCTGCTTACACAACGCTAAACGTGCAGGTCTGTAGTCAACAAAGAAATGCTTGTTCAACCAATCAGTGTTGATAGTGACTAACAATAAATGAAAGTCATTGATGGCAGTAAGCTTTATGTCATGCTGACTGGCAATGTGACCTTTCATTCACTGTTTGCTGCTTTAGCATTGCTTGGTTGGACTCTTCCATCTAAACTGAGCTCAGCTTCTTGACAGCTCTATGGCTTCCCATAAAGCTGGGTTGTGCATCAGCATGCGGAGAAACAGAGCACCAGTGAAATCTGCCATCAGAAATTTTACTGCCAATCTCAAAGTGATTGGGAGCATCGCAGTGGCATCAAGTTGAGGGAATCCAGGCATAAAGCACAGTTTCTCTCTTGAGTGATGTTTGTTTTTGACCACTTTCTCTGTGTGTCAACTCACAGGTAATCAAAAAAAGCAATCAAAGCATGAGGCGAGGGAAAGAGTCATGTCAATCACATAGCGGCTAAGCCGATTGAATCTCTGGCACGTTTAATCAAAGTAGAGTCAAAGGAAAGTTTGGAGGGGAAAAAAACTCATTTGGAATGCTGAAGAGTTCTAGTCTAAAGAGACTACTTCTTTTTCCTTCCTCTGCGGTCAAGTGCCCCGCTAAAAAGAATGTCTTTCCAGTGACCGCACTGCTCAAGATGCTGCAAATGTTTGTATTTCACATCAAGAAATCAAAAGGAAGGCCACGGCGTGGGGAGGGGGGAAGCAGGATGAACGGAAAAGGATGAACGGAAATGAAAAGACACCTTAGCACATTCTCACATTAAAATGCATGAAGGCAAGCTTCAGATCCTTCAGCAAACCTCTTCATGCTATGCCGAGTTGCACAAATTCAATTACGCATGCTTCTCCCTTTTCTCGCCCCAAATCTCCCCCCAAAATCCCCCATTAAACGACCCAAGCATCAGTCACTCAGTCACTTACACTAATTCACATACACACATACACCCTACCGATAGTGCAGTGTTCGCCGTTCCAGCCTGGGCTGCATTCACACTTGCCATCCTTGCAGGTGCCATGTTCGCTGCAGCGCGGGTGACACGCCCTTTGGTCACAACCGGCGCCCATCCAGCCCTCCTCACAGCGACAGCCACCCGCCACACAGACGCCATGACCGCCACAGTCCGCCGCACAAAGCTCTGTGGGAGAAAGGTAAGGAGGGGGACAGGGGACCACAGGGGGTAAAGAGAAGACAAATCCACAAGTTATTGTCAGAGATGGACTGGCCACGCTTCACTAGCTCGTCCGAGGGCTGCTGAAAAGAAATTCTCACCCCTCCTAAGAAGAGGGGGAGTAGAATCCCCTTTGGACAATAAAAATCTAATAAGTCTATCACAAAGAGAAGAGGAGGATCATGGATAATGGTGGATTCACCCCTTTTGTGCGATAAGAAGGTGGCAAAAATTTTGACTTTCTAAAGAAACGGCAACACATGTCAGCCCTCATTATGCTTATACTGCGGACTTATTATTTACCTATTCATTTTAAAGGCTCCATATAACGGAAAAAACAGCTTTTTTAATGAAAACTGTTTTTACTGAAAGGAGTCTGGCATATAAAATGTGAGTCATTAAAGTTTTAACATGGAAAATTCACCCCCAACCAATCTATTTTTAAAGAATCATTTCTGTGACATTAAACTACACTGTGACAGAAAACTTTAAAATATATGTATATGAACCTATTTAGCGTGAACAACAACAACAACAAAAAAAACATCATTTAAATGATCTGTGGTTACATGGATGCCAGTCACAACTAAACAAGTCTGCTGCCAAACCCACATAAAGATTAACCACCTAATGAGCAACACCGTGACACTTTTTTCAGAAACAGTAGTTAGGCCTCATGCTTTAATGCTAAAGTTATTAGAAAATAAGGGGCAGCGGTGGCCTAGTGGTTAGGGTGTCAGCCACGTGATCGGAGGGTTCGAGCCCCTTCCCAATGGGTTGCCCTGAGGTGCCCTTGAGCAAGGTGCCGTCCCCGTCCAGCTCCTCCCTGCGATGGGCTGGCGACCTGTCCAGGGTGCGTCCCCCGTCCTCGCCCTGTGTGCGCTGGGTTGGACACCAGCACCCCCCCGCGACCCCGTTTGGGACAAGCGGCAGATAATGGATGGATTATTAGAAAATTCAAGGCCTTCCCAAAACAATAATAAAAGTAACAACAACAATAATGATGATGATCGTTAATATTATTATAATTATTATTACTGTTGTTGTCGCTATTGTTGTTACATTCCTGTTTTTGCAAACACACGATGTTAACAGTGGAATTGTTCCCTGCATTTAAACCCTTCCAGACACACTGGTTGTGAAAACACACAGCAGGAGCAGTGGGCTGCAATACCTGTGCCTGGGGGGCAGTTATGGGGTTAAGTACATTGCTCAAGGGCACTTCAGCCATGGAAGCAGGAGTGGAATAGCTTTGTTCACCTACCTCCCTCCCTCACCCTCATTTTTCCTACTGGTCCAGGTGATTGAACTCACAGTGGCCTAAAGGCCTAGTGGTTAGATACTAGACACCATAATCATCATGGGTCATGGGTTCGAGTCCTGGACCAGCAGGTTGCCTTAAGGTACCCTTGTGTGTGATGGGTCAAATGCAGAGAAAGTTGTGTTGTGGTGCACTGTGAGCTCTGCTATATGTTCACATTGACAAATACTCATTTCAGTTCAGAAAATAGTCATTTTAAAATGAATCACACCTTTGACATAGAAAAGACGCATTCTTCAGGGCTTTAGGGAAAAATAAAATAAAACAAATATAAAGTATACTGGACATAATGAGACTCATTACTGTTCAGGTTAAGATGAGAGAGAAATGTGTAGGTCCATGTGACCCAAATGGGAGTTTGCCATGCTGGTGATAAGAAGAAAAAGGAGACTGATTACATGGCCACTGAGTTGATGGAGCTTCTACAGAAAACCAAAATGTTTGCTGGTTGGTCAGTGGAGGAGAGCAAGGCCAGATGGGGAATGTTCAACAATCCCTAACAGCAGACTCAGAATGTGCCATCTGAGTGTTTAGAGACTGAACGCCGTCTCTTGCTTCCTGTGGCTCAGAGGACACAGAGCTTTCCAGGTGAGGTGAAGCAAGTGACACCAGTATTGAAATGCAGCACTTCACAACTCTGTCACTAACTTTGTAAACTTTCTCCAAACTCTGTTTGCCAGTCACCAACCAGACCTCAGACAAAAGCTGAGAAATTGCTCAGGAGCACAGGACTGGTTGAAAAAAGAGGCCACAGCATGAATCAGATTATGTGGGCTGCGCTGCAGTTAAAAACTTAACTATGTCCGTACAGACTGGCCATCACCACCTATTCCCAGCTGATTACCACAGGGACCAGAGAGAAGGCACAAGCCATTAATGAGTCAATTACATCCAGTGCAGCCTTCCATTTTGGTCATTGTCATAAATTAAATGGAGTCAAGTTAGGCTTTTCAGCCACAGACTATAAAATGGAATTAGGGGCTTTAAAACAGAGAAAAAAAAATCCCTCCATCTCACTAATTACAGAACTAGGCTTTTGTTAAATTATGTAAATGTCCTTAATTTCACATGTGACTTTTTCAATTAGAGGCGTCCTAACAGCATTTCATCATTCCCTGCTTTGAGTCGTCTAGGAGACACAACCATCCTCCTATACCACACAGTATTTCTCTCTGTTCTTTTCTATTTTCTCTCTCTCTTGGTCACACACACACACACACACAGAAAGAAGTCACTTCATTAATACTGAAGAGAAGTTTCAAATTAAATTTTGAAATATCTACATATTAAAATACCATTTTAGAGAAACCTAAGGATCTCTCCAATGCTCCCCTAATAAAGGCACAGCAAAATTGCAGGGTATAATTTATAAACTGCGGAAAAATAATCAAATGACCTCTGCTCAGTCATTGTAACAGAGAGACAGACCTAAGTTTGTTTCAGAACGTGACATGAAGGCAGAAGAAGCCAATGGCTAAACCTGAAAGCTTTCTCTTTCACATGAAACAACCAGCTAAAAGAAAAAAAAAAAACAGATGTGAAAATCAAAAGTTTATTTTTCTCTACTTTTCTCTGAATAGTAGATGCAATTAGCCAACAAATCTACAAGGCCGTGGGTTTGGCGCATTTAGAAAACTTGTGGCCTTTTCAATAGGCTCTCTGCAGTGTTCCACGGCCTGTTTATCATTGTGACAGTCTGTGGCATGCAGCACCACACAGACAGAAAAAAATTAAAAGGCTAACAAATCACAAACTCATGTGGGCAGGTGTATGAGTTATGGTGTTTTTACCACTTTTGATTTTGAACACACAGAACAGAACCTTTAGCAGCTGAAGAAAAAGATTCTGTCAGGCATATTGCCTTGAAAATTGTATTATGAGAAATGAAGAAATTCATTAGCTTAATTGAAAATCATATTTGAAATCAAATAAATTATGTATAGGCTACATTGCACCATTTGGATGGGGCACTCTAGATGCTCTGCAGATTCTTCACCTTCCCTAACCCTAAACCTGTCCTGATTTCAACCCTAAAGTTAGGTTTTTTTTTCAGACAGTTTGTTAAGCATTTAAATATCTGTAGATAAACTGACAGGGGGGTGGCAATGTTTAGAGAGGAGCTAAGGCAGTAGTTCAGTTTCTGCTTAAGGTTGAAAAATACAGACAAAATAATCCAGACTGTAACTGACTGTAAATCATTCTATTTTGAAATCCCATTATTGTCTTTATTTACTGAAAACACATTTCATTTCTTCAATGTGAATGCACTGGTTCATCCAGACACCTAATGAACATCTACGATTCGTGTGATTCGATTATGCTCACTGCATGACTGGGGCTTTGATGTGAATGAAGATTGGATGTGGAGTCAGAAAACTGTATAAAGTACTGAAGTTAACTGTCCTTGAAAAGTGGCACTGGGTCTTCATCAAGCATGTGGATGACTTAAGTGTCAAACAAATAATTTCTATATTTCTAACCAGAATAACTTGGGTATCATGTTAAACTTAAGCATATAGGCAAGTTCCATGAGCCTGAAAAGAGAGAATTAAAAAGTATTATAAATATAGAGGATTATAAAGTATCATAGAGAGTATTATAAAGAGAGGATTATTAATGAAACAAAATGACAAATAATCCTTAATTCTATATCAATTCTACATCAAATTATTTTAAAAATGTTTTTAATGCAAGTGATGTGGAAACGTAGTACATAATCATGGGAAATCTAGAACATTGCACACTCTGGCGCAGCATGTTGCTGCGGATTAGCGCTTGAACTCTGCCGCCTGTGGTAGTCTTTCTCCCTCAGTAGACACTCCTTCATTTTAATGCTGGTACGCTTGGTGAGCTCAGAAAGCAAGCGGGGCTAGGAGGGAGAAAGTGCAAGCTCATCAAAATTTTCAGCGCAGACTCCGCTTGAGAAGCCAGGCTTTAATATACCTATTTCCCAGCAAATCCCACGGATTACCTAATAGGTCAGCCTGTCTGCTTGGCATTAATGGGGAAATTCACAGTCACAGATAGCTGTTGTCTTAAAACTTCAAAATAAAGAAAAAAGATTTTTACTTCGATGATGATCTTAAAGGCTAGCCACAAGCGAATGGCATTTGCTGAAGGCAAAAGGTTCGAATCAAGCAAAAGACATTCAGGGAGATCAAAAGGTCTCAGCACAATTACTGTTTGAATAATTTTTTTTGTGAGATTTAGATTAACTTACTTCTCCATCCATCCATTATCTGCCGCTTGTCCCAAATGGGGTTGCGGGGGAGTGCTGGTGTCCAACCCAGCGCACACAGGGCGAGGACGGGGGACGCACCCTGGACAGGTCGCCAGCCCATCGCAGGGAGGAGCAGGACGGGGACAGTACCTTGCTCAAGGGTACCTCAGGGCAACCTATTGGGAAGGGGTTCAAACCCTCGATCCTCCGATCATGAGGCCAACGCCCTAACCACTAGGCCACCACTGCCCCTTTACTTACTTCTCATGACATGTAATCACGTGATTTCAGGGTAGGATAAAAGGGAAAAAAATGTCAGCTCATAAAATAAATGAAACTGTTTGAACTTTGTATTTGTATGAGGCCCCAGTATTACCTGCTGTCCATCTGTATTATTTGCTAGCGGTCAATTTAACTGCAGTTACAGCAAACAGGCAAAGCGCCACAGCCTCAGAGGAGAAGTGCACAGAACCTGACTCGGCATTCCAGTGTCTAGTCTACACCGGTGAAGCAATAAGCCGGTTATACTGTATCCGAGCCTGCTGTGTCCTCTCTACTGGTAAGAGTTTTAGCAGCATGAGAGGAACTGTTTAAAAAAAGAACTGTAAAAAGATCAATGAACAGTAGTGTTCACCAGTCATAGCATGACTGAGACAGCAGCAAAGCCTAAAATCCACTTCCAGCAGTGAGAGAGAGAGAGTGCAGATTATAACAATTAAGAGAATGAACAAAGGCAGAAGAAAGCAAAAAACAAACATAATAGAACAATTACATAAATAATACTATACTTAAGTTTGAGTGGAAGTCACAAGGCTAAACATCCACTTAAGCCTTTCCTGACCATTTAAAAACACTGAGGGACTTTATCATGACTGATGCTTTAAATTAATCCCTTATGAATGCTTATGTCGCTTTATGTCAGCAGCTGTGAAAGGGTTATGTAGAGGTCATGTAGCCTGAAAAATGATACAGTTAAGATAAAGTGATATCAGTGCTTCTCAGTCCTGGTACCACTGCCCAACACACTTCTCCCTACGTCTCAACATACATGATGCACCTAATCAATGAATTAAGTCTCCTGATGTAAACTGGGTAAGTTAGAGCAGGGTGAACACTACAGCATGCATAACAACAGACCTCTGAGACCAGGACTGAGAATCACTGAAAGAGTCACATTTTTACCAGTTTAGACACTAAAGATCCCTCTTGACTGCAGGAGGTATTAACCAATAACCAAACATTTCAAAAATCTGAAAAAAGATCAACATAAAACCTGAAACCAGCTTATGAGATTTCTCCCAGTGACGCAAACGGCGAACTGCAGGACAAATTACCACTAGTGTGCAATTACACTCTGATACCCCTTGAAAAAGAGGAAGTGACGGCTGCCATGGCAACAGGTAATAGGGTGAGATTAGCAGAGGACTGTTGCTTCTAGTTATTAGGCAATGTGTTACTTTGACACAAGGATGCATAAACAGCCATACATGACGAAATTAAAAGCGCTAACAGAATGACATTCAATTCAATAACAAAGCAACACAAAAATAGTTGAATGGACATCACTAAAGCATCAAAATAATGCTGCATACAGGGATTTAATGAAATGAAAAGTAATGAGTTTCCCTTTCCATCAAAGGCAGTCAGAGTTTTTGATGGTCTGACTAAAAAATAGACAAAATGCAGGGTTAGAGATGATTTCTGTTATTTTTTCCGAGCTATGTGACATACATTTGCCCAACTTTAGAGACAGCAGTATGCTGCAGTGTCAAAAAACACACACGCAAGTTCATTCGAGTACATGTCAACATCACTTAATCAGAAACACTCAGTACTAACTTCGGGTATATAAGCTTCCTAAAAAAGACTAAAGAGAAACTTCAGACACTAAACATCTGAGTGGAAAATGTAGGAACTTGATTTAAGTATTGCTCGAAAAGAGGCCAGGCTGACATTAAGTGTAGATGCCTTGAACCAGTCAGCATGACGACAGAACTAACCTGTGGAACAGTCATGGCCAGTCCAGTTGGGGTCACAGCTGCAGGTGCCTGTGTCAGCCAGGAAAGCTCCATGGCCTGAGCACTGGTCCATACAGGAGGCCCGCGGGCTCTCACACCCGGGACCCCCCCAGCCAATGAAACAGTGACACTCACCACGAACACACACACCTCGCCCTGAACAAGTGGGGTCCAGACAGTCCACTGTGAAAAAGAAACACCAGAGTTAGGACATCCCAAGCAAGTAAAAAAAAAAAAAAAAAAATAGAGACGCTTGCTCTTTTCTACTAATCAGTTTTTAAGTCTTCAAATGCAGGAAAATATACTACAACACATCTGCAGCTTATATCGCATAATAAAAGGAAAATGTATTATGGTGTGTGGGATCACAATTGATAATTATTAGTAATACTTCTTTAGGTAAACAAGGACACATGCAAAGATGAGAAGCCGCTTTCGGCTGTGGACAGAAGTTTGCACCAGATGATCAGTAAATAAACAGAAAAGGGAAACGCGCTAAAGAATGCCTCAGTGATGCACCTTAAATTTCTTGGCTGAAAACCAAAACCATTCAGGACAAATTGGACAAATTGAAACCAGAAATAAAAAGGCTTAACATAAATAAAACTTTCTGCATTCTGAGCAGCCTTCAAGCTTCCCTGGCTTTCACTGACTGTCTATCCCACATTGATACAGTAATTACAAATAGCTTGTCTAATGTTCTTCATAGAAATCCTATATAATTCCACATATTCGACTTTTCATTACACATCTAGAGCTCAAACTGTTTGAATTTGTCTGTGCCCATGGTGCAGGAAATGAAGAAAAAAAAGCACTATTATTAATTACTGTTTCTTTTACTTTAAGATTAGTAAATTTATAAAAGATTGGTTAAATCTTCTATTTTAATATTTAATTGTAGCCCACTTCATATTTGTATGTTTTCCTCTTTTGTCTCTTTAGCCACGGAAGTGCTGTTATTAACTCTCTAAGGCATCACTGCCCTGCTCACTGCACTTCATATGGATGAGGAATATTAAAAAAAAAAAAATAAACAAGTAAAATGATCAGGTTTTGGTAACTGCATCATAAAGTGTGTTTTTTTTTTCAACAGTTTTTTTTAGTGATTGGATTTTTTAATATATTTTTAAATATTATATAAGTATTATATTAGTATTTTGATATTGGACCATTAGGATAGTTAAATATGTTCAAGCCCTGGTTTGGGAATACAAATTGATATGGTCATGCCAATAAATTGATGGTGTTTTAAAAAGACAGGGTATAGAAAACACTTGTTAACAGGTGCTCCCTGCATTTACAGCTAAAATTTCCAATAACTTGGCAAAAAGGGATTTACAAATTGGAAAATTAAACAACAGACCCTATAGTCATGAAACACACAGCCAGGTGGAGGAGAGTTCTCTCTCTTTCTCTGTCTATCTCTCACTCCTTCTCTCTCTCTGTGTTGGTAATGAGATTTCCTCCCAATGCCAGGGAGGGCTGCCACCGCCAGTGCATGCTGGGCTAAATTGAAAAGCGGCGCTGGACGTGCTCCCCCGCTCACTCGCTGCTGAGCCCAGAAACCCAGAGAGCTGGACAGAATGCAAACGAGGGCAGTGCCACACACTCCAGCCTGGCGGGTTTAAAAAAATAACCTCTCTCTCCCCACACACATTCACTGCACTTTATTCATACATATGCCCTTTAGAACTTTGCCTGACTTAGGTTTGCTGATCCTTCTATCACTCAATTTCTGGCAAAAAGCAAAAAAAAAGAAAATAGCAGAACTTCTGTTCGGTCCCATGCTAATACTAATGACGGTTAATGGTTGTTTAATGAAAACGGAGAGCTGGACAAAGCTGGCAAATGTTGCCATGGTTAACGAGAGGACAAGAGTCACACGAAAAAGGGCCCCCAATGACAAAATAATAACAACAACAACCAGAAATTGTATCAAACAGATGGAAAACGTGCGTCTGGGTGGAGGTGACCTGGAGACACAGGGGGGCATAGTTGCCTCCCTTTACCATGACATAAACGTGGATAAAGGCCTCGCCTATAGACAAACAGGAGCTGTGGCCTCTTAGCAGATGGCTTGGGCACAAGGCTCGGAGATCATAGGCTAACTGACAAGAGCTACTCTCCTGGCAATTAATCATCACTGCCTGAAGGTCGCAGGGAAGAAAGGTAGAAGCCTTAAAGGGCAAGCGGCCCTATTCTCTCGCTCCGCCTGTCTGCAGTGCGACCCAAAATAGAATATTGAGGGGGAAGGGGGGATCAGAGGTGTCAGAACCCTCATTTATCAAAATCAGCTGCTCTATTTTTCATCTTGAAATGAGCACCTTCAAGAGCTGCCAAACACAATGGCGAGTTCAATCTTATCTCTTGGCGCCTTGGCCCAGGGCCCTCTGTCGGGCCCTCTGGGATGCCATTAACAGATTAAAGCAGGCCTGCAAAATCCGGCTGGAGATCTACCTACCAAAGTGTATTTCTAACCCCTGACTTAACCTACCTGTCTCTAATTTTCACTTGCTTTTAGACTTTTGAATAAGAGGAATCAGGTGTGGACAAAAACAATAACTTTCCTTTAAAATGGAATGTTTTTATTACCGTTATTTTTTTCTTTTTTACTGTATTTAGTCATAATAAAATAAAGTAATCTCATTATGGTCTATATATGAATTTGAGCTCATAGCATATAATACTAGTTTGTAATAAACTCTCCAGGAGTTGCTATGAACTACCCCAGACATTCATAATGCATTGAGAAGAACTTCATCATCTTAACAGAGCACGATCAGAAGCTTTTGGATTCGGCTACAGAAACTGTGGTGCCTGAAATATTCAAGAATAGAGGTGCACCGCCCCCTGAAAAAGCCCCATAAGAACAAAGGATGAAATGGTGTTTCTTTCTAATACATCTAAATTATGGCTCATCTCTCACGTTTGGCACTATGCGCATGCTAGATTTATCTGTAGTGGAAAGCCCAAAACCTGCACACTTTGCCTAACCACAGGCAGGCTGCCGCAATCACGCAGGCCCCATGCTGTGTGTGCAGAGAGGGGGGAGATCTGGCAGAAACCTGGCAGGCGAATGGCAGGAAAATGATTGGCCATTGCAAACTCGTGTGCATACATTTTGGGGCTGCATTTCAGTACTCAGCGAGACCTTTGATAATGATTTTGACAATTCTTTTTCCCTTCTCTCCGAAAAGGTTGAACGAGATTAAATTCTGTCTTTCTTCAACGGCTGTTTAAATTCATGTCCTTAGTAGTGCATTACCTTCCTCACAGTTTTCTCCTTTATAGCCAGGGTTGCATATGCAAGTTCCCACTATGCATGTGCCATGTCCACTGCAGGTCACGTCGATGCACTGGTTTGTAGGAACATCACATTCTGACCCTTTCCAGCCACTGTGGCACATGCAGCGGCCTTTCAGATACTGACCATTCCCGCTGCAAAGCACTGGACAGGAGGCTGTGGAAGAGCAAATCCACACACACACACACACACACACACACACACACACACACACACACACACACACACACACACACACACACACAAATGTGGTCTGTCAAGCAAAGCTTCAATAGTAATGCTTGTTCTTGGATTGTGGCTTGAATTTGTAGAGAAAGCGGTGACTATGGTGTCTGTATTATTTCAAAATAAAACAATGCATTATTAATGATTTAAAGCATATTGGGTTGAAGCTTGATTATCTTCTTGTCATTTTATTTTAAATGCGATTTGTGGCATGTCCCCCTGATTACTGCAGCTAACATTATTTTCCATATAAAACAATTATGCTCCACCGTAGATCTGAATCTGTTGTTTACAAACAATGAAAACATAAATTTCACACATTTAATTAGAGCTTCATTCCTGAGTGGGAAGGCTGTATCATGCATCTCTTGCAATGTTCAGAAATTCCTTCTTGTGTCTTGTCTTGGACTGGGATTGTAATGATTTGTGTGGGTGGGTGTCTAGCAAATACTCAAAAAGACACAATCGTGATGGAGCAACATACTGGCAAACGGGCAAAGAAAAGACTAGCAAACAGGTTGTGAATTGAGAAAGAAAGATATAGAAAGCAATAAAAAAGAGAGGGCACTTTTACCTCTGCCACAGTCTGGACCTCTATAGCCCAGGAAGCAGTGGCAGGTTCCAGCTATGCAGTCTCCATTACCAAAACAGTTACTGGGACAGTCATCAATTGAGTCTAAAATAAAATAAATAGAAATGTCAATGAGAGAGACAAATAGGTCTGACTTCATACACACACTTTCTGAAGGAGATACAGTAGCATCAGAACCCAGTTTGCAACAGGAAAATGCTACACACAAAAAAGCAGAAAAAGTTTGTTTCATTAAACGATTGTGCACCACATAAAAGGAGCATGTCTGTGGGACTGTTGTTAGGTTCTGTGCACACCTATGGATGTTATTTTTATTGCAAAAAAAAACATTTTCTTTGGCTGTGTGGCAATAAATATTCCCTTCTGTTCAGCAAATTCTGCTGGAGTAAACCACTGTGCCATTAGCAGGTAAATAATTAAAGAGTGGAATGAATATCGAGAAAAACAAAATGCCGGGGGCATTTTCAAAACAACTAAATGCAAAATATCCAGGCTTGGGCATTTACTCAAAAAACGATATTTTTCCAATACTAAAAAATGCTAATGAAATACCATATATTTCCTTTTATAGAACGTTTGGATATTTTTATCCAGTGGAGTATTTGAAATGAATAACTGACTAATAATGGGAAACCAATCTTTATTTCTCTTATGAAAGCTGTAGTTAAAATAATCTAAGATTGATGTCTCCTGTGGGCATATATCTCAGTCCTAACTACATATTATATAAATGAAACAAAAAATAATTAAAAGTGATAAGTAACACTTTTATTCTGCAGTAAAATGCTGCACTTATCTCATATTCCAAAAGGATGACTTTAATCATTGCTTCTTGGAAGAGCAATCTCACTACACATCACTTTACAATCAGTCCATTATATGAGGAAGAAGATGGCTTATTTGTAGAGTTTATGGTGCCTTTAGTGCTTACACAACACTGTTCATACTCACAGAGAGGCAGTATCAGCTGCAACAGGTGGCACACATGCAAATTACATAAAGTTACTGAATCAGAAACTATAATGTGATAGAATTTCAATCATGATCATGTTAATTATCCACATTGCTGCTTGTATATAATGTACATACTGTTAAAAAGTATTCATATTTTGTTCCCACTTTAACTATCGGCTGTAGCATTTCGTCAATTTGAATGCGTTGAACCACAATGTGTTTGAACCCCTTGGTTTCTCCCTGAGGTCTGCAACCAAATAATCAGCTCAAGATGCCCAAAAATGAGTTGGGCTGATAAGAAAGCAACCCAAACCAATCTGAGTCAAGCTATCTATTCACCTTAGTGTTAAACAGGTGGTACTGCTGTCACATGTCAAAGGCTACAGGCAATCTTGATGGATCTCTGCAAATATTTTCACTTGAGTGTGTCACAGGCCAGGAGTATTAATGTACACGCCTTCCTCAACTGTCTTGATTTGTCTTGAATCCAGAGCACAAAAACACTGTTTTCCAGCTGCAGTTGTGCCTCATTTTCAAGTTCTACTGTTAGAAATGACAAATGCAAAAGATGTAATAAATAATGACCAGGGCTAAAGTCAAATCATCTTTGTTCATTTTGTCCATTGTGAAACTGGAGCATGGCTATGGAACATAAACACTGGATGACCAATGAAAGAGCATTGTCTTTTTGGAGCTTAGACATAATTCAGTGCAAAACCGAACTGAGTCAACCTTGTTATACAGTATTTACTGCTTTTTTCTCTACTGTGAACTATCTAACTATAGGTCTGAAAATGCTCTCTGACACTGCTTATCACAGCTCCATCTGATGACTGAGAAAAGTACAACATGAACCAGATGCCAAGATGACCACCTCTCACCATATACAGTACACACCCACACAGAAAAGTAAGCAATCACTCAAACCCATACATGCATCAGGTGCTTGCCGTTCCTGCTCATGCCCTGTGGTCAGTTGGTTTTTCTGAAACTGCTTTGCATATTATTAACATTCTATCAGACTGTGGAGTTCACAATTGTACAAAGGAGAGTCATTCTGATGACCATTCATGCTGGTCAGAATTCAAAATCGGACGAGGCAGTGAATTAAACCTGAAAGGCCCTGAAAAATATTCCCCTTCTCTGGCTGCCCCGAGGCTGCTGGAGCTCCTATAGGGCCACGACTGGCCCTGACAAAGCCGTTTTTGTGTGAAAGAAAAAAAGCTAGAAATTTGAACCTTCTCACTCTGCCCTGTCCTTCCTCAGGAGAGTGAATAACTGAAAAGGACGAAATACAACTAGTGGAAAGGGGGGATTGGAGAAAGAAGGGAATTTCGAAGTGAGTTGAAAGTGAGCGCTTTCCACATTCTTGAGCCACACACAGGAAGAGTTTGCAGGGTTGATGATTTCCCTTTGGTGTGTCCAAGGTGCATCAATATTTTGTTGGTGTGTTCGATAGCCTCCAACCACTAGCTCTAACTACAAAGCTCAATCTTTTCATAGAGCTTAGGATGACTAGGAGTGAGGTGTCTTACAGAGCTGCACAATATGGTCACCTGGTAAACTGAACCCTTTATTGGAGGATTAAAGGAGAGTAACATTATTTTCACCATGAAAACTTGTTGGAATGCATGAATAGTGATAAAGGCTTATCTGGAACAGGGAAGTGCGGCAGTACCAAGTTCAGTGCCATCCATTCATGCTGAACTTATAAGTCAGGCTTCAGCCCTGACTAATTTTTTCATGAGGCAGCCAGTCAGAGCAGTGGCCATTTACATTTCAATCAGTCACAGCCTGTTTTTGTTTTCGTTTGTTGGAAAATAGCTGTATTAGGATGAATTATGACTGAGTGATTCTTACCCAAACAAATGTTACAAGTGGGCCTCAATTCAGAACAATGCAGGTTATGAGCATATAATAAAGTTTTTTGTCACCACTAAAGAGTTAATAGGATGTTTCCATATGCATGAAGTCTATGCAAGAACTTCAACCATGCAGAGTCCCTCGGGAGGCTCTGATTTTTCGAACAGAAAAGACTTGGTGTTTTTGGTGGACATGCATGTGGCAGCTCACTGTACCTTTGCAATCTGCCAACACCCCGCAGTCCCTCCATACAGCACGCTCAAACTCCCAACTGCACGCCCATGTGTCTGTCATCAAGAGTGATGTACACTCCAAATACCCATCAAGCCAACTCCAGAGCACACCTGCCAGCCCTGATCTACTCCTCCAAACCCTCATGTCTGAAATATTCTCTGACAACCGAAGGTGGGTGATGAAGGTAGGTCTTTTTCTGTGTTTTACTCAATAGAAAAAAAACGTATGTATGTATGTTTCTTCAAGCTTCTCGTGCCCCCCAGTGATACAAAGAGGAATGAGATGTCAAATAAGTATCAGGTCACAAACCCATGAAGAACATGTAACACGTCTAGCCTTCACAGATTTTTTTTTTTTGACATGAACTTGTTTTGTTACTGATCACTCCAATGGACTTAGACAGCCTGGGTCAGGGGACAGATTATGGCTGTGGCCTTTGCCTCACAGGTTTTATTCGCAGCACACACACAGAATTCAGAGTGGGGGTGCAGCAAGGACAAATAAGACAATGCATCGATAAAAAGTGAGCGGGATGAAGCACATCAGCCATTGAAAAGAAGCGAAGTTTTTCATTGCCTCTTGCTATTCAATTAGTGAGAAACTGCCGTGCAGGTTTCTAGTTTTAAATGGTGCGCTACTGAGATCAACTATGTTGCTGTTTAATTATGCAGGTTGGAAACCCCAAATTGAGTGAAATGTTAGCTTGATTACACAACATGAAAGCTACATACACATGCAGTCACACAACAAATATCACTTGATATGGCTGCATTCTAAATTTATGAGCTGGGCACTGTGTTAAAAAGGAATTTTGTCAACCCTTTTTAAATCTCGCAATGCCTCACAACAGTTGCTATGAAAAAAAACTTCAGCCGCGAATGGACCAATGATTAATCTATGGAGTTACCACTGCCAAACCTCAACCCGACTTATACCAAAATACCAAAAGAGGTGGCCAAAATTGGATTTTTTGGAAATTACCAGTAGAAGAAACATTTATTTCTGAAGGGAGGACTTTTTCAAGAATTCAGTGTTCATTTATGTTCATTTATATCTATGCAATCAAAACAAATATGATATACAAACCATTCCTTCATAGAGCATTTCCAAAAGAAGCTTGCTGGAACAGCTGAGTAATATCAAAAACAATCTCTGATAAGGCAATAAGCTCTATGGTGTTGTCCATAAATTGCACTTGACCTTGTACAAGCTTGCTAAAGCTGTAAGGAGTGCAGGCCTGTGATGCGTTATATCAGTATCAGTATACTGACCACTGGCTCCCAGATTTCCAAGTCACTCTGAATAGGAGCATCTGCTAAATTAATAAATGTAAAAGTCGACATGAAACTTTTTAATCCCTGAGTGCTCAAGAATCTTCTAAGGCCTGTATGCTCAAAAATGGCACAGCTTGATGCCGTCTGAAGGACATCGCTCAGCTGACCCATTTTAATATTTCTCTATCTTCTATCTCCCCCCATTCTTCAGTGTACTAACATCTCTCTTCTACTCTCTTTTAGCCTCTAACTCTCTACCTAGCTTATCCCAAATGCTCTCTTCCTCTCCCAAAGAAGAGCAGGACAAACTCAACCTCCAAATCTATCTGGTCTTCTGCCACACATACTGCCAGCGACACACCTTCCCCAGACCTGCAGGTAGAACCCAGACATCTGAGACCATCCTTACTCACGCTCAGCAAACCTAAACGCAAAAGGCAGAGAGATAAATAGGACACTTTCCACCCAAAGTCATCTTTTGATGGATTGGTGACCTGTTCAGGATATTTCTCAGCCTTTCCCTCCTGTGAGCGCTGGGATAGGCTCCAGCATCTTCAGCAACCTTCTTTCCCCTCCAAATAATTTCATTAAAAGCAAAGACAAAATGAAGAGATGTTTTTGGAATCCATACACCTCTACAATATGAGGTATTAGATTCTCCCCCTGGCGAGAAAGGCAGAGTGTTCTGGTGTCTGTCTGTCTCCTGATGGGTCACGGCTGCTGCACCAGTTGTACTGAGGATACATTCCCATTGATCCATGGGCTTCTGTCTCCTCCCCCTAACCCGTCCTTCTCTGCCTGTCTGTCACAGATGGACCATGGCCCAGGAGCTTTTAATTAAAGAGCATGTGAGAACAGCTCCCAGCTGCCACCTCCGTGAAAGTCGACACCTCGGGCCGACTGTCGTCCCTCCACCCTCAACCGTCCTCTTCCTCCCCACCGACTCGTCGCACTTGCACTAATCAAAGACGCTTTTAGCAAACATAAGAGAGAGGACAAAAATGAACAAATGGTCTAAGTTGAAGGTGGGGGGAGGAGGTGTGGGCTGATGTCCACAGCTGGGCTGTGGAATCACCTCAGCATGTGCCAGTTCTGACAGTAGTAGAGCATTTAAAAAAAAAGAGCCTTTTCTTTCATCAGTGAGAGGTAAATGCAAACCGGTAGTAATAATGACCAATAATGACCCAGGCAGGGGGTGGGAAAGGGGGTTTTGCAATCAGAACGCTTTGAATCCAGCCAGCTGGTGTTGTATGTAAATGAGTTGCCCCAAAATGGAAAAAAGACTCAGTGAAGAACCTTGAACACTTAATAGACTATTAGGAGCCATCAGTGGAGGAATACCAGAACGTCATTACTTGTTCCTTCCATTTTTCTTATTCAGATCTATCTTGATTGCTGTGTAGTGACCCAGGGTGTTTGAGAATGCACTGATCAGTGCTGAAGAGCAGCAGGTCACGATAGGCACAAGTTGATAGGAAGCAGGCTGCTCCTCAAATTTTGTCATTTTTTGGGATGGGAAAGCTTTCTTTCTGAAGGTTATGACTGTGAAAAACATTTTTTTCTCTAGCCAGAGATGAAGGAATGAAGTGAGATGTTTTCATGAACATTAGATAAGTGTCTCAGATAATGATCCCCATCAACATCAGATTTAAGACTCTTAAATTGTACCTTCTTGTCATTGAATTTCCTAACGAGATGTGCTATTTAGAGTAGATGGCTAGCCTCGAGGAGTACAAGATTAAACCAAAATGAAATGATTATTTTGTGTTCAAGTGTGGTTGCTGTTACTAATGATAATTAATAATAAGCACTCCAGTATACAGCCACAGGGCATTCAGTACAAACACAAGTGGTTAGTCAGGCTGCATGAACATCTGTGAACGGTCAAAACACTTACAAGACATGCTATCTAATAAAATCCACAATTGCTCAAAGTACCATGAGCCCTATACTATGCAACTAAACTGCATGATTGTGTTTCTGAATCTAAATCATTCATTTCAGAAGTTTAAGGTTAAGCAGAGCTGAATGCCATAATTTCTCTGATACTATACGATTCATGTTGTTTTCCAAATTGCTGCCCATTGAAGAATTGTTTCAGTCAAAACAATCTAACAAAGAATGCTTTTTTTTTTTACTTTCTGTAACTGGATCCATTCTATTTGGAGTTTGTCTCAGTGGGTTTCCTCTGGTACTGCCAATATCCACCTACAGTCCAAAAACATGCCAGGTGAAGCAAAGCTGCTAAATTGCCCCTAGGTGCAACTGTTTGCATAAGTGTATTTATGTGTGTGTGTGTGTGGGTGGGAGCTGGACTGGGGACCTGTCCAAAGTGTTTCTCTGTCTTGTGTGGTATAAGAGAAGGGATAGGCTCCAGTACCCCCGTGACTCTGGTTAGGATAACCAGCTCCGATAAGGAATAGATGGACAGATGGATCTAGTAACAGTGGCACCTGCTAAGGGGTAGAATATGCTTAGCAGCAAACAAACACTCAGGAAATGCAGACTCCTGTCCACCACTGAAAGAGCCTACAATGGGCACGTAAGCACCACAGCAGAAATCATGTTTTATCTTACATCATGTGGACAAACTAGAGCATGTCTGTCACACTGAGGAAAGGATATAACCAGGATGCACTATGGGAAGAGGGAAAGCCAACAGAGATGGTGTGATACTCTTGGCAATGTCCTACAGGGAAACCTTGGGTACTGGCATTCATGTGGTTATTTTTTTGTCCCATTTACCTAGATAATAATGAATATTAAAACCAAGTACACGGGCAACAATATTTCTTAATGGAAGAGGCCTTTTTCAGCATGATAATGCACCTGCCACAGTGCAAAATTATTATAAAATGGTTTAAGAAACAAGTCAGAGAGATCAAGATTGACTTGTCTTTCAATGCTGTCAGATTTTAATCCAATCAAGCATCTGTGGGATGTGCTGGACAAAGTAGTCTGATCCAAGAAGGCCCCAACTCCCAACTTTTGAGCAAGGATTTGCTGCTTTAAGCCTTAAGCTAAAGACTATTTTACCAAAATTCACAATATTTAGGGTGCCACTGTTCTGTTTGAATTTGCCGCTACTTAAAATGTGCTGCTTTCATCACTGATTGACGTGGTTGTCCACACAGAAGTGCGGCCAGCATTTCTTTTAACAAACATTCAGTCTTTCACAGAGCTTCTGTGAATATGGTCAGAGGTACTCACCTATAGCTGTGGTTAGGAAGGATACTTGCTCCGTTTCCTTCCCATCATTGTAAACTGCCAGGTGCCAGATGCCTGAGTCCATATACTGGATGAAGCCTGTGTCATGGCTGCTGAGCGGCATCAGGCTCCGTGGCTGGGTCAGAGCTGGTGGTCCCTCCAGACCCTGAACCCCCTGAGCAAGGAGCCGCCGGCCATCCAGCAGCTCCACAAAGTCAAACTGGAGACGGTGCAGAGACAGCAGAGACCGCAGACAGGCATTAGGATGACATGTGAGCCAAATATGTTGAAAAGCCCCCTCTTCCCTTCAAACACCCTCCCACACAGTGGAGCCACCAGAGGCCTGTCACGGTAAAGATGCTGTACTGACAGTTCCCTGTGAGACCTGAGTGGTCAATGGAAGGTTTGCTGTCCAGTCTACCCTTAAAATTGTTAATATATGCTAAATGAAAAGCTGTATGGCTGATACAGGTTTTGAGAACCTTGCTAATTAAAAAGCACTCACAGGGAAATTTCACCTTTTTATAGGGATTTTTTAACAACATGATTTTTTTTTACATAATGATAATTTGGGTAATAGGTTATTAGAAAACATTCAGTGTAATATGTTTAGAACTGAATAATCGTCTAATCAATATATCCTTTCTGTATTGTGATATATTCATTAGCCTAGGCACTGGAGAAATTTCAAGAAATATAATAACACTGCTCCTGTAATACAAATCAATAAAGTGAGGTTGAGAAACTTGGTGTTCAATCCAAAATATGCTGTCTTCTTGTTCCAGGCTCTTTACATTTAGTCTTTAAAATAAACATACCAAACATGCACTACAGGTAAAGCCTTTCACCCACTTATTTTTTTGCAAAAACATAAAGTTGGATAACAAACAACCTTTAATTTGCCCAGACATAAAAACACAAGCACTTCAAACATTTCTTTTATTGATGGCTGTAGCCAAAAATCAGCCTGCCTTAAGTCCAATTCAGGCTGGATTAGCGTAACAAGAACCCTACTTATAGACAAAGCAATGCACCATGTGTGCTTTAAAAGCCCACCTGTGTGTGTGAGGGAGGAAGTCCTCTCCGTCCATAGATCCCCACCAAGGCATCTTTACTAAGGGACACATTGAACTTGAGGTACATTGGGTGGTCAATGAAGACCTGCGACCTCCAAAAGATTCCGGGTGGTATCTGCTGAGAGACCTTGCGTCCCACGTCTATTTCACCCATGTCTATGAAGCTGTCATCCGGGAAGAATCCATCCAATTTGCCTGTGTTGCAAAGCAAAAAAAAAAAGCCCAATGAACATTATGACTCTTCAATTGTAATTAACGTGTTGCCGATGCTATCCAAAGCCGGTAAAACAACTGCCGCAACTATTGCTATAAAAGAACACATTTGTGGTGAGGGCATGAATTCAGCAACTGCATTTGGTACTGTCGTAATCACACAATAATACACTGCACATATTGCTCAGCCCTGAGTGGAGCATCTACTGCCGGTCTTTCAATCATGCTGGTCACATGCAAGAAATATCCTGCCCCCAACCGTAAAGCTGTGCTCAGGCTGGCCTCATTCACAATGAGCAGGCCATTATGTACAGGTAGAAAGCCTGCTTGAGCCATAGCACACCCTTCTTTATCAGACCCCATGGAAATGGCAACATCTGCTCGCCCATGTACACGGGCCAATTTCCGCAGTGATGGCGACGAAAACAGACATCCCTGCAAACAGAGCCCCGAGGACTTTTAGGCAGTCAGCAACATGGGCGGCTCCGCACACCACAGCAGATGGCGGCCTCTCAAAAAAGTCCATCATTTGCAATGTGTTAGATCTGGAGAGACAAGGCACGCTCTCCTGCCTTCCAATTTACCGCCTTGGATAATGCGTCAACACATCAGCCCCAATTACACGTCGAATGATATTTTGCTGGGCAGCTCAACGTTTGTTTTAAGCTAGGCGTTCTTGAAAGTACAGTAGTAACAAAATGTCCCATTTTTTGCTTGCCATCATCTCCGTCTTGTGATCTTTCTTTACCATGACATTTCTCAGTTGTTCTGCAAAACATCCCATTATTTTAATAATAGAGATCTGAGTGCAGCAAACATTTACACCTTGAGATTAAATCGGGTGAGCATTTATTCAGAAAGTAAGTAAGCATGCATTGCACTGGCATGACACTGGACCTACTAGCGGTGTTTCTAGTGACAACTGTGCTCTGTGAGGCAGAATTAAAAACCCAGTCTATTGATTTCCCTTCAGCAACAGCTGTCACTCAGACAGGGACAGGATAGCAGTGGCTGGGTCTATGTCACTCTCTCTCTGTTGTCTGCTAAATGAAAAAGGATGATTCTGTGACTCATCTATATGGTAATAGCTGCAATCTCCCACCTTTTTTTAAAGGCCCAATGGAAAATCAAATAGCTAAATCTGAACTGGGTTTTGTTTTGAGAACTGGGGGAGAGCAAACTTTCCCTACAGCACAGCTCATCAGCATTACCGCGGGGGGATAACATACGCTGCCAAGAAAACTCCAGACTAGTTTGGGAGATGAAAGGAAAGCATGCCTTCTTTGGATGGAACACAAGTTCTAATCCTCCTCGAGCCCCTGGATACCCACTCCCTAAAGCTGTACCATCCCTTCCTCCAGGAACAAATAATGCCCTTCCACTTCCCCAGCAACTTTCATTGGATTACAATGCAGATCTCCCAGCAAGCAGCCAAGACTGGTCACAGCATGGAGTTGGATGACAAATAATCCTGGATCTGGTTAAGTCTTTGAAAAATCAAAACTAAGACGTTATAACATTGGCCAGTGATGAGCCGCATCAGTGGGAATCCAAGAAAAAATAATATCAGTTTTGGAATGTGTGACCGGATTTGGGGCCACTGAAGGACAGTTCAAAGGGCTGAGAAGAAAGTTTTGGGTGGGAGGTTAAGAAGTACTACTTCAAACTTTCCAGTCTTTTCAAGGCTTTGAATATAAACTGTTTCAAATTATGTTTTCGAGAGCAGACAGAGTCTGAAAATACAGAACTGAATGAGTTGAGATTAATTTCAGATTAAGAAAAACCTGGAAAAAAGTGTAAAGTATTACTAATTTAACAAAAACTGCTTCACCAAAAATATCCAGATCCTTAAAATACTTTCAAACTTCTATTATTTCTTATTCATGTTTCACAAAGTTTTGCATGGACACTAGCACGAAACAAAATTGTATAAATTTGTACCAATCTTGCATTCTAATGATTTTATTTTTGTTACTGTTTAAGTAAAATTTTAAGACTGTTTAAGTCTGTATAAGATAAATAGCCACAAAACAAAATTTTAGTCAAATAGTAACTTATACAATTAACTTGTCCACATAAATCTTTACACATAAAGCCTAATGTGATCTTAATGAAACGTATATGATTATTACACATATAATAAGCAAGCATCAGAAAAAGAAACATCAAATGCACTTTGATCCTAGAAAACCACACTAGGAAAGTAGATATGAGGCTCTTAAACATTTGCATGAAATCCTTAAACGATTCACGTTTCTAGTCTTTCCATGTTTTTGAGAATCACTGCTTCTTAGAGGGAAGTGAACAGAAGTGAACAGAATAGAATAGAATGTGGTTTCTCTTGGTTGTACAATTCTTTTTTGCGTGTGACACAAGTATGACATATGGTCAGTTATCACAACTAACTTATCCTGAAAAAACATACAGTTGCCGACGAAGGCACTTAGCAGCAAATACAGTTTTTTGATTGAAAAGTTACTGTTTATTGTCAAGAATTTCTTTTAATATTTTTAAATTACATTTTTGAAAGCCATCACGTATTACTAGAACATAAAAGTTGTGCATACCATCATCTTTGCCCCGCCGGTCTGGAAGCTCCAGGCCAGTATTGCCAAGTGGAGGCAGGCCCAAGTCTGTAGGTAAGGTCA
This sequence comes from Hepsetus odoe, assembly GCA_017165825.1. Lineage (NCBI taxonomy): Eukaryota > Metazoa > Chordata > Actinopteri > Characiformes > Hepsetidae > Hepsetus > Hepsetus odoe. The sequence goes on from CM029382.1 coordinate 11,332,585, forward strand.
GACCACTGGTGTTGTCCTCGGCCAGCTGGTACATCTGCCTTTGCATGGGCTGTAAGTGCCAGTTCAAACCAAACAGGTGCATGGCTGTGAAAAAGAAGATAAAAAAAAAAAACATGTATGGGCTTAGCATTGGCTGCAAACACTGTGGAATTGTTAAAGCGATAATTCAACCACACAATGCATAACATCATTATGAGCCTTATTAGCTTTAAATCTTTAGCCATGTTAGCACCATCACTGGTTAAAGTGAGCATGAATCCCATGCATATACCATTAAGCTCCTCTGCACACATTAGACTGAAAAGGAGCACCTTTGCAGCTTTATGGTACATATTAATGATACAGATGTGCAAACACCTAAATACTTGAATAATGTACAAATATGTGTTGCATATAAGGATTATTCTTTTCAGAAAAGGAAAAACTGATAATATAATTTTAATACTCAAAATTTTATTGAAATCATTTTGGATCATTTTTATTGGCCCGATCTTCAGGACATTTTCACACAGTCGATTAGAGCCAATGTTTTCAAATCATGCAAACACTGACTTAAATATACTGCTGAAACAGTGAAAAATACTACCTTTCTAATAAACCTATCAAACGATTCATGTTCTGCTTCATTATAACGCAAGACTTTTATTGTATAAAAACTTGATGGAGAAGCTTTTGAAGTGAATTTTACTAACCTAAAAAAAGAATGTTAAAAAGGTTTAATGGTTAATAGAGTTTACATGCTGACAGAGCACTGGCAAAAAGCCAAAAAAAGCGGTAAATCCCTACGACCCCCAATCCTCTAGGGCAAAAAAAGTGTTGTAACTACCAGTAGACAGAAGAGCTAAAGCTCATGGGACAGCCCCTATTCTTCTCACTCCAATTACCTTACTAATAACCCCCCTCCTCGCCCTACCCAAAGTGGCAGAGACAAGGAAACGATCAAGTCAGCAGGAAGAGAACACAGGCATGGATGAATGTGTGAGCACAACCAGAAGCTATGCCGATATTTCACAAGGTCAACAAAACGAGCAACCTTTGGGACGAACAGCAATGGAGCTGAAGACTGAGGAGGAGGGGCCCACCATGATGGATCACCAGAAAAAGAATAGACACAACCAGCTTACCCGGGCAAAAGCCCATCCCAGAAACCTTTGGTCAGCAACAAAAACAAGCTAGGAGAAAGCATTAGAGCCTTTCTTATTGAGTTCCATTGGCACTTCTAAGCTCTTGGTATAAATAACAAGGCAAGGCCATTATAAAGTGTGAAATTGGAAGACGATTTAGAAGAGCAGTTAAGAGTGTGAGCTTATGGCTAGTATCTGAGTTGAGCCAACACGTGTCCTTGTGCTTTCCTTTACCCTGCTCACATTTCATCATTCTGGCTTTTTATTCATCAGCCCACAATTGGCTTCAAGTTACCCAGGCACCTTCCTCTACTACATCCTTTTGACAACCTGTAGTGACAATTCTTAGGCAAAATTAGTTTTCTGCTCCACTCAGTTTCACAGCAAAGAGAGATTATATTTGTTTTGCACCACAGCAAATATCTTGTCTTGACAAAGGTGAAAGAAATGTCTAAACAAATGATTTATTGTGGTGCCACAGCATTTGGGGAAAAGAAAAGGTAGCGCTTCTGTAATTCTGAAATACGCAAATCAATTTAGATTTGTGTGTGACAGGGCACTCAGACGATTATGTTCTGTGGTTTTAAAGATGAAAGAGCTCAGGAAACAAAAAAGCAGCAAAAAGAGTAAACGCCCTTGGTTAAGGGCTTCATGGGAAAACATGTTTGAATGGTTTCAAGCTACACTGTTCATAATATACTGCTTAAAGAGCATAACAAATTAGGTTTAAAACCTGTAAAAATGTAGAGATATGACGTTGTTTAAGGTCACATTCTAAACTGTAAATCTTATAGTAATCCTGTAATATATAACCAGTTACTAACCTCTCCTTTACACAGTGTTAGGAAAAAAACACTATATACCAACATGAATAATGAGTGTGAATGCAAGAAGAATGCAAGCAGGAGTGATGGAAGAATCTCTCAGAAAATCTTTAGTCCTCTGTTAATGTACAGGAGGCAGGCAGAAGCCAGTAGTAACATGGTGCCATTAATAATGAATCCAAATAAAAGATGGTTCACTGAGCTGAGACTGATTGGTTGGCAGTGTTGTTTACTGAAGGGGAACCTTCCAACAATTCCCCTCCAATTCCAAAGGAAAACAAAGAATTTGCACAATTCGCCTCATCAGGCCCTAGCTATGATATCCACTTGCCCTTCTTTAGATGCTGTAAAATCAATGATCCCTAAGACCGTGCAGAGATGTGCTTGCCTTGGCATCAGCATTAGCCTCAAATTGGCAGTTTAAATGGGCCTAACACTGAGCTGACAGACTGCAGATCAAACTAGTGGTGATAAATGGAAAAGCACAGCTTCGCTCCCCAGTGCACACTCGTCCATTAATTACAATCATATTAGATAGATACACCCTACTTTAATTCTCCCCATTCACAAGCTGCTAGAAAATCTGGCCCAAAAAATGATGAGGCCTTTGATAGTGGCTGCCATAGAGGCTGGAAGTGCTCTGCTCTGGATTACCGAATCAACAGATATTTGGGAAATTGTTCACTGCATTTTGTTGATTGCATTCCACCAGATTTTGTCACTCTCTCTGCCAAGTGTAGATTTCTGTTCTGGTTTTATTTCATGAAAAATAAATATGGGGTGAAGTGAAACAGTCTTGTTGTATATGAAACTATTTAAATGCAAACTATCAGGCTGCACCCCACCAACTGAAAGTGACTATGGCAAAGCACTTTGAGACAAATAGAAGGATTTGTCAAGCTTGTATAGTGCATGCCCCCCCCCCCCCCATTTTCTCTACTTCACCATATTCTTCTCTCTCCGTTTCCCTTCTCCTTCTCTTCAATTCTCATTCTTTATCACATTGATTTGTAGTTTGCTGTCAACAAGCAAAAGTTGAGTGCACAGTAAGGCACAAAGGCTCTGGGTGAGACAGACACATCAAATAGTGTTGGGGGGGCATATCATTCCACACGTCAGAGTAATCACTCCCCTATACAGGGTCCCTTGGCTGGCCATCTCTTCCCACTCTGCTAATGGAAAATGAATCGACAGGCTGCCAGCACCCCACGCCTTCTCTACATAACACATCCGTGTTATCATTTCTTTTGGGCCAGTCACTGATATCATGCCTATGCAAAGGCTTAAGGCTTATGAAAAGTGACCAGTCTGTCCAGACTCTTTTTCTTGGCTGGTATCTAGGCTATCTGAAAGGGCTTCAAAGAAAGGATAGGTAAGGGAAAACTAAGCTAGGAAGCTAGGTGGCTTTTTAATGAGGCTTCTCCTGGCACAGAGCAGCCGCACCGGTGCTGTGGAGACATGCAGTGACCTGCTGGAGCAACATAGCAGCCATCTTTAAGCTGCAGGTTGGACCCAGACGTTCTGCTTTCTGCTCCTTGTCTTGGCAAGGTGTGCAGCAGAGCAGCACGCGCCAATTAGCAAGTGGAACATCGGAGCAAACTGCTCCTGTAGTCTAGAGAGGGAACAAGAGCCATTACCACACTGTTTGTGCCAGCAATCCTGTATACCAGATCCATGTTCTCTCCTGACAGGGATCCTCAGGATCAAACACTGCTGATCTTCTGGCTTACTCAGAAAGAAACATGCCCCGAAAAGAAAAAAAAGACTGTTCATATGAGATAGAGTGCATATTTATTGTACTCATTTTACTATTGAACTCAGCTGTTCAAGTGATGACTAGCAGTCAAGAAATATGTAACACATTTTAAGCCAACTGCTCCTTGGCAGGAAAAAGGTGACTGATAGACAACTCTAACCCTGTAACCCTTAGACTTCAGGATGGCCAAGTGGTCTAAGGAGCTGGAGGCATGGGTTTGAATCCCACTTACATACACCAAGCTCTTCTGGAGGCAGTGGTGGCGTAGCTGTTAGGGCCCCAGGATTGAAAGGTAGTGGGTTCGAATCCCAGACCAGCAGGTTGCCCTGAGGTACCCTTGAGCAAGGCACTATCCCAATCACTGCTCCCCAGGCGCTTTAAATATCTGCCTGCTGCTGCACATGTGTGTATGGGTTAAAAAGCAGACGTTGTATTTTGTGGTGTTTCACTGTGTGCTGTGCTGTGTTTCACGATGACAGTTGCGTTCACCTAACACAAAACTGTAAGAATAATGAAATAATAAAATAATGTCATGAAAATATTGAACTTTAAAAAAAAAAATTATTAACTTACTTATTAAGCACTTTAGACGCAGGGGAGGCATGGGTGTTTTATTTTGAGATTTTGAGATTCTCAGATCATTTTGAGAGTTTTGAGAGTTTACAAAATACTAAAATAAGTATTTTTAAAATGTATTTCAGTTAAGCAATTAACAGTTTGCAATGTGGTTTGATCTCTCTCACTCCTTTTCATAGCACCTTGTCCTGATTAGGGCTAAGGGGCGTGCTGGAGTCTATTCCAACGTCTATTCACAGGGTAGGGAAATAAGTGTGGAAAGTTGGGACCCGGAATGGTCACCAGCCCATCGCAGGGCATCAGAGTAACATTTTTGGTTCCTTACATATACAACATTTGCGCGTGCGAAAAACATGAATGAATGGCCCTTAACTTGGTATAGAACCTTTATATAATGGTTCTTTTAAAACCTTTGAAAGTATTCACCAACACATGGGTCTTTATAGAAGCAGGAGACAGCATTGCACATAACTTACTGTGGCATATTTTCTAATAGTATGGACCAAAGCAAAAAAATTAATAAATAAAATAAACTGCAGAGACATCATGGAAGTGTGGCTCTACAAAAGAATTTTAAAGAATATTAGGGTAGTTGAAAAAACATGCCCTCAATTACAAGAAAAGGTTAGGCAGATTAGAGGTGCTGCTAGGACAGGAACTGTACTGGCACAAGGAAACACCAGTGATCATCCATCCATCAGAAAATGGACAGCATTCAAGTAGCAAGCATATGGCTAATTAATTCCTTTTAGACACTTGAATGGATGATTTGCTGAATGCAGGCAGTTCTCTGTCTTCTTATTAGCTGTCTAATTACTCCGACACCTCTCTCGCAGGGGGGAAAGGCCAGTGTGTAAATCCTTCTGTGAAGCCTTTTCATATCGGACAAGACTGCCACTGAAACAATGGCGGACGATATGAAAGACAAAAGAAGAAAGGGAATGTGCAGAGTCCAGAAGGCATTTGTTTGTTCTAAAAGCTGATTGAAAACAAGAAGAAGATAGCGTGGTCAAGGGATGGCCGTGCGCTTCCAAAGATAGCCAGTGGTGAGGTAACACTTAATGGGTAATTAAATCCACTGAGTGGCTTCTGAAAAGATTTTCCCCCCTCATTAATTCATTGATTGGTAACGATAATGAGATTTATAAAGGGCTCATGTAACACACACAGACATTTGTATTCACACCTACACAAACAACACAGGCTTGTGAAAGAAGGGGCAGCAGCTGTGCGTTCGTTGGTTTCGTAGTGAAGACGAGATAAGCTCCTTCAACTTTTCGCATCTCATGACGTCATTTTTTTTCTTGTTCAGTCCCGTCTACGGTACTCAGAGTCTTTGATTAATTCTTCGTCTGTAAATTAAAAACTGGTAAAAAGCATATCCTCAGCAACTATACTGGTCACTATATCAAAAAAGTCTTGAGCAATCTTTCACATTCCCACCAAAGCTGAGAGGTATCTGTCAAGAGTGAGTCATTTCTCCACACTCTCTTCCTTCTCATCCTGTGTGTGTGGCTGACCACTGAAGTGCAATCTCACTCTATTCTTTGATTAAATGTCCCTGTTTCTGCAGTCTGCTGCTGTCTAATCCAGTGCAGTGCAACCAGCCCATTTTCTAGCCAAAAATCTGAGCCTAGCTGAGAACATAAAGACTTTTCTATCATAAATCCTTAAATTTAGTCCAAAACAAAGCTGGCCGATATTCCACAATATCTAACGAATATCTCTTCACATTTCACCCATATGCACATTTTTATAGCAGCTGGACAAACTTTAATAAAGATGGAGTACCTTATTCATTTAAAATGATATACTTTTGTATATCTGAGGGGTAACAATCTTACGATAAAACAGTTTGCATTACATATCACATATCTTCCTTTTAACATGAGCTACAACATAGTCAAATAGTGCAGCATTTTCAACTCAGTTTAACTCAGTGCTGTATGACTCTAAAACAACACCGGTATTATTTTACGTTAGTCTGAATGGGATTTTCCCCACCATTCTGTAAATCTCACAATAGCTGTTAAAAAATATATTTATGTGAAGAACAGGTGGTGCTTTTTAAATAAAACCATGCTGCATGCTTAAAAAGAAGCAGGTTTAATGCTTTTGATTGACAAGTAGGTCTAGAGAAACTGACTTGCTAGACTGTGAAAGATGACTGATAAATGCATCTAAACTGAGGAATAACACCAAAAAAAGAACTTTTTTTCAGGATCAGACTGGTTAGCCTGGTGCTGTCCAAAAACAGTGCACATTACCTTCTCTTCTATGCTGGAGGAGTGTCAAGAGAGCAAGCGTCCTTCAATCTGATTGGAAAACTGGGCTCTTTTGTTAAATTTGTGGTTTTAAAATGCAAAGTGCATTGCCCAGGCTAGAGAAGAGTTTTGATCCAGACGGTGAAAAGAAGTGGACTTTTAATACTTGGTGGTTTGCGCATCTCTTATGGCTTTTTTGGTCAAGACTTACAAAAAGTTTGAAACAGGTTGAGGGAGAAATGAAGGAAAACAGGAAGCGACAGCTGAAATGTGAATTGGAGTGTGTGGGAGTTCGAACTGAAGTAGAGCTCGGGTCGAGCAGTAAGATGAGGGCCCAGCATGAGCAGAAATGAACACAGAAGGATGCTGATGACCTTCAGATGCGGAGGACATAACGACCTTCTTAATGAGAATGCCACCATGGAGAAAATGGCACACGCCTTCCAACTTCCTACCTAACCCCCCCCCACACGCTTCTTAAACGAACCGTTTCATGTGAAATACAGCAAAAAATAGGGGGGGAAACACACACTCACACACACACTTGAGTCAAAACATCTGTCAGGAGGTTTAATTGGGTTCATTAGACAACACAGCTAGAGTTTCCAATTACAGGCCTCCATAATTAATTGCACTTGAAATTAACTATATTTTCTCATCAGCTTTTAATTAAACATGGCCCCTTGTTCTTGATTGGAATTTCTTGATTCTCAGGGTGAGCTAAGGTTTCCTACATGTTTACTCGTGGGTGCGTGGGGAGATGGTCTTGATTTTTTGGGTTGAATAATTACATGCAGTAATTAAGCCCCATCAGCCTGGTGGGCTTCTGCAAGCTCCTGACGAGGTCAAAAACGAAGTCAGTCACAGACACTCAACTTCAAGCACAGCACTGCCTAGTGCTGCTCATCGAATTCATCTTTTCCACCAAGTAATCTGCTTGTCATCTTCAATGTTTGCAGCAAACAGCCGATTTTAATGTGAATTTTGCCATGTGAACCATGGCAACAACATATATAGAAAAATTTATATATATATATATATATAAATAATTTGGCATAATTTAGCCAGAGGAGGGTATTGAAATTGTTTTTTTTTTTTCCATCATCATTTCACTATGATGCATATTTATTTTCAGTAACAGAACAGCAGAAGCTATTTATCTCTCTGCTGATGGAAAACTGTTGTGGAAGATTTGCTGCCTTCTTCTTGTGGCTGCGCCTCTACACTTGTTTTTCCTATTTTTTCAGCTTCACCAAATCTTATTTCACTTTGCATCCCCTTTTCCGACATAACAGTGCAACCATTTATATGCTAAGTAGGTACATCATAATGCAAACCATGTGATGAACTTCTTTATTGGAGAATGTATGGCATGCACCTGATTCCGGGAGGTAAAAATCTGCATTCGCAGTGTGTTTGGCATCAAGGAACAGATTCTTAGGTTTTTATTTCACTTTCTTTTCTTTCTTTAAAGGATCACAAGTGAGAATGTGCATAATACGTCACACTACACAACAGACTGACAGTCACACATAGAGTCTATGATAAGGAAAGGCTTAGGGAACTTCAAGAATGACCTATCTATCCAAATAGGATACACAAAATGTTAGTTAGTTATACTAGTTCTTTGAAGGCTACTAAGCTTACTAAGGTAAGAAATGCATTTTAAACATTTAAGCATCGAAATGCTTGAGAATCAGCTGTTAGACTTGGAAAGGAGATACTAGTTTAGCATTATATGGAATCAACAGGTCTAATGGAGAAGATCAGATCCTGAGGAAATTTAACTTCAGAGTAGCTCTAAAAAGGCTACGAGATGGCAGCCCCTGTGGCTATTTCCATGAGGTTAGTATGACTGAGGTGTCAACAGTCAACAACAGGACAAATAAAGAAAGCATGTTTTATACCATAAGCACCCAGTATAAATGATCATTGGTAATATGAGTGATAAACTGCAGGAGTGTATTTTAAGCTTGCTTAGAAATAAACATTTTGGAGCATGAGAGCATACCTTTAGTACTGCTCCTCTCAGGGTCACGTAATGCTAGTGAAAACTACATAGATTCAAACAGACCTGTTCTTCAAGCATCTCTATGTCACTATGTACATGCTCAGTGTTACAGGAAGACAAATCAGCAGTCAGATTTGAAGGAGCAGAACTAAAGCTGATGGGCTGTACTTGAAAATGGGTAAACTGTAATTAAATTACTTATAGTGTAAGTTTACTTCCACATTAAATGAAGAACACAAAAACCTCTTAACTGTCAATACATATGTCCTCTTCTAAATGGATTTTGAGGGATTTCCAACAGAATATACAGTACTGTGCAAAAGTTTAGGAAGGTGTGAAAAAATGCTGTAAACAAAGAATGCTTTCAGAAATATAAATAATGATTGTTAATTTTTATCAATTTACAAAATGCAACGTGAGCGAACAAAAGAAAAATCTAAATCAAATCAGTATTTGGTGTTGCTACCTTTTGCCTTCAAACCAGCATCAGTTCTTCTAGGCACACTTGCACAAAGTCAGGGATTTTGTAGGATTATAGTCGGTGTATGATCAACCAGTTTTACCAAACAGGTGCTGATGATCATCAATGTCACACGGAGGTTGAAACACAGTCATGGAACAACCTACCAGCCGAGTTCCTTCAAAAACTGTGTGCAAGTGTACACGTGAATTGTGTGCAAGTGTGCAAGAACTGATGCTGTTTTGAAGGCAAAGGGTGGTCACACCAAATATTGATTTGATTTAGATTTCTCTTTTGTTCATTCACTACATTTTGTTGATTGATGAAAATAAATGATTAACACTTCCATTTTTGAAAGCATTCTTTGTTTACAGCATTTTTTCACACCTGCCTAAAACTTTTGCACAGCACTGTATGTGCATCAGAAAAGCATTATAAAACATATTTTGACATTTAATGCTTAATAGATGCTTCCAAAATGACAGCCCTGTCTGTGCTTATATGATGAGATTTAGACTCACCGATAAAGTAGGCCAGCAGGAACACCAGAGTGACGGAAATGAGGATTGCACTGAGGGCAGCACATTTCCAGTTGCAGTGCTTGTAGGGCTTCTTCAGGCTGAAGGCAGGCCGGGAGAAGGTGGTGCGCGGCAGTGGTCTTGGTGGTGGCGAGTACACCGTGCTGGAGGTCAGAGGGTAACCGGGCGATGTCGTGCAGTAGAGTGGTGATGTCCCTCCAGGCTTGAACAGAAAATGTCTGCAAAGTCGCAACGAAACCGTTTTGCACAGAGCACAAAAATAACCAGTAAGTGCATTGTGTTGAGAATAAGTGTTTTCCCCTCTGCGCTAAACAGTGCTTGTAGAACGAGAAGGGCTCAAGCCCCTTGCACCCGGTCAGCAAAGCTGTTGCTAAGCATTTTCAGCAGCCGTTGCTATAGCCACCTCTGAGCCTCTGGTGAAGGGAGGGGCAGGTAAAAATCTTACTGCCACCAGGGTTTGTTCTGTAGAAATTGTGAATCGATACAGAATTTAATTTAAAGCACGAATGACCACAGCAGATCCTTGTTAATATGGACCTGCGTGGTGACTTCTAATTCACCTCGAGAGGGTGTATGTCAGGAGTGCCAAGTGGCTCCCGGATATATATAGTAGGATGAGTAGGGAAAGGGCAGCTTTCCGCCCTTGAAGAACAAGACACTCTCAAAGGATCTGCAATCTAAGGCAGGAAGCTCCAGGTCCAGGACAGACTGCTTTGCTGATCACGTAAGGGTTGCTCAGGGATGCTGATACCTTAAAAAACAGCCTAATGTGCTAAAAATCAATGATAATTCGACTTGCTAAGGTTGATCATGGTTAGTACTAATGAAGATGAGGTTGTGCAAAATTTGACTCAACTGACCTGTCCATGCTCCACTGACAAACATGTTCTTTCAAGTTTAGTAGAACACAGACAAAAATCCAATGTTCTACAGATAGCCAAATTTACATTTTTGCCATTCAATAAAAAGAACGAAATTGAGATTCACTAAACAATACTTGCCAAATTTAGTACCAACACAGGTAACTACTGCTCATGGTGAAGCTAAATAATAAGCATTGATGTAAAACCCTGGGATTTAAGGACGCTATAATGCTATGCTACTAAACTGAACTGAGTTAATGGAATTAATGGAATTATTTTCCGACATTCTAATATTTCCCAATCAAATTAAAGGTATTTTGGGTCTAAATTAATAGCTAACTCTAAATGTAGGTATTTAGGCAACTACTCATTAATTTCATTGATTTTTGCGAAGCACAGTTACAAAGACAGAATGCACTTGAAAGTGGAGCATGGGTGAGTTGAATCAACACAGACATGCAGCACATATTTTGCACTGAAACTGAAGATGTTGACTTTAGTTTCAGTTTAACACAAACTAATGGAATGAAATATAAAAAAAGACACATCAGTGTACTAAGGTAATACTATGCAGCATGGCAAAGCAGATCCTACTAGTCATTGCGGCCGCAGTCTGAGCATGCAACATACCCGTCAGTGTAAGCATCATCATGGCGAGCTGCGGCCAGTATGTCCATCTCTATAAGGTTGTCCTGTAAAGTCTCTAGGAATGTCTGCTTTGCTATGTTTCTACACACAAGTGGAGAGATGGATAGATGGAGCGAGAGTGAGAGACATGCGTGCAAGAAGGAAACACAGACGAGATCACCCAGCGACTTTACAGGCCGACAGAACTGACAGACATAGAAAAACGAAATCAAGCTCCCTATGGAACTAAACTATTTGCTGAAGGGGTTTTCGGCGCCCCATTGAAAATCCCCCCTTCTTTTTGGACCAAATAAAAAGTGTCTCCCCCGACTCGAGCATGTACCTTGTATTGTATGACCCTTGCCCCTCTCTGCAAGAGTCCTGCTCCTCTCTGATAAACATTAGAGTATTTTGGCTCCTTTGTGGTCATGGTTAGAAGAGAACAAGGTGTAACATTACTATCCAGCCATTATACACTTCCTTTTTCCTTTTTATGTCAGGGCTTGTTATGGTTAACACAATACATTTTTCATTAGATTAAAAAATAAATAAATAAAACATCACACATTACGCTTACAAAATCCCCAATAGGGAATACATTGTACTATTTTGAGATTGTATTTCTGACATAATAAATAATCTCATAAAGTATAGAGTTGTTAGCATTCAGGAGAAAAACCCTCTCTAGACAACCAGTGTGCACTCTCTCTGTGGCTGAGGCACATGCGCTCTATCTGCAGGAGCTCCGCGCCCCGTGAGACTGCTGTTCCATAAGGGAAGGCTGAGATAATGCAATGGAGAAATGAACCATTGGCATGCAAAAGGACAGGCTCCGCACCTTTCATTTGACAAGAGAAAAGACTTGTTTTCCTCCCTTTCACCCTCTGTTCCAGGCTACTGGCTTGCTTCTTATTGTCTCTCCCCTGGCTTGCGTTCATTTGGTCGTTTGTTTGGGCAGTGGGAGCTGAATTAAACTTTTAATGAAGAGGAGGCAGGCCAGGAAGAGGTTCAGCAAAATCGAGGGAAGGACACAAGCAAGAAAGGAAACAAAGAGAACAGAGAGAAAAGAAAAAAAGGAGCAAAAAAGGAGACCAGGGAAAGCCACAGCATCATGAAATTGTGCATGTCCCTTTCCAGCCCATTCAACTAAAGCCAGCAGAGGGGACTATTATAAGGCCATTAACTAAAGCTCCAACAACCGGCCATGTTTTCCAAGCCCTTGTGGACTTTTCTTAATGGTTCCGATTTCTGTCAGAGGACCTCAGATAATTGATAGCTCTTTCTCAGGTAGAAAAGAGGGTTGATATTGTTGATTTATTCTAACACTTTCTCTTCTTCCGCATGCTGGCTGGCATGGCCATCTGCTTGCTTCTCCTCTGGGAAGACCTGCTCCAGATTAAACTTTGGGGAAAATCCGTGGCACTTAAACAGTCATTATGTTTCTAAGTGTCCCTCCACAAACTGAAATTAACACTCATTTTCCTGTTGAGCGGACTGCCACGTAGAAGTGTTCATGCTGAAGCTGGTGAAGAGTGGAAAACCCCACTAAAGCATTCGGCAGTCAAAGAAGTCATAGTGGCGCTACTGAGTCTCTGTAGCCACTAAGACAGATATACTGATAGAGAAAGTTGTTTAGCCTAAATGTAACAAAGCAGTCAATTTTATACTTCCACATATCTAAGCTGCTAATCCTAAACAGGGTCCGGGGGTGCTGAGGCCTGTGATCATCACAAGATCACTGGCTGCCGGTCAATATTATGGAGAATTGATCCTTTCTTAGCTTACATTTACAAAAATATGCTTTGGATAAAATTCACAATCAATTTACGAAACGAAATTTAGTAGAAACCACTTAGCAAGATTTCATTTACATAATGAGATCTGGCCTCCAGGAATGACTGTTCATTATTAGCAACTCTGCCATCCTATGACTGAAGTCTTCTTTTAAGCAAGTTTCATGTTCCAGGGCTCTTTCTCATGTGGAGCTAAAATGAATAGTAAATAGGGCTTCTGGGAAAAGATGGGTTCACTTGTGTGTGAAAGAGAGTAATCTGAACATCAGTATGTATCAGTTCTCTTCAAGCCTGGCCTGACAGCCCTGATCTTCCTTCCACCATTTTTGAGGAGCAGCTAGAACAACGCAAACAGACATTCACTCACAAGGCGCCTGGCTGATCTCCTTCATATAAAACCCTCCCTAAGAGGCAAGCGTGAACTCGGACTTATAGGAGATAAATAAGGCCCGAAGCTGGAATCTTAAAGAGATAAAGTGGCCCTACAGGTTCCTGTTTACAACTGCTTATATATTATTATTACATGCTATATGATCTTAAGAATGTCAAGCTGTGTATGTCGTTCTGAGGCGAGGAAAAGAAAACAATGCTTTTCTCTTGTTGCATAGAAATGGTTTGAAAGCATGACGGTCCTTGGACAGCCTTTGAGCAGATGGCTACTGAAAGTCATTCCGCAGTAGCAAAAGTCAGTGCATTAGCACTAGGGATGTAAAAAAAAATTTGCATTAGAAGGCACAGTACAGATGCACAAGGAAACAGTTGTATAATCTATATAATCTTTCTTCTTTTCTAGGATATATAATTGAATACAGGATGTAATATCGAAACTCTTAAATTGTTGCACCCTTTAACCCAATACGAGTAAGAACTATAATTCTTTAGGCTTTTTGAGTTGTCACAGTAGATTAACTAATATAAGGCCGTTTCTGTTTGACCCCTGGTCTACAATATAAAGAAACACGTTGCCTTGTAAATCCATACTTCAATACCAATTTATACTGAGCACAGTATCAAGCAAAAGATTAAGCATGGCCTAATAGACCTGCTCATATTGTAAATATACACATAGATGTATAAATCTATTTGAATATGTTGGCACTGTTCAACCTAAGAGGTGTCAGATGAAATTCTAAAAGATTATAAATTTTTTTTTATCATTCTAAGCACATCTGATATCTGATCTTAGAACAAAGTAGTTGAAATCTGTTGCTCAGGGCCAACATGTTCAAATCATTTCATATTTTTAATTACAAACAACATAGTTTGTTAGATGTGTCCAGAATGCTAGTTTTTTTAAACTATCTACAGTTATCAATTCTACAATTATCATCTATCTACCATTATCATTCTGGACACACAAATATGAGAGGTGCTCAATCTATGTTTGTTTTTTTTTTTTTTGAACCATAGGTCAAACAGGCTTGCATTAAAAAAAGCTATGTAAATCATATTGCTTGTTATCCTAAATAGATCAAATGTTTCAGCCCTACCTGGTCTCCAGGGGGATATTGCTGTTGAGGAGCCAGTTGTCTTGGATGCTGGCAGAGTCCTGGGTGCTGGAGGGCCCCTCTGGAGCTGCTGTGCTATCGGTGGGCGCAGGGCTGGCGTTGCTGTGTGGGGTGTAGTTACTCCTACTCAGGGAGCCCACAGAGGCCGCATGGTGCTGACTGGGAGAGTGAGAGTGGGACAGAGGGAGAGGAGGGGTCCGCAGCCGTGAGTGATTCTGGTAGGAACCGTCTAAAGACAAGTGAAAGAGAACGAGAGAAAGAGAGGTAAAGATGAGGTTAATTTTATACACACACAAAAAAGCCAAATGTCATATCTCATTTTGGTTCATTTCTCAATAAAACAGTTAAGAAAATGTAAAAATGTTCTATGAAAATAAGCTCAACACCCATGTGTAACTCAAGGATCTTTATATACTAGCATAAAAACTAGACAATGCAAAGTAGACAATACCCAAGCACTACAATGTAAATACAGTCTTACACTCTGATTCAAATAATCAATTACAATAATAGCATATCCACTGTAGTCAACACAATCCTCACAGTAAAAGCTTTGTAGGTGAATTGTTTCAGTGGAGGAATCTGCCCCTAGTGATAACACAGGCTTTCATTACATTATTTGCACAATGCAACTGAACCATTTTTTCCCCCAAAATATAAAGTGATCTGGAGAGTCAATCTGAAGATGTATAAATGTGTGAATGACATCTTATAGCTCTCCATAACGCTTTTGAAAATAATGTTTTAAGGCACAAACCTCTTGAATCAAACATGGTTCTTTAGGGAAGCAAAAGGGGTATTCCTTGGCATTGACAAAATACCCCTTAATTGGTAAAAGCAGATGTACTCAAGCATATGTCCAATACCACAAACTGAAAAAAAAAACTAAACAAAAAACATCTGTCCATGATGCACTGACTACATGAATTTTTATATCGCTGTAGTTGTGCCACAAACTAAAGTAAAACTCCAGTTTCATTTTGGACAAAGTTTAGGCCAAAAGGTTTTGAATTCAAGAACAGTGCAATGTGCTTTTTCTGCTCTTTAATACTGCAATGCACAGAGTTGTCCTTCTTTTGTTTTGCATCATAAAAATCTGCTGTTTTTTGTACCAAGCTCACTGCTTGCTGTTGCAGCATGCACATGCACACACATCATTTCTGGAACCTGACATGCAGCTTTAGCAACCCGCACCGCTGACAATCTATCATTATCAAGTAGGCTGAATTACCAGTGTCAACCTGTTTGAAATCTGTTTCCGTTATGAAGTGCTGTTCAGGTAGGACTCAGCGGGTGGCTCTTTGGAACCTTGCTTCCTGCTGTGACTTAATGTCATGGGATTTGAGGCTATCACATATTAGATAGCATAGTTCAGGCTGAACCCAGCAGTTCTTTGCTGCATCTGATACTCCAAACCAAAGCGAGATTAAAAACAGGTGTCCTTGTGCACTCCACAGCCATTCATTTCCATATCTGCTAAGCCATTAATCAATGACCTTCTACCAGTAAAGCACCAAGGAGCTTCTCTTACAAAGTGCAAAATGTGGTTAAATTTATTATTAGTAATTAAGAATTATGTGGATCTTGATGATCCAGCAAGTATTTTTAAGGACAAAAAACTATAGCTAGATAGACAGATAGATAGAAAGACAGACAGACAGACAGACAGATTAACTGATTGAAGTGTAGTGGTAAAAAAGGTTTAATGCAGAAATAAGAAGTCATGCACTGTATTGAAAAGTACACTCAAGTAGTTAGAGAATGGTCTTAAAAAACAGAAAATCCAAGAAATTGTGTCCTTACCTCCTGTAACCCTTACCTGACAGCATGGCTTTATAATGGAAAGGGTGCATGAAACTACATTTCAGAAAGTAAGTGAAACAAAATGATGTCTGACAACCTGATTTTTTAAGTTATTTTCTCTTCGCTTAAGTGAGACCTTAGGAGTTTGACTCCTGCTTGTACTTAGGCGATAATAAAATCTCGTTTTGCCAATGGGTCGCTTGATGCTTCTTGCAGCCAGAGCTACGATGATCCTATTGATTTCTGAGCAACTCACTGTGTATTTTTCTGCTAAATGATCCGTTGCAGAAGTGAAAAAGTCTTGAACATATAACTAGCGCTCTTTATTGGGGTTTGGCCCATTCTCTGACTTACTGGCAAAGCCATTTTGCCAAAGGTGAAGCCAACTGTATACACTACAGATCTTACAATTAACCCTTCCATGGATGAAAAACTGAATAGCATTCAGTCCATCCAGTTCAGATAGCACAAAGCAAGAAGCACTGCAGGTGTCAAATGTGATTTCACAAATAGAGCATGTTTTCTTTTGGTACTATGCTTGGAAAAAGAGAAAAAGCATTAATACTACCCTTTCAGATATGAGCAGGTCCACACTTTATGCCATGTGCTGAAAGGAATTTTTGTCAAGAGTCCTCATGGGATGTGCCATTGATAGGAACCCAGTTACTTTTTTATTCCTTTTCATTTCAGGTGCGGGCCAGGATTGTTAGTCAGAGAGCAGTGACAGATGGATCCATACACAGTCACGTTCCCACAATCCTACGCAGCCGATTGCTTAGAGTCTGATACCCTCCCGAGCCAAGCTGGCAAAGACCCTGATGAGACCTGGATCAAAACGGAATAAAATCTATGTGCTGCACCAGACATCAAGACCCATTCCCCTGCTTTTAAGGCACGATGACATTGCCACTGACAAGTCTCCGCTGATATGTTGCTAAATTTCTGAATGTTATTTTGTAATTTTGTCAGCAATTACATCAACACATATGCTATGATACTGCAGGAACAGTTTTTCTATAAATAGAGATGTTTTTGTCACTTAAGGTTTTTATACCATGTATTTGTCTTCCAGAGGAAACATTTTGCATGGTCTATAATAATAATAATTGTGCTTAACAATCTTAAAGGGTCTAAGTATAATTTTATGAAATGATACAGTCAATGTGGTACAAAGCCCACACATTTTGGATTCATCGTTTTTTTTGTCATGACATCAAAACCTGCCCATTCTCACCTACTTACTCTCTCGCTCACTCGCTCACTCACTCAATCCCTCTCTCCTTCTCTCACTCACTCAATCCCTCTTTCCCTCTCTCACTCAATCCCTCCCTCCCTCCCTCACTCACTCACTCAATCCCTCCCTCACTCACTCACTCACTCATTCATGCACTCACTCACTCACTCTTTGGTGCTTCATAAGGGCAGTGCATCAGTTAACACTTTTTTAACTGATTTAAGACAGAAGATCAGAAAAGATGCCATCCATTATCCATCCATTATCTGCCGCTTGTCCCAAATGGGGTCGCAGGGGAGTGCTGGTGTCCAACCCAGCGCACACAGGGCGAGGACGGGGGACACACCCTGGACAGGTCGCCAGCCCATCGCAGGGAGGAGCGGGACGGGGACGGTACCTTGCTCAAGGGCACCTCAGGGCAACCTATTGGGAAGGGGTTCGAACCCCCCATCCTCCGATCATGAGGCCAACGCCCGAACCACTAGGCCACCACTGCCCCAGAAAAGATGCCATTTAAGTGAAAAAGTGAACGCGACAACCCTTGTCATTGTGAGGTCACAGCACAGCACACAGTGAACAACAACGAAATTGGACCTCTGCATTTAACCCCTACACACAAACAACGTGCAGCAGTGGGCAGCTATTGAAAGCGCCCGGGGAGCAGTGACGGGGACGGTACCTTGCTCAAGGGTACCTCAGGGCACCCTACTGGTGAGGGAATCAAACCCACAATCTTATGATGTGGGGGCAACTCCCTAACCGCTAGGCTGCCCCTGATTTAACCACCGCTGATTTAAATCTTACATTTTTAAAAAAAGCATAGTTACAGGAACATTAGAAAAACGTTCATGCGGCTTTTAGTGCATTAACGTCAACACACATCAAAAACTGTTTATGCTTACTAAATTAAACTACAAAATTATATTTTTTGGACAATGCTTACAAATGGAAATAAAACTTCAATTATAAATTTTAATTTCTATTCACCCAGCATTACTGTTCATGCTTTCAGACCACGTTTGCCCTTGCCTCTGTGTCCTTAAAACAGCAGACAGCAAATGAGAACAGCTGATGCAGCGTCTAAGGATAGGAGTTTTATTTTTATTGAAAAGTAAAGAAAAGTAAGGCACACCGGAGTCCTTGAAACAATAAGCATCTCAACAACAGAAGTAATGATTCAGCAAGAATGATTCACCCCCTGTCAAAAAGCACCAAAAAACATGGAACAGGCCCCAGTCAATCTACTTTGCACAACATCTAGGAGGCTGCAGAGAACTACTTTGGCAGTCAAGAGAAGAAGAGCCTGTATTAAACTTCAAAATAGCATCCTGAAAAAAAAAAAAAAAAAAAAAAAACCTCTACCATATTTCCTCCTGTCGCTCCGGTTTGCTAAAAATCCCTTCCCTTCAGGAATAGAGGTGGAAACAATATCCTCTAGAGGTATAATGTAATTTCCACCTAATTATCCAAGTTGACTTTTTGTGAGACATCATGTTGTTATAATTACAGGACAGCAAATGTGTCAAACAGCTATTACAGAAAAAGACAGCATGCTCATAGGGAAAAAAAAGTATGTCAGTCTCAAAAAGTTTCATAACTTATTTGAAAACAGCTTCAAAAGAGTGTAAAATTAATAAGAAACCGTAAAGTTAATTAAGCTGAAGTTCACTTTTGGCTTTGGATGCATTCCTGATTTTTCTCCTACCACTGATTGGTCATGCAGCAAGAAAAAATCTTAGAGACTCCTCTACTTGCTCAATATTTGCAGGCGTCAAAGTCCCATTAAAGTTGTCTGAAGTCAATCTCCAAGGAAAATCAGGTTGCTTCAATAGACAGTGTTAGTTAACCATTGACGGATACCAACCCATCAAAACCAGTGCAGAATTGATTTGTGGATATGTATAATTGATGAGGAATGAGGTCAAGCCTTAAAACGAATCTTCTATGACTATTCAAGCTGATAGAACATTGATGGTAGAGCAGAGGATGAACAATCTGCAAATTTTGCAAAGACAAATTATACTTTCCCACTGTTAACTAACCAGTAAGTTAAAAACTCCATCTTGCTGCAAATACCTTGTGTTGACTCAAAAGCTCTGAGATAACAATCTACACTAGCGATGGTCACACCTGACAAGAAAAAAAGTGACATGACATGCCCTGGCCACCAGATCAAACTGCTGAGCTGGGCGAGATTGATAGAGAATTCATCAAAAGACCATCACAAGCCAGACAGATCATTAAAAGCCATCCACTGCCGTAGCCCCCACAGCAAAGAACATGATCATTAACATCTAACTCAATAACGTTCGTCTCCACAAATATAGCGTCTATGGAGGTGGCCACATTTAACGTAGAGTTAAGATATGTAATCAGTGTGGGAACAGTACCTTGCATCTCTAGTATATTAACCTTTCAGAAGGACATCATATTAATTTGTAATGTTAGGTAATGTTAAAAACTTCTTGAATGTTTCTGCTCATTGTGCAAAGGCAGTGATACACACACATGCATTACACTGTGTGCCTTTGAGAAAGCTATATAACATTGAAAATGAAAACAGCATTTACTTCCAGAAAGCCTCACATTTGCATCATGTTTATCAAATCTTCGGCGGACAACTTCTTATTCACTTGTTTATCTGTTTGGGTGCTAACAAAATAGCTTTAAATGTGAAAGAAAAAACACCATTTAAATATTCTTGTGTCTATATTACATTATTTCAGTTTAAACTGTATATTACTGTATGTTAAAAAAAAACAACCATTTAAAAATGAAAATTATTGTGCATTTAAGAACATTTCAACTGTATGACTCTATTCCTCCAATTTTAAATCCAACTTGATTTCAACAGCTCAGTCCTATATCAATGTAAAAATAAAAACGTATGGGAACAGTAACATTATAAAGGATTTATGGAAAGGAGCGCAATGGCTAATACCTGGATTTGTATGCTGGACATTACCCCTAGAGAATTACAGAAAGAAAACTACAACCCTTGAGCCTAATTCAATCCCTGGGGAATTCTGGCTTCAACACCAGTGTTCTCAGCTCTGTTTACTAGTGAAAGTATTGTTCTTCACTATTAGACGAAGGAGAGAAAGAGGGACATGGGGGAATACAGGCTGTCTTCACAGGCCTGGTTTGAAAGCAAACATGCCCAGGCAACAGAGCAAAGGATCTGTGGCACTCTGACCAATTTTCTACTACATCAACCCACATGAAAAACAAAGAATCCCACTGTCACATTATAACAAATATTTAGGCATGGGTGTATGCATGTGTACATACTTTGTGAATAAATTAGGAGTTTGCCACACAGGAACACAAAATCACTATGGAATTTTCCACAGTGTTATTTAAATTTTAACAATTCATTCATTTTATAGCACAACACAATGAGTACTGAATGTTTTCTTCAGTATATAGGGGCCTGAAAAAAATAATCCCTTCTCTATTAATATGCATGCTATAGTTCATGTATCCTCAGAGGTCCTGAAGATGTATTTGATCCTGAAATGCACAGATGGCTTTGATTAGCTCTTTTGTTATCTCCATGGTAACCTCAGAAAGAATAGTCTAAATAGAGCGGAGATGCATCGGCACCCAAAACGCTTTCAACAAAGGTGAC
Organism: Hepsetus odoe; assembly: GCA_017165825.1. NCBI lineage: Eukaryota > Metazoa > Chordata > Actinopteri > Characiformes > Hepsetidae > Hepsetus > Hepsetus odoe. The sequence goes on from CM029382.1 coordinate 11,353,598, forward strand.
AATGCATTAAAGCAACAGCTGTCGAAATGCAATCAGAATTATGGACTGTTGCTCTGGTGCTGCTGCTTATATTGCGCTGCATTGCTGAACAGCTATGACCTCACGAGAGAGAGAGAGAGAAAGCTCAGGTAATGGATGTGACCATTGGAATGGCAACTGGGGGGAAAAAAAAAAAAACTGCCAATTCCTCATGAAGGATGATGCCATGTACTGCTTACTTACTATTTCTTATCCCATGTTTAAATCTCCAAGCAATCTCCTCTGGAAACTCATTCCAGAGTGACCTCTTTAAACCCCATTTGCTCTTTCACACTGGCAGGTGGGAGGGAGGCCTGTGATTAAGCAAGTTCCAACGAAGCTCAGCTCATCTAAATGCAGACACACAGGGCGACCCGGTGGCTTCGTTTCTAACTGCCTATTCCTACCCAGTCAGCTGCAAAGGCATGTTTTCTAGGCTTCTACAGGGGAGAACCACACTCAATTAGCAGCCCACTGTGGCCAAACCCCATGCTACTCAGTGGTAAAAGATGCTAAGACAAGAGTTGCGGGGGTGTTCTGTGCTTGAGAACAGCAGCCCAGCGGGGTGCCTCCGGACCCCAATAGCTGTCTCTCCAGGAAGAGGCCCCTGAGAAAAAGCCAGGGGCCATGGTGCAACACATGCTCAATAAAGGAGCTCAAGCTTCAGTGAGCGTGCCTCATTGCCCTAATGGAGGTTAGCGGGCATTGAGAGAAGTTTTCTTTTTTTCTGTTTTTCTTTCTCTCTGTTTTCTAACACTGGGCCTACAGAGCCAAAGGCATATGCTCAGGGGATCTCTGAGAGGGACTTGCTGTAGATGAGCGAAATGTAAAATGAAGCTGTGAGCACTTTGTTCTGAAAAGTGCAACAAATGCTGTTTTCTTCAGCTGCTGAAGCTTCACACTGGCAGAAAGTTAAATCACTGCAGTCAGCCTGATGAATGCAAGAAAGGGTCAGAGAACCAGGCATGCAAACAAGCCACTGTGGTGAAAATCCTTGGTTTCTAAAGTCCCACCACTAGCCTGGGTTATTCACCAAGCTCAGTGTTTGGTACATTACTTAAGAAATGGAATTCAGTATTGCTTTACACAATAAACAAGCCCGAAATGTATTCAGTCCTCTCTTGGGGCTTGTTAACACTGCAGGGTGAATCAAACATGTTTGATTTTCAACTTACAAGCTATAGTGACCAAATCTGATTTGCCCACACATCCACACGTGGTTGAAATAGTAACGATGCATGCATGAGACTAGGGAGGGACAGAAAAAACTTGCTATATTTCACCACACTGTTGCAGATTTTAGCAAAAAGGAACTGGACAGAGCAGAATGACCTTGTCAATCAGTAGGTGAAAGGCTAACAGGCTTTACCAGAGACAAGTTCAAATATCTACTGATCATCGCTGTAAAACTGCACCATGCAAAGCACAAATTTTACTTAAACATTCATTTAAAGCTCCAGTGCTCTGTGCTTGAACAAGATTTGTGGAAATGTCCAGTCCTGATTTTCTTTGTGCAGAAGAACCACACACCCCAAAAGACAATGAACTCTATATGAAAACCAGTCTGACTGGTCAGGCTGAGTCACGTTTAGAGACCTGATTTAAATCAGATTTGAAACCGCCTACTAATGTGGCTTGAATCTTTTCTTGAATTGGAAAACAGACTGCCAGAATGTTTTGCCAGAAAATCTGTCTGGCACAGATCAGATATGCTAAATAATATTTTAAAAGGAATCATAATCTGATTATATTTGGGCTACAGAAGTCTTGATTGGCATTTAAAACTGTTAAATTATTCAATAGTGGTATATTGTTAATATTGGTCAATTTAATCCAATCCATCTTTAATCCAAGGCTCATAACTATTTTTATCAGTCAATCCAACATAGCTGTGCGGTCACAGCGACTTATTACTATGACTTTACTAACAAGAATAGGTCCTAGATCAGGACTCCTACTCAGAGTCTCATGAATACTGATCACATAATCGAGATTACATGAGTCTATTTCCCAGCACTGGCTCTGATGTTTAAGAACAATGTGAATTTGACTATTTTAACAGCATAGCTCGAGATTTTCTACATCAGTAAGATTCACAGCTTCACCCCTCTTTCATTTGCAGACTTTTGGATTATCTTAGCCATGTCCTTATGTGTAATACTCTCACATTCGCCTGAGAGGCATACCAAATTCCTCTGGAAACACACTCAGTATTCAGAGCCACAGCCCGAAACCCTGAGCTAAGCCTTTTTTAGCCTACATCTCAGCACCAGATCGCATTTCCGTAACTACATAATAGTGCAGATTTCTAACAACACACACAAAATCACATTTTTGCCACCAACTATGATCTGGCTCAAACCCCACTTATAATTTTTCATGAGATGTGAGAATTTGCACTTTTGCATGCTTCTCCCTCTCTTCCTCTCTCTCATTTTGTCACTTCAGAAATGTTAAACTGAAGATTAAACTGCAGAGGAGAACTCCGTCACAACACTGTCATATTTGCTCTAATGAACTTGTTTAATTTCTTGACATGATGAGAACTGTAAAAGAAAGAGGTCAATGGGCCCTGAAGACTTGACGGATCATTCTGTCTTATATGCAGGCCTTTGGAAGATCCTTCCATATGGCAGAAAAAAAAGGCAAAAGATATATTTCAATAAATGCATCACATAACTTAGAATCCATTAAATCTTCAGTAATACTGGCAAATACAACATTTCTGGAAATAAATATGGCTAAAAATTTATACAAATTTGATATAAATCATATAAAATGAGGTTTATACAAATATAAATCTGCGATTTAATTAGGTTAAATTACTTAAAGCATGCCTTCTTGAGCATTGATTTATGCTAACCATGCTATTTTAGCATGAATTTAAAGACACCTATTCATTAAAATGAAGGACACTGTGCTCCACATAGTCTCGCATCCCTAAAAAATAAGCAATAGCAAATGTGCTAAAGATAAAGCAATGCAAAGTAATAAGCTGTTTTTTCCCAGGTCTGAGCAGCAAGCTGCAGGTAATATGGCTAAAATTGACTTCAACGGCTCATTAGGTGGTGTAAGTGAATAAATAGACGCATCCCCCCCTTTCTTATTGTAATTGGGTTTTTGTTCTGTCAAAGGCTTGGCAAATATAGTAGCCAAACAATGAAAAATGACAAAGTAGGGAGCTTTCCAAAAGAGTTATTTGCATAATTTACCACTTATTTACACCTCACAATTACAATGCAAGGTGAGAGGTTTTTAAAATAGAATACAGACATTATACTGGAGCTGCCAGGTGCTCAGAGGAAGAAATGCTGGATGATATAAATGTCAAAACTAAAAAGCAAAAGCTGCACCAACCACTTTACTGTATAAACAGCTGGGCAATGCAGTACAATGTCAGGCAGGAACCCCTTGGTTACATTACACTTACCTCCTTCAGCTCATAAGACTGCTACTGCATGCCACTGTGTTATGTTCTTTTGTTTCAGTCAAGCAGCCTTATGGTGCCTCACATAGCTTGGAGGCAAAAAAGGCGATTCCTGTGGTGTGTATGCTACCCCTTACCGTCAGCCTGAGGGTAATCTATATAAACCGATGCAAATCACAGCCTTTTGTCTAAGAGAAAAATCCCTACTTCAGCACTGGCGAGCCACAGCTAGGTGACCAACAATTGCTTGAAGAGAAAGTAGATTCTTTTCTAAGGTGGCAGAAAAGGATTTAGCAAGCCAGGGAGGTGGCAGTTGGTTAAAACACTGAAGAATGGGTTGTTTGCGGCAGCTTTTGTTTAACTTTTAATGGCTGAGCTATTATTCAGAACATTTTCTGCTTTTGCTGGGTCACAGGGCCTTAGAAACCAAGCTCTGGCAGTGATGACCGTTCACGCTCATGATGACTTTTCCAAACCTGCACATTTTTAAGCGTCGTAATTGTCAAAGCAAAACCGCTGCTCAAGTCACAGTTTTGCATCTTAAATCGCTTCCCTACAGTGTGAAATTGTTAAGCTATGAAGGCCTTTCATTTCATCATTTCATTATTTCTTTCTTGATGCACCAGTTCTAACTTCAATAAAAAAGGAAAAGAACACACAATTATAAGAGGTGCTTCTGCAGAGATCTACTGTTCACATGAACAAGAGGGTGAAAATGATTTCAAGGTTTTGTTGAAGCTGCTTTGCATTTTAAAGAAGCATTACATCCAAAACATTGACCATGCCACTATTACTGAAAGTATTGGACTTTTATCTGGAATAAAAGGCTTCCTAAATTGTTTCAGTGCTATCACATCATCAAAAAACGCCCTAAAGCAATTCAACAATGTGCTTTTGATAAACAACTCATTAGTAGATTAGTGACTTGTCACATTGATTCATTGCAGCAACACCCAGTGAGCACTGTGGCACCTTGAGTACACAAAGCCTCTTTTCTCGTCCTGGACATGCCGCATGGGAACTTTACTTAATAGATTCAATCACCAAAAAATTCCAGCATGAAGAAGAAGAAGAAGTACAGAGAAACAGGAACAAGAAAAAAAATGAATTAACTATGAATTCTTGATTCCTTTAACTAGAAAGCAAAAGTATACTAAAGATGTCTAATATTGTAAAAACCTGCTAGGTTTGAGCCGTGTAGCAGTTGTGGACCACTCAACAGCTCTGACATGGGGTGAAATCTGCCATGACAGGGGCAATGAAGAGAGACTCGCCAAGGTCTACAATAAACAGGAGAAGGCCAACAATGGGAGAGAGGAAGCGTGCAATTTTTGGCATGTCAGGAACAATCAGAGAAATAAGCCATTTGCTGAATTAAATTATGGAAGACATCTCCAGTTAAGCAAGTTCTCAAAAAGAGATTTAATATGCAAAGAGGGCAAAAGTAACCCCACAGATGATGTCAAAATACAATAGATTACTGTTACTGCTGAAGGAACTGGAGCGGTGCATCCTCTGTTCAATTTTATGATAATGGCCATCCATTGTAATGGAAATTCATACCGTATCTTGCCTATGGCTGAGGATCATAAAGGGATCTCTCTACAATGCAGAACAATATTCACACTGGAATAGCTTTTAAAAACCCAAAACCACCATGTTTCAGACATTTAAATGAATGTATAGTCACAGGCTGAGTCAAAGAACTGTGTATATAACTTATATGTGGAGCTTTGCCAAAAATATTCCTTTCTTGTTCAGGCTTTCTGTGAAGCATCTCTGTCATGATTCCTTGGTGTACTTCTCCTCCAGTAAAGATCTGGCAGCTCTTTGAATATGGACTATAATACCCTGTAGGTCTTGACAAAAACCCCAGGCAAAAAAAAAAAAAAAGAAACAAAAGTCCAGCTAACATTTTACTCAGTCTGCTCTTTCAAAAACAGACACAGAGTTTCACCTGTGGCTAAGTCCACAAGCTATAAAGTGTGACCAGCAGGGGCTGCCATGGCCTCTCTTGCGAGTAGCAATAGTTTTTGAAGCACTCACCATCAGCAGTTGCAGTGGCTGAAGCATAGACGTTCCCTGAGCCAGTTTTAACTAAGAATGAACTGGGGCCAAACTCATCTTCTGACTCAGAATCCTGGCCTGGCTGAGCCCCACTGTTACCTAGCAACCTTCCCTGGCTCTCATTGGCTGCATGTGAAGGGGGAGGGTATGGGGACTCGACAGGGGAGGAGGAGGAGGCAGATGAGCAATGCAGAGGAGGACCTGTGGACCACAAACAGAGACAACACACCAAGAGAACATAAAACAACACACTTTCAAACAACAACACAACACCCCAAAAAGAAAAAAAGAGAACAGCATGCAAAGGCTCTGATCAGCCAAAGTAAATACAACAGAAATGTCATGAATAAAAGCTATCTGTCTCCCCCCTCCTCCACAAGCCCTCATCTGAGAGGGAGGACTTGAACAACTGCCATGATTCACAGCTGGAAATGCAGCTAGTCGTTTTGACAAGAAGCTGCTATCAAGGAGGGAGTGTTTTCCTTAAAAGACAGATAGGCTTTTTGCTGACAATGCAAACTTTAAAAGCAATTACGAGAAACATTTACACATGGATATTGCAAATTATCAGCAGTAGTAACTAGTAACTAGAAAAATACATGAAAAAAAACACATTAACACCAAATCATTTCTAGCCAAATATTTGAATCATTATGAATTTTCCTGGAAGAAAAAAAAAAAAAACAGAAAAAGAAAGAAAAATATATTTCTTTATTTTTCTGTTTTTGGCATTAACTTCCCAGATTATTTTTCATTCATTTTTTAACATTTTAAAGAATGGGCAAAGGAGCTACATGGAAGATACCCTTGTCTTTTTTTGATTGATTCATCCACCCAACTTTCTGTAATGACCAAAATCTTGAGCTTGAACAGATATTAAAGAAACGTCAATTACGAGTACTTGCCAAAAATACAGTGGCTATAATGTTAGGAAGTTTGCAAATGAAAGAGGCAGACTCTGGAAACCAAAGGCCCATTAGTCTGTCTGTTTAATCTTACATTTAGCTCCTTTACAAGATGTAGTATGGTCGTAAAAAGATTAACAGCGTCAGACTCTCATGCAACACAACAGTCAGAGATGAAAATGGAAAGTCATTTCTAGTAAGATGAACTCAAAGCAAGAGCACAATCAGCACACTACTAAAAATACATTAAAGGGAGGGGGGGCATCCTAATCTAGTTTCCCTGCATATTGCTTTTGATTGAGTCAGAAGAGGCTTCTTCCACTGCCTTTCAGTTTCTCCCCATTTAAAGCTCATTGTCTTCACACTTCATCTTGTCATGAGGAGTTGAATCCCGGCTGTGGCTCAAATAAAGTGTGATTAACATTCAGTGTCATTCTCCCACATGCTGAAAAACGAATGCTTAAGTAACATCACTGCAACAAACTCAGCCATCAGTCTAGACCTCATTCTCTCAACTATTGGCCAGCCATATTAAAATCATGGCTGAAAAGCCGAGATCATCAGAATCTGAAAGGGAAATAAAGCTGCTTAGCTATCTGTGAATCTAAAGTGTGTAATTATCACAGCAGTGTGTTGATGTACAGCTCACTGATTCGAAGACGATTAAGAAACAATTAGAGAAATTAACATTGGTTGCGAGGAAAGTGTCCGACTGGCCAATTTAGCTGTCATCACTCAGTCGTGACACGCCCTCTTCTCCTCACTTCTGGTTTCCAAAAAGCTCTAGGAATTATTCTTAAGTGCAGTGATCACGTAAAAACCAAGCTTAACCAAAGTAAAGACAGGAAAGCTGATATAATCAAAAAAATAAATAATCAAATGTAGAATCAAAACAAACAGCACCATACTCTCGCCAAAAAGGCTCTCTTTTTTTCAGACCATAATCAACTTTTCAACTTTTTTCACCTCTTTCACCAGGGCCAAGCCATTTTCAGCATCTTGTATGCAGCATGCATTTTCAGCATGCGTTTTCCTCCAGTGTAGAACTGAGGTTTAAAGTCCTCTAAGAAAGTCCTGAAAGTCGTAGGCAGCCGAGAACATTCTGAATTTACATACCTGTGCACAGCTATGCAAAGAGAGAGCGTTTGTCTTCCGGTCAAAGGCTTGGCTGTTGCTGACTGTGTTTAATTACGTTAACCCAGAATAATTCATTCTCATTGCATCCACTTACTGAAGAACCAGGAGCAAAGTCGGCAGCAAGAGCACAAGTTCACAAGAGAAAAAAAACTTCTGGGTATGGCTGGGGGGTGGGGGTATTGTGTGTGTGTGTGTGTGTGTGAAAATGTTCACTAGCCTATTACTATATAGAATCATGAATTCCAGATCTTATTATGCCCATTGTGAGGGAAATCTAGATGCTTATTTTTTGAAGGCACATTGGACCTAAATGAACAAACAACACAGTAACTTTACTTATAACTGAACGATGAATGGATGATAAAATTAATTCTGCACAAGGATTTAAATGTAATCAGGCCACTCTGCACAAACACTGACAAACTATCTGACTAATCAGTCGTACACAGAGCATATTACATGTCATGTAAGCCACTATGGACGACTACTATGAAATGGTACAATCTATAATTAGTATAGTATAAACTGTAGTAAAATGACAGACTATCAGAGCACAGTGACGAGGCAACTGGGCCAGCCAGCATCAAGGGTCCCATTAAACCTTTTATTAGAACTGCCCTGAAGGCAAATTTTGGATGAAGTACCAACACTGATACTATTGCTAAACAATCCTGCTGATATGACTGATCTTTGCGAAAGCTTAGCCAGCTTGTGTTGCCTCCTTTAAACAAACTCACAACACCTTAAACAAGCATATTTTTTGCATCTGTTGTCTTTAACAGCAAGGTTGCCAAAATATGCCCAGAATTCATTACCTGAATCTTAGCACTTATCCTTGAAGTGTCTGTCCTTCTGAATCACACAATCATGCACAATTTAATTTGCCTTAATGCAGAATATAATGCCAATATAGAGTTTACAAAGTCTTATATTGAACCAAGCTATGGTAACGAGTACTAATCCTTTAAAATATAAAGACATTAGTCCTCCCTCAACAACATTATTTTCCAAGCCCTATTCTGTACATTGTTGTAAGCAACCCTCAAAAACTGGCCTTGAGTTTTAATGATTGGCTGTAGCCTCCAGGATTTAAAAAGATTCCATTCCTGGGTTTAATATAAAGACGAAATTCAATGGGGCTAAAATGCAATACTGGTTGTGTGGTGTCTGACAAGGTTTTTGCTGCAAATGAAAACAACATAAACAAGCACACAAGTAATTACAGATGATTCACTATCACTAACATTGCTGGTCATAATGGTTTATGCTTTTCAAGTCAGAGAAAGATCCCCAGCTAGCTACCGAATTTCCAGAATCACAATGCCAACGAAATGAATGCCAAAGATGAATAGCAATGCACTGAGAGGGAAAAGTGCTGTCAGATGGAGTTGGCAACCCTGCTTTGTAAACTTGTCCTCTAGAATCTGAGCCAGACTCTAACAGAGCCCTGATCACACTCACTTTGTTATAAGCCCCAGTGGTGGAGCACAGCTTCAACATGCTCTCATGCTTCTTCAAGACCTGCCCTATAAACCTGAGCAAGACTGCAATGCCTTGTGGGCCCCAACCTGGCAGACCACGCACAACAGCACAAGTCTCTCTGTTCACAGAAATCATCAAATTAAGTATCATGCTGGACAAATAGGAGCTACCGATTTGCAGGTTGGCGAGGTGCTGTTGTCACCACGGCAACCCCACTGTATCCCACCTTCTCCAGAGAGGCCGAGCCAAACACATGAAGTCAAATGCGAGGGCAATTGGTACAAACAACACGGACCAGCTTTCCTTCCTTTCTCTTTGATTCGGCGGTCATGTTATAAAACCAAGACCTTCTTCAAACACACAGCTTTCTCAACGAGTGCAGCATCCTACAAGGATTGCGACGTGATAAATAGTGTGTCGATCAATGATGCTTTCAGGCGGTAATGCACACCTATGTGCTTCTCAGTTCTCAAGGAGAACTCCGAAAATGATGTCATCAAAATCAATAAGTCTGCATAATATAGAGAGGTGCATATAATTACCACAAGATAAATTAAAGGGTAAAAGGTTGCACATAGATATACTTTAGCTTGTAGATTTCAGAGCTTCACAAACAGTAACTTAAACCATATCAAGAGTGGATAAGCACTTTTAAAATAAAAAAAATATTTAAAAAAGAGCTCATGCAGAATGTCAACATTGACTAAGTATCCAAAAGTACTGTTCACCAGTTCATACATGCAAACCAAGCTGCAAAAAACTGCTGTTGATATTTCACAAATGATCAAGTTTACCTTGCATTATGACAATGAAGCAATTAGAAATGTCTCAAACTTGAGTGATTTTTAAACAAGGCCCAATAAAGTGAATGCAGTCATAATAGAGATGATCTAAATATACAGATAGATTAACATAAATATCCCATTAAAGTCTAAGGAATCTGGGTGTTGAATTATGATTGATTTTGGTACTTAAAATCAAATAATGTCCCAAGTGGAGCTTAGAGGAAAACACAGCATATGTGTCCTTTAATTTTGGCTTCCATACAGCCAAAATTGACTTTTTAAAGCCCACAGACTTTTTACAGTCGAGGGAGAAAAGGCATATCTGAGTCAAAAAGGTCAATGAATATTGTGTAGTTATGACTAAAATGTCACCTGGCAAGAATTTGTATGTTTACTGGCCAATGTGCAATCTGGGTACTCCACTTACTGTGTGAAGAATGCCTTGCCTTTAGCAGACTTTCTGAAGAATGCATGCTGCATATGCATGAAAGCAGAGTTCAGTGCTTAACAGCTAAAAAGCCTTTTCTCCACCTCGAGGGCACTGAAAATGCATGAGAAAATGCAGAAACTACACCTTCCCCTGATCACAACTGGCTAGAATGGGAATTTGTTCTCACGAAAAGACTGAGGGATGAAATTAGTACTGTCTTGATGTGCATATTATTACTGAGTAATTTATGGCCTGTGTAAACTGCAGTTCAAATCTTTTGTATGGCTGTAAAATCTGGCTGATGCATCTATTTTTCGGGTCCTACATATGAAAACTCCCAGATGTGCTTTAGCACTTGTCTTATCATCTGTATAAACAAAAGGCGAGGTATTTATCTTAGATTTCAGAGCAGGCTGGAAAAAACGAGCCGTGTGCATCTTTACAAATGCAACCGGCTTGGGCGAGCTATTGTAGATGCGTGACTTCCTGTTGAAGATGAGCATTATCTGTTTGTTCAAGGATGAAGCTCAAGGTGTGATCTATAAAAAGGCGCTTGCCACAGCAGATAGGGGAAGCAGGGGAAGAAACTCACCTCAGAGGTGGCAAAGACATTAGATGTACAACTGCAGATGCAGTACAGATAAACAACAACCATGTAGGATGTAAGCGCTAGAACATCAGATCGGTCTTTCTGTTGGCTTAGAAACATCAAAATAAGTTGTGTAACCTACACTCACACCTACAGAGCAACTTTAGGGACTTGTGTTCCTGTGGTGAGTCATCAATGTGGAGTTCAATCTGTAGTTAACCTTATACTGCAGTAGCTTTTACACCAGACCTGCCCTTTATGGTGCAGCAGTAAAGTCTCTTAAATTCAGAATAAACAGAATAGGGCAAGATTACTATTCAGACCGGCATAGTCTTTAAATGTTGCCCATTGCACAGCATCATGCACACTCATTTTCCATGCGGTTTGGCACAATGAAAGCACAGATGTTAATTAACTAAGTGCTCACCTGACCCTCTTCTGCCCAGAGGGGTCTGCAATGAACTCTGAAGTTTTTAATGGCTGACACATCAACACGATTCTAATTATGAACGCCTTTGACTAATCACAATTTTTGGACACTTCTCAAACCTACTCAAGTAGCAGAACTGTGAATGAAAAATTATATAGTCAGGTGTTTGCGGTCTGATCGCAATGATACAGAATTCTTGCTCTTCAGCTGAAACAGTGCATGAAGGCCTAAACGCTTTAGAAGCATTTAACGATACACTGTCCTCAAATCAGACATGAGTTTGAGGCTGTTTAGTAACCACATCAGCGTCTCAGACCATGAAAGCTACTGTGGGCACTGGAGCTTTCAAACCGGCTTTTCCCCACTAGACTTGCTCAGTGGCAGCAGCACTATGTGAGATTAAATGTGGCGCACCCCTCTCCATCACCGCCTTTGGCTTGGATTTACCATCACAGGGTCGCGCCATGAAAGTGCTAAAATGTCCTCGGTGACAACAGCATCTGTCTCCCAGAGCTGGCCCTGATAGCAAAGCAGAAGCAAAGCCATGCAAAGCTTATGGGGGAAACGATGTGGTAAAATATACTCTCCTCATACATGTGATTCACTGTTATGTTGTGTGGCTTTAGGCCCATTGATCTGCATAATATAATGCAAAAGTAATATTTTCCATATTAATATTATAGTGAAGTTATAACATTTTTAAGCTCAGATTCCTTTTCAAATGACTTAAAAACAGGGCAGCCAATCAGAACAGAATGTATTTATATACAGTCATTCTTGAAGGCATAGCAACAAAAACAGCCAGTTTGAACTATTACATAATTACATATTGTAGTGAATGCAGCCTGAAACATTCAAACATGTATAAGGATAAGAAAAGCCGAACATACAGTACTATGCTAAAGTCTAAAGTCAGCCCTCACGTCTTCATATTTTGCTTCCAGAATGCTACATTTTCCTTCATTTTGTAGTATTGCTGAGGAACAGTTCTCAGGGTTTCCTGATGTTTTTGCTTCTCATCTAAGTCCAGTATGTGTACGTGTCCCGTTTTTTGATTGGTAAGCCACAAACTAAACTACGTATGAATCATTCAAGCAGAACAAAGCCGTTTAACTTAATTCATAAAGCAATGAAAAAACAGATGCGGATGATTCCGGTTTAAAAAAATATTTTTGCAAGTCGAATCACTAGCAAAATGAAACGAAAATTTTGCACAGTACTATGTATTTCAGTTTAATGTCTGAATCATAATAAATAAAACCAGATCCATAATAATTATTATTATTACTTTGCTTAACATCAGTAAGTTATTTATATCGTTGCCTTTATTAAGTTTGGAAATGAAACAATAAACAAGCCTTTTCATAAAAAAGTGGCATTCTAATTTGGAGAATCCAGGTAGAAGCACCTGTTACTTAAATGACCATTTTCAGATATTTTAATATTATTTCAATTTTAACAATATTACATTTATTGTGAAATAACTTTATACTAATTTGCTACAGTCCCTTTAGTCCTTTCACACTGGCATTGCTGTAAGACTTTAAATCCCTTTTGTTCAATTAAAAATGTCAAATTTGCTCAACCAGGCAATGAGGCACATTAGCCTACAGTGTTTTCTATGGCACACCCTAGCAGCCTCCAAGGTAAAGCGCAGCGACCACACACACACACTGGAGTGAAGTTTGGAAATGGCTTTTCAAATGGAACATCATTGGAAAAGTCATAAATTTTCTCTGACAAAGCCATCTAACAGCACACAATCAATATTGTAATATTTGAGTGGCAGTATAATGTATGTAAGTCAACAACAAATGGCGAGCACTCAAATGTTTTCTTTTATAGACATCAATATGGAGGAAATGGAAATTATATCCTGGTGTAATAAAACAGCGCTTAATGACAACAAAAGCAAAAGTTTCATTTGAATGACCAACAGCCTTGCAGTCGGCGTTTTGATGGATGCTGGGTATAGGTGGCCTACCACCCACCGCATTCAAGTGAAGATTAAGCTTAATTTTGGAAAGTGTGAGATATATTTACTTCTGAATGGAACAGGAGGAATGTGTTGCAAAAATGCATTAATAATAAAAAAAACTGCGTCTGTCAGCCTGGGTTTTATAATGCAAAACAGAAACATTGTTTAACATTCACACAACGGAGATGTTCGTTTCCAGAAGGACTAAACACATGTGACCTGAAAGAAAAGGTGTAAGAGAGCATGTTAAGAATTTTAAAGAATACATCATTACAAAAGCCTTGTTAGATCCGATGCAAGTGGGAAAAAAGAAGCTTTTCAAAGTGCAACTTTTCAGTAAGCACAGCTTTGTTTACATTTAGTAAAAGCTTTATGAAAAGCGAACTGATCCGTAAGTGATTATTACTCGAATACAATAGTTTCCATACTGCAGCAAATTGAAGTGAGTAAAAGAAGTGTTTGTTATAATATAAACGTGGGTTTGGTAAATCTGTGTTTTTGTCTTTCACAGTTCATCCTGAAAGGCTCCATTTAATAGATTTCACTTTACACAGTCTGGTAAAACAGCAATTACACTGTGACTGTATCAAATAACCTTTCATTTTTCCTTCTTGTGTTCCACTTGTGAAATGTGTTGGCTTATGAACCGCAAATATTCAAATATATGAATATATATTCACACTCACACACACACACACACACACACACACACACACACACACACACACACACACACACACACACACACACACACACAGATCTCTCTTTGAGAAGTAAACTGAGTTTTTTTATTTACTGTGCCTTTAAGTCTGAATTATGGAACAACCATTCTTTTGATAGGCTGCCTTGCATTTGTGTCACTCCAAAAGCAGTCTAAGCTGAAGCACTAACCTGTACTCACCGTGGCAGTGACTCAGTCACTGTTTTTCTGCAAGACAATGTGTTGCTGTCACCTAGTCTCAAATAGCTGTCACTCGCAGCCAGCTTATAGATGCTGCTAACATAGTTTTGAGGAAGTAGCCTACAGTTATACTGACAGGAGATGCATCAGTTTTCTAAAATTCTAAAATTCTATTAAAGTATATGCTGTATTATGTTGTCGTTGTGATTTCCTTCATATGTTTGGCTTTTCGTAAAGGTAGGCCTATAAATATATTGGCCTATATATTTGCAAACCCATAAATCAGTGACGTTCCAAAAAATATGTTTAAGAGTGAATTTATTTTCCTATAAGCAGTGTGAATTTCTCAAAACCACTACCGATTTAGCATGGACCGCAAAGGAGCAATTAAAATCCCTGGCTATTCTTGCTCAAAAACAAAAGCATCAGCTATGTGAACTAATATGCTAATGTACGACCTAAAGTTGAAGCAAATGTTTCACGGCAAAAGAATGAGAGAAGCAAATCTGCTCTCTAACAAGCCATTGCTCAAGTCTGCCCTGGTCATTTGCATAGATCTTTGCTTAAGTTAAACTTTGCTTAAGTTTTCATCGAAATGCCACATGTAGCCCAGCAACCACTGGGCCTGAACCATTTCAGCTAGTTTCAGGTGTGTCCGTGTCAGTTAAGTAGGTTTATTTATGTATATTTTCATGCTATCACAAAAATAAATAAATAAATCAAATAATTTCTTAAAAAACAATTCAATAGAATTAATTTATATACTTGAATTGAATGGACTGGGAAATTGAGGAAGTCTTGAGTTTTTAATTGCAAAAATCTAAATAAAGGGATTATCCAAAAAGATGAGATATTTGTGCATATTTGTCCAAAGCGCACAGTCCGTTGAATGTCTGCATGTACATCCAAGCAGAAGGATCCAGTGTACCGTATATAAGAAACTGTCTCTGGACAGCAGCCATGCTGAACCTACAAAAATCATCCACCAGAAGACTGGCCATATACAATAAGAGATCGTAAATACGGATTGTCTTCAGTGAGGAGACTTCAGCAATATAACCTGAGTGTGGTGAGATACTGACTCATAAACAAACTGCGGCTGTTAGAAGCTTCCAGCAAGTGCTGGACAGTGTTCAGTAGACAGTAAAGTCCAGTTTTATGTGTTTCTAGCGCTAAGCTCAACAGACTGCTGCTCCACAGAGATCTTCTCTTTAACCAAATGGACAAAAACCTCTGCAGACTAAATGCAGACGCAGCAGGCTCTCCCCAGCTGATAGTCTTCCACAGGCATTCGAGCTTTCTTTACCTTTTCCCTCATCCTTCCTTTCCTTAGTCCCTATTTTTTACTCTCTTTTTTTTAAGGGGTTACAGGACTCTGGTCTGTGGCTCCGCACTGTGCTGAAAGGCGCCATCTGCTCGGTAGCGCGGTGGCGGCCCAAGGCTTCAGTGAGCAGATTGAAGCCTGCAGACTGAAATCAAAAGAGTACCAAATAGGGGCTTTTTTTTTGCTTCTTTAATGCCACCCAGGGCACGAAGCTGACAACTGTTGTGTAGGTTTCATACAGCTGCTTCTAAAAGAGCCTCAATCATAGAGGCTGAAGCCACTCCTGTAAAGTAACGGTGAATTAGCAACTGTCAAGACCCAGAGGAAACGGAATATGGAGACAGCCAGCATGTTGCTCAATAACCACAACTGCAAATATAACAACTAGAGATGTGAGCTAATAATCCCAAAGGTAATTCACAAATAACCTGCGCAGTGTGAAAACGAGTTTTTTTAATATAATACAGAAGACACAAAAAAGTATTTCAATGATAATATAAAATGATATGATGTGCTTTGCCTGATGTGAAGTGACCCATCCTTGAGAAACTCAAGAGATAATCGATAGGAACCTGAGTCTGAAGAGTTTTACAGTCTCTTAAAGCTTCATTATAGAAAGTCATACCTTGAATCGGTTGCTAATATGTTGACTGCTGCATGACAACATGGGAAGCTTGAATTATCCTTATTATATATTATTTTATTAGACAGAATGTTTCACATCAAAGCCCTCTAAATGCTTTTCTTAGCACCTAAATGACTGAACAATTTTGGAAAATCTGTGAAATCCATACAAGAATCACTTTAGATTCCTTAAAATGAATCGTTGTATGAACTCCTATGGTCCCTTTCTCTCTTCACCTAATGTAGTGTTTCTTTTCCTTTTCTATAACCTAATTTTTAATCCAGGACCTTTATAAGAATCTTCAATCTTAACCATGTAGAGCAGTACAACTAATAAGAATTATGGCACTATTTACAGGTAAATATTCTGTCATGATCTGCAAACAGAGCTTTTCTGCAGAGTGATCTTGCTAAGCTGTGCTTTCTGCACTGCTTAAGCCTCTTCACTGTCAAACTGTAAGAGTAAAAATGTGGTTCCATCTGATCTTTCATCATGTGTTCTCTCAGTGTTTACAGTTTGCGCGATGACAAGGGCTGACACTGCCAAAATCCCCCACAAGGTAGCCCATGTCCCGGGAGTTCTCTTTGTTCCACAAAAGAACAGCGGCCTTGAATCTCTTCTCGCTCTCTGCTGAAGGTGCCCTTTGAGTGAGGCGCGTGTGCCCTGTGTTCATACTAAAGGGCTGAAGTGACACAAATAGGAGCTTGTGCTCCGTGTGGCACAGATGTGACTTTTTCAGTGCTGTCAAATCACACCTGAGCAGGCCTTAATCCAATTTAAATCAAATCTGTGGCTTCAGACCACAGGACTGCAATGAGAATAGTGTCATAAAAGCAGTTTGTTTCCAATGGTCAGATCAGGATTCATATTTTTCTGTCAATATCCTGTGCTGCCAGGGTGTCAGGGAGACTAACGACAGTAGAAAAATGAAATGCATGCAAGCAGATCTGTCAGATTCTTCACACTAATGGCTGATATGTTCACTTACAAACCTGAAAGTGATTTTAAATCCAGACAAAAATATTTTAATCTGAATAAAAAAAACCCTGATTTACCCTGATCACATAGTGTCTATTGTTGATTATTATCCAACACAGTGAATGGGAACTGGGACAGTCAGGGAACAGCTAAAGGAAAGCAAAGCTCAAAGAATCAGAAGGCAACAAGATCTGCAAAGATATAAAAAAAGGGAAATAGCATTTGGACAAAAGATTATATTATCAATGTTTCAAACACATAAATCACAACCAAACACAATCCAGTCTAGTATCCAGGTCAAACAGAATAAAGTATCAAATTGAGATTACTCTATATCACTAATATGATAGCCAATTTAAAGTGACTATTCCCGACATTGTGAAACACAGCACAGCACACAGCGAGACACAACGAAATTCAACCTCTACATTTAACCCACACACACACGTGCTGGGGGCAGCTATTGAAAGCGCCCAGGGAGCAGTGATGGGGGCGAGACCTTGCTCAAGGGTACTTCAGGGCAACCTGCTGGTCTGGGATTCCCCATGGCCTTCTGATCCTGGGGCCAACTCCCTAACCACTAGGCCACCACTGCCCCTAAATCATATTGACCAAATGTAAAAATCAACCATTTATTCAGAAGAGATACAACTACTGGTGTTAAGCCAGTCAAGTCCATTTTATTTAGAGCTCTTTATATTACTGACTACAAGGCAGTTTTGCAGATTTCGGATCTGAGCCCCTAGTGAGAAAGCCAAAGGTGACAGTGGCAAATGAAATCTCCATAAAATTGGAAACATTGGAACAAAAGGGGAACCCATCCTTTGGTCTACATCGGATAAGTATTTAAGTTAAATGATATCTAGACAGCTGGCTAGTAGGACTGGACATATATTCATTTGTAAATTGAAATCAGAGATTTTTGAAACTAAAAAGCTTATTTTTATTTAAATCAAACATTTCAAAAGTTTAAAGATAATAAAGATAAGTCTGTCCAGGCCCAAAAATGGCCCTACTGGTGAGAAAAAGGATGTGGATGGGGAAAAGCATAGATTTCATTTGCAATCAAAATGCTGTTCAATTAATGGCAATGAAATATTTTCCAAATCATTTCAAATCTACTGGCTAACTAGCTAAATGAGTTTATTTGGTTATTTAATTTTGTCTTCTATTTTATCTGCCCTTCCATGGTTGTTCACTAATTACCTACCCTGTGCGACAAATGGCTGCTGTGTGAAAAAAAGGCTTTAAATGTGAATGTAGCCCTAGCACTGGCTCTGTTCCGTGTGGGAGTTATTTCCCCCATCCTATCACGCCAAGAGAGAGTGTCTCCTCTCGCCCAGCAAGTGGCCTAAAAACAAGCCTCTAATCGCCTTCACGCCTACTCTGCACAACTCTCCAGACTGGCTCCTGCATCAAAGGGAGCGGGCAGTGTTAATCAGTTAAAAACACATGTTCCTCCTGCTTCTGCTGTCAGCTGCCACCCGAGCAGAGAACCTAACCCCACAGTTCACAACAATACTAATAGTGGATAATTATCAACTTTTTCCCCCAATGAGCCTTCTGCTGCGCCTCAGCCACGCATGGATTTTGCTCAAAAATCAACACAAAGGCATGAATAAATAAAGCCTTTGCTTTTTTTTTTCTGTGGGACAAGTTAAGAGCAGGGAAAACAAGGCGAACAGAAAGTTTACTTTAGCATGAGAGCAAGCGAGGCCTGGGTTTGTAAGCGGCTCATTAAGAGCTACATTTGGCTAGCCTGAGGCGATGCTGAGAGAGGATGGCACCATCACCATACCCATGATGCCTCTGTGCATCGCAGTCCTGGCCTAATAAAATGCTAAAGTATACCCCGCAGACAGATGCACACGCCGATCAAAGGCATAAAAGTGACTCTAACGCGCCACTTATGCAAAAGAAGAGGAGGAAAAAAAGTTTGGAACTTTTCTCTGCATATTCACTGAATGAAAGTGCATTCAAACTGATTGTGTAGTCACTAGCACAAGAAAAGGAGACTACGTCTGGGCAGGATTAAATGGTGCACATGCATCGGCAGAATGCTTTGCTTTCAAAGCACCAGCATTTGTGTCTAAACATCTGATAACAAGGCCGATCTCTGCCTGCCCTGGCCAATGCCATGGTTTAAGACCATTGAGGGAGAGTCTATTGATCTGTGCTCCCTATATTTGTGCTGACTGTCACAAAAGAAGTGAAATTTCTTTCAAGCTGCTCTTACTCAGTAACGAATTAGGAAACTAATGCTTTTGTCTATACTAAATGGCATACTGCCAACATTATTCAGTGAGAAAGTTAGGCTCTGGTTAATGGAGTAAATAGTTGATAATATTGATTAATTGATTAGCCATTAATGAAAGAAGGTAATGAAGCGTTTCCTCTACCATTTCCCAATTAAATCTTGCAGAAGTCAGTCATCATATGTACGCGAAATGCAAGTACATGAGAAAGACCAACCGCTGAGACTGCTTACTCACTGGGTAGGTCTCTGCTCAAGGTCTTGGAATCCGTTCAATACAAACCGTATGACATATTCCTTATCATTTGAGTGGCAGAGCTCTTTTGATTGACGCAAAGCTCAGGCCCCCAAAGGGCTTGGAAAGTGACAAGTCTGCAAGTCTTGTCACAGTGGAAACAGAGAAAATAAATAAAACATTTCGCTGAAAAAACAGGGTCCAAAATCTCATCCTTTGAGGATGTGCTTTTGATTTAAACACCGTTGCTGTTAGGTCCACTCTAGGACCCGCTAATGAGAACTATTGCACCTCATTACAGACAGATCTGCCAGTTCGTTTGTTTCTTATCAGGCCTGTGTTGATGAGGCTGGGGCATCTTCCATGTTCAGCACAAAAGCGGTTGTGTTTCTTAGTGAAAATGGTAGAGCAGAGGCTTTACTGGCAGGCATTACTACTACTATCACTATGGTCTCTCTCTCTCTCTCTCTCTCTCTCTCTCTCTCTCTCTCTAAGTGGCCCTGTTTAAAACCAGGGTGTAGGACATAGCTTGTGTGTGACCTGTAAAAAGCCAGCAATCCATACATCTGAGATAAGGCTCCTGCCCAAGATGGGGACAGTACTACTTTGTAAAGACCTCAGGAGAAAGACAGAGAAAAAGGAGAAAATTAAAAGAAGGGGGTTAAAACAGAAGCGCCTACATTTTATACCTACTTTATACGGACTCTTAGGGCTTCTAATCAGTTAATCAAATTATAATTTTGATAATGATTAATAAAATAATTGTCATAAATCTGCTGATGCTGAGAATGACCCATTAGAGTACCAAAAATTTCTGGGACAGAAATATCTATTCATCCCAGCCGCATCAGAGAGGGTCTTCATCACAGGTGGGAATACTGTTAGGCCAGTGTTTTATAGGCTCTACAAAATTAGCCAATTAACAAAAACTGTTGGGCTTCAGTTAATAGATTAGTTATAAAGAGTCTGAGCAATTTGGTTGACAATGCTATTATTGTGCAATAATTATTTCAGAGGCTGCATGTCAATCATGTTTCCATTAAAACAGGTGCTCAATAAATGTAATGCATTTCTTATCATTACTGCTTTGCCTACCAGAGTGGAGTTACTTAAAATGATCCTTGGAAATGGAAAAGTAAAACAGGGCTAATGAGGTATATTTCTATATATATATTAAAGGGGCAGCTGTGAAACTTGCAAAACACTACTTTTACATTATTAATACATTTTTAATTCCAATAGAGAGCGAGTGCCCATTCACTGTTCTTTAACAGAGTAACCTTTGTTTCGGGGCTGCAATTCTAAACTCAATCAATCAAAACAACATGAATTTGGACGGGCTTCACGTTGGCTATGGGGCTCGTATTGTGAAAGCAGACAGGTGCAGGAGACAGCAGAGTTTTGATGTCACGGGGTAATTACCTTCCATCTGAGTGAAAGGAGAACACTAGGAAGCACATTTTTACAGTCCTCCTCTGTGTTTTCAATTATGCTGTAATGAAAGTGTAACCATTATCTGCAGCTAAAGGCACGTAGTTGCTTTAGGCCAAGACAATTTAATAACAGTAGAAGTGCTGGGGAATTCGGAATGGGCCTCGCTGTAAAAGCAGCCTCCCTTCACTCTAATGCTTAATTCATCTTGAGGTGCACGTATTGCACCATTTCTGAGATTTCATTCCGCAGCCAGACTCATATTTCATATCTACAAAGAGGAGGAGGATGATATTTTTCATGCTTAATGCCACATGCACAGGGCTAGATGACACAGATTCTGATGGCAGCCAGATAACGTTTAATTACAGTCATTCTGAAATGTATTATACATAATGCATGTCTGTCATTCTGAAACACATTAGGCAGAGTACAGATAAAGATTTGATTTCCAGCTAATATTAACCAACGGGCACATGAGGTTTTGATCTTAAAACGAAAAGAAGAGGGACAGAAACAGCTCATTCAGACACCCCCAAATTACTTAATGTAATTTAGTACTTTTTTAAAATACATTTTGGATCAGACATCCCTGGTCAGATTACATATTTTTAAAGAGAAAACTGTACAAATCCTCAACAGAGGGCACAGTTTTGCACAAGTTTGAAGGCACAGTTACTGGAAATCCGATTAACTGAAAAAGAAAAAGAAAACAAATTGTTCTGTGAGAAATCCCATAAATAAACTGTGTGCCAAATTAACATTTGTCCCCTCTAGAGAATTTGATGTTTTGTTTTGATTTATATCATGTGATGATTTTAATGTATTTTCAATAACATATCCGATATCTAAGTGGGCGTGTTCAAACTATGGCTGCACAATCTTTATATTATTTCATCAAATATACCAAAATATATTTAAGAAATTAACTGCCTTGACCAAAGGCTGCAAAGTGCAAATAGCCAAGCACAGCTCCAGGTTAATGTTAGTGGCTGTTTTAATGAATTGGGAAATTAATATAATCCAGCCATCCAACAATAGCAATTCAACACTGATTCCCCAAGTTTTTTTTTCTTTCTTTCTGAAGGACCCATATTCTTCTACTACCTTCCATCATCTCATTTGTTCCATAATATTTATTTGGGTTTGTGTACCAAACAACGGTGGTTACAGGGCCTAGTGGTTACAGAGTTGGCCCTCAGATCGGAACATCGTGGTGCCGATGTACGCTTGAGCAAGGTACCGTCGCCGTCACTGCTCCCCAGACGCTTTCAATAGCTGCCCCCTGCTGCACGTGTTTGTGTGTGGGTTAAATGCTGAGGTGTCATTTCATTGTGGTTCCCTGTGTGCTGTGCCTTGGTTCACAATGACAAAGAATGGTCACTTTCACTTTCTTTCACTTTCAAATTTACAATTCCTCATAATTCAATCTAACATGACCATTTTGAAAACTGTGTTTGTTCTTTAGAATTTTTTTAATTTATTCATTGTGCATAATATTGTATGAACAAAATTCATGTCAAAGCATAGCAAGAATCTGTTTACAAAAAAGCACATCCAATGAAATACGTCAACAAATAAGCACTTCACCATAGAGATGTGTGCAGAAACATAACCTCATCCATGAGGACGAGGCGGTTCAGTACCCTAGCAACGAAGATGCATCAGACTAATAATAGAAAGCATGATATTTTTGGGTTCATAGTTGAGTAAACTGTTATTCTTTGTGACTAACAGTTATGGCAGTGGTGTGGTCTCGACCCCAAGAGAGTGAGTGGGTCCTGATTGGCTGTTGGTGCACAGCAGACGGAGAAGAGCGGTTATGGAGCGCGGCTGATAGCAGACCTGCATTGTCCACCAGGGCCGTTAAACTCTCAAAATGAGCTTTCGAATGAGCCAGTGCTAACTCTGTTAATCCTCCATCTGAGGAAAGGCCCCAGCCAAAAAGGAGTAAACAAATAAATAAAAAAAATGCATTTGAGAAAAAAGAGAGAACGCTCATAGCTGTGATTAATCGGTACCAAAGTCAGCAGTTCTCTGGTGGCTGCTCTGAAGTAATGCTCAGACTCAAATGTGAGCATGACTGCTTTTTCTGCAGTTCTCGACAGCTAGCTCGGGAATCAGCTTGCATGTTGAACTTTGAGGTTTCCAAGACATAAAGTTGTTTAGGAAGGCCAGGACCAAGGATGTTCCCCAACAGGGCTAATGAGCAACTCTTGCTCAAAATCAACGAATGTCAGGCATTCATGAACCATGCAAGAAATGTTAAAAGGCCCATAACTTACTCAGAGACCTAAATTGAATCCATTCAAGACATAAACTGTCTCATGAAGTGGCCCATTACATATAATAAAGTCATTTTCTATAATAAAGCATGAACATCACTACAAAGAGAAGTGTTTGTGAATGTGCGCTTTGATGTGATGGCCAAAATGTGGTTTTGTTTAGTACACTGAAATACAATATGGACCTGGAGGGAAATGAATGGAGATAACGTACTGTGGAAAGCACAAAACAATTACATTTAAATTTTCAAAAATAAACCAAGTTACATTTCGAGAGGAAACATTAAATGCTTTACGTTACCCACAATGCAACGCAAACTCCTAATCAAAGTCCTGGCCATGGGTTGAATTACAAATCTATAAGCAAAGCACGTTTTGGAGGAAGAAGAAAGAATTAAGGGGGGGCATCTGCACAAAGCTTAAGACTGGACTGCATATGATGTAAAAAGGAATGTTTGGTGAAGCAGCACATTTACTATTAACACGTTTCACTGCTCACATTTATGGTCCTGTGACTCGTTTCATGCACTCTGGGACTCTAGTAGCAGTTCAATACATTCATTTCAGGTTGTCACGCTTACTCAGTGACAATAATAAGGCGTTAATTTAAATTATATTACATATTTAAAATTCTTTTAATCACCTCATTTATAGTAAGACAATGAGTCTGACTGACACAATAATTTGTAAGCATTTTCAGTTTTTTCCTTTTAGAGCCAGACTAGTTCATTTTTTACTTTTCCTAAAAGCATTATGAAATTGTTCAAATGCCATGTCTGGTTTGTTATTCCGCAATTATGCTCATGTTCAGTTGTTTTCTCTTATTACTCCACTGTTAAAATAACTGATACTTAAATGTGAATATAATCCATAGGGCTCTAGTCAGTCAGATCATTGCTTCTGCTGTTTGGGTGGCCATGAATCGTGTCTCTCCAAGGTTTCAAGGTCAGATCTTGTAACTCCATCCCTCTGCTGCTGCTGTTTTGCCACCCAGCTGTATAACATGCCCTAATGAATCCTCTCCTCTAACAGGATGAGTCTCATCTAATTGGGAGTCTGATTTAACTTCACTCCGCGGGCTCCTAATAGTGGCAGGGCTCCGGGGAGCCAGTTCAAAGGACGAGAAGAGAGCGAGGGAGGGAATGCACTGTGCTAAATATGGAGCTACCATCAAAAGCATCTCTCCACATATCAGATGCTTCAGGTGGGTGTGGCAATCAAGTAGCAAATAAAATGTGAAATGTTGCAGAACCCAACCACTCAAATGAAGCCCAGGGAATAGCTGTATTTCAGCCACTGATGACACTTACACGGGCACGTAATCGACAGTCTGTGGCAGGCCTGGTTACAGTGTTGAACACCAGGCCTTCAGCAAACAGTCTTAAACCCAAATCAATCAAAGCGAGTTATTAAATGCGCAACACGTAATGGTAGTCAAATATGGGACATCTGAAAGATCAAAGAAAATCCCTATTTAGCTGATAGCGCTAAGTGAAAGTTTCTCCAGCCTAAGAAGAAAATGATTGTAGGCACAACCGCGTTTCTCTGAGCATCCTTTAATCGCAGCCAACCACTCCTCACTTCCCCTGAGCCTTTCTTCTTAACCTCAATCTTTCAGCACCTCAAAGTTTCCAGCAGGTTCAGAAACCCAGCTGTGACACCTGACATGGCCTTAGCGGAGCAGCAGCGTTCTCTCAAATTAAGCTATTTCAGTTTTCTTTCTCAAACAAAATGGGGGTGTTTTTGTAAAGCACATGACGTACAACCATCAGTAATATTTTCCTGATCTACAACGCCTTCTCGCCCATCAAGTACATGTTTCTTTTCTAAAAAGACAGAGAGGCTGTCACTGAGCATCTACATTAGTGGCATGCTGTCAATTTCCACAGACAACCGTGAATAGCGCGTGTCGGTAGACAAAGGCAGAGATGCTAATCAACAGCTTTTGCTTTTGATAGCTCCCCACATCAATGCATGCTCCCCTGTAGCAGGCATTAAAGTATGATCACATCAGCACATTATCAGCGATATGCCTGTGAGGGAAAACATGCTAATGGATGGAGCAGGGCTGCAATAATGCATCCAACCCTTAAAAGAAAAGCCTTGCTTTGTTCATATTTTACCCTGCATTGTACTCCATGTGATTTAAAATCATTTTCCCACAAAGTGGCTTTGTTTTCTTAATAACCTTGATGTCAATCAGTTAGTCCTTTATGTACAATGGGAAATGGGAATTTTAAATGACAGATACAGTGGTCTTCAGTGGACGTCTTAACAAAAATAGTAACAGCAGAAACTCAGGGCTTCATTAAGTGAGTGGTGGCATATCTGAGGACCATTAGAAACTGTTGCACCTTTGAATAGTGCTTCAAAGCAAGGGAGATACAAATGATCCTATAAGTGCTAACATTCTTCTGCATGATATCCTTAACTCACAGCAACCTTCTGGAACTATTTTGTTCTTGTGAAAGCCTTTTAATTTGTGTTCGATTTATCCCCGACGGCCAAACATTTATATATCACTTCTGATGTTACTCTGTGATGTGGCCCTCGCTGAAAATATCCTGCCGATCGATGCAACCTCAGATTTCCCAGTTGACCAGGTTAGATGGAAACGCTGCACAGACAAAGATTACATTGATTATAAAGTGTTTACAGTTGGAAGTTGGTTACATTCAAACAGGCCTCACTCGGATCCTCTGTCCAATGACAAAAACAATTTGAAGGGAAAAAAATTCAGGAAGAAAAAATTATTTTGAAAGTTACGTTTCATTTTTTGGTGTTTAATATATTACGAGGCAGTTTGGAAGTCAGTGTGAAAGCTGTTGGCTTTGGTACTGGTGGTTGAGATTGGCTGTGTATTGCCCAAAGTAGCCATAAGTTCTAGGACATGACTGGCTGCCTCTGCCTCAAAAGTGACTCATGCAAACAGCCATGGCTTTAAGTGCCGTCCGGAAACATTTCAGACATAGGGGCCAAAGACTGTGGTGACAACAGACATATGCAGCACCTGCACGCACACACACACACACACACACACACACACACACACACGGAAATCTACCATTCAAAATATGCACAAATTTTTATCTGCATGTTGTACACAGAAGCCAACAATGCTACATGATGGGAGAAGGAAAAAAAAACCTAGTCTGATAAACAAAGCAAATGACGATGTAAAGAGATTAACAAGCGCGCCGAACAGCTCAGTCAATTTTAATTAATTTGCCATATATAAAATGTATGTTATCAGACACTGCATGATTACGTGGGGAGTGTAAGAGCTCTTTCTGCTTGGACGACTGGAATAAATATCTGTTTGGATGGTCTGCTTTGCTATGGACAGATAGCAGTGAGCTACAAGACACCAGGCAGAACTTCATCAGCCAAGAAGCGTTAATGCTACTCAAGACGTACACACTCACTGTACAGTTCGCTGCGGAAAAAGCTCTACACTATAAACAAGGTGAGCACGTGGTATTCTGCAACCAAGCACAAAAGAAAATTCCTGTCTATTCAAATGACATTCTAATATGAATATCATGCACTCTGTCATTCTCACTCCCTCTAACACACACACACACACACACACACACACACACACACACACACACAAAGTCTGCTTACAGGCTTTCAGAGAGACCATGCACAATTAGCATTTTGCTGCCAGGCCCTTTGACTTGTGGCTTCTAAAGGCTCTTTCAGACTGTAGCAGACAGACAGAAAATGCAGTTCCATTTTAAATAAAAGAATGATTAAGGATTAGCCATGCTGCTGACTTCAGGGCGATTGAAAAGCAAGGTCATAAATGACATAGTCTTTAAAAAAGCATTTTTTGTGCCTAAATGTCAGTGCTGCACTTAACAAATACATCGTTTTTGCTTTAAAAATGTTTAAAAGGTCCCAGGTAGTTCGGTAATGGCTGCTACTTTTCACTCTGCCGAGGTCAAAATACATGATATGATATTTTTTTTCTTGATTTTGTAACAAGAAAACAGATGTTTGAGAAACCCACTGGCTTTTTATTCCGCACCAAGTACAATTAAATAAACGGCACAACACTGGCCAAGGGAAATAAAAAACAGATTTAAGACCAAAAAAAGTAATGGGGGGGAGTACCTTACATAAATATTGATACAGGTGTGTCCCTGAATGAAGCACAGAATTTTACTACCACTGCCTTATTGACATTCTGAACACAGCTCTAACTATAATAAGCTCTTTAGAAGAGTAAGGGATTCTAACACAGCAGTGAAGGAAATGGAGGGAAGACTTCATAAAGCATTTTGCAGCAGGAAGAAGGATCTTGGATTACAACTCCCCGGCCCAAATCTATTCATTAAGATATAAAAAGGTACAACTGATCCTACATCAGCACTTTCACCCTGAATTTAGGCAACTGTTTAGTATGTACACTACCATCCAGAAGTTTGAAATACATTTATTCTTTAATAACTTAAGCAATTTTTTCTGCAGAGAAGTGGGCAAAATGATTGAAATGTGTGAATCCTGTGTGACTTTATTAGCAACTAAAGATGAAGACATGTGTTCAGTATAATGAGCAGAGCTGCAAAAGATTTTGATGACTGGAAAAGATGTATCGCATTCAGAATGAAGTCATAATATAATTAATGTCCGTGATTTTACATTGCAAAGGTAAGAAAATGAAGGCAGACGTAAGTGCTCCAAATAGAAAATTACAGTTTTTATCTGTAATTCTTGGCTTAACAAAAACTACACAAACCTTTTTGTCAAACAGTCACTTTGAAGCTACACTGGAACTTGTTACTGTATATAAAATAAAAAATAGTGTTTACAGCAAGCGATTCCAAATAACTTCTTAGATTTGACACATTAAACATTAGTGCCATTTTAATTATTTGTATTTGTTTCATATTCCTCACTGCACTAATCAGGCTTCTTGTAATGAAACAGGCAGTTGTCAATATATTTGATGTACTGAGGATATGCACAATCTACTCACAAAAGCAAGATGTTATTTATTTTCATAATAAAAATATTTCCTCATAATCCTCATAAAAACCTAATCAGAGATGCTGGAAGCAAAGCAAACTTAAACTATAAAATATCCCCTGTGTGATCTACGAGCACAGATGTGAAATAGAATGATTTTGTAGAATCTGCATTTTTAAAAGTTACTATTGCCAGTGATAACTATGACTATATGATCTACAAATAATTACTGAAAAGAGGTTTTTAAGAAGCATACCTGTGGCCCTGTGTAAATGCTCTGTGTAAATAAGTAAGAGAACAATCACACAGCCACAACATTTGCTATGGATATGTATCACAGTGACTATATTGCCCACCTGTAGCTTCTTTGACACAGCATTACATATCTTAATCATTTACCTGGTGAAGAACAAAAACCCTCTGGGTGTCTAGGTCTTCTGACTGACTGCAGTATGCAACTTCTCCTCCAGATTGCAGGCACTTCTCTGCCCTCTACCTGGCTTAATCAGGCGCCGCACTTGACATGTTTCATGGTGACACGTTCTCAGAGCACAGTGACCTTCCATGCAAGCAAAGAGACTCATTGGGCCCTTGAGGGCAATTTAGAACCACCAGGCCTCAGGAAGATGGATCCGTCATGGCTGCCCAAGCTATTTGGGGCACTGATGTCATCAGGAGGCACCTGCCACCTGCCAGCTTCACTACATCCCAGCATCCATAGTGAGGAAATCATTACTGCCAATCGCAGAGATAGGCCAATGTTTACTCACAAACACTGCCAAAATGTGGAAAAAAACTAAGCAACTTAAACGGACAGCTGAATTCTGATTCACAGTCATCAGGCTCTGATAAGAAGATATTTTTCTTTCAGCTGTGCCTTAGTCAAGCTTATGTATGAGAAAAATTTGTAAAATGATGCACTGGCTCATTCCACATGTCTGGAGGGCTGAAGCTGAAATATCTAAAAAAACAATTACGAGTGCAGGGGGGGGATGACTCATCCCGTTGTCCAATTTGTTTCACAGTTGCCACGATGCATGTGGGGTCGAGCTCGGTTAGCCCACCACCACATGACTCAAGGTCACTGGCAGCATGCAGAAAAATACACTAATTATATTCAAACTCCATAAAAATCGTATTGCTATGAAGAGATTCACTGAGATATAACAAAAAATAATAGGAACATTGAAGTACAGGACAAGTCAAGTCAATGTGCAAAAAGGCCAACTTCGTCTAGGATTTGTTTACGGCAATTGTCAGACATTATTTCAATTACAATGCAACGAAGGAAACACAAAGCAACTACAGTAAAAAGGTGCGTTCACGTATGCTCGTCACAAACAAGAGTCAAGAATTTGAACCCTCTGGTTCTTCCGTTTCCATGAAGCAGAACAGAACTGCCAGAGCTTCAAAGCACCATCAATTCTAAAAGGAAAATTATAGCTCGTCAAAATCTGCCTCCTAACATCTCATTACCATGGACCAGGTTTACCATCAGCCTGTTTTACTCTGCAGAGAAAAGCCCCAGATCACTGCACCATTTTAGAGAGATCACACTAGACACTCACCGTTCTCTGTGTTTTCATGCTCTGTGTCTGTCAGGGTCAGGTTGGAGTTGGCTCTGCTGGACAGGCAGGAGCTACGCCCGGATTTGGTGTTCCCACGGCCCCAGAGCCGCACTGCATGTTCAGGGGACACTATTCCATCCGTCTCTGTGTCAGCGTCTGAGCCCACGCTGACCGAATAGTCGCGGTGGGGCATTCCGATGTCTGGCCGGTACGCTGCCACATGAGGAGCCACATGATCGCCAAACGCCAGATCACGGAGAGAGAATTCAGTCCCTAAAACAAACACACTTTATCAAAATCTCTCTCCAGCAGTAATGTATGGAAATCAAAGTGCAGAATAGATTCATATAATGAGAAGAGAGAAAATCATCATTGACAGCCTCTGTGATAACACTCTACAGTACATAAGGCCTACATATGCAAATTTTCCAGATTACCATTAATGAATTCAGCAAGAACAAGTAAAATAAACAAATATATAGGGATAAGTCAGAGCTCTGAACTCAGTCCACTGAAAATAGAAAAGGTAAAGTTAATTACTGCAGCTTTGACATTTGCCAAATTTAAGGGTTTGCACTGGCAGAACATGCACTAGGAGGAAGAGCGCTTGAACTTTCATATATTCACAGAAAGGACTTTGGAGAAAAACATATTTTTCAAAAAGAACCAAGAGAAAGATGTCTAATTAACATTCATTGCTGCCAGATTGCCAACACCTTTCCAGTGGCCCTTGCTCAGTGGGATTTGAATATCCACAAATAAAATGCATGGTTCTTGCTCTTACAAACAAAAAGTGTTTTAAATCTCCACACAGTCCAAAATATCAGAAGATGACATACATTAAAAATGTTCTCATTTTGTCCTTTGAATATGAGACGTTGACATCACCATTAAAAGGACTTCCAAGTTTCAAGAAGCGTGCATTATTCAGTAAGAGTTTATAGATGGATCGCTCTATGGTGATGTGGTACTTTATTAGAAACATGTAGGTCACTCCAGACTAGGTCACTAATCCACTTACAAGTGAGTTACTCGTGGGTGTGTCACTAATAGGCTGCCACTACATAATGTGATAGATGGCTAATTGTTTCATCCCTTAAAGCTCTGCCATAACAAGTATTAATGCATTACAGAGAAATTACACATATGATAACACAGCAGTAAATTTTGTCTTCTGTCCTTATGTAACACTCACCATAAGTGCACTTAGAGTAAATGGAGAAAAAATATATTTACATTTCAATTAAGATACCAGATTAAGCATTTCAAAGCTTTAAGCCTTTTGAAAAACATATAGATTTACCTTCTGTTCAGGACAGACTGCAATAACAGCCAGTGCTCCTGAAAGCTACAATGCATTTAGTATTCACAGAGGGGAAGCGGGTATTTTTTCAGATCATCATCAGCTGGACACATTAGAAGGTCATAAAAGACATCCGCGAATTGGCATTCACCTCACCCCCTCTCATTAAAGTCCTGCTGGGCTAATGGCAGGGCTACAACACTGCATTCAACGCTCCTTTTATCTCTCAACTTTTAGGCGCTGACTTTTTTTACGAGTGGAAGGGAATATATTAAAGGCAGATCAAATCTTCACCACAGTCCTGCTTAATTGCTTGAATGGAATCACTCATTTGTGATGCCAAGCGTATCTAAGGGACGTGGCACATATCTCCAGCCTGCAAGCCCCCCCACTGATACTTATTATAGTGCTTTTCATGTCAACAACCAAATGTAACAGATATCTACTTCAGCACACGGTGGAGGAACGAAAAGAACGATCCTGAAACCAAGGTGACTGCGCTATTCATAACTTTATCAAAAGAACATGTGAATAATAAGCAGTTCTATTCTGCCACAAATGAGACAGATCTAATGAGCAGACTTACATCCAGCAATAATAAATTAATTAAAGTCTTCAAAACTTTAAACCAGATTATGTGAATATATGCCAGTGACATTCCTTTCCCAGATTTTAAAAGAAATGTTTGGAAAAAAATCAAACGACAGTTTACCCTAAATGTAGCATCAGACTGGAGCTATAAGGCAGATAATTTAGTTACTGAAGCTTGTGCTCCCAAATCGTTCTGTGTAAACTGCCTGACTACATCACCACACACTTTGCCTTGAGCCACTTTCTTACCTTGCCTGCCAAATTCATCCACTTCATGATGCACGACCTCTTTGGCACGACCGCTATAGGTCAGCCGGGGATCCTGGTCGAAGGCCTTGAGGGTCTCGCTGGAGCTGTAGGATTTGGGGTTGAGTTTGCCGTCCTCACTGTCGGCAGATGAGCTGGTGTAACGCCGCTCTGTGTCCCGCCGAGCTGTCAGAGAGCGATATGGTCTGCGTTCCTTCACTTCCATGATCAGCACTTCTCAGTTCTCCACATCAAAGAGCAACAAGTTGATTCAGTCCCTGGGATTCTACAACAGAAAAATAAATAAATAAATAAATAAATAAATGTGTGTATTCAAACCCATGCTAAACTGCTTATTGTCCGGTTTGTATTATGAGTTTCCATTTTTGCTCTTTAAATTTTGTTCAGATGCACAATATAAAGTTACATTTCTACTGAAAACTTTTATTTAAATATTTTCTCACTTGTTATTTTCAAAAGAACCCTGTCAGTTTAGGGTCACATGCAAAAAATACCACACTCTTGGAAACAATTTCAAGATTTTTTTTTTTTGGGAAACTTTCAGTGCAGTAGTGAATAATCAAACACTGGCACACAGTCATTCCTTTGCCATTTTATAAGATCATGTATCATGACAAGCAAACCAAAGAGCATCTGATTAAGCTTAAACTTCCCAGTTCAAGTACAAACATCTCTTATGTTGCACTGCATCACTTTTGTGGCTCTGAAAAAACCAGAGGCACCTGGTGCAGGCAGCTAGCAGAATTCATTCTGATAAAATATTACACAAAAATTCTTCCTGTTCTATACTTTATGGTCCAGCCACAAATATGCGCCTTTTTTGCACTCTCTTTTAGCAGTGCTCAGAAATGCAGTGCTTCCAAGTGGCAGGTGTGCTTCCTTATGATGTGTTGTTCACAACAAAGAGAATCACAGCTAAAGGTAATGATATAGCCTCTCCAACCCTGCAGGAAATACCCCACCAAAAGGGGTGGCAAAAGGCAAGTCCTAATCAGAAGTTTCTTAAAATTGATTCTTTTGTGTCAATCAATAGACTCACTGCATGAATTCATCTTCTATTGTCCGATTCATTGACTGTTTGAATGTATCGACTCTCTTCTGTGAATCAATTAATGAACTGTGAGTTGTATCATACTGTATTGTGCATTTAAAAACTGAATGAATCAGCTTATTTTCAATTTTGAATCAATGTATATTCTGATTTCATAAACTACTACAAATGAATTCATAATAAACTAAATCACTGAAAATTCATCCATCCATCCATTATCTGCCGCTTGTCCCAAACGGGGTCGTGGGGGAGTGCTGGTGTCCAACCCAGCGCACACAGGGTGAAGGACGGGGGACGCACCCTGGACAGGTCGCCAGCCCATCGCAGGGAGGAGCGGGACGGGAACGGCACCTCGCTCAAGGGTACCTCAGGGCAACCCATTGGGAAGGGGTTTGAACCCCCGATCCTCCGATCACGTGGCTGACGCCCTAACCACCAGGCCACCACTGGCCCACTGAAAATTCAATTATTCTTTATTAAAAGGAACAAAAAAAAACATCCCATAAAAAATTCCATCTTGTAAAATCAACTGTATTTTATAATCTTTTTCTCCAATTTGGATTTTTGTTTGGATGTTTAAAATCTATTTTGCATAAATACCCTAAAAATAAAACACCGGTTTGGCTATTTAAAAAAAACCAACAACATATAAGTCTAATCAATAAAAACTAATTATGCAAACAGCTGCACCATGCAAGCGTCAAGCCCCTTGTGACGGAAGTTAACCGTCTGCATGCTAATGTAATGAGTAACATACAGTAGCCGTAAGTGAAAACAATCTTGCGATTTAGAGAAATGGTGGCTCTGTGAGCATATGAGTCTGTAGAGCAATTTATAGGGCTCTCTATTCTCTCGTAGCTGGTCACTGCATGGTACTGTGTGCCTATGAACAGGCTTAGGGCATGTCGATGTGGATTTATAAAGTTGATTAGAAGCTGGGTCATTGTTTTCTCGGGGGCTCACTTAAGGTAGAGAGATTTCCTTGCTTGATTCATTTAATTTGCTTCAGTCAAGCTCTCCACAATCGCTGGGCTTCAAATCAAGTGTGTCATACAGCACAGGGCAAATTACCTGAAATGGAATCAGCTAAAGGCTGTGCTCATTCTGTGCTGGAAGAAGCTGCCTTGTGTGTTTGCTTCGCCGACCCACAATCTGAACCGTATGCTGTAGGTTCCAGCTTTAAAACTGGTGTTATTAACAGAAACACTGAAACAATTTAATATCTCAAGGTGGTGCTCAGGTTTATAACTGCTTCTACAAAATTAAGAATGGTAAGTCTTCGAAAACAGAAACCTAAACACTTCTTTATTAAAAAAAAGACCAATTCCTCCCAGCCTGCTTTTTAAGCCTTAAGGAGCTTAAGGCTTGCGTACTAAAAAAGTGTTGAGTTAGGGCAGTGGTCCACAGTAAACTAGATCAAACCCCCCCTTCAATGGCCTCTTTATTGCTAAACCCCATTTTGGCACTGGGGTCACCTTTTGTGTGGACTGACAGCTGAAAAGATGGCTGTGATTAATGACTTGGAGACCTTGGTGTGAGGACCTCCGTCATCGACAAAAACAGCCTTTCTCTTAAAGCCCTGCAAGAGCCCTTCAGCTGCTGGCCCTGCATTTCAGAGCTTTTTGCTTCTGGGTTACAAATTTTTTAGCTTTTACTCAGGGTCCTCGAATCTATGCAAATCGTTTTGAGGAGTTTAAGGGGGTTTTGTTTACGTGCATTGTCTTAATTCCCTTAGCTGGGTTCAGAGAAGAGCCCCAACGCCCTTGCATACACGCCTTCCTCCTATTGGTCAGCTGGTATGTGTAAGATTGTACCTTTGAGGCCATGGGAAACGATCTGGACTCTGAGCAGGCGTCACTTGCATTTTATCAAAACATGAATGTATTTGAAAAGAACGAGATGGAACGGTGCTAACATCTGAAGCTATCAGAAAAACTGAGAAAACATTCGTACCCTCGGTCTGTCTTTGATAATGCATTTGCTGGTATGAAAAATCTGTTTAGTTTGCTTTTATTTAATCCTTCACACTCAGCAGACAAGAACATGTCTGGTTTGTGCTCTTTTGTGCAAGTGATGTAAAAGAACAAATTGTGACTGACTACAGATGTGCAGAGAGGCTGTGTTCAAAACAATGGCAACACCTTACTGTAAGGCACCGTTCATAAAAGCACAAGACATCTACATGAGCCTTTTATGACAACTGACATAAACATCCATTTATATTTACATGGCTTGTTCTGACAAGCATCACTTTTTATCAATGCTACTTTCAATTTACCCCAGAGATTGTAATGAACAAGGGAACTTGGAATAGAATAATTAGTATTAGAATAGTTAAAAAACCTATAGAAGTGGGTTGTTGTGATAAAAAGCTTATATGGCCTTATGATGTTACTGTGCTGTACCTGATCAATGATGATTTCACTGATGTTCACCGACAACTTTACAGCCATGTCTCACTTGTGTGTGCCTCGATACTGTAAATACTACTGTAAAAACTGCCAGGTTGCTGCTTTGTGATTAAATGTACAGCAGTTTCACTTTTTTGCCTTTCCGCTGAACAGCAATACTAACTTCGTAGCAAATCACACTTATAGTTCAATCATTGGAAGCTCCCCTCTTCATTATTTATTCATTATTCATGTATTCATGTATTAAAAAAAAATATAATGCTCCCCAACCTTGATTATTTATTTATCGTTACTATGGTTATAGGTCCAATTTTAGGATTATTTTTAATTTTTAGGATTGATGTCCAATATTGGATCGTGTACATTTGTAGTGCATTATCATTGTATTGTGGAAAGACTACAGCTGTAATATCATAAAGTTCCTGAAAACACACAGTAATTAATCCCCTGGACCAGCAGATAAAGTATGGCTGGGAGTCAGTGACTAACGCTTTCCCCCTCCCATATCCATCGCTAAAGAGCCCTTGGTCAAAGCACTTTAGTTATCCCTACTTGTGTGTGTAGGATGAGCTAAATGCAAAGAAATACATTCTATACTCACTCCACACAGCATCAGTGTGCAATCTTTGAACATTACATAATCATTTTCCAACAGAAATTAATATTTTGACCAAAGGAAAAGATCATCAGACTGTCAACCATCTGTCTGGTGATTTTGTAGTGCATTGAAACATTGCTTATGGACATTCAACCAAAGAATCATTGTATAAGAGTAGCTGGAACAAAGCACCTGCAATGCACTCTGGGGAAAGCAGCATATCTATAAAGTGATCCAGCACTTAGGGTTCAGTTTTCTTACAAATGCAGACGCATTGATTGGTGAAGTTCTCATTCAATAAACGCTTGTACAAACTACCTGCTCCTTTGGACCCAAAGACAAATAAACTGACCAGGCATTTACCTTTTTGGAATAAGGTGATGGGTTAGACATGGACTCTCAAATTATTTCTCCCCACCCAGGTGCTGTATTTCATAGGCAGAAAAACAACTCATACCTCAGCAGCTGCTGGTATTGTGAAGAGGGCCTTGGAGAAATGCTTCCGAGCAGAGCACTGTATCATTTTCTGCACCCCAAACCAAACAATATGAATGCCATTAACCTCTGTAGCGATTTATTAAAGCAGGGAAAGCAGGAGGGAAGGCAAGAGTCTCACTTCTAAACACCCTGGGAGGCCTGTAGCTCTGCCACCGTTCCCTCTCACACCAGAGTACTGCAAGGTATTTCCTAAACGATTTATTCATTGGCGAATCTTGGCAGATAGATAAAACACAGATACCGAGTAACATGTTTCCAGCTTTAAAGAGAGTTCTGGTGAATGTATCCTCTTCTGACAAATGAATGCCTTATATGTTGCATTTCAACTCAACCTTTAACCCAACAAAACAACCCAATTTCTTTTTTTTATTTATATAGAGAACATACTACAGAACATATCAGTTATAAAATAGACCAAAAAGTCAATTGGTTCTAAGTTAGTTGGTCCAGAGCTTGTGTTTTGGCCTAACTGTCAAAAGCTATTTTGCTTTAGATGTCTTACTGTCATGTAGCACAACCTTTTTAGTAGATAGCATATTTAGATCATTCTGCTTTTTGCCCCAGAGCTGTAAAACCTTTAGATGTTTTTGCTTGGTCAAAGCTGCCAAACATTTAATCTCACAGAGTTGTTAAAAAGGCTCAGCTTAAAAAGGCTTGAAGCTGTCAAAAATGTAATTAGAAGGTTTAGATAGGGCAGATTTAACAGGCAAAAGGATGAAATCTATTCATTCAGCAAGCCATTTGGGGTAAGTGGAGATATTTGGTCTGCCAAAGCTGACCCACAGCTCCTGCATGATTATCAAGCATTAGGGTTGTTTGTGGTCTGGCATACAGAATGAATATCATTCAGTTGCCTTAACCAATTCAGTGAATGTTTAGACCGTAAGAAAGGTCTGGAGATGATTACAGTGACGAACAGAGCAAGTTCAACCATAAACAATAACAGTAATGGGGGAAATGATGATTTTTGTTTGTAAGTTACAGCACTGTGCTCAGTGCACTGAAGCATCCCAGTTCAGTCCCATGCAGGACCCACAGATTCCCCAACGAGCATATGTAATGAAAACAGGCGCCACAAATTGGGCTGAAAAGCTAAGACGCTTTTATGAAATCACCTTCTACAGGAAGTCAATAAACATATTGTGTTGGTCACATGCTAGACGTGATTTAATTCTCAAGCTTATACAAATCCTATCTCTAATGCTGACTATGTTTATTATCACAATAATGGAGAGTTATAACATCATCATCTTAGTCAAAAAAATGGATGGTATTTTTAAACATGGAGATGTTTTTAGGGCATTGCACAGAGCAGACAAGAAGACAAAATAAAACAAATCTGTGACAAAAGTATGTAAAGAGAAGAAATGTTATGTCATCCTTTCTTTTAGGCAATTTATCAAGAAATGGTCACACACTATAAAAGGCAGAAGCCTTTTTATAATACAAATAAAGCACAAAAATACAATTTTGATATATCAGCAACCACTAGTTTCAGTTAACAAGATACTCCCTCAACGTTTTGTTTAATAATGTAGCGTTGTCTATGACACACCTACACAGCCCCACTACCTCTCAGACAATAGCTGGGAAGCCTAAACCAGGATTGTACTTCAGAGGGGCCCAAAAGCACCACTTACTTTCTTTCACAGAGATCCTTTCACATGCCTGCTCAGCTCTGGGAAGCCGCAGAAAGGTGTGTTTTCAATAGAAAAGAATGGAAGGGGGGGTCTGAGGAAGGGAGAAGAGGGCGCAGAAGTCCGTGTGCGTGAGGATTTGTGTAAATGTGTGTGTGTGGGAGAGGAGATGTGTTATTCAGAGTGCTCCCTGCTTCCAGGATCAAACGGGGAACTCTGCCAGTGCATAAAAACAGAATGGGTAAAAGCCTTTACGTAAACAAAAAGTAGCCTGGGACCAGTGCTGCTGCTGCACTCTACCTACTACTAATCACATCTCTCTGATCCAGCTGAAAGAGAAAGAGAGGCAGAGCCAGAGCAGAGCTGGAGTAATGCTTTCAACTCGTCCCAGTGAATAACGGGTGGAGCGTGTTTGTGCTGTTGGGGGGTGGGGGGTACATTTATTCATTGATGTACACCCCTGACCTTGGTCGGGCTGTATGAAACGTTAAAGCGATCGGCCATAACGCCCGCTTATCCATTAACCAGGCGGCAGGCAAAAGAAGGCGTAAATCGCCTTCTCAACAGTGCTATGTTATGCTGTCCTACCACAGGTGGGAGGAGATGTTAGCAGAGAGCTAGAGGGGGAGTGCAAGTGTGTAATGGGAGTGGGGGGTGGGGGGTTTGTGTGTTAGCATGTGGGATGCTCAAATATCATGGATCGTGGCTGGAACCGGGAGGAAATAAATAATCTTGACTGCAGCTGCCCCTCTTAATCCTTGGAGAGCAAATGAGCCGAGGAGTGAATGAGGGGAGAAATAAATAAACGAGAGAGAGGGAGAGAGAAGGGGGGAAAAGAGAGAGAGAGAGAGAGAGAGAGAGAGAGAGAGAGAGAGAGAGAGAGAGAGTCACCACTCATAGCTTGTGTAAAAAGGCAGTGGGGACTTGGTGGCTAGGGGACAGGTGAGTGTTTTGGGCCTCACTGGGTCACTGGTGAACAATTACAACTAATTATGGCTCTTTCACTGGCCACTGATTTACAACCCTGGTTGCTCACAGTTGTAAAAGCTGCTAAGCAATAATCAACAGCCTGTAATCCCCTCAGCACTGGAGGCCAGCCCAGGATGACCAGCAAATTCACAAAAAAAAAAAAAAACATGTTGACTTGCCAGAACCAGCACTGAGAGGGCACAGCCCCTTCCTCCAGCTACACCACTCTCAATGAGATTACTGAAGCATACAGCTGGAGCCTTGCTCAAACCTCCTTTGCCTCCTCTTTTCCTCTTCCTCTGAGGCAGAACCCTTCACTCTCTTTCTCACACACGGAAAGCTATCAGCGGCATGAGTTTCACATACATCTCAGGCGACAGCAAGGAATGTTTTGCACCGAAGGGGAAGGCAGAGTGCGCACAGCATTTTTTTTTGCCTTACACACTAATGCTGGTTTAAAAATACATCCCCTTTTCTGCGAGGTGGGGATGGTGCTAGCAGTGATGGTGCCATTGAAAAAGCTTCTTGTCCCCAGGCTCCTTGCACATGTATTCCCATGTTGCATGCTATTTTTCCGCAGTATGGCATCATGTGTTTTTCATGCAGCCAAAGTGTGGCCTCTATGTGCAAGACATGGGGAGGAGTGGGGAGACCAGTCAGCACTAATAAGTAAATGCTTAAATCTGTTAAATATGTTGATATGTTACAAGGGTTAGTCAGCAATGAGAAATGGTTTCAGGGCTTCTGTTGTTCTGAGACAATAGAAAGAGACTTGGCTTGTTTCTTATGTGTAGCTCTGGATAATGAGTGCTTAAAAACCGCAAACGACACAATAATCAAATTATAGTTAACAGATTTTCATAGTTATTAGCTGCACTTCTTGCTGTAAAATAAACAGTAAATAAATGCAAAATAATAAAGCCACATTATTTTACACATGCCATAAGCCCTCTCAGATATATCCTATTGACTGAGCAATATGCCGATGTAGGATTTAGGATCATTGCGATAAGTCGTGCTTTTCTGAGCATACTGTGATAAAGAATCATCAAAGATATTAATCAGTGATATCAGTGGTATTATAGCTTGGCCATATTGGCCATCTCTGATTCAGATATTTTTATTACATTTCCCAGTTATAACAAGATTACGGTGAACCGCAAAGAGGGCAGTGAAAAAAAAATTATTTATATCCTTTATTATCCTATATCAATAATATTTTAATGAGTTTACTACTACTACTACTACTACTACTAATAATAATAATAATAATAATAATAATTATTATAATACAAATTCATAATGTACATCTCCCGTTATAGGCAGTCTGCCACATAACATTTAATATTCAAGTCAAACATTTATTAAATACAGCTACGAGGGAAAAAAGGAAAATTGCAAAAGAAATACTGATTGAAAAAAA
This sequence comes from Hepsetus odoe, assembly GCA_017165825.1. Lineage (NCBI taxonomy): Eukaryota > Metazoa > Chordata > Actinopteri > Characiformes > Hepsetidae > Hepsetus > Hepsetus odoe. The sequence goes on from CM029382.1 coordinate 11,394,169, forward strand.
AATTATAGGAAGATTATCCAAAAATTGTTCTGCTCTCAGTCTTTCAAGATTCTGAAAGATTTTATCACAGGATGGTCCATCCAATGAGTAATAACTACCAGTTATACTGTGCAGGGATAAGCTTCATCACTGACACTGCATGCAAGAAAGCGCATTTCTACAATATTTCAATATTGTTCCATCATTTATAAAATGCTTGTGCATCTTAAAATCATCAGGAAAACTCCTCATGTTATCATTCTTAACAAGAAAAGTGTGAAAAGTAAAAATAAAAAATAAAAAACTAAAAGCAGCGTCACAAAAGAAACTTAAAAGATTTCATTCCCAGCCTAACCCATCAACACTTAGTACTGCTGTAATCCACAGAGATCAAACTGCAAATTAAACTGATGGGACAAAAGCACATTCCATAACAACCTGTTCTTTTTCCTTTTCTTAAACCAGGAGAACATCAGGAAAAAGAGAAATGTGGGCCAAAGAATAAAAAGGTGACCAGGAATAATAAAAACTTTCAAAATATTTTAAAACAAGCACTATATTCACAAAACTTCAAGGCGAATAAGTTCATACAGAAGTCTTTTAGTGACATGTGTATTCACTCGCAGCCATGATAGAATGAGCATGATGCCCTTTTCCTTGATGACAAGCTGACCTGCACAAAAATAGAAAATAATACAGTTGAATTCAATGGCTTTAATCAGCTTATCACCAATGATCCTGACTGTCTGTTTCTGTAAAGAAAGCTGATCGTAACGGGTCCGTCTTTAACAAAAGGGCCTGCTGGTTTGTTTGGGCTTTTTTTTTTTTGGATAATCTTCGCTGAGTGATTCTTTGTAGTTGCTGCCTTTGGATCTCAGAGCTGTCAACCTTCCATCAAGTGCAGATGGCAAGCAAGCAAGGCAAGGTTTTAAGCACTTTTAAAGCTTAAAGTTGGATGTGTGTGTGTGTGTGTGTGTGTGTGTGTGTGTGTGTGTGTACATGCACGTGCTTTGATCACTGTGTGAAAAATGTGAGCACACACTCCTCACAATGATATAAACGCTGAAAATGAGGCCAAATCCCAGGCCGGCAGCCCAAACAATAGTCCTGCCAGAACCTGCATCACGTGAATAAACACTTGCCAGAGCAAACGGCTATCCGATCTGAGGTGAGGGATCAAACATCAAATCTCTAGCACAGGCTCTGCTCAGACACTGGACCTGGTGCTCATACTGACTCAGCCTCTCAAAAATAAAAGTTCAAAACATGGTTTTCTGTGCTTGAAGCTTAGTTGTTGGACGAAAAAAAAACATTCAAATGGTCGAGAACCTTAACATCAAATGGACTTCTTCAAAAGTTGTTCAAAAGTTCGTCATACTCATTTATCCATTTTAGAGCAAAATAACCCTCGGCCAGAGGGTTCTTTTTGGTAGTCTACAGCATCACTCAAAAAAGAACTCTTTTAGAGTGACTAACCCACAAGCCAGAACACTGCACTGGAGTGATGCTTCCTAGAGGGAATAAGCAGACTTCCCTTAGAGACAGTAATTGCCCCTGTAGAGTTAAGAGGGAACCAATTACATTTCTACCAAGACAGAGGGCTAAGAAAACTCCAGAGTAAGTCAGACTAGTTGGCTATACTGAAAGTGTGTCGGGCTGGGCGGGGACGTTCATGTTCCAGCGGCTTTCGGGTGACAGCAGGGGTGCTTATTGCCTCCGACGGAGTGCGTTTGGAGCAGTCACGGACAACAGTGCACCGTCAATTCCGGCCCACTCTCTCTTTTATCACGCCCATAAAATGGAGACCAAAAGCACTGCTCTAGATTTCTCTTTAGCTACATCTGCTCTGAAAGCAGACAAGCAAAAAGCTACCTCTCCCTGACAGTCTGATAAACTTGCCGGCATTGCGTTTCCACAAGGAAAGGAAAGGCAGGTTGAAAATTGAGTCTACACCTGTTCTGTCATTTTCTCCCTGAAGGGCTACTCTCAGCCGCCGAATAAAAACTTGGTAAAAACGCTAAGTACTGCATTACAACCCAAATTTTTTTCACACGACAGCAGCTTTATCTTGCATTTGCAAACCTTTGCCTGATATTGAGGGAGAAAATAAGCAGACATGAGGATAGAGACCTTTAAGTACCAGGTACATGAAAGTGTAACAATAACCTTAATCAAGTGTATTATGCTGAAGTAAAAAGCTAATTAGATAAGCGCTTAAGCTATTTTTATCTCCTTTCCATTTTCAGCTATTATCCTCTCTCTCATCGTACTAAAGTAAATGCACAAAGTGTGTTAATGGTAGACTAACAGTGTGTCAAAAGAGAAAGCTGCATTCAAGGCCCTCAAGGTTCATATCCTTCACGACTCTACAAGCAGTGATGTTGAGTGCAATAGCGTTTTGCACACATGACTTCACTGCATGCAGGGCCTGACTCATGAATGTCATAAGTCAGGCCCTGCATGCAGTGGCTGGACAATTATTCAGTGTTACTTCTAGCAAATAAATAATGAAGTGATCAAACAGCATGTTGGGTAATGTCACTAATGCAGTTGTCCACCGATGAATCAAGCTACGTCACACCAATTATGTAAATGAATGCAGACAGCCGAGCCTTTGCCCATTCTGGCTTTAAACGCAACACATCGGCAGTTATAAGGTTCTAGGTAAGAAGGCCTCGGTGAAATTGCCAAACGGTCGGGTTATCGTCTGTTTTCAGCTTTAGTGACAGCCTGCATTAATACAGTTTGCTGTCAACAGCACAATCCATAGCGTGTAAATTTACTGCACAATGTAAAATGCTCCTTTGATAGGGACACTAAATCTCCAGCATTAAAGTCCCAATTCATGAATATTTGCTTAGCCTGTGAGATAGAAACCCTACAGATGCCCGAGTGTCGCATTAAGAGCCTTTTTTTCCTGCAGATGCAGAGTAGAAAACAGTAGAAAATAGAAGCACACCGTTATGGACAGGCTTCAGCAGAAAAAATGCACAATTCTTCTCAAAGTTTGGGTGAGTCATTCCATCTCTGGCACAAAGATGCCTCTAACATCCTTCTGTCTCTCTCATCGACTGGGTGGGGCACACCAGTGAAAGGCACTCGCTCACACTAGCAGGCCGTATGCTGCTGCTGTAAACATGCTTAGCAGCAAAGGTGCTGCTGAACTGAATTACACAACATTGATGGATCAAGAGAAACGTGATTGATAAAATGGTTGAAAAAAGAAGTATTTAAAACGTGGAACAGTATGTCTGTTGGATGCATGATGCAGCTTCGGGGATCAGAACTGACCTACTGCAGACTTAAATCTGCCTGTGTTCTATCAACAAGTCTGCAGTGAATGAAACTCTACTACAAACACTGAAAAGACTGAAATAAAAATACAATAAAATTTCAAACTGCATCCTAAAACAGGCGCCACTGAAATGAAACTATATTTTTATGCATTGTTTTTAATTATTAGAATTATGATGGTGATGATAAAAATGATGATGAAATGGAGTTGATTATGATGATTATTATTATAGTAGTGGAACTGTAATACTAACAATAATGATGGCAATGAAAATGAAATACTAATTCTGCTCTAGTTATTAGAAATGCACATTGCTGCAGAAAATTATTGTTTTAATATATGAATTTAATAGTTTCATTTATTATTTATGTATCAATATATAATTGATAAATAAGCCACAATGTAGCCTGTAATTATAGAGTTGTTATTTACATATTTTATTCAATAAAAATAAATAAATAAATGTTACATTACAATTCAAAAACTACACTGGCTTATAAAGGGTATTGCAAAATGAGGATCTGTTAATATTGCAGAAAGCAATCATTCTGAGCTAATGTTGGAGGGAAAAAATAAATGATAGAAGACTCAGTACAGAGATTACCAGCGTAGCTGTTTAGGTTGTAGCATTATTTAACAGCTTTACTGGGAATTCTTTCTTCTTCACTTTGTTAAAAAAGGTTTATGTTCTGAAAGTGGCATTCAGCCTAAAGTATTTAACTTGCTACAGTGTTGTAACTCTGTACGTGTTAAGCAAAAGAGAACATATAATTGTGACAGCCTTGTGTCGACTTGATGCTAACGACAGAACAAATAAATGTGTTTCAAGGATCCTTTTATTTTATGTGCATTCAAGACTTTTTACATTTGTATTTCTTTGTCATTTTGGCGAGTATGTTCATTCTTTACTGACCACCCACCTCAAAGCAGCTATTGCTGGCAGCACTACGGGCATGGCTGTGTACACTACTACTATGCTGAAGATTGATATTTTTAGAAATCTAATAATTATAGAGTGAAAATGTGAGATGTCGTCAGCAGAAACAAGGCAAATATCACACATATCAGCATTATCCAAAACTAACACATCTCATGTTGGGGTAGTGACATGTCAGAGTATTCTACAACAGGTCCAATCCTGGAAAATAGCCACATTTTTCTAATTGCCATGCAGTCCATGATTTTGTTATGCTAAATAACACTCTTAAAAAAAAAAGAAAACCCCAGAAAGATGGCTTATGTGCGCATCTGTCTCTAAATGATATGGATGCATGACAGTGATACAACCGGTCGGGTCAGCGCACTGAATCTTTTATATGCTAATCTGATTCCCCAAGTAAATTAGGATTGATCACCACAGCTCCAGGGTACAGTCATCATCCAGGATCTAATCAGACGGGTGGGGTGGGGTTGGGGCAGGGATTGGGTGGATTGGCTAAGGCAACAGCCGTCCATAAATATAAACCATACGAGACACAGTGAGCGGTCATAACAGTGCAAGGAAAATCCGATTAGCCTCCACTTTCTCTGCAGGTGTGCTTTTAGCCCCCCACCTAAGCAGCCTGTTAACGTGCTAGTCTAAGACTTTCCTTGACTATTGTCAACAGGGCCGCTTGCTCTGCACTTGCGTCAGGTGCATGTTGGCAAGAGGCTGCTGTTAAGGCAGTGATGGAGAAAGAAATCTAAGAGAGGGATCCTCGGAGATATAACCCACACAGGAAAGCTTCTCCCCACAGCGTTCCCTGTCATAAATTACACTGAATTAACGTGTCACACACTCAGATTGCACCACACACACACGCTCACTCTCTCTACTCTCTCTAATTTCCCTCTCCTTCACATCCTGCCTAATGGATCTATTAACCAAATGGAGACATGGGTAAATGGTTACACAAGTGGGATTCAGACTTTTGAGCTCGTCAGAGAAAGCTGGATGGGACGGCCTGCTATGGCTGCTGATGCACTGAGTCAGCCATTTTGTTGTTATGCTGGAGTTTTTGTGTGTGTGTGTGTGTGTGTGTGTGTGTGAGTGTGTGTGCGTGTTTGTGTGCGTGTGGCTGAAACTTAATGGAGCAGCAAAGTGATTGAAAATGAAATGACTGGAGAACTCCTAAAGGGATGAAGGGCTTGCAATGGGGAATGCATTTAATGGCAAAACACACTCATCTGTCTGCAATGGCGTATAATTAAAGTCCAATTCTAATTAAGCAGCCCACATTTGGGACAAGATATGGTGTCCAGGTGACTTTTGCCAGATCGCCTTGCAAAACTGACAATCCCCTGTGAAACGTCTCTTGGCTTTTCCTGGAAGCTTCATTTTTAAAGCCCATCAGCTCCATATGACAGTGACCAGTGAACCCATGGCTGGTGGGAATTCACTGATACTTGCGACACTTTAAGAAGCTCGCCTCAGTGGCGCTGAAAAGCCCTTCTCACTTTCTGATGGTTGTCACTGATAGCAGGAAAGATGCTAAGCGGCAGGTTCAAATGGCACTCCCACTGCTACTCGTATCTCCCTGGCATCTCAGGCACCTACCCTGCGCGCTCTGATAAGCTGACAGCATGGCACAAAGTGCCATGAAAAGCTTATTGGCTTCATTGGCCCGCTGTGGTCATGAAAACCTAAGATAAGCTTAAGTCGGATCTCCGAAATGTAGCTTTCAATATTTGGAAATGGACGGTCCACAACATATTTATTAGTTACCAGTCACAGACATAGAAAAACTGTCTGCATATTTCCCTTCTAAAAACAAACTAAGCCCTAACACAGGACTAAACTGAACACTATGCTTTATTACTTAAAAAAAAAAAAAAAATATATATATATATATATATATATCATGTACCTCTACTGATTCTTTAAAAATACTTTAGTAAATAAAAACTGGGATTGTAAGGAATGATTTTAAAGAACACACACATAATGTCAAGGTCTCTGGGAAGATCTCTCAAATAGAATCTTTTGTTGCTATTCATTGTGTAAAACTGCGTAAAGGTTCTTCACACTCAGAGATGTCTTTTTTGACATAGTTCTTTAGGGAACGATCATGGTTCTTCTCTGGCATTGGTCATAGCTCCACTGTGGCACTTTCCCTTTTTTGAAGAAATTGCCTACTGTCTCACAGGCAGTACATTAGGAGATTGTAGTGAAGTCCCCTTGAACTAATTAAATCCTTTAGAGTAGCTGCATGTCCATGTTGGTGACAGTAAAATGGATTAAAATGGATAAGCATTTGGAGTAATCTGAGCTACAGTGTGTTCACTATAAAATTCACTATATAAAAAAGTACAATGCAGCAGGAAGCAAATTAATTATTTAAAATGTTTAGAAAGTTAATATCACTATTAAGTATTTGCATTTTTAAGAAACATCCAACCCACAATCCAACCCAAGTGGGCAGCAGTTCTCTTAGGGCTGTGTCTGTGTAAACATGCAAAAGAAGAAAAAGAACATTTGGCTTAAAGCTCAAAAATATTTCAAGTCTGAAGTCTGGAAGCATTTTGTAAATGAAGAATAAAGTAGTCTATTAAAAAGCTTCAGGGTGTTGGGAAAAGGTATGCCATTTTTTGTTAAAACTTTTCTCAATTACAGGCTAGATTTGCACAGAGTATACAAACATTTGTTAATTAATTCCCAGGAAAACTTGAAAATGAAAATAATTTTTGCAGCAATAGTTCCTGAGTGTGTACACCCATTAAATAAAGTCATTAAAGTTGCTTAGGTCTTATTGATTTCATCAAGGAAGATTTCATCAGGGAAGCACGAACTTTTTACTTAAGGAGATAAAAATAGTACATAGTGTCAAAAATAAAATAAAATCTACACATAATTTACAGCGAAACTAATATTAAAATGTGTCCTTTTGAGTTGGAATAAATGATCCTTATTATCTCTTATTATTACTTATTATTAATAGATCTTATTGAAAGAGAACATTTAAATGTAAACGGTGCCTCTTGTACATTTTTTTTGGGTTATGGAGAAAACATAAGAAGTTTCTTGGAAACTTATTTCTTTTTGAAACACCAAAGTGCAAAACTCTTGGCATAAGGTCATGCACCTAAGGTGCGTCATCAATACCGATTTTCCTTTAGACGTTTTCCCCCTTTTTGGCTTTTGTGGAGAGGATCAAACCCACCCTGATGACACCTGAGAGACTGTGCAAATCACTCTCACACTAAAAGGCACTCCAGGGGATGAGTCACAGCTAAAAATACTCCAAACAAAGCACCTGTCTATCAGTCACCGGAACAGCATGTCAAAGAACGAGGAAGGAACTCATGGAAACTGTGTTGCTTATCACTCAGGATAGCTTGCAAAAACCCATGTTTATTTCTTTCATTATTTTTGCTCCCCACACATTCGGAAATCTGGAGGAGCACATGGCTGGGAAATTAAATTAACTGAGCAGAATTAATTAATTCGAGCAGTGGAGCTCCAACTGAATCCGCAGATGAGTATGCTAGGTGCAGGTTTAGAGGTTCATTTATTTACAGTATATTTATCTGCATGTGCTGGATTATTAAGCAAAGGGGACCAATACTGCCGCTCCTGCGGGTCTGTTCTCTGTGTACATCTGTGAAAGCCTACTGATTACTGCTGGTGCAGGAGAAGCCAGTTATGAGCTTGAATCCCACAGCTGTACTTTGCATTAATTAGCTCGTTCACTACAACCCTTGAAAGCTCTCCGGCCCCAGCATGCTCTTTAGACACGTTTACAGTTTTAAAAATTGCTTCGTATGGCATACAAGTCCGTTAAGATTTCAGGCCTCGTAAAAATGGCATAATTTTTGCCGCAACAACCAATTACATGAAGCTAAAACAAACTTTGCAGGTTGCAATTTGCGCGCTGGAAGAGGCAGGGACCAGAGGGGATTTGAGCGTTAACATCTTTTAAGCAGCAATCGTGAGTAACATGATTCAAAGCACAGCCAGAAAACAAGAGATAACGTTTTAGGCAAATGCGTCTCAGATCATCGTGCCAGAGAACCACAAGAGTACACAGCTAGAGGCACAAAGAGGGACTCGCTAAGGTAAAAACCCTCTTACGCAGGGACAAAGAGAAGAGAGAGTGGTGGTGAAGAACAAAAAAAAAGCTTTTCAAGGGTGTTCATTGTCTCAGCCCAAGTGGGGTCACGAGAGGGCCATGTTGAGCACGAAGGCCAAGACTGCACCCTCAAAGTGCTTTCACCCAGTGGAGCAAGCGGACATCTCGGCCCAGACAAAGCCCAGATTCATCCTACACAGACTTCACACACACACCTTTCACACACCTGCTTCACACATGCTTTTAAAATATCAAATAGCAGTCCCTGAACATAAAAAAGAAAAAAGTGCCCTGATCTGAGAGAATAAGCTCACGCCAAGGGACACGTTGGAGTCTTCAAAGTCAGGAGAAAGACCTGTAAGTGTAGGAAAGGTTGGGAAAAAAAACACAGAGAGGAAAGCGTCTAGCCTGAACAAACAGCTCTTAATTGAGGTAAGTGTGATTGGAAGGCTGCATGGGGGCTGGCAGGCCGTTCCAGATGGCAGGCTGTTATTTCACCGTGCCCTGCTAATGCAGCAGGATGCGACGGCAGTAACCTGAGCGCTCCCCGGAGGCTCCCCACTGCTCCTCCGCTACAGTTCTGGACTCAGGGCCACCGCTGCTGCCACACAGCTCCATGCTCATTCGCTCCTTTCTGCAGCAATCCGTAAGACCGCGTGTCAAGCTCACCACCAGCCTGGTGTTAGCTAACGGCAGGGAATGTTAACAGATACGCTGTTGGTTAACACATGGGGGGTTTTCACTGGAGCAATGGGAACAAAGGGGGCATGCACTAGATGTGCACGCATAACTGAGTACTCAGTTTACCGTTCCAGTTAAACTGAAAACACGCTTCTAGTATTTATGCATCAGAGGAAGAAAATACGGAAAAAAAAAATGGCAAAAAGGGAAGTAATGTCTGGCAATTCTTAAACACAATCTGCAGCACTGTTGAGATGTGTACATTATGCAACACCAAACCAGCCTACAGCAGTTCAACCAGCTCTATGCTGAATCACTTAAGAATGAAGCATCCAGCACAGTGGCTTCCAGCAACAGCAGAATCCAGACCTAAGAAAATATTAGTAATAACTGCCCCAGCTTAAAAATGCAAAAGGTTCACAGTTTAATTGCAGTGAAATTGTATTCTTTACTATAATTCTCTGTGCCAGGTTCACTACAAGTTCATTAACCATCTCTCAACAGGACTGCAATCAATTTTTTCCCCCTGACAAATAGAAACAGAGATTATAAATAGCTCATTAATTTTTATTGTTTGGCCTAAAAACACAAAGTGCTCAATGAATAAAGGCAACAGATCTACTAAAATCAGAGTTAGAAATGCACATACTATCTTAGCATGAAAGAAAGGGCAACGTTTTTGACCGTGTTCAATCAGTTAATTTAGATATGTTCCTGAAAAACTGAAAATTTATGCAGAATTGAATGAAAATATTCCAAAGCATGCGGAGATAGCAAGCGGCCTTGCATGCAATCACCACTCTTCTTTCAATGAAATATAAGTGAACATTTGCATCAACCGCACCAGCTCCTGATCAAACCGCATGGCAATAAGTTCCGGACACTTGAGACAAGCGGCTAAGATCAGATTTGTCTGGGACGTAATGCACTATTCAAGGAAAAAATTAAGAATCAAGACCGCTGTGGGCCTTTTATATCAACAATATAACATCAACTCTAATGTCTACCGTGTCTGTGAGAACAAGAGAAGAAGCAGGCATAAATAATTCAGGACTCACCAAAGCCATAGATAAATAAAGCTACAATAAGCAGTTACGTACTTCCTATGCTAATCTGCACTCAGAATGAATGTGAGGCAGTGGATGATTCAGTACACCAAGGCATTTATACTTTCCAAAGTGATTCCCAACTGTTGCTGTGGAATCTTAAAATACAGTTGTTTCGTGTGTACATCATGCCTAATAAGGCAGATTGGTGCAAGAAACAGTACAAGCAATCAAAAAAGGCTGTGTGGAAAAGGAAGATTTCTTTGGCACTGTTGTGTCCTGCACTGGAGCTACTACACAAGATTAAAATTGGACTAATGATGGTGCTTAATGCGTAAAAGCACACAGAAGCACAACATTCCCCAATTACATAATTCAGTGAAGCAAAGTCACCTTCTCAAACTGACCAATATCTTTATCTGTTCTTCCTCCATGTCCTTCACAGTCCTGCTGAGCTTTAAAAATGATCTCACATGTCCCAAAAAAGGGGAAAGAAACAAATTCACAATAGTTCTTTGATATGCAAACACATGACAAGCTAGCAAGCAGCCACCACTTATCCTATCGTGAAACAGCAGTGAACATTCGCACCCAAACTGTCCGAACAAACCCAGAAAAACCTGTTCTGTTTTCCCTTGTCTCTCTATGACCTTCTGTTCACAGATCTTCAAAGCGGTTTTCCAAGATTACTGTGAATTTTGAGCAGTTACCTTTCCAATTGCAAAATGCCAGATAACCACACAATGTACAAGGACATGGCTAAATGGGTACTATTTCAGTGGAGAATAAAGTGACCAAAAGTTCTGGTTCCTGAGAAAAGCTCTTATTTTCCACCTTGGGTCACCTTGGGACAAAAACCAGACCTTTCCAAAAACCATTTTGATTTTATATAATGACACTTCATTAGGTATCATCCAAATTTGTTAGAATGACAACTATTACTGAGTGGAGCAAAATGATGGTAACATACCGCCTGCCAAAGGGAAAGAAAATCGAGTAAAAGGATATCATTACATGGAACTAATAGAATGGCTTCTATGATGTTTAGTCACCATAAAGGAAAATATAACCCTGATAAATTCATAACCCCACCATTATCATGATTTTACATACAGTAGGGATAATGCTGAGTGCTATATATAATCTATACTGGCATATCATGTTGCACTATAATATTGATTTTTAGCTTTACTGTTACTGAAACTTAAATACTTTACTATGATTTATGACATATGGTGAGTGCTTGAGGTAGTTTTGAAAGAACATTTCAAAGTATATTCGTGCTAAAAGAACAGGAAACATTTTCCTATACTATAGAAGAGTCCTGTTGGTATAATTTTAAAAGAAGCAGAATTAATTGAAAAGCCCAATTGAAAGTCACTATCTATATCATTAAGAAGTTGTACTCCCCAAACATTTGTCATTTCTAAGGTAAATTTCCTTTGATACTATGACATGTTTGGAATGATTGAAATGTATCATCACAGTTTAGCACTACAGTAAAAAAAACAGTCCCTCACCATTCTTGCATTTCTGAAGTTTTATTACTCTTTGCTTTAGCACTGTCCTACTCTACTCTTTCCAGGGACAAAATATTCCACTTATGCCAGAATACACACAATGTTTCAGCATTATTGAAATGTAATTGTTTCCAATATCTCCCATCTCATCTGAAAGCTCTGAGGAAAGCGATACTCTGCAAATGGAGCGAATCCAAGCTGAAGCGCTCAATCTAGGTTTGTAAACCAGGGCAAGGCAGCAGACAGACTGTCACATACAACCATTCTGAAGTCTTACTGTATCCTACATTACGATGTCTACAAGAGTGATGTCACTACTCTAATTGACACTTTGGATGTGTGTACTAAAATAGCTGAACACCTAAGCTTTTACAGGTTAGGCCTATGCAAGGGGATTCTGAACTGACGCACGAGGTGTTTGAACATTGCTACAACCACTGTGCACGCTGAAGGCCTACACTGCACACGATTTAAGCCACGTGTTATTAACACTCGCTTAAGTAGTTGATGACATTGTATCTATAAAAAACACACATCGTATTTCAATGTGACAACAGCAGTAGCAGCCATCTTGGAGCCTGAATTGTATTGGTACATTCATCCAATTTTAGAGATAAAGGTTGGTCATACAGTGTCGAAAGCCAATTAACAGTCAGAATGTTTCTGTTGATAATCCAATTGTGAGATGATTTAGGCAAGTATGAATGAAGCAAACTGATGGTGCAGGCCTATATGCTTCCATTATTTAGCTATATTGTTCTTGGAGCTGTAACAAAAACTCAGGTACAAAACAAACAAACAAAATTCATCAAAGTGCAGTAAATCTGGATTTTAGATGCTCAGTATCTTGTTGGGTTCTGTTTTTGCAAAGACATATTGCTTTGGAGTGATATCAATGGCTCTTGTGTGTGTGTGCGCGTTTGTGTGTGTGTGTGTGTGTGCGCCTTGGATCCTGAATGCCAGACAGCAGTTGCTGGAATAGTGCAAGTGAACAGATGTATTTGTTTACATGCTTATTCTCAGAGGAGAACTGCATCTGCATTACATTCAAAGAGAAAATTTCACTCCGAACATTCAAACAGCATATCAGCCTCAGCACACGGAGCTCCATTACTCCTCAGTCACCTACGTGTGTGTGTCTGACTGCTTCCATGGCACTCTTAGCAGCGGCACATCTATTTTCTTCAGCACCGTGGTCTGGTCTGGGGGATTCTACTGGCAGGTATAACCTGCGCTCAATATCTGGAGGTATCCAAATGATAATGTGTGGTTAATTTTGCAAAGATTGCTTGAAGTCAGCATTTTCCTTCAACCACAACAGACTGCTGAATAAGCACTGGCTGCTCTGCCATCCTACTTTCTTCACTGAATATGCAGCGTTCTTATAGAGAAAAGTGCACAGGCCAGAGGCCATACATGTCCAATAACAAATTTTCATTTTAATGAGTGGAAGTATATGAATATTGATGTGGTTGTTATCTGATTCCAACTCAACAGAACACGTAAGCAAATAGGCAGAACTGCTTAGCTACATAGAATAAATTCATATCCACTGGTTTGCTGTATTTGTACTGACATTTTCCACAATGTGGCAAAGCAAGAAATTCGGTTTTAGGTTTTACAGGGGCCTGTTTTTTGTTGTTTTGGGAACACATTTGATCAAATTTATGCCTTATAATTAAATATGATGCTTTTTTTACCATGGTATATGCATGATGCAATAAAATAAACTGTGTGTTTCATAACTGCAACACTTCAATTAATTCATTACTAATATAACAAGTTTTTTTATTATTATTTTTCACACCACTGTTAACCCTGACACGTTCAAGAAAGATTGTTGCAGGCTGTTTAGACATCACCATACTATCCGGTAATTACTGTATACATGAACTGGCACATCCATTCTGGCTCCCTGGGCATCTGATTACAATCCTGAGTGAACAGAAGATGGAACCTTACTGAGACACAAATCAAAAAGTGCCTATTTAATGCACGGGCACACAGAAGTCAGCCTTCTTCCAAGCTGATTTAAAAAACAGTTTCCTTTCGCTGTGCCTTGACCTTCACCCTGACCTGCACATATCTCATACCATAGCTGATGTTTTAGTAAAGGCGTGCGATTAATGGAGCTCTAAGAAAAAAGGTTACGCTAAAAAAAAGACTCTTTTGTCTTTAAATACCTTTAAAAAAGTCTCTGAATCTTTTATTTTTAGTAAAAACATTGCGCCTAAACATTGTAAAAATACTTTTATATACCAACAGTTCCCTTTTTTGTGTGGTGAAAAGATGCAAAACAGGCTGTTTTGAATGGGCTGTTTTTAAAGGGTAAAGAAGGGATTATCATCTCAGATAACAATAATACCATTGCCTTTGTTTTTCTGTGCACAAGTTCATTTCAGAAAAGCATATGATTTGAGCAATGTCCTTCAAAACTAACTTCATCATTCCAGAAAGTGTTTCTATTATGTCATCTCACTGCTTCTTCTGTCTTCCATTGTCCAGAGCTACTTCTGAATTGAATCCTCAGCCTCCAGTCTGCTACGATCTGACAATGTGCAGAATGTAATAGGAACCAGTGTCTGAATCTGTCCACTGGATCTGAATCATTCTAATCAATCTCAGTCCCGAAACAGTGTTTCTGTGTGCGCTCCAATGAATGGACTTTATTTTTATTAACGTTATTTTTGTCAAAATCATTCAATCATTAACCATGTCACATTAATGATTCATAAATTGATGCTTTGCAAGCTATTAAGACATTTGACATTCATAAAATATAGTAATATGATTGCAATATATTGGGTCACTTGTGGGCCTGTGGATAGAGAAGTGGGCCTACAAACTACAGTGCTGCTGGTTCAATCCCCAAGACCAGCAGGAAAATTATTCAATCCATCCTATAGCACAGGCACTTCAACCCCCTGCTCCTGCTCCTGCTCCTGCTGTGTGTTTACTGGTGGCGGGTCAGGCTGAGGACAGACTCAGTTTCACAGATGCAGGACAAATATACTGTTTCCCAACTAAAATGTACATTTCTTTGTCTTTTACTTTCAGCTAAACCATCTAGTCTGCATCATTCATTCTGGAATAATACACACATTAAGGAACCAAGGACCCTGATTACACTTTCTGTCAAAAAGCAAATGGGATCTGTTTAGGACAAAAGTGAATGCACTGCAAGGCTTTTGTAATATTCGCTATGTATTTTGTCATGTTAAGTTTGAACCATGCTATTAAGGCATTAAATGCTTTCACTGGTTTTAGGATCAGAATTAAAGATCCGATCTGAGTGTGTTTACCCCAATCACAGCTTTGCCTCGGGGGATGGAAAAACCTGGATCATTAACCGGTAGGATGGAGCACTTTGTTTAGCCTGTTGGCACCAAGCTACATGCAATCCACTTTTCTTTTCTTCCTCATTTAGGATTTATTAGTTTAATGATATGCCCTCAATTTTCTTCTTATTGAAATGCAGGTACATTATACTATGAGAGTTCTGTTCAAATCACTGGCAGCCCTATTACGTGATATGCAAGTCTTATCCAAAATAAATTACCCTTGTTTCACAAGAATAAATGTTGCTCATCTCACTTGGGCTATTAATTAGTAATCAGATCTTAGCTAAGATGAAAAGACAATCACATTCCAGTCCAAAACAAACTCTGGGCAAGTGTCCCACGCATCAGCAGTATCCTTAGTCTGATTTCAGAAAGGATAAACAGAGAAAGACATCAACTATTATGCAACCTTTTGATTAAATTCTCTGTTCTACAGAATATCCATTATTCTTTACATTACTATACTTATAGGGACATCCCCTAAAATTGCCAAGTATTTTATTTTCCCCCCAAAGGTCCACTGATGATATTGGTCTGGGCTTATGTACAAAAACCAGACATAATTCAATGCATTGCCCAAATGCTCTTTATCTCTTTCAAGTAAACAGGCTGTTTTTGTTACCATGCCTTTAGAGCTGTTACATGTTGATCACCGCTGCTCTGGCTAATGGCTTATTGTGCTAAATTCAAAGCAACATGATGGACTAAAATCTGTCTTATTACTGCAATGTGAATTAGCAGCGCTGCGCCTCTGTAGTTTGAATAGGTAGACACGTGTAAATATAAAGGTCACCACACAATAATACATTACAAAAGGCTGCTTTTGCAGTTAAAATCCAAGGAAATAGGTTTTCCATGATGCTTTCCATGATGCCCATAATGCTCCCTGGTCAAGCTTACAATAAGAACATTTTGAAATAAAAATATTTTGTTTACTTTTATAACCAGACTTCGGTTCTTCTTGACCTTTGTGATAATCTTTGATGTCAAATCCTTCTTGCTCAGTGAACTTTGTATATGGCTCTGGATTAGTATCATTTGTGCATGAGTTTGAATTATGGCACAGTATGTGGGTTGAGAGGCCAAAGACAAAGACATGGATTAGAAGTGACATGCTCTCTTTCATCAGGACTGCAGCCTGAGCTCCAGGAGAGAGTGAGCGCTCTAGGGACTCTTTCCACTCTTGCCTGGCGGGTGTATGCATCTGCTGCAGCAGGGCTCTGCATGCTGCATGCACGCTATTCTGTTGACACTCCTTAAAAAAATATCTTGTCCTAGGAATCCAAAATGTAAGGCTGCTTTAGTAAAGCTGATATATAGTTTGGATATAAGTGGTACAGAAATAACACGGTGGCCTACGTTTTGTTTCTCTTGTATTTTTTTTTTCATTCTATCATCTTCATCTGACCTTTTCTGATTAGATTTATGAGATAAAAGGAGAGTGACCTTTTCTTATCTGCCACACACATACCTATCTAAACCAGCAATTAAAGTAATTAGTGTAATTAATACAAGCATAACAGCTTTGAGAAATGATGGCAGCACTGATAAAAAGTGACAGTCTAAAGTCAAAGGCATGTCACAGAGACAACAGGTCAAAGCATTTATGTCAGTATGTAGACCAGCCTCAGCTCAGAGAGGTGTGCACAGTCAGAACTGATATCATCTCCTATTTTCCAAAATGCACAGACACACACACACACACACACACCTTCTGCTCTTCCTTTGTGTAAAGAGTACTCTACCTTCATTATTTATGTTTATGTTCATTATTCATTATTAAAGGTTCCTAGACTGTTCTTAAAAGCGTGTAGAAGACATACCTGTGATTGGTTGTTTTGAGCACAGAGACTCTATAACCAGCCCAACCATAGCTATACTGTATTTCATCAATTTTTTTATTATTATTATTTAATTATTATTATTAATTATTATTATTGATGGTGTTGTTGTTGTTGTTTTTGCTGCTGTCTGTTTTCATCTTATGCCAAACACAATGTTTTAGTCACAATGAAGAAACTGACTTTTTATTGCAGGCTGCAAAAACAGAAAGAAAACATCAAAGACAAGAACAACAGCAAGAAGAAAGAACATCATTCGATTAAAAACAGTACCAGCTACATAAAACATAGATTCATTGCCACTGGGGATGCTAGTGACCCAAATTCTGGTGAATAAGCTAAAACCATTGCAAGCGTCAGTTCAACCCACGCTCTTAAAAATGTTGGGTGGCTCTTCTATGGCATTGCTGCCTTTATGGTGCTTTTTTTACGCAAGAGAGCATATTATGACAGATTAAACACAGTGATGTTTCACAGCAAATGCATAATCCAGCAGTAGCAGTAATGGGGTGGCAAAGGGTTAATACTGACAAATGGCCTCAGTAAAAGGAGAGTTCTCCTTACTCAAACATGTGCCATACTGAGTGCTTCTATAACTTATTCAAGAGCCACATTCTTCCATGTATTACACAAACAACTGCTAAACACCTGATCCTTTAGGGCACATTTTGCATTTATGGGAGCAAAGACAGAATTAATTGCAGGAATTATTAATAATATTAATAATTTTCAGATTTTTACCTTAGGTACAAAACTTTTAGATTTCAAGAAGGTTTCTCACCTCTACACACCTCTTAAGAACCATCTTAAGTCTAGAACCAAAAGTAGTAGACCTTTATTTTTAAGTACACATTAACTTTTAATTAACATTAACTCTATTCATACTACTATTAGTTTCTTCCAAATTTGAAGTTCAAGAACAAAGTAAATACACCCAAGCCACAATGGTGAGCTCCAGTCAGCTATATTACTGTGATAAACCCCACTGCCCTGATGACCACATCTAAAGATGTTAAATATTTAATTTACGACATGAATTAGTGTGCAAGAGTGCGCTTCTGAGCTGAAGATAATGCCTCTCTCCAGTGTCTAAGTACTGCATTTGAAGCAAAAGTTGCATTCCTCGCAGTCTCTGCTCACTCAAAGCCCCTTCAGCACAAAGTCAATACCTATCAGTGCCTTCAAAATGTGCAAGTCATATTATGAGCTAAATAAATCAGACTAGTTAGAAAGAGTGAAAAATCATGCGAACTAGCCGCTGCAAAATTGTATTTGTCAGACAGGTAAAGCTCAAGGACTCGGAAGGTTTTATCACTGCATGCAGGTCAGGTCTGGTTTGCAAAGCTTTTACGGGATAGCAAATTATTCCCTACCATTTAAACAGTCAAAAATGTCACATTACCAACAGGAAACAGCTGGACACTTGAACATGATGTCAGACATAATCACTGGTTGCACAGCCATCAATATTATCCTAGCAACCCTTTACCAGTAGGTTGCCCTGAGGTACCCTCGAGCAAGGTACAGTCCCCGTCACTGCTCCCCGGGCCCTTTCATAGCTGCCCCCAGCTGCACGGTGTGTGTTTGTGCATGGGTTGAATGCAGAGATCCAATTTCATTGTGGTGTGCCGTGTACTCACAATGACAAGAATAGTCACTTTCTCTTATTTGCTGCTTGGACAGTCCATACGAAACAATATACCTTGAAATAGTTCTGATTTTGATGTGGATTTATTATGCATGTGGGTACAATTTGCATATCACTTTTTCTTTGGTGAAGTATATAAATGTTCTCATCCTGGTATGTATTTTTAGTACCTTGAAATAAAAGATTTTGAATGAATATAAATAGCCCCATTACTAACCTAATTTCGTGGCTGGCGTTTTTATAAGTCAATTTTAGAAAGTTTCATAAAAATGGATTTAGAGACAAATATACAGACACTATTCCGTTAGAGCATGTTGGTTTTTTTTTTGGTTCTTTATTTTGCCCAGGTTTTGGGTGTCTGACAAATAAAAATGAGCTTAGAAATGATAAATAGGTCAGAGAGTTGTAAAATGTTTACTCTCACTCTCTAAGACCATCATCATGACAAAGTATGTTTTAGCCCCACTTTTGATGCTCAGCACAAGCACACCCCGTTATGATTCAGCTCAATATGGTCATAATCGTCTGGTCTCCTCTCCTCATAAAAAAGGTAAGAATGGTTTACAACAATTTCACAAGAAAAATCTCTTTTGATGCCTGTAAGCAAACACTGAATCAAATGGTCAATTCGAATAAAATATTTAAAGTATTTGAATCTACTTCTGCATTTCACTGAAACCTAATGCATCTTGGATCTCCCTCTACATCTGAATGTGGTAAATAAACAACGTGTGGACGATGCTTGTTATGTATAATCTTGTAAAGCTAATTAGAAATATCATTAAATCAACTGCTCCTCTCAATACAAACAGAACTAATCAATTGATTTCAGTTTGTACAAAGTTGTGCATGACATTTTATTCATGTCAGGTTTAAAATTAATCACCTTATACCTCGATCACTTTCCCAAGCTTTTTCTATTTGTTCTATTTAAACAAAATTCAATAGTATTGACAGAAATGAAAGCTATGCATAAGTAATCATGGGAATTAACCTTGCTTAACCTTCTCAAAGAGAAGAGAAGAAGAGAAACCCCCATTTGTTTTACATCTTAGCAAATGGGTTGAATCTAGAAGATTGCATTGCATTATGACAATGAACGTTTCTGATCACCTACAGCTTTGTCTTGGGTCGTTTTGAGAATGCTACATGGCCGTGATGTTTTTGGCTGACTAATGTGAACGTTGTCTTGTGGTTCCTGAAAAACTGCAAAGCAGCAGCTTAAGCCAAAGTAGGTTTATGTTACATATGCCCTTCATATATCTACCAAGGTAAGACAAAATGAATGCAATCAGAGTAAACTGCAACACAATGACATGACAGTCAACATTCTCAGTTTCTCATGTTGAAATAGGAAAAACATTCCCACGCAACCTCAAAGATAATCATCAGGTTTCTATTTACCAACAAGAGCAGTTGCTTCTTTCCATCCAACTTAAATTTTCATAATACAGAATGGTAACTAAAGCAAATACATAAAACTTTGAAACTTTGAAAGCACTATTAAAATGCATTTTAATTTGTTGATTAAGACTATTAAGCTGGTGATGGTCCAAAACTTGACTGTGTTTATTACATGAAAATAGCACATGTCAAAACATTGAAAAACATTACATGCCTGGAACTGTTATTAGTCATGATGCTCACAAAACCCTCAATTTGACCATCAGGCATCTACATCACACAAGTAGACCATTCATGCAGTATTCATTTAATTTTAATGAACGAAGCGTACAAAAGAACACAGTAGATATCCCATGAAAAGGACTGCAGAACAGGGAATTAACTAACAAGGGGCAAAAGGCACGATTTCAATGAATAAATGAGAAAAGCAGCTCTTCTTTGAACTCAAATGCTGCAAGTCGGGGACTTTGGAGGACAAAAAATACCTTCAAACTCAACATTTGTCAACTAATTAACACCCTTATCTCAATTCTTGAGCAAACTGCTTAACATCAAAGAGGTGTGATTTAACACCTTGGTGCACAGGAGTCGTCCTGCTTCAACTGCCTGCAAAGAGTCGTTAAATCAAAGAAATCACCACAAAGAACAGCCATACGGAAGGAACAGTAAGGGCAAATCACATCCACCTTCGGAACAAAACAGGTAATCAAGAACAATTATTATATGGCTATAAAGTCTAAGCCTACACTGCCTTATAATACATTCATTACTGACACAGAAATAGCCTGAAGTGTTTTACAATTGCACCTTTAAGAAATAAAATAACCTACAAAGGAAACAATTTACTTCAGCAATAAATGCCTTAATGCAGACTTTTTTAGAAGTATGAGGCCAAAGCACTTAGCAGAAACTCAACTAAACATGTTAAGATTGTTCGGGAGAAAGTTTGAGTGAAATGTCATTTTAATGGATCTCAAGTCAAGTAGGTTTTTATTGTCATTTCAGCCATATGCACAGTACGTGAAAATGAAAGTGACAACTTGTCATTGCGACGAAATTGGACCTCTGCTTTTAACCCATGCAAACACCATGCAGCAGTGGGCAGTGGGCACCCGGGGAGCAGTGACGGGGACAGTACCTTGCTCAAGGGTACCTCAGGGCAACCTACTGGTGAGGGAATCGAACCCACAATCTTCTGATGCCAGGGCAACTCCCTAACCACTAGGCCACCTCTGCCCCTGTAGTGAAACGAAATAACGCTCCTCCGGGACCCTGGTGCTAAACATTAGACGACATCAGACACAAGACAAGGCAAGCAAGTGCAGACAACAACAGACAGACAACAACAGACAGTACAACAGACAGTACATTCATCTGTCAGAGAGAAGCACCAAAGTTTGGACCCCAGAGCGGCCGCTGTGCCTTACCGTGCCGCCATCTTGGAAGCCCACCTTTTTACCCATATATGGATAATGAGCCAAAATGTGTGCATGCTTTGTCAATTCAGGCTGATTATGGAGCTGCACTATTAGCAAAAAAGGCTCTATTTGATGTTAAAGGTTTTTGGGCTCTTAGCTATAGGTGAACCCTTTTTGGTGCTATATACAGTTTTTAAAATATTCTTTAAGGAACCATATCCAAAAGGTTCTCCACAATTTACTTAGGAAAAAAATAATCTAAGCATAGAAATAAATAGAAAAAAAAAAAACCATTAAACGATTGCGTACTTACACCCAGAGCCCAATACACACACAACATTGGCCCGGTCAGTTCCGAGGCATTTAGAGAGCCCGACATTATTTTGCAAATAAAAATGGAACTCCCAAAAAGTAGAGCCACTCTCCTCTTAAAGGTCATTCCTCCACTCAGGAATCAGCCTCTATGCACTGGGAAAAAGTGAGAAGATAAACTCTTCTGACAGCACCAATGCATTATGTATGGCTGAGCTTTTAATAGTCCAGTCTGCGCCAGAGAAACATAATTATATTGTTCAATACATCTGTGCATGAGACTTATGAATATCACTTCTAACAGAGAAGAACTTAAGATGCTTAGCCAAACTTCTCATTGCTGCTCATTAGCTAAATCATTTCAGGCTAATCACACCACTTCTAATAAGCAGAGAAATCTGAACATAGTGCCTGAACGCTTGTTTAATAACTCTGTAGATAAACTTCTCAGAATACCGCCTTTGTTACATTATTCACAGTAACGCCTCACTTGACCATGACAAAGCGATTCTTACCAGCTAAATGGTTCTATTATTTTTGTTAAAGTCACTGCCAGTGTGATACTTCATTAGGAATACTTATGTTTTTAAACGCATAAACAAACCTACATCTAGAAAAGAGCAAATTAAAACTGATGTGTGATTTGTGTTACATGAAACACAGTAAAGCTGTCACAGTTAGTCCGTTTAACATGACTACTTTAAATAGTTTGTTTTCTTGATAAAAAAAATAAAATAAAAAGTCTAAAACTAAAAATTCTGAAAACTTCCCATTCACTCATTTCCTTAGCTGCTTGTATTGATTAGCAGTGCTGGAGCCAATCCCAGCTTTTTAAGGGGAAAAGACAGGGAAACACCCTGGACAGGCCACCAATCCATCGCAAGGCAGACACACAGAGAAACACACTCTCACACAGACCTAGGAGGCAATTTAGCATCTCCAGTCTCCAGTAGCACCTGACGTGTGTTCGCAGTGTGTCCGGAGCACCCGGAGAGAGAACCCACACAAGTAAGGTTGAAATTAGACATATTTGAACTATTTGTATGTAACTATGTGCACTATTCTAGTACCTTTGTACAACAAAGACATTTGCAGTCTTAACCTTCCATTAAAGCTTATGTCCTGATGTACATACTATCAATTAGAGACATCTGCACAAATCTGCAGAGCCCATTCCAGCACATTGAACAAAAGATATTATTTGGCATTATGGTAATGACTGAAAAACCGTTAACTAAATTTCACTAGCTTATCTTTCTTAAATAATATTTTAGTTTTGTTCATCAGAAACATCAGTTTAAAACATTTTCTGTTATTTCTTGTTTGTTTATTATATATATATATATATATATATATATATATATGTATGTATATATATTTATACATATACACACACATATACACACACACACACATGCATTGTCAGTACTGGGCCTTACAGGCGGAAACATAAATATTAGCTCATGGTTTATATTACCTAAACTAGAGCAACAGAGCAGTTATTCTTTTTAAACCTCCTTATATTCTGAAACCATTCACAATCACTGTCAGCACCAAGCTTCATATGAATTAGATTTTTTTTAGGTTAGCAGCTTGAGGTGCCATTTCAGATTGGAAGTGATGAAATCAGACCGGAAATGAAACATGTCACTAAATGTCGTCTCATTCTCTCGCCCCTCACCGCTTGACACGCTGAACTATAGTCAGTGACACCGGCCAAACGCACAGAGCTACCTTCCAGGCAGGCTGGTGGGCCTTATTAATATTTATGGAAGAACAGCTTAAGGGCAGACCCCTTGAGAGCTATCACTCCACTTTGCTGTCTAATGCTCACAAAATATATTGACAAGTCTCTCACAGAACTTGCCCCTGCAACCTCCATAAGCTTTTGAAGCCAAGCAAGCACTGGGCCCAGTTTGAAAAGGTGCCAGTTTTGCTGCAGAAACAAAGAGCTATGTGTCCACACTGCTGCCTGGCCAATTTACCAGTTCCCTCTGCTTTACCCACTAATGAGGCTTTGGCTTTGAACACAGCAAAACCAGGTTTTGTTTGAATTAAGAAAACTTTTATTGTTAATTCCTAATCCTCAACTCTCTATTGGCTAAACTTAAAATTCAAGCATAGAAAAATTGGAATGACATTTGTTCTTACTTTTGAAACAGGAGTAAACAATCAATAGTGGATTTTAAAATGTCACAACTGCAATCTTAGTATGCCTACGTCATAGTAAAAGGGTTGCTGGTATACTTTTAATTCTTATGTGAGAAAACTGAAAGAATACATATTGATTTAGGTTTGATTGATTTCCATCTGAGTAGACGCAAACATATTTTATATTAAACAAGAGAGTGTGGGCAGGTTGGAATGAAATACCAGCAAAAGTGAAAGAGAAGGTTTACAGAACGGCAGTGAGACCAGATATGTTATAAGGGCTGGAGAAGTGGTGCTGATAAAAAGACAGGCGGTGGAGCTGGAGGTGGCAGAGTTAAAGTTGCTGAGATTTGCACAGGGTGTGATGAGGCTGGAAAGGATTAGGAACTGCGTGTTAGAGGGAAGGCTCAGTTTGGACAATTAGGACTCATTTTATTATTATTATTTTTAAGCAAATTTCGTCCTACTCCATTTCCTTCAGACCCAATAGTGTTCACAAAGGCTGAATTCTTCTTCACAGAGTCACATTGATTGTATAGTTTAAAGCAACCTAGTTCAATTCAATTTGTTGGCAAAAATCTGAAAAAAAATACATATTGCTATACACACTGTACCAGTGGAGAGGCTTCAATGTGTCCCAGAAAATGTGTGCTGTGCTGCTGCCTTTATAAGGTGCTCCTGATTTGTGTAAAATGAGGTGTCAAAACATTTAAAAAAACTCAGGATCTCCAGCCTGTGGAGGCAGAGAAGATTGGCCAGAGAATTGGTTGGCTGGGGAGTCGTTTAGCCAGTAAGGAGACAGGCTGGAAAGGGAGAAACTTGAGTGTGATTTTGCCAGATTAGTCCATATGTTTTGTTTGATTCAGGACTTATATTAAAATAAAGATCTGTCTTGTACCTACAGTGGCCTGTAAGTGTGTTTCTGGGTTCTGGGTTACCAGCTGGTGTGCGTCAGCCCCTTTCCCCAGGCTGTTCCACAAAGGATACATTATGATCACTCTCCAAGGCCACAATATAATTTTTGATGAAAATGGCAAATATCTCAAAGCATTTATTTTATCAACCTAATACATTTATAAAAATATTTATTTATAGTTTGCTCAGTAGGATAGACACCTTAACATTAGGTTTTTCTATAGTATAGAAATTTAACTCTTCCAGTTTGTAAATCCACACTGGCGAACACAGAACTGGACTGATCTGCATCAAGGCTTTTTTGTGAGAGAGTTTCAAGAGCGAGGCAAAAAGCATAAGCTGGACAAACAAACAAGTGGAGATCTGGTTAAAATGAGGGGCTGTTAACTTCTTACTGAGAGAGAGTGGAGATCTTCAGCACTCTGCTATTAGAGACACTTCAGTTAAAGACAGAGGTGTAGAATATCACCATTGTCCTTGCTCAAAATCTATGTGTGAACAAACCCCCCATTTGAGAAGACGGCCCACTTGAGAGGAAGGCCTGCACTTTGGAAGAGAGTAAATAGAGCTTGGCAGCAGATTTAAACCTCAGAAGTCAAGTGTCTACCATTTTGCAATATTATTCAATACTGATAAATTGAACTGGTACTGATTTTTCAAGAATAAGGGTGATGCACAGAGCTGTGGTAACTATAGAGGGATAAAGTTGATCAGCCACAGCATGCAGTTATGGGAAAGAGTCGTGGAAGATAGATTAAGAAAAGAGGTGAGGATTAGTGAACAGCAGTATGGTTTTATGCCAAGAAAGAGCACCAAAGATGCAATGTTTGCTCTGAGGGTGTTGATGGAGAAGTTCAGAGAAGGTCAGAAGGAGTTACATTGTGCCTTTGTGGACTTGGAGAAAGCATGTGACAGGGTGCCTAGAGAGGAGTTGTGGTTTTGTATGAAGATGTCTGGTGTTACAGAGAAGTATGTGAGAGTAGTTCAGGATATGTGTGATGGCAGTGTGACAGTGGTGAGATCTGCAGTAGGAGTGATGGATGCATTTAAGGTAGAGGTTGGATTACATCAAGGATCAGCGCTGAGCCCATTCTTGTTGCAATAGTAATGGACAGGCTGATGGACAAGGTTAGACAGGAGCCCCCGTTAACAATAATGTTTCCTGATGATATTTTGATCTGCAGTGAGAGTAGGGAGCAGCTTGAGGAGAACCTGGAGAGATGGAGATATGCTCTAGAGAGGAGAGGAATGAAAATGTGTGGGTCAAAGACAGAATACATGAGTGTGAATGAAAGGGAGGAAAGTGGAGTGGTTAGGATGCAGGGAGTGGAGGTAACAAAGGTGGAAGAGTTTAAATACTTGGGATCAGCAGTTCAGTGTGACGGATAGTGTGGAAGAGAGATGAAGAAGAGAGTGCAGGCAGGTTGGAATGGGTGGAGAAGAGTGGCTGAAGTGATTTGTGACAGACGGGTACCAGCTAGAGTAAAATGGAAGGTTTACAGGACAGTAGTGAGACCAGCTATGTTGTATGGGTTGGAGATGGTGGCACTGACAAAAAGACAGGAGGCGGAGCTGGAGGTGTCAGAGTTAAAGATGCTGAGATTTTTGTTGGGTGTGACGAAGATGGACAGGATTAGAAATGAGTATATTAGAGGTACAGCTCAGGTTGTCATTGTGAAACACAGCACAACACACAGTGAACCACAATGAAATTACACCTCTGCATTTTACCCACACACACAAACATGTGCAGCAGGGGGCAGCTATTAAAAACACTCGAAGAGCAGTGACGGGAATGGTACCTTGCTCAGGTAAACTTTCTGGTCTGGGATTCAAATCAATGACCTTCTGATCCTGGGGCCAACTCCCTAACCATTAGGCTGCCTTTGCCCCTATTAGCATGAACATGCTTCAAAAGCATACATTAAAACTATCATATTAGCAGTGCACTTCAACTGGGGAAACTAGAGACATGTGTAAATAAGAGCTGAAATAAAGCTCCACTCTAGAGTGTTTTTGGACAATTTGCACAGCTGCTGTCATAAACCTGTTAATAGCCATTATTCCAATACTCTTTTATTGGCTCTAATTTAAGACAAGAACGATTCAAATGCTTCAGATAATGTGGAAAAATGAGGCAGGCAGAATGAAACACACTACTCTATTTCATAACAAGTAAATAAAATCTTCATTTGTCTCACAAACCGCATTCCAAAGGGAAAAAGTAGGCCAGTGTTAAGTTTAACACAAATTCTATGTGGTCTATTGAATTCACTGAAGTGTAGGACAAGAAAAACATTCCCCTAAACCAAAAGCCTTGCAATCTCATGATTTACAATAATTTTTCAAACCTGTGGTTCTGTAGGATCAATGAGGCCACATAAGAAACAATAAGTATCTGAAAATGTACAATTTTACACAATGTATCTGTTTTAATTAAAATATGAACGCTTTCTTTACTAATAAGAACTGTATGCCTCTGGGTCATGTGATAACTTACCATAACTCAAAACAAGTCAACTAACTAAAATAACCCCTAAACTGATGGTCTTAAATGGCCTCCTTTTTAAAAAATGTCAAATTTTAATAAAAAAAAAGTGGATTATAAACTTCAACACCAATTATGCAGTTTAAAATCATCTGCCTAATATTGCATCTGGCTCCTTTTGCCACTAAAACAGCTCTAACTCATCCATTCATAGACTCTGCAAGACCTTTGAACATGTGCTGGTTTATCTGGCAACCAAGATGTTAGTAGCAGATCCTTTAAATCCTGTAAGCTGCAAGGTGAAGCTCACATCTATCGGACATGTTTCTACAGCACATCCCACAGACGCTTAAGCAGAATGAGGGCTAGGGAATTTGGAGTCAACACCTCAAACTCTGTGCTCCTCACATCATTCCTGAACATTTTTTGCAGTGTAGCAATGGGCATTATCCTGCTGAAAGGGACTGCTGCCATTAGAGAACACCGCTGCCCAGAAAAGGTGTACTTGGTCTGAAACAATGTCTCAACATCTACATGAATGCCAGAACAAGATGTCCCAGCAGAACATTGCATCACACTGCCTCCACAAGCGCTGCATACTGCGATCAACCTACATGACTATATATAGCACTATATATACAGGGCTATATATTCTATAATATAATTATAGCATCCAGCAATTGATTTTTCTAATTGGTTTATGTTTTGGTCATCTCCATCTCAGATGTTCTTTGCATTCTCCATTATATATAAGCTTTGTGCCTGCTAAAATTAGGCCTGAATAGCTAGCAGAAAATGTTCTGAGATGTTTATGGCCATATATACTTTGATTACAGTTTAATCTGATTATTTCTAGAAATAAATCTCCAAGGACCATAATACAGAAACCTCCCCTCTTTAAGCCCTAAATTAAGATCTGACAATGTTCTGTGCTGTTAAAAAATAGTAGCGCTATTTTCAAGGGAGCATGTTCATCATCTTAAAACAGAGATTAGGACGCCACTGAGGCTCTCTTAAAGTCAACAGTCAATATTTGGGAGGTTTTTTTCCTAAACTGAGGATACTTCTGTAATAATACTTTCTAATCTTGAATTGGAATAAGGTGATGAATGGGATTGTTTTGCTGTAAAAGCTCCTAGAACTGTTTGATAACCTTATGATATGATACTTGATTTATGATTTGACATTCATAAAACTGACTTTACCCAGTAGATGGTAGTTTGGTGAGCAACTGCATTAGACACCCATTATTATTATTAACAGGAAGTCCATTTTTTGTCATACACTGGCAGAGACATAATTCAATGACTACACCTATTAAAGAATTACAGCCTTAAAGCAGATTGCATTTGTTTTCAACTATCATTAGATTTCACCTACACATTTTATTATTACAAGCAGGATGGGAATTTGAGGACTATGAATTTTCACCAGTTAGGTCAATGCAAATAAAAAAAAAAAAAAGAAAAGAAAGCGAGAAACACATTGACAGTGCAGATGAAACACTGCAGTTACAAAACTGCACTGTTAAGAGCATCAAAACATCTCTACATTGGATCTTGTATGGAAGCTTATGCCTAGATTTAAGTAAGCAAGGATTTACTTCCTTAAGTTGCTTAGTTCTTTTCATGGTGTACTTTCTGGGTTGACTCAGCTGCCTCTGTTCTACCTCTGCTGCCATTTTCTAAATCCTAAAACGTTGGCTGTACATCCTTGTGTTTTATTTTCAGTCCAAAAACCTTAAAGCTAATTCAATTTTCAGAAACGACCACCCATAATTATTTGCAATGTCTGCATAGCCTTTCTGCCTGACTGCACATTCTTTATTTGACAGCACACCAGCATTGAGGCTAAATTCCAGAGTAAGCACTTTAATTGTGTGCCCTTAATTGGTGTTGTATTAGAAGGCTTAGCGGGTCTTTCATTTCAGAGTCACTTTAACTCTTTAATGTCTTTGCCTTTGATACACACATATGACTAGACCTAGTCTGTGGAGCTAAACGTTCAGTGGAAAGACACTAGGGGATGTTACAGTAATATCTAATTCTCTCTCTCGTTCTCTCTCCCTCTCTCTCTCTATTTTAAAAGCTTTGGCTCTCTACCCCCTCAGGTTATGGTGGAAGGTACTGCAAAAAAAGCAATCGATTGGACAACCAGTGTGTACAAAAATAACACAATGAGGAACAAGTTTTAAGCTAGGACATTGCTTTCTTGCATTTATAAAACAACTAACCCAAATGCAGATGAAAGTTCTGGATGAAAGAATAATTCAGCAGCAGAAGACCACAGCACACAGTTTACGACGTGTTTCAGGAAGAATCTGAATCCAAATCAGGATTTAACTGCAGCTTTACTTACAGAACACTCTCATTAAATAAGAAAAGATCTTCAGTCTCCTAAGACGTAGGATACATAAACTACTCTACTGTAAATCGCTCTGTCTGCTATCCATTCGCTCCATCGCTACCTTATGAAATCTATGGTCATATACAACTCATGTGGTCATGCAATTATACCTGCGAAAACATTTCATTCCTTACCCTGTGCGACTGCCGGGGTGACATTCAAACGCAAGCCTTGCTTACAGTGTCCTTTCAACTGCAAATCACTAGGGTCTAATTACCTGCAAATTATCTGCCATTTCACCATCTTGCATAAGATTACGTGCCACATGATGAAATGTCACTAGGGAAGCCTATCAGAAGGGAGCAAACCATACATGCAGAAAATGTGGGCGCCACTTTGTTAGTCTGATGGTGGTAACGGAGTTGACGGCTGTCAGAAAAGGCGCCCCCCTAATGTAACCTTCAAACACCATAAGGACATCTGATTATGTACGTGTCACTCTGTCTCCTGTTCTCTGAACACTGGCCATGCAGGGCTCTAATTTCTTTAATTTGCCCCTCTCTCTTGTCTCACTTTCTCTCTCTCCTTCCTCCTTGTTTCCGCTCCCTTTCCCTTCTCGCGCTCTCTCTGCCTCTCTCTGCCTCTCTCTCTCACTGTTTCTCTCTCCCTGTCACTGCCTACCCACCCCCCATTGTGCCACCCTCTTCCCCTACTCCCTCCTTCCCTCTCTATGCCACTCTCTCCCTTTCTCCTTCCCTTTGTCCCCGGAGTCCTATCTCTGTCACAGGACAGAGAGAGTTTCATCAGCGCATCAAGCTAACACTCTCTGTCTCCTTCCACTTCTCTCTCTCGCTCCCCTTCAGTCCTCCTTTCTCTCTCACTCTTCAATCTCTCCCTCTCTCTCTCTTTCACTTCCTCTCACTCTCTCAATCACTCCCCCTCTCTTCTGCTCCTTCCAACTCTCTGAGCTGGGGTTGCAACATGGCCACTGGAGTTCAGGGCCAGCCGATAAAAAGATTCTCTTCTCCAAATAATAACCACAGAAAAATATTTACCACTTCATTCCATGATGCAACTTACACTTTTTTTTTACCCTGAGGACAGTGAGAAAAAGTTTTCAACTTCATAAAGTGCACATCTTTAGGGACAAACTCAATGAAAACCAACTCAATGAAAAAAAACAATAGGAAGTAGACACAAGTGTGTGACTGAATATATGATCGCCCTGAATGGCTAATGCAACGCTTTACAGGTTTTTTTTAATTGCAACCCAAAAAATTGCCTCATTTTTATGCTTTCTTTAATATGCTCATCTTAAGAAAAAAAAACACCTCTGCTTGGTGATTATGTGCTTACAGACACATGATGCTGCCATTCACGGTTTCTGTGGCTCACATTAGACATTAAATACAATACTATAAATGTATTGCTATGGTTCTTCAGGGCCTGGCTAGGCTGTGTAAGAGCAAGCTTTAGGTCAGCACACTCACAGTATGCTGCTGCATTTCCTCCATTAGGCCAAGCTGCACAGATTTATAATTGTCATGCCTAAGCAGTAATGTGCTGCAATAAACATTACCCTAGTAGATCTATGACAGACATAAGTGAAGCAGACAGGCTGTCTGCATAGGTGCAAAGTGTTATTCCACACTCATAAACTCGAGTGGATGTATATGAGGCGTGTTAAAGTTTTTTTTTGACAGTAAATTAAGCTGCAGCAGCAACAGTCGAAATCGGAGCCGTCCGCCCAGAGATCATGATTAGCTTCTAGTGGCTTATGTGAATCATCACTGAAATTGCTACATGTGTAGCGTGAAATGGAGGCACAATGGACATTCTGTTGTTGACCGCTCAGGAGAAGTAACCTGAGCCCCTATGCTGCCTTGAAAGTGGCTCAAATATGCATTGTTGCCCCCCCTCTGCCCTGCCTTCCTGAAACAACTTCAGTTACCAAGTCTGCCTCATATTGCCAACGAGGGGGATCAAGTAAAAGGCCCCATTCATAGCCCATTTCAGCCCAGAGGACAAAAAAAGAGGAAAATTAAAGTCAAGAGAATACAAAGATGCCCACTAAGCACCAGGCTGAGCATCTAAAACAAGAAAGCAAAACATTCTGCAATAATTTCCAATAATTCACAATAATATTAAAGTGAGAATGCATCAAGTGCAGTAATCCCATGGGATCAGCCAGTGCAGATGCTTTGGGTTTGTGTGGGGTCTGC
This sequence comes from Hepsetus odoe, assembly GCA_017165825.1. Taxonomy (NCBI): domain Eukaryota; kingdom Metazoa; phylum Chordata; class Actinopteri; order Characiformes; family Hepsetidae; genus Hepsetus; species Hepsetus odoe. The sequence goes on from CM029382.1 coordinate 11,425,824, forward strand.
CACAAAAGAGCCAAGGGCCTGAAAGCCAAGTGTTACCTCTTATTAAAGTGCAACAACATGGTGGGCATTCATCATTTTTCCATTGTGCAGAACAGAAAACTGTCTGAATCAAATGCCATTTAAATCTTTTTTTCCTTGCAGCCTGGTGGATAATAAGGAATAAGGTCGTCTGCCGGCCATGGGGTACATTAGCATGCTTAAACAAAGCAGACAATACATGGCAAGGATAAAGTGGGAACCAGCACTGACCCCTCTCTGACATGGAGCGTTATCACTGCTAACAGCAAATAGCAATTAATTGATAAATTATTCCATTCCAAGGCTCTACTGCTTTCAGCTGTCAGGCAACATGAGAAATAACTCTTTCCAAGTCTTTCTGCATTCTTTAGATCACCCGCTATCCTTGATTGATTAAACTAAACTAAACAAACCACTTCAACTTCAATTTCACACCCTCCGCCATCTGCATTCATCAAACCTTATGTTTGAACGATGAGCAGCAACAACAGAAAATGAAATCTATATTAAAGCAAACGAGTCAAGTATTTCCTTGACTTACTATTACACTTTTTGTTTTGGAAAAATTATTTTTTTCAGTCATGGGATTCCCATAAACAGCTTTGTCTGATGTGAGCTGCTCCGCATGCCAGATGAGGCGAGGTCATACCTGGTTGGAATTGCATGGTTGTAGGTGGGCCGAGTTTGAAGGGGAACCTCTTGAAAGTCATTTGAATGTAAATGTGGCAGCTGTTGTTCCTGATCCCCACTTTCAGAACATACAAAGTCTAAGTCCACTGAAGTGACAGACAAGCTTTTCTTTCCCCAAACTAGGTGGAGAAGAAAAAAACTGGGCTCCCTCACAAAATGCCTGAATCGCATTTCATCCAACAACCAGGTTACACTTTGCATTTAGAAGAAAACGCTGCAGAGCTCTGACAGCTGCATTGCTCCACCAAGAATGTGTCTCTCTGAATGAAAATTTTCCCCAGATTAACCAAGTTTTGCTTGAGAATGGGGGACCATTTTTTTCTTCATTCAGCAAATCACAACACTTCAGTGCTCAGTTGACCAGTCACTGTTCAGTGATTCTGGAAATGAAGACAGCTACTTTTTTTTCTTCCCTCCCAGCTCTCGAGTACAATAAAATGTTATCTCGACAGGACGCCATTAGTTCTGTGTGCGATAAATCACTGTGTGACAGAGTGCAACTTCGACTAAACATAATGCTCCAGGCAAGCAAATGCAACCCCTTTTCCCCTCATGCCCATACTACATGTAGAGAAGGTGAAAGGGTAGCCTGGCTTTTAAAGCTTGCCTAATACATTAATGGTAAAAGGTGACAATCATGTATGTCACGCCTGATGACACACAGGCTTGGTTTCCTTGACTGAGTGTATAGGAATGAGCTAATAAGCCTAAAGAGAGTAATGAGTGAAGCCTTATTTACAGTGTAAATTATTAATATTAAAATTATTGTTGATGTAGAACATCAGTTAATTCTGTCTTTAAAGGGACCATATTCTACATTTTCTCTGATGTCTGTTTCATCACAGCTGAAAAAGCTGTGATGAAACAGACATCAGAGAAATGCAAAATCTCCTTTGGGCCTTAAACAGCTTTAAACAGGCTGGTACTGTACTGTTCTCTGCAAATAATTTCTGTTTTAACTGGCTGCCCACAATTAAAAAGCAATCTGGTCCGAAACACAGCCTACAGCAGGGAAGTGAAATAATGTGCCTGCTCTAGGCTAAATATGTAATTATGTTGGCATGTGTGACATCACAAAAATAAAGAACTCAAAACTACAGCTTATGTATTTAACTGAATGGAAACAATCTGATCTGAAACCTTAACTGAGGTTACCCGACTCAAACTCTTATTTAAACTATTTTGCCGCGATACAGGCTCTTTAATGCTGGACTGAGGAGAAATGACAACCACCAATGATATCTTGTTTTGACTAAAGTGTCATTGGATCACAATTAGACCTCTTCAATGTCTCATCTAAGCTGTTGGATGATTCCCCTAAAAATTCTTCACTGGCAAGAAAATGTCTTCAAATTGTTGAGCCTGACTTCTTCTGAAGACATCTTACAGAATATCTAAGTGACATATATCTGTTTCAAGGTGCTGTCTTTCTTTTTCTTTTTCTAAAGGAGGGGTCGCACATGACTGCACACTATCAGAATAAGAATAAACCTTACCTGCATAGCTTCCCTGACCTCTAAAGTGAAGAGACATTTTCCCAGCCCCCAGACCATCATTCGCCCTTCTAATGTTACACGCCTGCTAGCTACTATTAAGTGATTTCAAATTCCTTCCCAATATTAAAGGGCCCATATCACGGAATAAATAAAATTCATCTTTTAATGTAGTATCTTAAAGCATTGTTACATTTGCTAAAAACAGTGCACCGCCCAGACCATCTGGTACGTACTATTTATGGAAATTAAGTGGCGAAAAAAGCTCATTTTAAATTCAATGTTTATGAGATTGTCTTCCTGAGTCTATACTTGTTAAGTCACAACCATTCATGCTGAAGTTAGAAACAAGACTTCATTTGAGGCTAGATACAGGGCATTCAATCAGAATAAAGCTCGCTCTCTCGCTCTCTCTCTCTCCACTATGTATATATACCAGATAAAGAGAGATCTTAAAAGATTTCATGTAAAGTTAAATAAGCACAAAAAAGTGCAAAAACACACAAAAGTGGACCTCAGGGAAAAATATAAAGTGCACATAAAGAAAACGTATCGAAACTTTAAAAGAAAATTTTAAAAGGCCATAATCCCATATGATTCGGCTTAATGTGCATAGAGTGGCCCATTCTGCAAATTGCTGTATGGCACTTTGCATTATGAGCAACTTGAATTTTATAGAGCAATGGTGCAATATTTCACATCTTGCTAATCACATGTGTTGGGTGGTATTTACAGCACTATAAACAAAGATACAATAAAAGCTTAATTACTTCAGTAGAAAATACGGGTCACACAAATTTCCCATTGATCTGACATGGGGGTGGTGAGCACACAGTAGGTCATGGCTGTAATGCACTTTATTGATTTGGCTTTGCATGTATACACTCTTTTATAACCACAGGCCACCTCCCCACAAACCAATAAAATCACTTGCTGTTGCTCCACTATCCAGCAACTCTCCCCATGCAGAACCACAGGCCAGACCAAGCAGCACTGAAGGTCAAAAGGATTTGTGCTCACCAAATGAGGACGCTGATGAGAGTTCTGATTACACTCTTTATGAACTGCTGAAAGATCTCAGTGTTCTTTTCCTAAAACTCATTCACTGCCATATGGTGCTTTTAAGTAACATGTGTCTCTGATCGGATGCTTCCTTGAATGGTGGTTCTCCAATTTCTACATAATTCTTAATGATGTGAGTATGTGGGTAACATGTTTTTAGATTTGTTTTAAAGTTAAAGTGAAAATATAATTGATGAACATATGACCTTGATGTCAAAATTTGTGAAAGAAGACCCATTAATTATTATTATTATTTATTATTTATTATTATTATTATTATTATTTTCAACAAAGTTCATAATTTACAGCATCATTCCAACACTAGCCATTAAGTAAACATTCAAGTACTTTCAACCTATTTTGAGATTTAGTTCAAACATTGGCTCATGCGTGCAAAATGTATGAAAGGACCAGTAACATCAGACCACCCCCCAGGCTAGCAAATGCTGAAGATCAACAAGCATGTTTATGTTCATGAACTGTTAAAGAAGTTTTCATCTTTCCTGAAAAGTCATTCCATGCCAAATGGTGCTCTCAACATGTATCTCCGGTAGGTTCCTTTATTTAATGATTGTCTTCACAGTTCTACATGATATCCAGTGGTGTTCCATCAGTCAGAAGAAAGTATACATCCAGTTATGTAAGTCTGGTTGAAATTCATGGCTTCAAAATGTGTAAAATACTGTGTCCCCAAGGAAGTGGCTATCAAGTTCAACAAAGAAGGATGAAAAAAAGGAGAAATGCAGCTCTATCAGACCATGTTTTAGAGAAGTGGTCAACCAGCAAAACCCCCCTCCAGAGCTGCTGCCTTCTAAACACAACAATCAAATGGTTGTGGCACTGCAGGGATAAAAGACCTAGCAGGGGTGCAATTCTCAACCTCTTTAATAAGCGGCAGAGGCAACAAAAGGACAATGAGCCACACTTCCCCACAGCCTGTCTGTCTACTTTGCAGTGAAGTCTCCTCCTTCTCTAAGTAGCTATGAAGTCTCTTCTGCAGTTATTACATGAGAGACTGCGCATCTCCACTGGAAGACACACAAGAGAGCGCGGGCAATTCATTGGTTCGCTTCAATCATTGTTCCATCTTATTGCGAACTCTCCCATGGCTTCAAACAAGACGCTAGTTTATGAAACATCAAAGTCAGAACAATATTCAGATTCTTTGAATGAAGGCAATCTGGTCTGGTCAGCTTTGTCCAGGCAATCATTCATTTTCTCAACCGCTTATCCTGAATATGGACGCGGACTGTGCTTGAGCATATTCCAGTGCAGGAAGGGCAAAAGGCATAAAAGTCCATTGCAGAGAACTGGAAATGTCTCTACTTTTTACATCTTCTGTATTGTTTTTTTTTTTAACTCTCAAACATGTAACTGTGCATCCACTGCTGTTATACAAATAGGCCTTCGTCTGTCCTGTCTTCATTACCATAGCTGATAAATTTAGCTGAAAACTCAATAGGGGGAAAAAACAGATTGTTTTTCCCCCTTTTTTTGTGAGAGACAACAAAGAGCAAGCTGTCTTTCTTTGCTTTTCATGCAAAGCGCTTGTGTCTTGCTTGTTCCTGAGTACTCATCAACTTGGACCATGACAAGCAGGAGAATACAAGGCTGTGCTCGAAAGGTCAACCTCTATGGGCACCCACCAACTTCAGACTCATTTACCACCACTAACCACCACGGCAGAGAGCGTGTGATTTAACTCCCGGGTTACCTCACTACAACTGGAGGGAGCTTCATGTTAAGTGTGTAGGGCAGAGAAGCACAGCCATAGCTTGCTCAATAGCCAGCATTAAGGGTGTTTTGCATTCTACAAAAGTGTCCATTTAAAGAATCATGGACAAAGGACATTTTCTTACTGTAAAGTCTACAGCACTGCAACAAGCTAACCTTCAGCTAAAGTGCATAAATGCATTCAGTCTACCTTAAGTAAGACCAAGACTGGTTTAATCAGTGCTCAGTAGGTGCATGCCCATGCTTTCTCACTTTTCTAGTGTACATGATGTATAATAATCAAATAAAGGTTTTGAATAGTGAAGATAATTGAAAAATATGTACTATTGGTATCCCACTAACAACAGAACACACAGTTGTAAAGTTATGACACCAATAAGGATGTATAGTAATAGGCAATATCATGAGATTACAAGAGTATTCTTTTCGGAGCATATTGTGACATGAACCGTACTTTAAGAACACAAACCCATTGTAGAGCCCTGTTTAGGTGAATGTAATTCCATTCAGTGTGTGAGATGTTGAAGGAAACCATTGTAATCGTATTTTTGTGGAACGAATGGTTCCCTCGCTATTTTAACTCATCAGATTTTTCAAGGAAATTAAAGTATTAACATAATGTTGTTTTTTACCTCCAATGTGTAGTACAGTATAAAGTATATACTGTATATCAGGGCTGGGCAATATGACGATATGTATCGCTATAGCGATAAATTACATCAAAATGATCTTTTTTGGGCGTAACGAGATATCGTTAGTAATTAAAGACCACTGGCCAGCTGCATGTCTTTCCAGTGAGGGCATCATTAGGATTTAATGCAGTGTTTGAAACGCTGATGACCAATTGCATTCATGTTTCGTGTCATCACTGGTTCCTTCTCCATTTAAACAGCAGATTCTCGCAATAATACGACATGCTGGTCATCAGGACATTAGAGTATAGTAAACAGTGTGATGTATAGTAAACAGTGTGATGCAGAGTAAACAGTGTGAAGTATATCCTGTGCTCAGAGTGTGCTGTGGGAATGTGTGCAGTGCAATGTTAGTCTAGTATAATAAAGCACAGTGCAGTATTGTCAGATCATGCTGTAGTGAATCCCCCCATCCCCGAGCTGATCCCCCTCAGAGAGACCCCCAAAAGCAGCAAAGCTTAAATAACAGCAAGAACCCTGAGCGCTGGGGAAAGCGGACGCGCTGAAGAGCAGAATGGGTCCGTTTTTTAAGCTGGACCTGTTCAAACTGTGGTGTAGGCGGAGTGGAAAAGCGTGGCCCATCAGGAAAAGGGCTGGAAAAAAATCAACTTTTCCTCCCAGGCTGCGCTGCAGAGTCCGTAAAAAGGAAGAGATGCTCTCCTCTCTGATTCACTCCCTGCAAGTTTGCTTCGTATCAAAAGCAGCAGCGGGCTGGAGATAAGTGCCTCCTCAGCCCGGCCTGGGGGTCCCACAGCAAAAGGCAGCGCGCGCACACTGACGCTCACTTACCATCATCCTGCAGAAACATCCGAGCCCTGCTCGCCCGGCGGGGCAAACACACGCAGCGACGACCAGCTGCAGCGGAGGTGAGCAGTGCGTGTGTGTGCGGGAGTGTGTGTGTGTGTGTGTGTGTGTGTGTGTGTCTATCTCCTCATCCCCCGTTAGAGGAGCATCAGCAGAAGGCGAGGCGAAAGCGTCCAGGGCGCGTCAGCCACATCTCAAGAAGGAAAAAGGAGGCAAGCCCGTGCTGTTCTCCGCTCGCAGCGCAAAGGAAAAGCCCGAGAAGCTCCAGCACTCACGGCGCAACCCGTCCACACATGACTGAGCGCTGTGAATGAGGGAGAGAGCGAGGAGGAGGAGGAGGAAGAGGAGGAGGAGGTGTGGAGTGAATGCAGGAGAATGACAAGCCCCACAGCCCAGCGCCGGCGCGTACCATGTGGGCCAGAGGAGAGGGGGGGCCACGCTAATGCTCCAACACACTCAGCTCACGCTGGACACACACACACACACACACACGCAGCACACGCTGGACACACTCACTCACACACACAGCACACGAACCCGACTCCTGAGAAAGGACTCTAGTTATAAATACACAATAGTGTGCTCAAGTTTTGATCGAACCACCCATTTCTTCATATTGTTTTGGTTCCAAAGAATGCTCTGTGTATCTGCTGGTGGACTGCTGAGGAATAGTTCTCCAGGCTGACCGGTTTTGGCTCTCATTTTCACTCCAGTTCCAGGACTGGTTTTGTTTGTTTGGTTTTGAATCAGGCCAGTGATCAGTTGAATGCTGAGTGGTTGGAACCCAGTTATCTAGACACCTTGTATCTTCAGGCTCTTTGTAGCCTGTCTTTTGTTCCGTGAAACATTTCATTGTAATATTCCTTGATCTACTCAATGTACCAATGACATACCAAGTACATACATACGTCGAGTAGAACATCTGTCCTCCAGTCTGTAAGATTTGCTCATCCATCTCCAAAATGAAGACTTTTTGGCTTTCATTCAGACAATGGTTGCCGTTTTCATTACACTTTCTAATCTCCGATGGGCTCTTATTTTTGAGTTAGATTTCCCAGTGGTTTGCTTCCTTCAATAATCTTACACACGCTTAAGAATAATATGACTCAAATTGTCCTTGAATGGAAACACTATAATAAAAAAATAAAATTGGTATATTCAAATCAAGAAAAGTTCATTTACAAGATGTGTGTGTGTGTAAAGAAACATTACATTAGATGTTATTTTTGGCATGAATTAAAAAAAATGCTCACGTTTGACAAACGTGATCGCTATTTATGTAACGTGTTAAGGTGAAAAAGTATGCAATTACACATTTGCAAATGCTTTTTGTGCTTTCACTAGGCAATCTGTGTGCTCCTTTTCTGGAAGGGCCTTCTTTGGGATGAATGGTTCTTAAGGGCAGCAGTTTTCACATATTTTTAGTCGAAGACCTCTTTTGTGGATAGTAAGTGCCTTTGCACCCCCTGCTAATCACCACCAACACCCCCACCCAGCCCATCAGACCCGTAAACGCGTTATTAGCTTTCTCCGCAGTTAACGCTGACCTTCTTACCTGACTTTTTTTGGATACGGTCAATATAGTATCATCAATCATTCTGGGGGTACTTAGGAATCAAATGAGCAGATTGACAGAACAGATTGTTGTCAAAGATTGTAGATGTTTCTAGATTGTAACTTTTTGTTGATTTGGTAAGAGTAGTGGTGGATGAAAAACTGATTTATTATTTATGCAGTCACAACTGGGTTTGCTTTCATTCATGAGATCATGGGTTTATCCAGTGCTGACATATTGGAAATAGGACATTTCAGCTAGGAACAAATAGACTAATAGGAAGATGACTAAACAACATTTCATTAGATCCATGGCTGATTTATCACAACCAGAGATAAAAGGTCATCGTCTACATTTGGCTTGGTAAAGCCAAGCATAAACTACAGATCAAGCACCACAAGAAACCAAGACAACAATAGATTTATTTGAAAAGCACACTTGAGCTCTCAGTTTAAGAAGGACACACAAGTGCATTTTTAGAGGAAATCTCAGGTTGCTTATTTTCTGCAACCCCAGCTAGAACCTCTGACACTAGAGTTTTGTAGGTTAGCCAAAGACAACTTTTGCGTTGTCCCACCTGACATTTCTTTTGTTGGAGGCATGCCATTTCTAAGTGAGTCCTGCCTTCAAAATCCAGTCCCTTTCTCTTCTTCCTCCCTTTTTTCTTAAAGCCAAGAAAGAATGGTCAAGGGTCCCTATCCCACCAAGTATGTTTGGTTACCCTGAGAACAAGGCAGAGGCCAGGAGGTGGTATGTGCGTGGTTCAATTCACTGCATTATCCTCAGCCAGCTAATCTGGGTCAGGCTTAGGCTCCTTACTGCTCACTGGCTGTGAATAGATGAGTGAAAAGTTAAATATTCTTTCAAATGGAAAACTGCCCAGCCAAGCCGGGATTGTGATCGTGTCACCGTGGGATTTGGAGACCCCTCAGTTGACATAGGCAACAGGAGGACGAGCCCAGGCTCATTATCAGGACTTCCATATGTGTGTCTACACACTCTAGTGCACAGCTGAGTTTGGAAAGCTTGACTATCTGTGATTAATAAAACCAGGCAGTGTGAAAGTAAATGGGAGAGAAATTCACTCCAAATTTACTTAGGCATACCCACTGTAATATATGAGTCCCACTGCCAGTGCCTGTAATTATAATACATTTTTATATTAGCTTTTGTATAATGTAGAATCCTGCAGGCCTTTTTCTACACCTATGAACTGGGTTCATACTTTGACTTTAAAACCAAAAAAAAAAATTTTCAAAATTGAGTAGAAATCCAGATTTTTACATCGCAGATCCAATAAATGAAAATGGATACACCAAACAAAATATCTCTTCTCTTTAGCATAGGCCAATGTGTTTTTAAAAGCTCACTGAATAAAAAATATATTTTTAAATGAGTCTTAAGACATTTACATTTACAGCATTTAGCAGACACTCTAATCCAGAGTCACTTATGGTTTTGTTCAGAAACCCAGTGGTGACAGTGCTGAAGGTGGGAATTGATCCTGCAGCCTATTGGTCTAGAAGCGAGTGGGCTACCCACTAGACCACCTGATGAAATTAACATTCTCAATGAGTATAAACTACAAATCAGTGCAAATGCAAGGTTCACAAACAGGAATCTCGCATAAAATGTCGTTAAATAATGCAAAAGAATTTATCCATCCATCCATTATCTGCCGCTTGTCCCAGACGGGGTTGCGGCGGAGTGCTGGTGTCCAACCCAGCGCACACAGGGCGAGGACGGGGGACGCACCCTGGACAGGTCGCCAGCCCATCGCAGGGAGCAAAAGAATTTCTGAAAGCAGTTTAAGCACAAAGTTTAGGAGATTTTAAAAACCATATATAGCATGTAATACAGTACTGGCGTGTTATACTATTGTGAAATACGGTTTAATATTTATCTCTCTTTCGCTTTTGTTTCTTTTTGAACTAATCACAGATGAATGTATTGTTCAGTAAGTAAATGTGTAGTTACATGAATGAAGAAAGAATGTCCATATACTGGCACAGTGCATTTACATAACTCTTTACATGAACACCTACAGTAAGGAATAAAACCAGTGAAAACTGGGCTTTTCTTAATTTTGAGGAGTGAGTGAGTTTTAGACTGGACCTGACAGGTGCCTCTGGCCAGGTAAGGGCTTGAAATCTTAAAGTTTCTCAACAAGGTCTCCCTATTTCAAATCTTGTCAAGTCTTTTTGAAAGTGTTCTTACTAGACAGCTTACCATGCTTGGATGAGAACCATGATTCTGTTACATCAGTTAAAAGATACCACTATTGCGTAGAAAATATAGTAGGGGCCTAGTGGTTAGGGAGTTACCCTGGATCGGAAGATTGTGCGTTCAATTCCCTCACCAGTAGGTTGCCCTGAGGTACCCTTCAGCAAGGTACTGTCCCCGTCACTGCTCCACAGGCGCTTTCAATAGCTGCCCCCTGCTGCACGTGTGTGTATGGGTGAAACACAGAGGTTGAGTTTCGTTGTGTTGTGTTGTGCTGTGCCGCGCTGTGCTGCGTTTCACAATGACAAGGATAGTTCACTTCACTTTCAAATGCATTGAAAGATGGGATAGAATGATAGAAGCTCCCTACCCACAGACAGCATTGCTATCTTGGACGTCTGGGCATGGATAACTGTGGAATTGTCTGCTGATTAACCAGGAACACTATCCATTAGGTGGTGCTATCTATAAAATAGTTAACTACCTATGAGAAAAGGTATTTAAGCTTTATCTTTTTGAACGTAATGAAAACACTAAGCAGGTACATGTAGACAATCTTGACAGAACAGGCCTTAGTGTAAACGAAACATTACATATCAGGAATGCTGCACTGGTCTCCACAAGAACCTGTCAGTAAGCCTTACGCTCACTTGGATCAGTTCGAGTCTGAACACAGCAGCACCAGTATCAGAGCTTTGGCCTCCCTCCAAGCATGAAGTCCTGGAGGACACAAAGGCACCGTGTTGCCAGGTCAATGCAAAGCCCTGGCCTGCAGGCACTGGACACCTTACTGAGGGCAGCATGCTGTGCTGCTGTACTGCTACTGCCTGTATGTGTGATTGCGTGAGGAGAGTTGCAGCAAAGCCAAGTAAGAACTCTTTGACTGTATCTGTCTAATAAAGCACATGAAAATAGAGTCCCCATGGAAACCAGTTGTTCAGTAATAGATTAAGAAAGTACTGCTCAAATGAGTCACAGTTAAACGTTTCTTTTTTTTTTTTTTTTTTTTTTTTTTTTTTTTTTTACCCAAAACCCTGCAAAAACATCCAGAAACTAGGTTTTATGTTGAGTCACTGCTTCTGAGGCCACTGAGATAATGAAAGCTTATTAAATGGCTGTGACTTAAAGGGACATTCCTCCAAATTAAGCAGAGTGATTTTCATTGCAAGAGTACGCATTTCTTTGACATTCTCACTGCTTTCTAATCCATGAGAACATGAGTTACTTTATTTAAACAGTTTTAAAACATGAATTTCTCTCTGAATTAATTTTTTGCTTGTTTTTAGATCTGTTAAGATTGTCCACAATAAATTGATGGAATTTTTTAACCGCGCAGTTTGAGATGGGGTTGTCATGTATGTATTAAGTATTATTAAACGATTTTGTCAACAGAGCTCCTAAAGGGTCTCCCCTTAGATCCCTAACCAAAAGAATCCAGACACACCTTCTAATTAAGGAATTCAGCACCTATAAGGTACACTTGTTTATACAGCTTGTGTTATCTCCATACAGAACACTGCAAGTATAATCAGATGCTCTGGGGCAGTCACTCATGAGCCAAAGGTCACCATGCCCAGTGCCAGGCACTGGCTTAAGCAGTACAAAGACCCTCAACATTGGCCTGTGAAATAGTACAATCACATTCCACCACTATCCAATACCCTTGGGATGAGCTGAGGTGAGGTTTATGATCCAGGACATCCAACACCAGTCCCTGATCACCTCAGTGCTTTTGTGGCTGAAAGCAACCAGTCCTCACAGCAATGTTCCAACATCTACTGGAAAGCATTTCCAGAAAAGTGAACGCTGTTACACTTAGAGAGTGAAACCTTTATTACAGAAGAAAAAAAAACATATGAGGAGCATATAACTAGAAGCTTTCAGGCATATAATATGCATATGAATATGTTAGAAATTTCTGGCCCTTTATTATGTATTTTCTAACTTTTATAAGAATGATTTTCTCCTAAATATATGGGAATGTTATATAACTTATAATGTGTCTAGATAAAACCAATTGAACACTATATGGTCAAATAAACTGATATGAGACTGATTGTAGTTCTAAAGAATAATCACAATGTGTCAAACCTTCACTCAAGTACTAAATATATTTTCCAAATAAAAACCTGATGTATCTTATTTTAGGCAAGGTGCCTGTGCTAAGAGACCTACATTCCATGCACCATAAAACCCTTAATTAGCATTGGCTTGGCTTTATTCTCTCTCCTGTGCACTTTCTGTCTTTATCTCCATTAATGAGACAATCAAACCTAATCATTGCATGACTCAAGAGGAAAAAAGGGCATTTTTTTTTTCCAACAGCACAAAGTAAATTTCACTGAACAATTTTGAAAATACAAAATTCATGATTTAATTTTTAATTTGCAACCTATTTAAGAGCCCAGGTATATTCTTACATTTCAAAGTATACTTTTTTCATAAATCAGAGTGTATTCACTTCTCTTTTGGCACAAATCAGTCTTATCCTGAAATCTCAAATGAGATCTGCATTTTGTCGCCTATCAGGCATAATGTTTGTCTTTTGATCTAAATCAGGCATAATCTTTGTCTGTGATGCTAAATCAGGCATAATGTTCTTATCACGTACCTGTACTGTATCCGTTGTTGCTAGGCAAAGCTTTGACAGTGGGAAGAAAATGCCACCTCTGGTTGAGTTTCTCTAAGTGTGTTATTATCAATTGGCCTTTGGGTAGTTAAACACTCTGCTTTTCTTATTAGCATGCTTGGTACGCAAACCTGACTGCACTGCAGATACTGCATTTGAACTACAGTAAATAGCAATAGCTGAGGCTGATCACTGAAATAGAATGCATTAAGTACATTTAATGGTAATGAAATAGCTTTCAGAAGACTGAAGATGGAGAAAGCACTCTGTATGCACTTACACAACTAGAGATGCCAAACACTATGTTCAGCACTTTGTGACTTTAAAACAATATGGATGTGTGAGTCATAGATGCCTCAAGTTGGCGAAAACACTCGTAAATCTCAAGTCACACACATGCACGCCCATTCATTAGACATCCCGTCCACAAATTGTCATTAGTCAGAGAGCATAATTCTCTCATTTGTTTACTTAAAGGGCTTGTGTTTCAGATGCCGAGTGATTTGTTTCTTTGATTGCTCACTCAAGCTTGTCATTTGCTACTACTGCACCGTGGCCACCTTTCACTGCCAATTGTAGGCTTGTCTCCTCACAGGAATAGCAATTTTCTCTGGGACGGTAATAGGATCAGGGGCCCCTGCACCACTTCCACATGATTGATGAGAGATTAAAAGGATTGTTGAGACTGAATGCACTTTTAGTGCTCTACCAGGCTTCCATATCAAGGCGCTTTGCTGGTGTTGTGGTTTCCACTCGAGATGGGCTCTAATACAATGCTGGAGGAAACTTCACCTACTGGCTGGTGCAGGAAGGGTCACGTAAGTCTTTTAATTTTTTTCTAATAGTTCTTTCTGTTTTTCCTTAGTATTTTTGTTTGTTTCCTTACTGGCAAATTATTTTGTATAAATTTATCATTAAAAATAAAATTACACCAATCTCTAGTTTCAGGTTTCCAAATAAATTCATGATTTTAGCCATCCTCTTATCCAAGCATACCTGTAGTACTGATTAAGGCCTGAGTTTTTTTTTTTTTCCTGGCTTAGCAAAACTTATTCTTCTGGTAAGTGGCATTAAACCGATTCCTTTCACTTATTTAATGATTTAAATGCTCTGTGGAGCTATCAATGATCCCTCATTAATTCCCCACTTATTAACATATGACGATAGATGTTTTCCAATATTTTATTAGGAGAGATGAAGATTAAGGTGGCCAGATACTGCAATAAATCAATTTGATTCACTCCTTCACGTGTTGATTAGTATAGCATTGTACATTAAAGGAAACATTGACTGTGTTTCTCATGTGAAATGAGAAAGCCAATGGAAGTAGTACGGACATATAATAATAATAATAATAATAATAATAATAATAATAATAATAATAATAATACATAGTATAATCTACAGATTCAGTCTTTAAAAATCTTTTTAAAACATTGAAAAATCAAAACCTATTTTATGTAGCTTCCATTTATTTTTTTATTTTTTAAAAAGTAGCAAAAGAAAAGTTAATTAGTGCTATAATTTAGAAGAACCCATTTGAGTTCTCTGCTTTTGAAGCTCCTCTACACTCTGTTGATGTGCTCCCAGCACACCCGAACCAACTGATCCACCAATAAACAAGTCTTTTCAGTGTTGAAGTGGTTGTGTTACTTACATCGGCGGCATTTAGCAGACACTCTTAGCCAGAGCGACTTCCATGTCCTAACTACAGGGACAGTCCCCCTCAGTAGCTCAGGGTTAAGGGTTTTGCTCAGGAACCCACTGGTGGTAGTGCTAGAGATGGGATTTGAACCTGCAACCTCCTGCTGTAAGCAAGCAATGTACCACTAGACCACCGCCACCCTGTTATGGCAGTAAAACACTAAAATATCCAGGGGATTAAAACCACAGTTGAGAAACTATGTCCTTTCAATTTTGTGATTTTTAAACAAAACTCAAATGAAACTATTCAACTGAAATAGTTGTTCTTCATAAGAGTGTGGAACAAAGATGTTGAAGGAAGCAGTTTTTGTTTTTTATTTGTCTCTCACATGCTGGGTTAACTTTTATGGCAAAAACACCTGGAAAACACCAAAGCAGGTAGCTGGTAGCAAAGCAGCAAACTGACAGCATTTTACCCTTCAAAGATTTCCATGTGCTTGACCTGAGCCGCTGCTCAATGTTGGGAGGCGCCAGAGATAACAACCTCTTGTCTGTCATGATCAAGTGACAAGCCTCAACACCCCGTCCTCTTAACACGAGATGACTGTTGGTGTCGCCAGCCCACGGCCAAGGCAACGCTTGGGAACTGCATTAAGTCAGCTCTCAAACCAGCTTAGCGTCGCTGACATTTATTTTTATGTTGCTCCCCCAGGCAAGAGCCAAGGCTAACCTCAAACGTGTGACCACACGTACACCCTACTGTGTGTAAATAAAATCATGCTAGTGGGCCAGGATGATCGTCTGATATAGAGAGTGTGAGGTGATGTTCGCAACTGTATATTGTGGTAAGCATCTAGGATGAACTAATGGATTTGAGGCATTTTAGTGTGGGGTGTTGTGGAGCTATTTGCCAAGGATTTGGAGTTGGAGGTTTAAGATTTAAGAGCACATCAGTTGACCTATGCCTTACCCACAGTTGCAACTTTTTAGAGGTAAGACAATGTACAGGGAACTAAAATATCATTTTTTTTATCTTGCATCCAGTAGTGTAGTGCAGCATTCTAAATGCAAAATCATTAAATCTAAAAAAAAAACAACAAAAAAAAAAAACAGCAGCATGGCTGTTATTAGACTTCATTTAACAGGGCGCATCCCCACAAAAATATTGCTGTGGCCTGCCTCAATGAAGTCATCTTTAAACTGAACTGCGTAAAACAGATATTATGATTGAGTTCGTAAAATGGCATTGCATTTCCCATAATCCCATAACATTTTACATTGGAACCTTTCCAGTTTCCATACTGTTCTTAAAGCAGAGCCAATGGTAAGGGGACATAGACATAGATATTTTATAGCACAAAGGATTGTTAAATGAAAGTTTTAAGTGAAAGTCACCATTCTTATCATTGTGAGTACACGGCACAACACACAGCGAACCACAACAAAATGACACTTTAACCATTTAACCCACACACAAGCACGTGCAGCAGGGGGCAGCTATTGAAAGCGCCCGGGGAGTAGTGACGGTACCTTGCTCAAGGGTACCTTAGGGTAACCTACTGGCCTGGAATTCGAACCCACAAACTCTCTAACCATTAGTCCACCGCTGCCCCAATCATCCTCCCTTTCTACAAAAAGAATGATATGAAGAGGAAAAAACAGAGGAGCAACCTTTTCCATGTGACTTCTCCAACTTAGAGTGAACAGATATGCTGGCATGCACGCACAGAGACAATGAGACCCTTTATAGTGATTAAGACATCCCCAGCTGGAGTGAAGTGGATCTCTCACCTCGTACTGCTAAAGAGGACTTGATCAGCTCTGCTTCTGACGAGTCTCCAAATTAGTCTTTAATCAAGAGCTTTTTCACTATCTGCCTCTCGGCACAGCTGATCACCAGCAACATGCCGGAAATAAGTTCTCTAACCCAAACCCTGGCAGTAATCATTGAATGAGAAATCTGGAGTGGATTGGAGTGTTAATCCACTCCGACAAAGCTCTAGCCAATACACTCACAAGCAGCTGCATTGAACATTTCACCTAAAAATGGTTGCCTTGTTTATATTGATAATAGATTAATGTAATGGTTAACTAGAATTATAAAACTGAGAATTGTGATAACAAGCCCTTGCCATGTTAGACATACTGTGTTAGTATTGTTTACTGGCAGATTGATGGCCATTAGTGGGGCAAGACAGAGACTGATGTATTGTAAATGAGTGTGAGGCATGGCAGAGCCATCAAGCATGAGATGATCTGCTCATTGCAAATTCTACTTTGCAGGTCTTGAAGAGCTGAAAAGGACCACATGTGACAACCACTGGAAGCTAGCTGGGTCAGGAAATAAGTAGCGTTTCTTCTCCTTCAATGAAACATCACACACAGACACTGTCAAACATAAGGGCATTGGGCAGTGCCAACTTATATTATAAGCTTGAAGAGGCAGTGATATGATCTTCATCAGAGAATGTAAAGAACATGTTTACCTTATAGAATGTGCTTGTTTATTAAGTGCACAGCAAGGCTGAAATACTAACTGTTCAAAATAATACATATTTATTGGAGAAGTAGAAATAAGGTCATAATTGCAAAAAAAAAAAAATAATAATTTGCAGGATATATCCAGGTCTTTGTAAACCAAGCACAGTCATTCAATTAGGCTAACTAGGGTAACAGGAGGGTACTTGGAGCCTTTCCCCATTGTCCTAACTGGAGGAAAACCATGCTGATCCTGGAAAAACATGCAAACACAAACACAGAATGGACCCAGGTGTACAAACTAGGAATCAAACTCTCCTCGCTCTTGAATCCTCTTGCAGTGAGACAGGTCATTTAATCACTGTTCTGCCTTGAATTTGGCTGAATTAAGTTGATGAATTCAATCATTCATTATCTTGGCTGCTTATCCTGACAAGGGTTGTGGGTGTTCCTGGAGCATATCCCAGTGCACACAGGGTGAGAGGCAGGGAAATACTCTAGCTGCCGGTCCATCGCAGGGCAGACACACATACAAACATACTCATGCCTAAGGGCAATTTAGCATCTCCAGTTTACCTGACATGTTTGTCTTTGGACTCTCCAACCACAGAAAGGACAAGACCATCCCACCTGGGAGACAAAGCCAGACCCTTCTCATTGTGAAGTGACAGCACTACCCACTTCACCACTGTACCAATCTCAATTCAGTTCAATTCCATTACATACATTCCGTTCCATTACATTAAATTCAAATCAAGTCATGTCAAGTCAATTCCCATAAACATTCAAATTTGTTGAAATATTACACTTGATAAATTACAAACATGCACAAAAGTAAATTACAACAAAATGTACTTGCGCTATCGTTGGGTGCATAAGACAATAAAATGAAATATTGCATATTCACAGTACCACTGCAGCCAATTTGATGTGTGAGGAAAAGTCCTCAATAGCTTTTTTATGCAAATCATCCTTGAACATAGGACGCATTTTTCCTCGAATCACTTCTCATTTAAAAAGCAAGACTCATTATGTGAGATACCAAGAGCTCTATTCATGACCAGCAGAGGTTAGCTTCATGCTGACCAGCGTAGTGAGTTAGCATGAGTGAAGCTCTTGACACAGACACTCCACTTCCTCCTAAATCAAAAGAACGTGTTTGACGAGGCGCTGCCGTACAGCCATTAGGGCCCGGTATGAATCTGCATCACTGAGTGGCTCTTAAGAGCTCTCCAGGGTGAGGATTTACTCTCCATCGCACTGACAAGGCGCATTTCATGTGGTGCAGAGAGTAGCTCCCGCTATTGCTGAAATGTCACTGGCTTTGAATAACATTGCCAAGAAGCTCATTGGGATGACATTGACTGTCACACTGCTGTAGCAACTTCTGTATTTGACATGTGTTCTTCCCTTTAAGCTTTCTCCTTTAACTCGGGGTGCGCATGAATGTGTGTTTCTACCTGTGACTGTAGGAGCTTGAAATCGTGTGCAACAATTTTGTGACAGTGTGTGCGCATGAAAGAGAAATGGGCAACAATGGGTCACTGCTAATTAGCATTTCTGTCATTAATTTTCTAATTTCATTTTAATTGTAGCAAGAGAGCCCCACATTATTTGAAGATTTTGCTCTCCTCTTTGTCACTTTCTGAATAGCATCTAATTATTGCCAGTAGTTACTACAAGCTTTGATCTTAATGAGGGAATAAATGTGAGAAGAATGTGTGGAATTTCACTGGAGTTGCAATTTAAGGCTGAACAACAAAGACATGCAAAATGAAAATCATAAACTAAAAATATAGAAAGTACTAGGAACAGTACTAGTTCAAAACATCCCATAAGTATAAAAACATGCATGCTTACATGCATAGCAATTGGACTGAAGAATAGGCATGTTGCTTTTATTTCTGCATTAAAAAGTTGATTACGCTTCAGGCAGCAATTTTTCACTTTCACTTATGACTTCATTTTGACATGGTGGAAAGGTTTCACTGTTTCAACAGTTTTCCTCTAGGAAATATGGCATAATCGGCTGTTTGAGTAAGGTTTCCCCTGAGAAAGTAATGGTAAGATAGTAAAAAGAAATTTGCAGAAATCTATGTCTGTTCACATTATGGATTAAAAGGCTTTCTATTAATATTCAAATACATATCACAGTGCACCATATTTTTAAAATCCAACTAGATTTCCTGTCTGCTTACATCTTAGCTATATCTACTGGTTGTTTTATTAACCATCATAAACCCAAAATTAGATTTCATTTTTTAAACACTTGTGCTCTTTTATGTTGACTGCTGCCCTAACACTTGTTCAGTGAAATTACAGTCACCCTTGACAGAGCAGTCAGTTTTGCTGAAGTGGCGGTGTTTTAATGCAGCCCTTGCCTTTTCTACAGTGAAAGCATTACTACAGATCCTAATGTACAGAGCCACCACTGGTCCAATGGCTCTGGGTTTTTTTCTGCTGATTTTGATTGCCACAAACCAGAGCTAAACTGTACTCCATGTTAAAATATGCCTATGCATGGAAAGTATATAGTCCACGTTTACATGAACATTAAGGATTTAAAAGTATATAATTGAACCTTTGCATGAAGGTAAATATATGCGGTATAACAAGTGTACGTACAAAACCTGCTCTTTATAGTACTTACACACGACTTGCACTCTCATTCATTACACTGTGCATGCATTAAGTTTGTTAATTGCACTTTCTTTTTGTTGAGAAAATTGACTTTTCAGATCAAATCAAAGGGTATGTAATGCAGCCTGTAATGCAAATGAACATGGAAGGCATCCTACATGTTATAGTCAACCACGGCCATCATCTTTGAATTAAAGAACCATAGTTGCATTTCTTGTCATTTCTTTACTAAATTCCAGTCAAAGACAAAGCTGAGCAAGTAGAGAATTCCTGAGGTGTGGGACACACACTATAGAAGTAGCACCAGGTAGCACCGCAGAGACAAAATGTGGAAATAGGCCACACTCACACTGTGAAACTGAGAGAATTTGCATGATAATATGCAAACAAGCTAGCTGCTCCTTAGACCTTCACAAAGACCTCCTCTGCCTTTCAGCATTATGGAACTGGACTGTGTAAGGCAATAGTGGTATCAGCAGAAACCAGTGGCATCTGCCTGGACCCAAGCTAGTGATCTTGGCTAGAGTAATCCCAGCTGAGTTACTATCCATGGAGGACAGGGGAAGATCCAGATGCTCTGAAACTGTTGCCAGGCTATGCATAGGCATTCTGTGCTGTTGATCTGTGTCACTACAAAAAGAGAAAGGACCCACTTTTGGTGGCCAGAATGAAATAATTGAACAGTACAAAATAATTGTACATTATCAGTGTTTTAAATTCAGTAAGAAATACATTGTTACTACACAAAATGAAGTAAATAACATTGATTATCTCATTACATCAGAAAGGGGTGGGATTATATCAGACAGCAAGTGAACAGTCACTTCTTGAATATGATGTTTTGTAAAAGTATAAGTATCTGTGTGACTAAAAGAGTCAAATTGCCAGGTTAGATGATTAAGGCCATAAAATCTCTAAAATCTCTAAAATCTCAAAAATTGTGTGTTATTCCTAGTAAGCAGTCTTTAGTACCTAGCAAACGTGTTATCGGCCACAGGATCCAGGCCACCCGAGGCTCAGTGATGGACACGGAGTGGGAAGGTTAGCTCTCACAGTTACTGTGGTGCAAACTGGTAAAAAAAAAACATTTACACAGAACATTATACAATACAGCACAGCTTGCTGAGCAGGAGGCTGCATGACTGCAGACCAGTCAGAGTGCCCATGCTGACCCCTGTCCACAACTGAAAGCATCTACAAAAAGCATGTCATTATGTGGAAGGAAAAGTTGTGATGGAAAGATGATGATATGATGCAATGTTCTGAGTAATGTTCCGCTTGGTCCATATTTTAATGTTTTGGCAGTTGTGGCTGATTAATGTAAATTATGTGTGACCTTAGCTAACTAGTTAAAAAAATAGCTTTAGGAAAAGAGGTTGAGACTGCTGTTACTGCAACATTAGCCAAAGTGTATTCAGTCATGGGCGCAGCTGATTTTTGTACAGACCACTAAAGCCTTTCAGCAGTACATGTAAACTTGTCAAAATCTCCAAAGACGATGCCAAATGAGGCTCTCCCTTTAGGGCAATAAGAGTCAATGATGCGCTGGAGAGCTTAAGATTTTGACAAGGGCAACAAGTAGGACAAGCACACCCATAAATATTAAATCTAAACCGTGGCCACATGCAAGTGATGTGTAAAGTCTGAATTACAACAGTTAATCTAATTATGATCCTGTGGGATTCCAGTGGAGTGGTAAAATTCCTCAAGGCTTATTACCTAGCATCACTCAGTTGATAGACGTATCATATGCATATGGAACAGGTGAATGTCTGTTACATCCGTGACTTATGTAAAAGAAATGCACACCTTTATGGTACAGTACTTTGCTTTATCATATCATTTCTTTTAAAAGTTACTTTGGAGTTACATATCAGCTTAATGAAACATGCTTAAGCTTAATGAAGCTTAATATTACAACATTAAATTATTGCACTGTAGCAAGTATTGGTGTTTATATCTGGTGCGTTTTTCCATAAACTCCAACACCTATTAATATCTATCATTGAGAATATTTAGTCATAAGGATATGCTGCATATTTACATTTTAAACTCTAATGTAATGTACTGTACATTTTAATAATAAATGGATGGTTTTGTACAGAGACATTACTTAGACACAACAGTACCCATGGGCAAGTGAATCAATAGAGTACATGATTAGAGTTAGAACTATTCCATGCCAGGCTCGCATCACAGTCTCTATGACAACATCAGTGGAGTGATCCAGCAGATCATGTGACTTCTGTAAGGACTACACCTCAGTATTGGAAGCAGGTTTTGCTCTCATTCTTCTTCCTATTCTCCTTCTCCTTGCTCTCTTCCTCTTGCTCTTTGATAAATGGCTCTGCACTGATGAGCAGCCTGTTAAGGTCAGTATAGTGAGCACTCTGGGCAATGTGAATTCATCTCACAAAGACCCCAACCTTCTTTAGTTAGTGCTCAGTGTAGTGGTCAGGGTTAGTTTTGGCTTCTTCCACGTCTGTATTCTGCTTGGTTACACAGCTCAAATTCTGTCTGTCGACTCCTCCATCAGTCTTCCATTAACTTCATGCCTGACTGCTTTGCTCAGAACAAACTGAACTCAATGAACTAAACTGCTTACCTATTTTTAGATAGAAAATCAGGGTAAGTTCAGGAAAAATAACATTTCAGCTATCCAGTTGCTGCACTAAAAAACTGTTTACCTGGTTCTAAGTGTGAGTTTAATTCATTTTCTTCCCCCACATACCCCTATAATTGTGGTGAAGCATGTCTGAGATCTACATTCTCAGCCAAAAAGACTAAAAGGTCTGAAGAAAGGTTGTATGACTCGTAACAGCAGCAAAAATCTATACTATCGGTGCTATATTTACACCATTGTACCATTATCTAAAAGGTTTTAAAAAGCAGTGGTTCTTAAGCCGGTCACACAGGGACCCCCAGAGGGTACATTATTGCTCTCGTCTGGATCCCAGAGGACTGGTTTGAGAACCACTGCTTGAATGAGAGATAATTAACAGGTTCTCAATGAAAGAGCTGTTTAAATATTCAATTGGCTCTGAGAGTTGTCATGGCTCTCTGTGTAACCATTTCCCTTACTAGTAACTTGATCAGTCAAATAACCAGTATAAAATGGCTGTGCAATTCCTTGTAAATTCCTTTAAAATGTTTTAAAATGAATGACAATTAATTTAAAATCATGGTTTGAAATAGTTTTTCTGCATATGAGTATATTTCATTTTCAATAGGGATTTGATAGAAATAAGATATCCTTCAGCTTCTGTACGATTCCTCTATGAAATGGCTGTACCACGTCTTGAACCTGTAAATTTAGGCTTCTAGGTCTTCAGAGAGAATGTAACAGTTTATGTGAAATATATTCATCATAGATTTTATACTTAAACTCTGTTAGTATTGAGTTCCTACTTCTTTAAAATACATTTACATTTGTGGCATTTAGCAGACACTCTTATCTAGACTTCCATGTCCTAATTACAGGGACAGTCTGGAGCAACTCAGGGTTAAGGGTCTTGCTCAGGGACCCAGTGATGGTAGTGCTAGAGGTGGGATTTGAACCTGGGACCTCTTGAGCCATTGGTCCATAGGCAAGTATCCTACCACTAGACCACTAGACCACCGCCACCCATTAGGTATATACAGCTAAGCTAAATCTCCCATTGGCTAGAAGAACAGAACACTTCACCAATTAGATATACCATCATCACACTTAGCAGCTGGCAGGAACATCAACATTGTGTCTGATGTTGTCTTGTGTGTAGCACCAGGGTCCTGGATGAACGTTATTTTGTTTCACTATATACTGTGTATATGGCTGAAAGGACAATAAAATCCTACTTGACTTGACTTGACTTGATTTCGATGAAGTGGACCAATCTCAGGGGAAAAATATATCTTTCTAGGTATTCTGGAAGTTGATAGTTACTACAAAGTATAACCTTATGGGGATTCAGTCTGTGGATAGAAATGAGAAACAGGAGTGGCCTCAAAGCAAGTCATCTTTACTGAAAGAATCGCTATAAAACTGTTACACACAAGGTAAGATCGATAGTATTTTATGTTAATAATATGTAAAATGTGTTTGTATATTAATATTACAATGTATTTCAATAAAATCTGGAATGTCATTTGCAGGCTTCAAATATTGAACTTTATCTGGAACCTTCAGACAATGTTAATTTGTCCTGCCATTAGTTTAGAGCTAAAATCCTCTAATCCCATAGGACAGATAAAATTAATTGGTATTTTTGAAGAGGCTGTATTTTCTTTTTAATAAAGTATTTGTTTACGGCCTGAACTGAAACCATACCTCTAAATGTAGCAATATATTACATCATTACAAACCCCGAAAACACTTTGAATTAATTTATGACCTTTTCCAGTTCTTTTTCCAGTTTATGATCCCTCATCCTTACTTGGTATGAAAACAGGCCTGTGTGTGTATGTGAATGAGGGTAATAAGGCTGAATGAAAAGCATCCGATAGGAATACCACTACATGAAAAACAAAAGCAAAAGGCTAGCTGCTTCACACCGTTTCTAATTTACCCTGTTATGTCAAAAACAAATGTGTTCTGCTTGGCTGTTTCTGATTATTTGGGCCTGATTGGATTTGCTTGAGGGGCAAGTGCTAATTGCATCAGCAAACAGACAGATTATGGTGGGAGCTGGAAGAGTGAACATGACCACACACACACACACACACACACACACACAGCAGTTTAGCCCTTCTCTCTTTAGTTGATTACCAGAGGTCTGCTACTGTTGGCATCTCTCACTGTGTATATGTGTGTGTGTGTGTGTGTGTGTGTGTGTGTGTGTGTGTGTGTGTGTGTGTGTGTGTGTGTCTGTGTGTGTAGGTGTGTGTGTGTGTGTGTGTGTGTGTGTGTGTGTGTGTGTGTGTGTGTGTGTGTGTGTGTGTGATATAGAGCTTGCCGCATGTGAGTAGTGAAGGGAAGTGACCGACTCACAGCTCTGCACTCACCCGCACTGACATCTAAGGGACCAGCCATGCTAAAATGTCACCCTGCAGTCGGCCCTCACGCACCCAGTCGCCGCTCTGCTTGTGCTTTAGCACCGTGGCCATACACTGGTGTGAGGACTTTGATAATGCTGCCCTTTCCCTGTCCCCCAGGGAACACATACACATTGTAGAGGAGACCCGCCAAATGTCAATGGTCAATCATAACAAATAATCCACTCTGAATAAGAAGCATATCTATCCCCAGGCTTTAACTAATGAAGAGCTTCCGTACAATTTATTCATGCAAAACAAACACAGACACACACAGACGCACAAGTCTTGTTCTTAATTGATCATATTACATATAATATTATTAGTGGATATTTGATTAAAAATAGAACAACAACAACAACAACAATAATATGCTTCATTTAAAAAACACATTACATACATTTAAAAGCTGCCGAAAGTTATTTCTCATTTTACTACAATTAATAAGAGTCATTGTTAACAAATAAAAATGAAAAGAAGAAAATTCAAGATTATAACAAAATAATATAATAAAAGAGGATAATCAATTAACAGAAAGCCTTTGTTGTGAGAAAAATTTTTTTAATATCCAGTCTCTTCAGATTCTTGACTGACTGTGGGGTATGAACCTCAAACAATTAACAATGTTTAGAAGAATCCATTTTCCCTCTGGCCCCATTTTCCTGTGCCACTGGCTGCCACAAAACCCCCTACCATGATACATTCACCCTTCTGTCCGACAGCTGGTGAGGTGTTTCTTTATTAAATTGACAACTTATTTAAATGAATGTTTCATTAAACCATCATCAGCTTCTGAATGTTGTGTGTATAGTTCAGAGGCTGAATTTTGTGATCATAGTTAAGGGGACCCTCAGTGACCCCTACCATGAAGACGGTTTTTGTTTTGAGCAAAAACAATGTAAACTGGGTTATTGCATCACCACATCTATACCAGCCAAGTCATCTTGGCAGAATGTGAGGTTTTTACTCATATGTGACCAGATTGTGAAATGATGTTTTTAAGATTTTGTAAAATAAAAGTCTCTGTAAGACACATAATTTACTGCAGTTGACTTAGGCCTAAAAAGTCAGATAAGCTCAGAGACCTTACAGGAGAATAAATAAAGTAGTTGCTAAATGGAGGCTCTTTTAAAAATTGTGGTGCACAAATACCATTTTATTTTAGATTTCTGTTCAGTAACATTTTCTTTAGACAATAAATGGCAAACTTGCCTAAAAATGTTAATTTGTTTCAGGCAGACGATGCCTTTCCTACGAGATCTGACTTTTTGCTTCTGAAACTGTACAAAAGTAAACACACTCACAAGTACAGACAAAACTTTATGAACTTTAAGAAAAGCTTGTTTGCATCAGTGCATCGTTGTGAACCAGCTCGCAGGAAGAGCAACACATTCTTTGGCCAACATGTTCTTTGGGGGACAGATCCAATTATGAAGGCAAAATACATTTCTTTCCTTGATGTCCCTGCTACATTATCACATTGAGGAAAATGATTTTGGGTTAATTGCCATAAGGTTTTTGAACACTTTGTATTAACATCCATTGAATGTACCATGATACATTTCTCAGAGGCGTAGCTGCTGATTTAAACCTGGGATTAGTGTAGTAGGTCATTAGGGAGCCCTCTCCACAGATTCTAACACTAGCTTTGCTGTGAATGTTTTGCTCCACTCTTTACTTCATTAATGCACATGAACTACAGGCAGACACCCTCTACAATGCTAATGAGCATATTAGCTTGCTTCAGGGCCAACTTCTGTCTTTTCATCAAGTTAATATTGTGAAAGATGCAGCACTCCACAGCTGCAAGGGGACAGAGTAGAGCAGAAGGTGTTTCATTTGTGGCAAAGAGGTTAGCTCAGTCAACAGTGCTTCTTGAGCTGGGGTTGATGAGCAGCAAACCGCTGCTTCCATATTGCCATTCACAATATAAGGAAGTAGTCAGACATGGCACTAGCGGATAACACAGAATGCACATTGCCTGTCAAAAGTTCAGACACATTATGCTTTTCCATATGTTTTCAATGTAAATGTTTTCTTGGTCAGTATGGCGTGACATCTGCTCCAAACAAAAGAAGAGGAAGACAAGCATCAAGACTCTTTTCAGTCCTTAAATGTTGGAATGAACTTTCCCTTGTTGTCAGAACTGCCCTTGCTCATCTTCAAGTGTTGCCTAAACATCCACCTCCTTAAAAAAAATACCTAGAGGACTGACTTTTCCTATTTTTTATTTCCTAGCTAGCCCAAAACATTTTTTTTAACCATTTCTTCAACAACAAAAAAACAAAAACAAACAAACAAACAAACAAACAAACAGTTTTAGGTATTGACCAATTAGTTTAGGAGGCATTCGTTTGGTTACATTTGGTTACGTTACCTCTTTGACTTGTTCACTGACAGGGCTTGTAAGTTTGTTACTTAGCCGGCAGATAGTTGACTGACGGTTGTTGACTTAAACCTTGGTTACAGGAATGAAGAACAGATGTAAACTACAAAGCATGGATCATGTTGCTCTGGATAAGAGCGTCTGCTAAATAACCTGAAAAGAAACAAATTAGAACATCACCTAAAGCCTTGAATACAAAAAGAAATGGATGTTGAAAAGTACCCATGTTTACTTTGAGAACATTTCAATGATTAGCCACCTCACTGTGTTTAGACCTTTTAACTCATATCTTTGTTTTACTGGTAGTTAAACTTTTAAACTTATAGGAAAATTAAAGAATATTTGCCCTCTACTGCTAAGTTCATGCTTTTGACATTTTTTCTTCTTTTTTGGATAGTGATAGATGTCAAAACTAAATCCTTCTAGGTACCTTTCCTGACCTATATTTGAAATTCTAAAGAGTGCAAGATATCCCCAACCTCTTTCCACACAGTCTTACCACAGTCTAAGTATGTAATGCATGTAATGCATGTTTCTATATTATGCAAAGACAAGATTATTCGATGATTTATTTATTTAATGTATTTCTGCTATAGAGAGCAGTAATTTCATAATCATGAAAAATAAAAAACCCTTTTAGTCTAATGAATGGGTTAAGATGAACCCTTATCTTACTGCCACTAAACTGTAAATTCAGGATGAATTCTAAACTGCAGTCTTTTCAAATTCAGTGTCTGTGACTGAACAACCAACATTGTAATCCATTCTGGGGTTTTTTTTTTATCCTTTTTGAAGGATTTGTCACCAGTGTGGTGGTTAACTTGACTGATGTCTCACCTCAGATATCGTGTCATGACACATCCGAGTACTCACAGAATGAGAAATAAAGTCACAGGGAGATTCTAAACTTGTCCTACATCATTTTTGGCTGCCATCTATGTGACATTATGGAGTCGTTCAGTGTACTGGAGGTGAATGATAACTGCTTATTTCTGTCAGCAGCGACCTGGTAAACATTCTTAGCTGATTAACATATTGCACTGAGCAAGCTTTTGCCATGCATTCCAAGTATGACGAGCACTGCCAAATCTCATGGATCCCCAAACGTGGGTAGTGACATCTCTGGGAATCAAACTCAGATCCTGGTGGAACCATGGAATCCAACTATGGAGACCTTTAGATACGATATGATATACAGATAAATTTAATGTAATATTATATCAAAAAACACTTGCTGATATTTGTTTCAATGATAAGACAGATAAAAATAAATTATAAAACACAAACATTTGCATAACATATCTATGCTTTGGGGAGCATTTAAATAAGCCTTGGTGTTCATGCCACTAAGCCAGCCACAAAGGAGTTTTATTTTTCTCTATAAGGATTTTCTCAAAAGAAAAAAAATGTTAACAACACAGGTTTATGAATGTAAGGTTCCTCTTTATGTCTAAGAATGCATGGCAAATCCATGTAGCAAACACTGCAAATGTATGCATTGTTAGAGCACACGTACAATACCCAAGTAGTTTGCCCTCCCTCTTAGCTGCAGCTAGCTTTACACTAGATGTAGTATCACCTTTTCTGCAGTGACCATTTCCACCATTTCCACAAGGCTTTGCACTAGCTGTTGTTGTGTGACCACTAGTGTGGTGCAGTACTGGTGCAGTTGTATTATTCTGAATGTGAATTATCCAATCCAACTCATCCCAAATGTACATCATCACTCCATAGATTTCATTTCACTGCTCCACAGCCCAGTGCTGGAGAATTTGCCACTTTAGCTGTTGCCTGGTTGTGGGCATGGTGACCAATTCTCAAGACTAAGACCAAGTGTAGCAGGCTTGCCTATGGAAGCGATGTATGGGCAGTTTAGTACCTATGTGAGAATGCTGGATTTACCAATTACAAAGAGTGTCTGTGTATTTTTGGATATAAAAGATATTGATAACCAATAATAAAATACCAACTGAATAAAAAACAAAATTATTCTTCTTACATTTTCATTGCACAAATAATCAAAGATCATTTTTATGGAGGTAGAAAGCAGAAGATGAACGGTGACCTTGAACACCCAAAAGCTCTTTCCATCCTTGACTGTGATAACCTTATGTAATTTGTTACCCAGAACAATGAATATGAGCTGCTGCTTGCCTTCATAAGTCTGAAAAATCCCCCTGTTTTCTATGGTCATGTCATGCATGCTAATTTAAACCGGCAACTCATTTACACACACAAATTGGACTCTGCCACCTTCCATCGCTTCTTGCTTTTCCTGCCATTATTAACATAACAGCTCAAGAGAGGACCACAGACCAGTTTATATTAAATCTTGACTTGCCACTCAGTAATATTTCATCAGACCAACCATTACTACAGACCACCAAAATATGTGTGCCAACATGAATTTGTATTTAAATGACATTAAGGCAGTTGTAAATGGCTAATTAGCACTGGCATAACTAGACTTGGAGAAGAGAAATAACAGAATAAAATAACTACAGATCAGAGCATCAAGATCATTGTGCAAAAACAGGCTAAGAGTAATCCGGGCCTGTTAGAAATACACAAGAATCAGCCACAACATTATAACCACTGATGGGTAAAATAACATTGAGTATCTTATTACAGTTATGCACTTCGAGAAGGAACATACTAAGCAGCAAATGAACAGTTTGTATCTGTAGTTGATGTATTGAAAACAGAAAAACTGGTAAGCATAAGCATCAAGCAAGAGCCAATCTGAAAACTGGACATTTAGGTCAGAGCGTCTCCAACAGCAAGTCAGTGGAGTGTTTGCTCTTATGCATTGTTTAGTATTTACTCGAGGAGGGAAAACTGTTGATCCAGCGACATGGTCATGGGTACCGAAGGCACATTGAGGTGCATAGGGAGCAGGAGTTAGTTCATTTATTTGAGCTGTTTCCTCTTCTACTGGCTGCTCCTTTTAGGGGTTACTACAGCTGTTCATCCATCTCCATTTCTTCCAGTCCTCTTCATCTTCATCTTTCACCCCCGGTTCACCCCAACCGGGGCAGCGGTGGCCTAGTGGTTGGGGAGTTGGGCACAGGATTGGAAGCTTGTGGGTTCAAACCTCTTACCAGCAGGTTGCCCTGAGGTACCCTTGAGCAAGGTATTGTCCCCATCATTGCTCCCCGGGTGCTTTCATAGCTGCCCACTGCTGCACAGTGTTTGCATGGGTTAAATGCAGAGGTCCAATTTCGTTGTGGTTCACTGTGTGCTGTGCTGTGACCTTGCAATGACGAGAATAGTCACTTTCACCTAACTGCCTGCATGTCCTCTATCACCACATCCATAAACCTCTTGTTTGGTCTTTCCTCTTCTCATTTTGCCTGGCAGATATTTTCTCCCCCTCTCTCCTCTGTACATGTACAAACCGAAACAAACTTACTTCGGATTTTGTCTCCAAGTCATCTAACCTGAGCTGTCTCTCTAATATGTCATTTCTAATCTTACCCATGCTTGTCATTCACAATTCAAATCTCAGCATCTTTAACTTCAACACCTCCAGCTCTGCCACCTGTTTTTTTTTTTTTTTTCTGTGCCGCTGCACTCTACTGTAGTTTAAATTGCTCTAAACCTTAACGGTGACTGTGATACAGCTTGCTGCTAGTGGGCCATATTGCAACAGCTTGGCTGTAGCTCCCATGCTGGAAGAAGGTGTTCTGATCTGATACGTTACATTGTCTTTAACAGTGTTTATTGCATAGTTTAGTTGTTAATATGGGCAAGATGGTAGAAGGATGCACTGGAAAAGGGAGTGTGATATACTGGTGAAGGGAGCATTATATCCTGCTATCAAGGGGGAAGGGAGTGTAATACTCTGGCCAGTGTTGTACTGTGAAACGCCATTACACAATCATAAATCAGTCCCATCCCAGTACTGCAATGGTATTCCATAATGGCAGTAGCCCCTTTCAGTAGTATAAGAACATCTCCCAGACTGAAAAACAAAAGGTTCTGCAGTGGCTTTAACAAAATGGCAAAAAGTTTAAGGTGTTGACCTGGCCTTGCTCAGATGCAAATTTGATTGAGCATGTGCTGAATGAAATTGTTCAATCAATTTGGGATTTGGGCCCCTCTGTTTCTATTACTATATAGTTATATACAGTATATATACCAGTACCAATATATATATGCAGTACTGTGCAAAAGTTTTAGGCAGGTGTGGAAAAAATGCTGTACACAAAGAATGCTTTCAGATATGGAAGTGTTAATCATTTATTTTCATCAATCAACAAAATGCAGTGAATGAACAAAAGAGAATCTAAATCAAATCAATATTTGGTGTGACCACCCTTTGCCTTCAAAACAGCATCAGTTCTTCTAGGTACACTTGCGCACAGTTTTTGAAGGAACTCGGCTGATAGGTTGTTCCAAACATGACTGTATTTCAACCTCCGTGTGACATTGATGATCAGCAGCACCTGTTTGGTAAAACTGGTTGATCGTACACCGACTATAATCCTACAGAATCCCTGACTGTGTGCAAGTGTACCTAGAAGAACTGATGCTGGTTTGAAGGCAAAAGGTAGTAACACCAAATACTGATTTGATTTAGATTTTTCTTTTGTTCGCTCACGTTGCATTTTGTAAATTGATAAAAATAAAAAATCATTATTTATATTTCTGAAAGCATTCTTTGTTTACAGCATTTTTTCACACCTGCCTAAAACTTTTGCACAGTATATATATATATATATATATATATATATATATATTTGGATATTAGAAGCACAGCAGTACTTCTGGAAATTTGAGTAACATTGACAAGCTTAGACTTACATAGTGTATCATAAACCACACAGACATGCACATAAATGCACATTTACAATCACACCTGTGCATAAAGACACCTGGAAAAAGCTGTCAGTGAAGTGGTGTCATGACAATTAGTAAGTAAATCTCGCTTCGGTCATTTAGCAGTGGATAAGCCAGACAGGACATTAAACATGGAGAGTGCATCACACAGCTGCTCTCAGATATGTCGCTATCACTTAGCATCATTGTTACTCTGATACATAAAGGAGTTTAGGGCTGTCTGCTATGTGCCTGGCAAGAGAATGAAGTGAAAACTACAGCGTGAAAAACATGAGGTGATGAGATTAAGGGTGTGTTCTACAGTCACATAGTCAAATATAGCTTGCTTGCATAACTTAAATCTACTCAAGGCCATCTACTGCAGTACCTACACTGCTTGGCATGATAATAGATAAAAACAACAACTATCAATTAAATAGATATTAAATAAACAACTACAACTCTTAACAATGATTACAATAGTTCTTCCTCTAAGCATCGCAGTTTGTTTAAAGATTATGCTTGTGAAATACTAATTTATCCTAATTACAGGCTGAATGACAGGGCAAATATTCAACAATGCAATAAACAATATTCAGAAATTATTATTATTTTCCTTTTTGTTTAAAGAAAAAAAAAGAAAAGAAAAAGCTTTAGCCTGGTCCTCATATAAAACCAGAAATCATATAGAGCTGCTAATGGAAATTAGCATTGTCCTCACAGCAGTGATTTAGAAAGGAAAAACATCTTATAAAGCAAAGGTCTGTGCATTAACCACTGCTATATTATGCCCTGTTCATTACTGTAGGACAAAAAAGTTGCGGAAATAACTGCAACATAAAATGATGGATGATTAAATGCTTTTTTCCTCTTCTACAGCTCATGGTCCATTAGGTACTACATTAAAATCACAGCAACACACGTCTCTCATGGCTTAATGCTTTATTGTGGGGCAGCATTACATACATTGATGCACCACAATTTTCAACAATGTACTTTGCAATTTTTGTAGATCATTACATCAGCTGAATGTGGACTAAAATGCATAGCGAGTGGCTTATTACTGAAAGGGACAGAGGAGCATTAGCTAATGTTAACACTGGCTTGTGGACCAACTAAATTGATGTTGGTGAGTCCTGACTCTTCAGTGAAAGCCGTCTATAAGAACAGCAGCCCTGTACCACTGAAAGCAAACAACTAACACTTCTACTGCTGGAGGCGGCACTCTTTACTCCCGTAGAAGTACAGATAGTTCTACTTTTAAAGATTTTACTCAGAAAAGATAGAAAGTAGAGGTTTTGAGTTAGACCCATAATATTAGAGTAGAAAGTAGCCCTTTGAGGTACATTTCTACAGCCTTTCTATTTGCAAAGCTAACTGAACATCAAACCATATGAAAAATGTGACTATTGAAACATATGCTATTGAAAAATAATGCACTAGTTCTACTGTCACAGACCTCACATTCAATAGACGCCATGTCCTTTCACTTACATCTGCTTCTTTCTCTGTTTCATCTTTCACATTTTTTATGTTGTATCTGTTGTGCACCAAGGGATCATCTTTTTAAAGAGTTTTTTGTTAAAATCATTCTTGATTAAGAAAAGGCATGCAGTGACACAAAATCAAAATAATTGAAAAATCCCCTCAGATTCTATATAGGCACAGTTACCAAGCATTCATTACTTCCCATCTGTGAATACTGCACACTATTTAACAAAACCACTGTAACTACTAGTAACTGTAGCTTATTGCAGTCAAGGACTAAGAATGGAATATGTAGCCAAGTCCATTTTAATACTTTTTATGCTTTTTGTCGTCTGCACTTTTAAAGTGAATGCAAATAAAAAGAATAAATTTAATTTGGGTCTTGCTCAGACAGCTGTTAGTTGATTTATGTGACTGGTGAAGATGGATGCAGGTTAACTGCATCCCACCTCTAGCACTACCACCACTGGGTCCCTGAGCAAGACCCTTAACCCTGAGTGTCTCCAGGGGGACTGTCCTGTAATTAGGACATGGAAGTCGCTCTGGATAAGAGCGTCTGCTAAATGCCGTAAATGAAAATGTAAATGTAAATGTTAACAATGAGAAAGTGTCCAACTTCAGTTTTTGAGGCTTTTAAGGCAGCAGTGGCCTAGTGGATAGGGGCTAATCCTCAGGATCGGAAGGTTGTGGATTCAAATCCCAGACCAGTAGGTTGCACAGAGGTACCCTTGAGCAAGGTACCATCCCCATCACTGCTGGGTGCTTTAAATTGCTCCCATCTGCTGCACGTGTATCTATTGGAGAAAAGCAGAGGTACTACTTTGTTGAGTTTCATTGTGTGCCATGTTTCAGAATTATATTTAATCACTTTCATTTTTAACATTATCTAGTGAGCATATAAGTTCCTCCTATTTAGCAAATGATATTGAAGGAGGAAGGATACATTTTAGACACAGACAGTGCTAACTGATTTGCAATCAAATGTATGTATCCATCCATCCATCCATCCATCCATCCATCCATCCATCCATCAGTTGAATGTCTCTCTGTACGTCAGCCTGTCTTCAATTCAAAAGAAGGTTAACAGCTCAGGATCATTACTAACAGAATAGACACTGTAATACAATGTACATTTTTTCCCCAAGCACCCTCTGCAGTCAGGGGATCACATTATAGGTTGTGAAGCGAACATTAGGCATACAGCAGGCGTTCACAACTCAAGAAATTGGTTTCTGCTGACGCACGCTTCCTGAAGGCAGACAGAAGGGGAAAAACAGTCATTTTTAATTCATGGCCATTGGATTTTGTCATTCAGGAGAAACAACTTCTGCAGACAGATTTCTGATCAGTGGCACTGAAGAGAGACGCAAAAGTCTGCAAGCACAAACAAAGTGATTGAAGCATCAACATTATTACATTATTTAGCTTCAGTTAGTGATACAAGTGTGCAACTACAGTGGCATTAATAAAAATATTAAATTGATTCATGCTGTCACCAGCGTCAATCCACGCTACTCCCTCTTTGACTCTGTAAGTTATTTCTCCAGTAAGTTCTAGGAAGGAGGGAGAAGGTTTGCTGTACTCTTCAGCATACAGGCAAAGGCCCATGATGCAATTCAAACCCCTCCATTTCAGTGGCTGTTGCCTGTGAGATCAGAAAACATCCTGCATCTAAAAAAACATCCTGAGAATGGCATCTGCAGCAAATCTTCTCAGCTATGTGGGCTGACATACTCCAGAAGATGTGCTCACCACGGGCCTTTGTGCGGATGCACACAATGAAAAATGCTAGGGCTGGTGAGTGAGTGTGAGTGAGAGGGAGAGAGAGAGAGAGAGAGAGAGAGAGAGAGAGAGAGAGAGAGAGAGAGAGAGAGAAGGAAAGAAAGGGGTAGAAGGAGGAAGAGGAGAGTTGGACAGAGTAAAGGGAAGATTTTAAGATGTGTATTCTAGACACAGAGAGAGAGAAAGAGAGAGAGAGAGAGAGAGAGAGAGAGAGAGAGAGAGAGAGAGAGAGAGAGAGATCCTCCCATATCAAGTTTTATCATCCTCCAGTGAAAACAGTTTTGACCTTTCTCCCCAAATGCTTCAAAATATTTACTTTACCATTTATATTTCTCACACACCATCAACCACGCCCTCCCTCTTTCTCTCTCTCTCTCTCTCTCTCTCTCTCTCTCTCTCCCTCTCTCTCTAAGATGCACACACACATGCACACACATGTGCTCCATACTAAAAGGACAAAGTGATTTAGCATCGAGATAGGGAGACAGGACTCAGTGCTTAAATGATTGATTCTTAGATTGATGTCTTTGTTCCTTCAAATAACCCTCAAGGTCACGATGCGCTATCAGTCTGCCAGTAAAGAGAAGCAATGAGGAAAAAGTGGAGTGAACAGCCAGCCATCCAAAACCCTGACTAGGATGCTGACTGAAGCAACAACCCCTTTTAGCTGCCACATCACTTGCACATCCCCCTGTAGATCACACATATTGCATCATAATGCATCATCCTAGGAGATGAGCCTGAAATATTACAGCTCGTTCCGCACATAAACAAGCCAAAAATAACACAGTAATATAATGTCCGGTAAGCCTCCAGCAAAGCACAAATTTAAACTTTAGAAATCCAGCATTCTTTTCTCTCTAGCCCGAGCATTGACACAGCAAGGTGCTTTGAGTTAAGGGTGCAGAAATTTTAGGTCGAGCATATGTGATGTTTGCAGAGATAATTTTTTTTCTATTTTAAATTCAGATTTCTTGAAAAAGTTAATAAGTTACTCATAATTTACTGCAATATGTCAAGAGGGAACGTATAACTGACAACTCCAACTGCTGAGGAACATAGTGTTCACTCTGCTCTCCCATTCTTGCGCAGATGACTGAACTTATGATCTCCTGATGAGAGGCCTACACATGCAGTCATGCTAATTGGCAGTCCCAATAATGCTGCTGTCTCTTGCGGAAAGACATACTTTAAACCAATTTTGTACATGAAGGCCAATTTTTAAGCATCCTAGATTAAGCTGATAAAAGAAAGCGAAGTGCTACCATTACCATTGATGCTTCACTTTAGTTTGCAGGATTAGACCATTTTGGGAAACTGGCCTGCATCATACACACATAGTATCAAGGCCTACTATATATATATATATATATAGTAGGCAGTGATAGCCTAGTTGTTAGGGAGTTGGCCCCAGGATCTGAAGGTCATGGGTTTGAATCCCAGACCAGTAGGTTGATCTGAGGTACCCTGAACAAGGTACAGTCCCCGTCACTGCTTCCCGGGTGCTTTCAATCACTGTCCCCTCCTGCATGTGTGTGTGTGTACAGTTAAAATGCAGAGGTCTAATTTTGTTGTGGCTCACTGTGTGCTGAGAACAGTCACTTTCACTTTCACTTCCACTGCTCCTTGGAGTGTTAAGGTGAGAGTGAAATACCATGGTAAGATCAAAATGGCTGTCTGAGGCCTTCAGAAAGAAAATTGTAGCAGCTTATAAGTCTGGCAAGGGATTTAAAAACTAACTTGCATGGGAGGTGTACAAGGAGGAAACCTTTGCTTTCTAAGAGAAACATCAAGGCCAAACTGAAGTTTACCAGAGCGAACACAGACAAAGGCCAGGACTCCTGGAATAATATTCTTTGGACAGATAAGTCTAAAATTGAATTATTTGGACACCAGGACAGAGGACATGTCTGTCAAAAACAAAATACAGCATTCCAGGAAAAAAAAAACTCATACCAAGTGTGAAGCATGGAGGTGGGAGTGTTATGGTTTGGAGATGATTTGCTGCAGCAGGTCCTGGTCAGCTCACCATAGAATTCACCATAAATACTACTGCATCAGGAGGGCGCTGAGGAACATGTGAGACCATCTGCAAGAACAGAAGCTTGAAGCGGAACTGACCCTGCAACAGGACAATGACCCAAAACATATCAGTAAATCCACCAAGCACTGGCTGAAAACTAAGAAATGAAGAATCCTTGAGTGGCCGAGTCAAAGCCCAGATCTAAGCCCCATTGAGATGCTCCTCAAACATCTCACAGCTTAAAGAATTCTGCATTGAAGAGTGGGGCAAGATCCTGTTAGATGCTACAAGAAGCATTTAACTATGGTTATTTCAGCCAATGGAGGGATAACACTAGCTATAAGGGGTAGTAACTCTAACTTTACTCATTTCCTAACTTTATGCCTTTTGTTTAATGAATAAATCAAGGTTCATTTTTGTTGTTTATCTGCAATTAAATTACTTTCTTTTCCAGAGATAAATGATAACAAGATTAGACATGCAGTATTGTGCAAGTTTTAGGCAGGTATGAGTAAAATGTTGTAAACAAAGAATGCTTTCAGAAATATAAATAATGATTGTTTATTTTATCAGTGAGCGAATAAAGAGGGACCTAAATTTAAATCAATATTTGGTGTTACTTACCTTTTGCCTTCAACCAGCATCAGTTCTGGCCCCACAGAGCCCTCTGATCTCAACATCATCCAGTGTGTCTGGATTGTAAAGTGAAGAGAGATGATGTGAGGAAGCCTTACATCCACAGAAGATCTGTGGTTAGTTCTCCAAGATGTTTGGAACAACCCAAAAAGGGTAATACAATTTAGAAGAACTGATGCTGTTTTGAAGGCAAAGGGTGGTCACACCAAATATTGATTTGATTTAGATTTCTCTTTTGTTCATTCACCGCATTTTGTTGATTGATGAAAATAAATGATTAACACTTCAATTTTTGAAAGCATTCTTTGTGTATAGCATTTTATCCACACCTGCCTAAAACTTTTGCACATTTATATATTATTTATATATACATATAAATATTAACCACAGTTGGGACTAGCAAGGCAGCACTCCAAAATTAAATTAGAGAGCTCAGCTTTGCATTTCTAAAAAGCTGAAGTTTGGAACTACAGTTTGAAATATAGTCTTTTTGAGAGTTAACAGATATCTATGCTTAGACAAAAACAAAATTGTACACCAAAATGATTAAATCAGCAGATGTTGGCAGATCCCTCTCTCAACATCCTTCTCTACTTCTCTAAGAGAACTGAATATTTTGAGAACTTAGATTTACAAAAATTGCGTACAGTGGTCTTTTTCTGTTAAAATGTTACTCACATTGGTTATTTATTCTGCAATGTCTGTTGAAAGTGCATAATGTGCTTCCTGTATAAAATAGCACACCGTTGAGCTGGATTATGTTGGAGTAGCTATGGAAACAGGCAGGTAAGTAATAATGACATTCCAACACTGCTACTCTTAGTGTGATTATTCGATTACTCAATTATATTATTGTGCAGCTATATGATTACATAATTACACAATGACACAGCAAGACCACCTACAACAATGTGTTCTAAGAAGTTATCCCCTTAAATAAAAATCATCTGAACATGAAAACGCACTCTGACTTTTTTTCTAAGAATACAGGCATCTGTGTCACAATTTCTCTTTACATTGAATAGGATTTCGCCATCTTATCTAATCTCGTGACAGTTATTACTATAGAATGCACTTGTGGGCAGAGTAACACACAGGTCAATTTCTGCCATTAGTAGTCAGTTTAGCCTCAAATAGATGTAATCGTGTGATAACTGCCTACAAGTAAGCTTATAATCACCCCAGTTCTCAAAGTGTCAAGTTCATAGCATTCTCACAGTGTTTCAGCAGCAAGCCTTGCATTCTCATGATATCTGTGCGCGAGGAAAAATCTGCATAATATTTAGTCATTTGCAAACGAACTGTGCATAATACCCAAAATGATGCATCATTTCCTGAATGATTTAATCATGGAACAAATAATCTACTGCACCTATTAGATACATTTTCGTATTCTCTAGGAAACTGAATGGCATGGCAGAAATATATAAAATATATGAAACAAATCTGGACTCCAGCTGATGTTGCCATTATTATTTTGAAATAGGTTAAATAACACAGTCTCTTGTCAAAACCGAACACCAAGGGGCATTTATTTTCGTAATAGCAGGTTTGGCAAACACTGTCATCATGAGAAGATTGTTGCTGATCCCCTGCTGGGAAGGCATGGTCACTTTTTCTCATCATGATTAATTCAGTTGTCTTAGAGAAATCACTAGAGCAGCTTGAAGTAGAACTAAATAAGGAAAAGATTCAAGGCCAGAGGCGTAACTAAGAGTTGAAGTGGATCACTTGTGGAGGAACTTGTTTAACACAGCACTGCAAATTTGAGTAGTATTATTAGCACTAATAGGACTGTTAAACCTGAAAAAAAGACAAGAAAAAACAAAACAAACAAAGCTGTTTTTAGGTTGACTCCACATGCTTCATAAAAACACAGGAGCCTCTGAGGGTGAGAGTCAGCAGCAGCGGGTCAGATGAAGCAGACTAGCCTGCTGGATTTCATCTGTTTTAGGGGGATGGAGAGATGGATGTAAGGGAGAGAGGAGGGGGAGAGGAGGAGAAGAGTGCAGCTGAAAAAACAGGACCCTGGAGACGGCTTGTCCAGGACTGCCCAACACAACAGCTGGGATAATAGGAGTTTGTCTGTGCTCGGGAGAGGGGCACAAAAGCATCTGTGGAAGGAAAATAGCACATATCCAGACTGAGGGAAAACAAGACAGCACTACCCCCAGAGTTCAATTTGAGGTGTAATTGGGAGGGAAGCAAACAGAGTGGTTTTTTTGCTTTTCTCTCCTTTTTTGACATTTGGCAGGGGGAAGAGGGTCAGAGGCAATGTGTAAATGAGGATCAGCCAATTGAGCAGTTCTAATGAGAGATCCTATTGTTCTGAGTCGAGATGAAATGTTTCCAAAAGTGATACCGTAGCACTGAAAGAACAAATGCAGTAGATCATTTGGCATCACCTTTTGTTTAAGCAATGCTATCA
Organism: Hepsetus odoe; assembly: GCA_017165825.1. Taxonomy (NCBI): domain Eukaryota; kingdom Metazoa; phylum Chordata; class Actinopteri; order Characiformes; family Hepsetidae; genus Hepsetus; species Hepsetus odoe. The sequence continues at coordinate 11,466,063 of CM029382.1, forward strand.
GGCCTTCCCTTTTTGTGTCCAATTATGAGTGATTTCAGCAGAGTTAGGTTAAGAACTGATTTAACCTTTAGATGATGAGGTTGATTACTTTTGAATTATATCCAGAATTATGCAGAATTATGATTTACATTTGATTTACATTTTGTTTTGACAACTTGGGTTTTGTACAATTAATCTTTCCCATTTCTGTCAATTTCAAAGATACCATAAAAGTTAATGATTCATTTTCCTCCACAAAACCTAAAGTTACTTGTTGATGTTGGGTGGGGGCATTTTCTCTTATCTTTCTTTCTTTTCATTTATATATTTCTTTTTTTTTTTTTAACTGAAACTATCAGTTGTATATTCCCATAATAGATCATTCATTATCTAAACAGCTCATCCTAACCAGGGTCATAGGGGTGGCAGACAAGAAAGTAGAAAGTAGTGGACAGGTTGCCAGTCCATTGCAGAACACACACGGTAGTTTAGCATCTCCAAATCAATTGGCAGGAAATCAGTACACCCAGCCACTGGGAAAATGTGCAAATATCACTTAAAAAAAAAAAAAAAAACTCATCCCACCCCAGCTGGGAGATGAAGCCAGAACCATGTGCCAAGGTGCTGCCTACATTACCAGTTTTTCTTTATACTGAAAATTTAATTTCTAAACACTTCTTTTTATATTACTTAAAACATCATTTTCTTTAGTTGTTATATTATAATTCTTCTTTTATGTTTTAACAGGTATTATTTCTGACAGCAATGATTTACAGCAAATTTAAATCATAAAATCTTCTAATTAACTTTCCAATCTTGTTTTTCATAAGAATTTCTTGGCCTAGTTTTGAAGGCTACCATTTCAGTTAAACAGCTTTTTTTCTCATATCACTAAGATAACTTTTCATGCTTTACCAAAAATGTAAACACTCTAATAACTACAGTGTATTCAGCTTCTCCACATGTTTGGGGGTTGCAGATGCGACTAATTACACATCATATTATACATGTTCAAATGAATAATGCTTTATGGGAGTCTTATTCTGTAGACCAGCATTGGACATTAATAACCATGTGCTGTAAACTGATGTAAACTCTCACTCACTCATTTTCTTAGCTGCTTGACCTAATTAGAGTCACAGGAGGTGCTGGATCCTTCCCCAGCTCTCAGAGGGTGAAAGGAAAGGAAACACCCTGGCCAGATCGCCAGTCCATCGTAGAGTAGAGGCCACAAACACACACACACACACACACACACACACACACACACACACACACACACACACCTACACACACACACGACACACACACACACACACACACACACACACACACAATCACACTACAGGCACTGACATCCTAATCCACCTGGATACACATGTTTTTGGACTGTGTGGGAGGAAACTGGGGCTCCCAGAGGAAACTCAAGCAGACGTGGGAAGAACATACATACTCCACATAGAAAGGACCCAGACCATCCTGTCGAAACCAGGAACTTCACTGTGAGGTGACAGCGCTACCCTCCAGCTTTCAGCATGGCTTGGCTGGCTCATCCCAGCACTCACAGCAAAACTGGGAAACCAGACAGGTCACCAGTCCATGACAGCGCAGAAACACAAACACTCTCACACACAGTGGACAATGTAGCTTTTCCAGTCCAGCTGTTGTGCAGGTCCTGGATCAAAGGAAACATAAAATCGTAGAGGAAACCCAAATAGACACAGGTATTCTTGAGCAAAGGAAGGACCCAGGAGATCCCCGAACCTTCCTGATGTAAGGCAAGAACACCCTGGTCCCAACACAATGCTGTGAGGAGTTCTATTCCTACAGAAATCACATGAAACAATGCTCACAGAGAGCAGGAAGCAAATCCGCCAATACTGCAAGAGACAACTTAGCCTTTAGACACATTTTAAGGGGATAGTTTGGCTTAATCAAGCAAGAAAATCCGTTCTCCCCACTATGCAGTAAAAAGAAAATAACGACATTCAGATGCAATAAGTTGCCTTGTCAGGCTGTACAGTCCTTGAGACCACCTACCAAATCAAAGCAACCTACAATGTATGACTTTATAATTGGAAATGTTGTTTATTTTGCTTCCCTGAGTCCAGAGTCCTCCCAGGGTCAGGGTTGTGGTGTTTAGAATGCCTTCCCAGAAGGCATGAAAGCAGACCTGGCAGAAAGTTTCCAAAACCAATATAGAGAAGGAAATAATGTTGACATTCTTCCAGGCTTTGTAAAGTGCTTTTTTTTTCATACAGTTAAAGTAAAAATAAGAGACTGACTGCAGTAGTTAGAGACCCAGTTGAGTTGAAATGAGGAAAACATTTTAGAGAAATGCTTCTCTGTGAGGAACAAAGATTTACTGCATTCTTAGAAATAAAGGTTGCTGGATTTTGAGTCATAGCATAACTCTTTACAGGTGCTTTAAAAAGGCTCTTTACCATCGTACTTCACAATCTCAGAGGCCTACATCCATAAGAAGCCATTTTAACGAAATAACATTACAGCAAGATGTAACATGCTCACTGCATCATCTGCATCATCACTACCTCATTTTCTGGATATTTTACATGAGGCAGGATACGGTCACAATGTCCTGACAAGATGACCTACGCATGTTACAAAGACATCAAACCTGTTGGTACATTGCAAGTGAATGAAAATAACCAAATGTGTCATGATCACGCCAAATTATCCTATGCCTGGGCCACAGTGGATTAAAGAAGAAAAAAAAGCTGTTAAAAATGTGGTAAATTACTATGTATAGAAATGCAGTATAAAGTTAAATACTGTATGCAGTTCTGCAGATTTTGAAATTTCATTTAAAAAACATACAAATTCTAATGTATAATAAGTATATTTACAGTACTGTGCAAAAGTTTTAGGCAGGAGCAACTAAACAAAGAATGCTTAGAAATATAAATAATAGATTAATGCTTACCAATTTACAAAATGCAAAGTGAGCTAACAAAAAAATCTAAATCAACCAATATTTGGTGTTACTTACCTTTGCCTTCAACCATATCAGTTCTTCTTGGCCCTACAGATTCTGATCTCAACATCATCCAGTGTGTCTGGATTATATGAAGAGACAGAAGGATGGAGAGCTCACATCCACAGAAGATCTGTGGTTCGTTTCAAGATGTTTCTGGAAATAACCTACCAGCCGAAAGTCTTTCAAAACTGTGTGCAAGTAATGAAGAATTGATGCTGTTTTTTGAAGGCAAAGGGTATTACAATTGGGTATTGACTGATTTAGATTTCTTTGTTCATTCACTGCATTTGTTGATTGATGAAAATAAATGATTAATACTTCATTTCTGGAAAAGTATCTTTGTTTACAGCATTTTTTCCACAATAAAGTGTTAAAATTTTTGCAATAGCATTGTATATATATATATATATATATATATATATATATTTTTTTTTTTTTTTTTTTTTTAACCTAAACATAACCTTAAAACCATAAATCAATTTAAATGTGAAATACTTTCTGTTAAACACTTAAAATCTGCCTTCAGCACTCTCAGCATTCCCACTTGCTACATCCATGCTCTGCCCTGCATGTTTAAAGCCTGCATAGTTTCCTCTGTTTAATACATTCACTACCAGTAAGGGGTTGTTAATGAGCTGATTATTTGAATTGTGTTTTGGGACCAAGAAACAAAATATACATAAATTAATAAATAAATAAATACATCAATCAATCAATCAATCAAAGAGTGGCTGTTGTTGTGAACCTATATCATCCTCTCTGTACAGAACTGATAATATAAAATATCTTAAGCAACTTGAAGGCCATTTTATAAGTAACAGCCAGTGTGCTACCCAAAACCCTTTAAAACTGGGGGACAAATTCCAGTGTCTTCTCATTGTATCATCACTCTGCCACTCTTCCATTTTATTAAAGCCGCAATCCCCCAGCCATTTTCCACATGCATTCCTGCAGCCATTTCCCTGCAGCCATTTTACAGTTGAGATGAAATGAGTTTTCATCTTGCGACGCAGACGAGCACCGACTATTAATGCTACAATTGATAAAGACTTATCTAAATATGCCTTTCTTGCCTGCTGCTAGGCAATGCTACTGCAACACGTTCACATTGTTTCTGCCATGCCATTTTTCACTTTCTTCCCAGTGCAATACATGCAGACATTGGTATTAAGGTGGGACCATTGTGCATGACGTGCACCACCCCCCCAAGTCGTCAGCCTTGTTCAAGTGGAGTCTTTCATGCCACAAAAGTGCTGCAAGAATCCTATTATCCATTTATGACCTCTCTTTTGTGCAGTGTCAGCTTTTGTGCAGTGTCACACGTTTAGAGTGAAGAATAAATAAAGCATTCTTGACAACATATGTATGTAAATGTACAGGCAGCTTCATACTGACCACATCAATCCTGTCAAACTAATTTAAGGCAGCGTATGTGAATATATTGCAAGCATGCAAAGGGGCCCCTGTCTGTTTTCCTTCTCAGTACAATTTGATTTCAACAGGGAACTAGCCACATTACTGCAATTAGACTAATCCCGCTTTGACTACAAGAGGGGTAGAAGTGGGTTTGCAGTATGGTGGCATAATTTGTCAAATGAAAGCTTAGCAGGGAAACACACTTTTCCAACAATCCTGAAAACATACAAGACGTGACTTACAGTGGAATGCAAGAATACAAAGAAGACCCTTTTCAAACCTAAGCAAACTAGTTATCTGATTTCGTTTATGTCTTTAAAGCCCCATATTATGGGAAATTTAGTATAATTTTTTAAAGTTTCAAAACATGCTGTTTACTTCTCTGTCTAGACAGACCATATTGAAGCGTGGTGCAGCCATTTGAACTCAGTGTTTAGTGATATCCCAGGTATCCTCCAGCTTAGTACATCTTAGTATATCCCAGGTAGCTTAGTACATTATAATGTATCTCACATTATAAGTATATATATATAATACATATATATATATATATATATATAAATATATATATATATATATATATATATATATATATATATATATATATATATATGTATATATATGTAGTATATATATATATGTATATATATATAGTACTGTGCAAAAGTTTTAGGCAGGTGTGGAAAAAATGCTGTAAACAAAGAATGCTTTCAGAAATGGAAGTGTTAATCATTTATTTTCATCAATCAACAAAATGCAGTGAATGAACGAAAGAGAATCTAAATCAAATCAATATTTGGTGTGGCCACCCTTTGCCTTCAAAACAGCATCAGTTCCTCTAGGTACACTTGCACACAGGTTGTTCCAAACATCTTGGAGAACTAACCACAGATCTTCTGTGGATGTAGGCTTCCTCACATCCTTCTGTCTCTTCATGTAATCCAGACACACTGGATGATGTGGAGATCAGGGCTCTGTGGGGGCCAGAAGAACTGATGCTGGTTTGAAGGCAAAAGGTAGTAACACCAGATATTGGTCTGATTTAGATTTTTCTTTTGTTCGCTCACTTTGCATTTTGTAAATTGATCAAAATAAACAATCATTATTTATATTTCTGAAAGCATTCTTTGTTTACAGCATTTTTTCCATACCTGCCTAAAACCTTTGCACAGTACTGTATATATTTCTAAGAAGACATTTTAAAAGACAGTATGTATACCTAATCTATTACCATTACACCACACAAGCTATTTGAGACTCAGAGAAAAAAAGATCAATCCAGTTTTTAAGATTTATTGCATTCTTTTAATATTAATACAGTTGGTGATGACCATAATATTTTACAGACCTATTACAAGTGTGCTGACTGAGAGTGTAATCCTGCACTAAGTGTGTTTAAAACCCAATGCCAGCTGGTTGGAACTACACACAGAAGCCTGAATGAGGCTCCGGCTGTTGGATGTGATTTCATAAAGCAGACAAAATAAATAGCAAATCAATCAAAAATCCTTTTAACTCAGTGGTGGATTTCTGAACATAATCTGCAGGTGTCAAACAAATTGGGGAAAAAAAAGACTCTCATAAGACCTCACAAGATCCCATTTTATGCACCATTGAGTAGCTGGTGCCCCTAGTGGCCCCAATCTATCAATCAGTCCATTCTATCCAAATATAATTTGCAAACAATACAGTATGGAATCCACAAGGGATACATCAAATAAGCAACATGAACAAAACAAGCAACTTTTTAACAAGCTTTTGCACTTTGGCCACTGAATCCAGAGCTGTGCTATTCAATTTGATTTATTTCACTCTGTGTAACACTCCTGGGAAGTCTAGATTAGTATTAAAGGGTTATGCTAAAGCAAGTTCTGGTTGTCAGTACTGACTGGCACCATTTATGTAATAGCCTAGCAAATTTTCGGAGGTGAAATGTGTCTTACACATTTATCTCGGTGAACAAACTCCTAGGTTGTCTCTAAATCCACTTCTATTTGCAAAAATCCCAGCCATCATGTGCTGACTCACTGAGAGTCACCTCTAGGACTGAAACTTGGCTTAGCTTTCATGTTTAGTCATCATATTAAGAACAAATCTGGATTTCATGAACAGACACACAGAGTCAAAGCAAATTAACTTTGACACCTTTTGCTACATAATTGGGATGAATGAGGTATCAGAAAAAAAATCTTGTCAGTGTGCCACAGCAGGGTTTAACAGGATTAAACTGAATTTGTTGCATGTCAGAATATGGCCTTAAATAAATGTTGTGTACCTACAATGCAAGAAAAACATCAAATTATGTCATTTTTTTGCTAAACATAACCAGGGAAAGTTGTAGATGAAGGACATTGTTGAAGGTTTGCTAAAGGTTTACAATTTTCCAGAGAGATTTCTACTGTAACTATTAGATTCTTTTGGCATTTTCTGCAGCCTTATCCAATTTTCATTGGTGAACATCTTATTAATGTGGTCCAACAACTTCACCAGTCACTTCATAATATCTTGAAATATATTGGTAAATCCAGTCAATACAGGTTTATAGCAATGTAAGGTACAAACAGCCCAGACTATGTACTGCAATTTGTAGTAAGTAGCAGAATCATTTCATCATGGCTCTCTGACACTGTTTGCTTTCACCTGGAAGTGTTGAGGAGTAGAGGATACTACTTGCCAATTATTTTTGCCAGTCAACACAGCAATTGTGTCCTCAGAGACCCAAGGTTACAGACAGCTTGGCTCTGAATCCATGCTGTAGAGATCGCTGCACTGCTAAATGCCCCTTAATGAGAACCCACTCAGATCAATAAGCTTCCCAAACATGCAGAATTGTAGTGCTTTTTTAAATTAAATATCTGTTTTCTATAATCCATGCAAACTAATACAAATGTCTTCACACCCTTAGCTGTGAGGCTACTGATTAAGAAAGGAAAAAAAATATCACAAATCTGCTTTTATGTTAATTTGTTCTTTCTCTTTGACAAGGAGCATGAATTTATTTACCACAGCCTGTCTTGAATTTGCATTTTCAAAAGAGAAGTTAAATAAAGCTCACCATCACATAGAAGAAATTCGTTTTGTTCTATCAACTTGCTCATTGCAATCCAGAGGGCACAACTCAGCACCTGTCGACTGAGTGCTAGTAACACAACAGGGAATTATATTCACACACGCCTCAGCAAATCCTTCCAAAGCTATTACCTTGAAGAGTCAACCATACTAGGCTAGGAACCAGAAAGAAAACAGAAAAGAAACAAGTGTCTTCTGAAATCAATAGTCTAATATTTGTTAAACCATGTGCTTTAAAGAAGCAAACTGGTGTTTGTTTTATTTATTCATTAGATGGATGCTGAGGGTGGTAGTTGGTTTACCTTTAACTTCAGCGTACTTATTTCTGTTAAATTCTGGCCAAAACTCTTTGAGTCCTACAGTACAACCAAAACTGGACAGCAAAAGACTTCCTCTTTCATCAAATAAAGCCAGTCACCATAACTTCTTGACGTGCTAATTCAGTGCCTTGATGAGAAACATTGCAATTTTTTTTTTTACTTTATGGACGTTGACCATCACAGTATGACAGCAAGGAGAATAGTTACCAGAACAGGGCCCAAAAACAATAAAGAAAAAAAAGTGAAAGCTGTTAGTGAGGCATCTTTAAATTGTGTCTTTATAAAATTCACATTTAATTTAAATGAGTAACATCTACTTTAATAGCAGTAGAGGCAATTCATGAAAAATTAATAATGGAAAACTTTTTTTTTCCCCTCGCTGGCTTTTACAGCTAAAACAAGAAGCTCAGCACTAGATTAGATATAGAGTTACATTTTTGGACTCCTGTCATGAGAAATAAGCTAATTTTTTACTTTTGGATTTTGGCCTTCATGATTTGACTGCAGGGAACATGGTATACAGAACTGAAAAAGAGAGAACAAAGTGCCCTTAAACTTCAAAACAATATGTCTTGAGAAGTGAAAAACCAGAAGAGAGTCTAAATTTCATTGTGTCTAGCCAGCAATGCAAGCATAGTCACCTTCATAGATCTTATTTCACAGTAACCCTGGCTGCAGTTCTGCTGTGTGGCTTGTTTTTAATCATGAGTGCTGACCAGAATTTGCATACTATCTTGTTTTTGTCATTAGTGTGCCAGCATAGGTCACTGTTAAAATACCTGCTGTGTGGTGTTGAAAGATTAAAACACAACTCGTCACAAAAATAATAATGAAAAAATGAACCAGCTGCAAAATGTGTAAGTTAACACATCTCAAATACTTTTCTCAAACATTTAAAGGTGCAAAAAATGTGAGGCCTATCAGAGAAAAAAACCCTTCAAATGCAAACACATTCAGAAAGGACTGTGAAATCTTTTCAACATGAGAATAAAAAATCATATGCACTAATAAAAGGTAAGCTATATTTATACAAAAAAAAATTAACGCTACAGAATCCTTTCAGCACCTTTAAAACTGACATGATGCAAAGTGAGAATTCTGAAACAGACCTTCAGATTCATATTAATCTGCTTAACCCTTCTAACAAAAGAGCTTAGCACTTTTCTTTTCAGTTGTTAGATATGGGGCTCCATCTTTGTCTTTTGTAAACAGAAAATTGCAATAATTAAAGTTGCCCATGTTGTTCAGCAAAGTCTGATCACCTGAAAAGAGTATCCCATACGGATCATATTAAAATCAATACCTGGATTCATTCTTTGTTTATCTGATCTGCCAATTGGGCTAAAAATGTACAGTGAGGCTATCAGTGTCAGCTACCCATGTAAACATGGTCATTCAGAATATGTTTTGGAAGAAATCTGAACATGCATTCATTCTGTTAACACTTGTGTATTCTGGTTAATGTTTTTGCTTTTGAATCATGCTGCATTGCTTTTATGATTTCTCGTAACTTGCAAGCCAGAAGTGCATTGAAGTTGCATCAGCAGTCAGAAGGACTACTTGGCTGCTTAAACCCCATTAGAAGATCAAAGGTTTAAGTTTTGAAATATTGATCTTTTTCTCATTAATTTTTCTTTACAACTTTGAAAAGAAAATTGTGTCCCAACAACTTTTAACCAGCATCTACCGTCAACAACACCTGTATTCATTTAGCAGCTCATCCCTCTGAATGCCCATTTAATAAGCTTCATCGCTGTTAATGAAATCATGGAATGAGTTTGGGCCTTCTATATTCAATAATTTTTAATTTTAGGACTTTTTTGTGCAGAAAGTCTTCAGGAACTGAAATTCTGAGGGAGTTCTTAGAGAGTTCTTAGAGTGCGAACAAATATACTGGAGCCAAAAGAGCTGAGTTAAGTTCTCTTAGTGCAGTGTCAAAAGAAAGGCCTTAATTTCCAAATTAGAATCCAAATTTGGCACAAGTGCTGCCCAGGAGGATTTTTGTAGTGCAGTGTTTTTAACAGACTTGTTCATGGACAAGACAGCTGAAGAAGACCATCCAAGAGAGTTCCATGAGGTCGATACTGGAGGCATGTCAGCTGGCACAGTTTATGATCACTGCTGTGAGACAATGGATGCTGTCAAGGGATTGGGGCTAAGCCACTTGAGAGACAATCAAGTAAGAGTGGAAACCTTTGTTTGAGCAGGGGGTATGCTGTAACTAACATCTCTCCTCCTATTGTGTGCTATACACAATGTAGAACTGCATATTTTGGAACAACAGCAATGGATAAAGCCAATACATATATATATATATACCTACCTTTGTGTTTACTTGAATTCATTGAGGACATATTACACAATGATGTTTCTAAAAACGTGGAACCATATGCAGCTGCTTGGCAACATTGTAAAGTAAATTCAAGATGTCATTTTTACCTTGCAAAGATCATTCTAGTCAATATCCAAATACAATGACTCATTGGAAGTTATTTATGTATGTAGACTAAATGAAGGCTGAACTACTGGCATGGAATTAAACAAAGAAGAATGCATTTGTCACATTGAACACCCAGCCAAAAAAGAGCTATTATTCCTGACACTTAGCTTCTGTCTCTGAAAGGGAACCATATTAGCATTCAACCTCCAGATAAAGTGTCATTCTGGGGCTTAGCCATCTTCATAATATTGTAATTAGTATTTCACATATTATCATTCTACTCTTGATGAGATAAGTGCATTTATTAAGATGTTCAATATCTGCATTGCTAATGCTTCTGAAAGCCATTCTCAGTGATGCAGTTGAATTCACATTTTAGAAGATCATTTTTTTTCTTTCTGGGGCTGGCTGGGGACTGAATTATGGGAAGGCTTCAGGATGCAGAGTTTTGTTCAGTGCTGTATCATTAAGGGTTCTGAAAAGGCATGCATCCAACATAACCTCTGAAGGCACGCTGTGATATCTGGCCAGAAAAGGTTGGCATTTCCTTAAATCTTGTAGGCTGTGAGGTGGGATTCTACATAGATTGAATTAAATTGCTCAGCAGATGCTGGATCAGAAGAAATAAGACCAGCCATGTAATACAAAACATAATGCAATTCATCAGATCAAAACACCTTCTTTTAATGCTTCATGATATAATCTCAGTTATCCATTGTAGGTGTATTTAGTGATGGACAAGGGTCAGTATGGCCAGTCTGTGACAATACAGCCTCATATGCAAGTCACTCAGATCCTGACACTTGGCAGTTTTCCTGCTTCTTAAGTTTACACAACTTTAAGTTGTGTTAACTGGCAGTTCACTTACTGTCCAATATAATCTACACCTTGATAGGTACCATGAGAAATTGCAAGGTTGTTGATCTATTTGAAGTCTTCTATGGCATTGTTTCAAACAGTTTTGAGCAATGTTTAATAGTGAGTGTGGAAAATGCTTATGGTTATTATCTTCTTCTTCTTTTTCTTTCGGCTGCTCCCGTTTAGGGGTCGCCACAGCGGATCAACTGTCTCCATTTCTTCCTGTCTTTTGCATCTTCCTGCTTCAAACCGACCACCTGCATGTCCTCTCTCACCACATCCATAAACCTCCTCTTTGGTCTTCCTCTTCTCCTCTTTCCTGGCAGCTCCATCTTCAACATCCTCCTTCCAATATAATCCTCGTCTCTCCTCTGCACATGTCCAAACCAACGCAACCTTGCTTCTCTAACTTTGTCTCCAAGACGTCTAACCTGAGCTGTCCCTCTAATATACTCATTTCTAATCCTGTCCATCTTCGTCACACCCAACAAAAATCTCAGCATCTTTAACTCTGACACCTCCAGCTCCGCCTCCTGCCTTTTTGTCAGTGCCACTGTCTCCAACCCATACAACATAGCTGGTCTCACTACTGTCCTGTCAACCTTCCCTTTTACTCTAGCTGGTACGCGTCTGTCACAAATCACTCCAGCCACTCTTCTCCACCCATTCCAACCAGCCTGCACTCTCTTCTTCACCTCTCTTCCACACTCATCGTTACACTGAACTGTTGATCCCAAGTATTTAAACTCCTCCACCTTTGTTACCTCCACTCCCTGCATCCTAACCACACCACTTTCCTCCCTTTCATTCACACTCATGTATTCTGTCTTTGCCCTACTCACTTTCATTCCTCTCCTCTCAAGAGCATATCTCCATTTCTCCAGGTTCTCCTCCAGCTGCTCCCTACTCTCACTACAGATCACAATATCATCAGCAAACATCATTGTCCACGGAGACTCCTGTCTAACCTCGTCCGTCAACCTGTCCATTACTACTGCAAACAAGAATGGGCTCAGTGCTGATCCTTGATGTAATCCAACATCTACCTTAAATGCATCCGTCACTCCCACTGCAGATCTCACCACTGTTACACTGTCATCATACATATCCTGAACTACTCTCACATACTTCTCTGCAACACCAGACTTCCTCATACAAAACCACAACTCCTCTCTAGGCACCCTGTCATATGCTTTCTCCAAATCCACAAAGGCACAATGCAGCTCCTTCTGACCTTCTCTGTACTTCTCCATCAACACCCTCAGAGCAAACATTGCATCTGTGGTGCACTTTCTCGGCATAAAACCATACTGCTGTTCACTGATCCTCACCTCTTTTCTTAACCGAGCTTCCACTACTCTTTCCCATTACTTCATGGTGTGGCTGATCAACTTTATCCCATTATAGTTACTACAGCTCTGTGCATCACCCTTATTCTTGAAGATCGGTACCAGTACACTTCGTCTCCACTCCTCAGGCATCTTCTCACTTGCCAAGATTGTGTTAAACAATCTGGTCAGAAACTCAACTGCCATCTCCCCTAAACATCTCCATGCTTCCACTGGTATGTCATCCGGTCCAACAGCCTTTCCATTCTTCATCCTCTTCATCGCTGCCCTTACTTCCATCTTGTTTATTTGCTGCACTTCCTGGTTAACTCTTCTCACATCCAGTCTTCTCTCTCTCTCTCATTTTCTTCATTCATCAGCTCCTCAAAGTATTCCTTCCATCTGCTCAACACGCTCTGTTCACCTGTGAGTACGTTACCATTTCTATCTTTAATCGCCCTGACCTGTAGCACATCTTTCCCAGATCTGTCTCTCTGTCTAGCCAATCGGTAAAGGTCCTTTTCTCCCTCTTTACTGTCCAACCTCTCATACAATTCACCAAACACCTTATCTTTGGCCTTCACCACTGCTTTCTTCGCCCTGCGGTTCATCTCCTTGTACACCTGTCTACTTTCCTCATCTCTCTGACTGTCCCATGTCTTCTTTGCCTCCCTCTTCTTTTGAATACACTCCTGGACTTCTTGGTTCCACTACCAGGTTTCCTTATCCTCTTTCTTCCTTCCGGATGTTACACCAAGTACATTTCTAGCCGTCTGCCTTATCACTTCTGCAGTAGTTTCCCAGCAATCCGGTAGCTCTTCAACACCTCCCAGTGCCCGTGTTAACTCCTGCCTGAATTCCACCTTACAGTCCTCCTCCTTCAGCTTCCACCACTTGATCCTCGACTCTGCCCTCACTTTCCTCCTCTTCTTGACCTCCAAGGTCATCCTACAGACCACCATCCTATGCTGTTTAGCTACACTCTCCCCTGTCACTACTTTGCAGTCTCTGATCTCTTTCAAACTGACCCTCCTGCAAAGAATATAATCCACCTGTGAGCATCTTCCTCCACTCTTATACGTCACCCTGTGCTCCTCCCTCTTCTTAAAATAAGTATTAACTACAGCCATTTCCATCCTTTTTGCAAAATCTACAACCATCTGACCTTCAGCATTCCTCTCCTTGACACCATGCCTACCCATCATCTCCTCATCACTTCTGTTCCCTTCACCAACATGACCATTAAAATCTGCACCAATCATCACTCTCTCTCCCCTGGGTACACTCTCTATCACTTCATCTAACTCACTCCAGAATTTTTCCTTCTCTTTCATCTTACAACCAACTTGTGGAGCATAAGCACTAACAACATTCATTATCACACCTTCAACTTCCAGCTTCAAACTCATCACCCTCCCTGACACCCTCTTCACTTCCAAAACACTCTCCACATACTCTTCCTTCAGGATAACACCTCCTCCATTCCTCCTTCTATCCACACCATGGTAGAACAGTTTAAACCCCCCTCCAATACACCTGGCCTTACTACCCTTCCATCTAGTCTCTTGCACACACAAAATGTCAACCTTCCTTCTCTCCATCATATCAGCTAATTCTCTACCTTTACCAGTCATGCTGCCAACATTCAAAGTCCCTACCCTCACTTCCACTCTCCTCTCCTTCTTTCTCTCCTTCTCCCTCTGGTCATGCCTTCCTCCTCTTCTTCTTCTTCTTTGGCCAACAGTAGTCCAATTTCCACCAGCACCCTGTAGGCTAACAGCACTGATGGCGGTCGTTGTTAACCCGGGCCTCGACCGATCCGGTATGGAATTCTGTATCGTTGTCCGCATATTGACTTGGCAAAGTTTTACACCGGATGCCCTTCCTGACGTAACCCTCCCCATTTACCCGGGCTTGGGACCAGCACGAAGAAATACACTGGCTTGTGCATCCCTAGTGGCTGGGTTGCTTATGGTTATTATATTTTTTGCATATTTCCCTTGCTGAAGCACTGCCTGGAAGAGATGCATTCTCTTTCTCACTGTCTCTTTTCTCTCTCTCTCCTTCACCATTTGTGAGTGTGAACCAGTCCATCTGACTGGAATTGTGAGTATAAAGTAATTCAACCTCTCTGGATGCTCTATAACCTTGCAGGACTCTGGAGAATAAAGGGAAAATGTGGCCCTTTTTCTGGCAGAGGAAATTGCTTGTGTAAAGCCGATGACAGAATTCTAACCTTAGCCACATGCCAGATCCCTGGGATTAGTCTGTCCTCAGTCTGCCCTGATAGAATCACTGCCATTATGTTAGTGCTTGATTGGCAGGCCAGAAAAAGTGTCTAACTGGACTGTAGATTCTGGTCATTACGCAAAAGCCATAGACATGAAAAATGCCAAACACTGTCCACTTAATGTGGCTGACCATGACCAGGTCACCTGGGACAGTCAATGGGTAGAAGCCAATTACAGCTGCTCCAGGATCAGCTTTAAACATACAAGCTCTTGATAGGCTTCTTGACATCAGCCTGTAAAAACATGCTGCATATTCAATTGGATTCCAGGTTTGAATATAATTGTCTATATTTTCCTTTTTCAGTATGTCCAATGAGTCTCTTGCCTATTTTTCTGGTGAAATTGACATGACATGTTGATTATGGGTTGAAAATCCTATACAATTTCAAGCCATCCATGTAATACATGCAGAGTTATAAGCTTATATGTCACATACTCAGGTTGTTTTTTTCTGTTTCTGACTGGGAAGCTAATTAAAATCTTAAAAACAGACTTTGAGGCAGACACTCATTTTAATGGTAATTCTAAACTGACTTGAACACTGCCATTAATAGGCTACTGCTCATTTGAAATTTTATCTTGCGCATCTAAAAATTGCATTAAGTGTCATATTTTGGTCAAAAGCTTGTAGACCAACATCAAAAATACATTTCTGATGTCTGCATTGCCTGCAGCCTTGTGACAAGTTTTCATTAAAGGCCTTGCATGTTAATGAGTTGCTGTGCCTTTCTGAACTTTTTAACTCTGACATTCTGGCATCCATTTTTCAGCTCACTCACACACCTGATTTAGCTGATCAGCTCATTTTGAAGTATCTATTATGATGTTACTAGCTAGATGGAAAAAGCATGACATTCCCCCCGTAATTAACGCACTAAGCTAAAAAATACAGAAACAAAGTCACATGATATTTCCAAGCTTGTATTTCTGAGTTAGTGTACTATACAAAGAAATATGATTTTTTTTGTTTGCTTGGTTCCTTTCATTTGTAAGATGGTAAAATATGATTAAAAGAAAAAGGTAATTCATTAAAATATTACCTTTTAAACAGTCAAATCAAACAAATACACAAACAAAAGAAATATAATACTGAGCACATAAGAATAATTCAGGATTAATGAAACTGGGAAGCTTTATTAACTATGATAGTAAAGAAAAGTCCTGAATAAAACCAGCCCTTACCTAACCACCAGACCAAGAGAACAGAAGACAGTATTGAAAACCACAGACTGACATTCATTTCTTTCTTCAGTGTTATTAAATGGCCTCACCTTGAAGTAGCCATTTCTAATTTCAGTTTAGTGAGATAGTTAGAGAAGACGAAAATGACTTTAGGGATGAGCTAAAGCTCCAAAAAGGTTATAAACAAACAAATTATGCTGCCTAACAAGAAGAGAATAATGTAATCTATTCACCTACCTGCCTACACCCTCCTCTTCATCTTTCAGCTGCTCCCATTTCGGGGTAGCCACAGCAGATCATGTTTCCTTTTTTCCCCCATCCTCTGCTCATCACATCCATAAACCTCCTCTTTGTTCTTCCTCTTCTTCTCTTGCCTGGCAGCACCACCTTCAACATTGTTCTTTAAATACAATCCTCGTCTCTCCTCTGGAAATGTCCAGAATAAAAGTCTTGCTTTGCTGACTTTGTCTCCAAATCATCCAACCTGAGCTGTCCCTCTATTATACTCCTATAGTCCAAATCCTGTCCATCCTCATCACACCCAACGGAAACCTTAACTGCAGCTTTGCTGTCTGTGTATCTGTGCCATCATCTCTAACCCGTATAACATAGATGGGTACCAATAAGAGTGAAAGGAAAGCTTTACAGAACAGTAGTGAAACCAGCAGTCACAGATCATTCTTCTCCACCCATTTCAAAATGCACTCAAAATACACACTCTTCTGCATTCTCCATTCCACCCTTTCACAGACACTCATTTATTGTTTGTAGTGCTTCACACTGATACAAGATTTACATAAGCATCAGGATCCTTTCCATTTATCTTCATCATTTAAGCATAAAAGCTACCATTTGGATTCAGACTAAAACAGACTAAAACTATTACTTATAATCCTTTTAAATGAACATACCTTCAATTTAAAAATGTTTTTGCTTCTGGCCTGGGCCCTTTCTGTGCGGAGTTTGCATGTTTCTCATGTTTATGTGGTTTTCCCCTACGTGCTCCAGCTCCCATAGTTTAAAGACATGCACTTTAGGTGAATTGGAGATACTTGCCTGCTCCCTGGGCATGACTGTGTGCATGTGTTTGCCTTGTAAATGCCATACCATGGACCAGTGACCTGTCCATGATGTTTCCCCACATTTCCCCCTACAGATCAGCACCCCTGCAACCATGGTTGGGATTAATGGTTCAAATATTTGATGGATTGAAATGAGGAGTAAAAGAAATTCATTTTTATAAGAACATGCAGACAGTATACAAAGCTGTTTATCTGATTCTCTGTAGTTCACACTACTGAGGAAAAGCATCCTTTTCTTTCATTACATCACAAAATTCAACTGTGATATTCCTAACACCAAACCACAAGTGTGGCCTAATTAAGTGTTACAAGAACAAAATCTTAAAGCGCAATATAAAGATGAAAGTAGAGAGCAGTTTGAAGCCATGTGCACTTAGATTTGTCCCAGATGGTTTATGTAGCATGAGCTTAATGTACATGAAGAAAGGGTAGCAAACTATTTTTACACTGATCCCATATGGCAGGGATTTTTTTCTCATTTGCAATATTACTTAAAACGTTTCATAATGGGTTCCAGAGTATTGCCAACTTTCGTTCAGATAACAGGGCAAAAATAACAAATGACACACCTGCATGTAACAGCAAGTATATTGCCTGTAGACCACTGTGCTTATCCCAAAAGTGATGCCTGCAGCATGTTCAGCCAGGCATATTCTGAAAGTGACACTCACAGCATCTTTGAAGCTGCTGGAGCGGTCACTCTTCTTTGATATGTGAGCTAGAGCCTTCTAGCTGTCTCTGGGCAGATGAGCTCACTCTGGAGTGTCATAACCCCTCCAGCTGCCCCTCTGCTCATGAGACCCCTACTGAGGCTGTTTAATTCATTGCCTTCTTGCTTTTCATGCACCTTCTAAGATTCCTGCAGAAACAATTGCATAATTTACATGTGCTGGAGTGCAGATCACCTTCTGTTTGTGGCAGGGTGCTGTCTGTTATGGGGTCAATGTGATTACTCTTGTCAAATGAGGTTAGAAGTTGTCAAACTGGGTCTTAGGCCAACCGTCCACCATGTCGTTCCATGGCTTTTGGAATGCCCTTGCCTCAGTCTATTATAACTGCAGTGTGTCATCTGTTCCAGGCTGATTGAATAGGAGTTTAGTCACATTTTCTGGCATACTGAAATAAATTTGTTTTTCTAACTAAATGTTCCTAAATAATTCTTGGCTTGGACCTACAAGAGCAAGTAAAAAAAAAAGGAAAAATATTCCTTTACATTTATGAGAACATTCTATAAACATTTCATATTCACACTTGAACATTTACAGCAATGAACTGTGCACTCACGAGTTTTTTTAAGCAAGCAAAATTGTTGAGTTTTGATCTTTCCTGTTTGAATATTGCTGTTATTTAGCATAGAGTCCTATGTGGTGTACAAATAAAACATGTAATTGACCAGCCATAAGCATCAGAATATTCACTTCTCATCTAATAAATGTAAACTTATCCTTTAAATCTTTGAGTAACTCTCCTACTGTATACTGTGGGCTTAGAGCAGAAAAGATACAAGCCTCTGCACTTTTTTCAAAGTTTTGCAGTGGTGAGGGAATATAACCCAAGTGGAAAAAAAGCGCTGGAGGGCCCCCAGCAAATCACTGAAATAAATTAGGCTTTACTAGGATTCCCCCCTGTGCTAAAGTTCTTTGTAAAGCCTTTGAAACTTTATACATATTTTGCCATGCAAAATGTCTTTCTCCCTTTATATCTGTTTAGCAGGAATGGCAATGAATACCCCAGGCAGTAATAGGATTTAGAAAATAACTGATACCAAACTGAACCTGATTTTAGCTTTCAAAATATAATATATTGTACATTTTCACTTTCCATTTTGCTGTTTAAGATTTCAGAATAAAGGCATTATTCTACTTTAAATCCTGCAGTCCTTCCCATATAATAAACAACTAACTAGGGTGGTGGTGGTCTAGTGGTAGCATACTTGCCTATGGACCTATGGTTCAAAAGGTCCCAGGTTCAAATCCCACCACTGGGTCCCTGAGCAAGATCCTTAACCCTGAGTTGCTCCAGGGGGACTGTCCCTGTAATTAGGACATGGAAGTCGCTCTGGATAAGAGTGTCTGCTAAGAGCAGTAAAGGTAAATATTGTGGCCTGTTGGATTATGATCTGTACAGTTTTTTTTAAAGAAATGCACACCTATAGCTTCTAACACTGATTATTAGCACTGAGGCAACATTTGGTGTCCAAACTGGCTTCTTTAGTAATAAGATTTATGTAGTTTATACAAACAGCAGCATATTTCTGGGCAACATTTCTTATAATAGCAATACACCATGCACATCATTGGTTAAGATGAGGGAAAACAAGTACATTTGATTCCTTTAGTTTTTTCTCAGGTATTGCTGATTACAGACAGACATTTACTATTATCTCAGGTAGAAGAATACAGATCCTGATAGATTTCAGTTTTCTCTACAGCTGCTGTTAATGTTTACATTTCAACTCAACCTCAAAGACTTTAGGTTTCTAAATCAGTTCTACTTCTATTTAAAGCTTGATGGTGCCATGATTAGTGCTGTCACCTATTAGTAGGAGTCTTTGTGGGGAGCTGGCATGTTTTTCATGTGTCGACATATGATTCAGTTGGTAGCTCTGGTTTCCTACCTACAGTCCAAGAGCTTGTGTATCAGGTGGATTGGAGAAGCTATCCAGGGTGTTTCTCCATCTTTCAACTTGCTCAGCAAGGTCTCTCACTACCATACATGGATAACTATGGCGATTTGTTTTTTTTTGTGAAACGAAGAAAGTGAAATTGTATTAAAGTACTCTTCAGAAGCTCTTCAGGCTTGGAGCAACGCTGACCTTGGTGTTCTCAGAGACCTCATGCATGATTGATAAATAAATATGAAACTTTAGCTGTCTCCAGAACCTGAAGTATCTAATCTCATAAGAATGTGTGTGCGTGTGTGTGTGTGTGTGTGTGTGTGTGCACGCAGCTGGGAACGGTTGAGGATTCCATGGCTGTTCTTGTGCTGATTAAATGACAGCATATAAGTCTGCGGATGAAGGAAAGCTCTGAGTGACCAGAAACTGAGCCATTACTGTCACCTCTCACCTTTCATATTTCTACTCTTCCTGCTTTTAATTTGTTCACTAGAAAGGAAACAACTTATTGATGGGGTATATAAACCTTCCTGAGCCCACAAGCTCAGAATCCTGGATAAGAAAAATAGGACTTACGCAAGAGATGACTGAATAACACATATGTAAACATTGGGAAACTGATGAAAATATGCTTTCCAGAATTTAGCATTAATATTTCAATATTTGTCATTTATAGGTCTGTCATTTATATTTGCCATGTTGCCTACGTATGCAAATCACACAAACTGTTTAAATGACCACCTTTGCGCCTGACACATTTCAATAGTTATGATTACTAAAGTATCAGTGATGGTACTTACTTACTTACTTACTTACTTACTTACTTACTTACTTACTTACTTTCTTTCTTTCTTTCTTTCTTTCGTTCTTTCGTTCTTTCTTTCTTTCTTTCTTTCTTTCTTTTGGCTGCCCAAGCAGATTGTTAGTCTCCATTTTCAGTCTTCTGCATCTTTATCTTTCAAACCAACCACTTTCATATCCTCTCTCATCAAATCCATAAACCTTAGCTGGAACAAGATATCTAAAATAGATCTTTCAAACTGATTTTTATTCATTAATTTACTGCAAATGTGTACATTTTTCCTCATTTAGCCTACAGAAGAAAAAATAAAAAATAAGCTTTATTTAAATAGTTACATTAAAAATTAAGTTTTATTTTTCTAATCCAGGTATGTGTAGTCAATTTCTGCATTAATTATTTTTGCAGCATTGAAATGGTCATAAGTAGATATTTACATAATAACTTTGATATTGGTCTATAAATCCCATACCGGCCGCAAGTCCTATATTGGTGCCTAACACAAATGCATATTCTTAAAATCTTTTCTAGGATTTCCTTTTAATTTTGGAAGTTCATTTGCAGGGCAAGCTTGATTGAATATGTTTGATTGTAAATTGATTGTAACCAGTCAATCTTTATAGTTTAAAAGAATACATTTCTACAAATCATTTAAAAGCTTCATCCCACACATTAGTGGAAGATCCAGAACGTCATTGGGAGGGGATCGTTACAGCTCAAAAAAGCCAGCTAAGCAGCAATATATTTCAGACATCATTATGGTGAGGTTGACAACCACCATCTAGTCTACTTGGTTGCAACTTCTAATCCCAGGGGGAAAAATGCATTTAACTGCCTAGTTACCATAACAATTGACAGTATGCCACACTGGCTGAGCAGGTTAATTAAAACAGTTTTACATTTTACAGCACTATGAGCAGTTTTTGGCGTACTAGGAGCAGAGGGAGGTGGAGGTGTTCTTGTAGTTCTATAACATTTTTCGCTTTTATTCCAAGAGTCACCTTTACTGTAGTTACAGATAATTAAGGAGCCTATGCTAAGACCCAACTCAAATCATTGCCAGCAGTCTGCCAAATCAGTATCATCGGGTTTGAGTATTGATAGCATTCAGCCATGTAAAATGGGTATGACAATGTCTAGCACAAAAATGAAATTGAGACATTGATTTTGTCATCAAAGGAATATTTTGGAAGTCACTTATTTTGTTAAGGTGAAAATAAACCTCTTTAAGGTTCATTCTGTATTAACAATGGAAAAATGAATGAAAAAATATATTCACTGACATCGCTATCCGTTCCCTGTTTTAAGCATGCAGAAACCTGAGGAACTTCGGTGTGTTGGCTGGTCTTCATACTGAAATGATTTAATCAATATTGTTCAATTACACAAACATTAACACACTTTGAAAGCCTATCAGTACAGATACAGTTTATCTGTTGTCTATATCAAATGGTAAAAAGTGAACAGTTCTTTACTAAAGGTACATACAGCTGATACTTCCTTTATAATATATAAATCTTTCAGTATATTTTGTCCCTCGCTTATGGAAAGCAACAAGAGCGTTTAGATTGAGTTCTGTGCAGGAGCCCTTTGGCACAAATGATACATTCCCTCTGATGCTGTTCTGAAGGTTACTTAATGTAACTGAATTTTTCCACACAAATGTTTGTAGTTTAAGCTTATTTTAGAATAGTCAACAGATACCTAGGATGCAATTCCTAAACAATACAACAGTCAAGACGTTGAAAATAACTGTGCTCCCAGACAAAGACGGCATCAGGCTGAATTGTTAATCAATAGTAATTTCAGCCTTGATATTCTTCCTGCAGATATTGCACCATAGATTTTTCTTTATTTATTTTCATCCCAGCTCCACATAGTGTGCAGCAGAAGATAAATGAGTGTTGTATCTTTAGCTGTTAATGCTATATTTTGATGACCTCCCAGCAGAGAGCCATTGCCTGGTAGAGTGTAACCTAAAACCTGGGAAATACTATTCCTGTCATATCTAGATGATGCTTCCGTCAGATGTTTAACCATGTTTAAAGGTACAATAGTCGTGATCAGAAAACATAAAAAGGTCATAAACTCACTGGAATCGTGAGCATCTCTTGCCAGTATTTTGCATATTATGTTTTATACTTTACACCTTGAAATTGTAGCTTCAAGCACCAGATACACTGTAGCCTATACATTATTCCGAAAAAGCTTTATAAGCATGTAATCATAGAAAAAGTGAACATGCTTCTAGTATAGATTTAAAAATCCCATCTCACATTTTCAACATTAGATTTTTTCTCCCTGAGCTTCACTAATGAGGTTCACTTATAGCTCCCAAAGTGGTCATAGTTTGTTTTTGCGTGGCTGTTTCAACATTGCTTTGTCCAGAAGTACACAGGCTGTTACTAAGCCTTTAACTGGTTGTATGTTGTTAAATAAATACATCAAATAAATGAAATGGAATCTCGAATGAAATAGTAGTTATAACTTAATGATCAGGTGGAGCTAAACTGTTGACATATAGGCATATAAAGATAGACAAAATATATATTTTCTTAAAAACCACACTGGCTGCCCATTTGAATAAACCACATTAAAAATATAAACACTCTAATTTATAAATACAGACTGAAACCTGTCTGAAACACTCCAATCACCTGCCTTAATAACGCTTAATCATTAATCAACCACACTTACATGACCTGCAATTATTTATTGCATTTGATCATTTGTCGCATCTTTTTGGGTTGCCAGGACCACTGGGAAAGTGCCATTCCTGGTGGATTAAAAGGTACATGTGTGGGCTGAGAACTCTTAAACCCTGGATCCAGCTTGTTGGGTCAAACCATGTGCTGCACCTGCAGAGGGGTGTTTTTTGGGTTCAGCTGGTTTGCTGATTGATTTTATACTTTGTTCTCCCCTTGTTTGTTGCTTTGGTTTGGGCAAATCTTTGGGTATTACTCCAGGTGTTCTTATGGGCTGGTTTGGTTTTTGCTTTGGTTAACCTCTGTCTGTAATTAGTTGAGCTAGGTTATGTTTGGTTGATTGTTTCTATATGGGCCTAATGGGTAAATCACTAGTTTATAATAAAAAAACCCACAATTTTAAACTGAATTCTCCGTGTACCTCTCCTGTCTGCTTGGTCAGTATCATTTTTTAAAAACATGTTCACCAATAGATGGATCACCTGAGGATGCTCACAGGACCACAAGTGAATTCATACAGTTTGCACAGTAGGTCTCTCTGAGCAGTAATACAGACATGATTAACACAAACTGTGGGGCATCAGAAGAACTATGTTAGTGTGCAATAGAGTGGACAGTGATTGGACACAGTGCTTAAAAGCAGCACTGCTGTATGTGAAACACTTTTAGAATCGATAAAGAATATAAGCAAATACAAATTACATTTTTGTTAAACTGTTTAGTCTCTGTCCCATAATGAAATGGCCTTTTAAGCAATGAGAAACCTGAGGAGGTCTATATCCCTCAGGTAACCCCCAGCCTCCTAATAGCTACACCCCTGACACACACATGCACAAAAAATAAAAACTACATAACACACCATTTATAATGTGTTGACTGGTCTGAACACAGAAATTATTTAATCTGTAAATCTTTCAATTACATAAACATTTACACACCTACACACACACACACCTACCTACACAAACACAAACACACACACACACACACACACACACACACACACACACACACACACACCTACCTACACAAACACAAACACACACACACATGCCTACACAAACACACACACACACACACACACACACACACACACACATGCCTACACACACACAAACACGCACACACCTACATACACACACACAAACACACACAAACACACACACACACACACACACACACAAACATACCATAAAACACCTATACATTACAATAAGATTTTCCCTGCTTTGCTGAGAATGATCCATCACCCAAATAATGCTAGTGGTACTGTGGCAATGCTGACCATTGATAAATGGAGGGAAAGGCTAACAAATGATGCAGAGAAAAGGGTTGGCCTTTGGTCTATAGCTGTGAACTTCAGAAGAAAAAAATCCTGTATGATAAGTGAGGTTTATAAATTGAACAGTAGGTGCAGATATAAGGGAAGTGGGTGTAATAAACTAGCCAGACACAATTTTGCAGTTTAATGTAAGTATTGTACAATAGTTTAAATTTTAGATTCGGAATCTTGTTAATTGTCTTAAGAAATTGGAACAAATGTTTCATTGTTAAAGGCTAGTAAGTGATACAATAAAGATACAAGGTTTCTAAATAAAATAGTTCCAGCCACTCAGCGTTCAGCATCACTGGTACATTAATCACCAGCATGATCATCTGTAATCATCTGCACCTCTTTCTTCACTGCTTCATGTCTGTTTGAAAGCAAAATATGAAGTAATGAAGGGTGGCTCAAGGCAATTGCACAGTACAGTACATGGCTTGGGGTGCAATAGGCACATCTGAAAACTTTAACAGGGTTTTATGAGCCATTTAGCTGTAAGTATAATGGCACGGGGCAGAGAACTGTAGGGAATTTAAAGTCAAAAACCATTTGAGTGAACTCAGTGCCTAAATTCCATTCATAATTGCTTGCATTTCAATTTGCACCACCACTGGTGATGATTATGTGGTGAATGGTAGGCTTTTCAAAAAAAGCATTTTTCTAATCACTTTTTGAAAGTACGTGTGTGCATGTGAGTGTGTAGGAGGTAGAGAGTAAGTAACTGCTACTGACAGGTGTTTGTCTCTTTATGTTTCAAAATCAACATGTATTCATGTAACAAAAAAAAAAAAAAATCAATCACAGTCGTGGAGATTTGGAGAGTACTTACTGCTGATTACACAACTACAAATGTTATTTTTATCTTCCACTGAATTGCTCCAATCTGCTTGTCTTTGAAACGCTCTCTGGAAATGAATCAGGAGGTGTTGCTTAATGGGAAGCACATGCGCATGTCAGGAGGAAAACTGCATCTCCCAGGTGAACTACATTACCAGGTCAAAGGTTCCCTTGCCATGGGAGCAGGATAAAAAGGAAATTATCCATGCCAGGACTGGAAGTGGATGTGCTCGCTCAGGGAGGCTGCTGTGCTGGTGTGTCTCTGACTAGAGGAGCCATATAGTGTGAAATAGAGGTCGTTACCCCTCCGATTGGGGCGAGTCATTTTAGGGTGCATTTATCTCTCTAATTCAGCAGTGTCCTTAAGTGTGTCACCTACATGTCCTTTTGCTTTTAAGAGTTTGTGCTCACGAAAGCCAGACCACAGTCAAACTCAGGTGATGGAGATGAGAGATAGTCACACAGTTTAAAGGTATTTTGGCCAAATGAGGGGGACTGACATCACATATTTTATTTATATGCCTTTGATATTGTTCCAGTAGCTTTTCTTTTAACAGACCTCAGCATTACATAAATACTGAAACAAATGTTCCTAAATGGTCCTCAGCTTGTATGAAAGGTCCTAATTAGTATAGAGCCATATAACTTCATTTTTTTGTTTTATTCGATAAAGGTTCTTTAAGGAAAAGATTTCAAGATTAAAGATTTCAGAACTTTCACATAGGACCTCCTTTTGCTCCTTTAAGTTTATGTAATCCATAGTTTGGAGCTTGATGAAGCAGCCTGTAAATGAACACTTGAAAAACACAAGCCAGCAGCAATAGAAATAGGATATTCAGACATGCTGGTGCCATATATTCTGCTCTTCAGAGACCTGATGTGAGGTCACTTAGACAGATGGTCACCCAGTGTTATAGCTCACTACTGCAATTTAGTCAGTGTAGACAGAGAACCAGAGACTAGATGGTGGAGAAGCTTCATTTTATTTCTCTCTGAATATCACATTTATATAGAGTTTGATATGTCATATCAAAAATTGAATTAGACAACAAAAGTTTTCTAAAATGTACTGATAAACCTGCAAATAAAGCAAATAAAGTAAGCCACATTAAATATAAAGTGCCATAATCTTTGCACAGGCTAATGTTTCTCCAAAGTGTTACATTTAGAAAATAAACAGTACTTGTGCATTAAAATGTGTGTTCCCTGTACAGGAAGTGTTCTTATTTCCCAGCCAGGGTTTCCCAAACTTTTGCATATTACTGTAAGGAAAACACAAGCTATGGAAAAGAATATAAGCTGGTGGCTTCCGTGGATCTCTTAATGAACTGTGCAGGTAAATACATACTGACTGTGGCTGTTTTATTCTGTAAACCACTAGAGCAAAGGATAATCCTGCTACAAATAATCAGAGGGAAAAGCAGCTCAACATAATTGGTTAAAAGCTTGATTAGGCTGCTTTAATCAAGTCTTGGGATCATATTCGTGAGCACCCGCAGTGTTGTACAGGATTATGGTAAATTCAAAGATATCAAAGGCATCGCACAGAGTGGCAGATGGATTCCTTCTTAAACAAAAGAAGAGTAAAACACTGTTGTGAATTATTTGGAGTTGGCTGACATGAAAAACAAAACTGAAAAACTGGAAAAAGGAAAAAATTGTATATGTATGACAACAAAACTTCAAATGCCAAAAAAAAATCAAACCTGGCCTCAAGGTCTGAGCCTTTTAATAAAGTTTGGTTTTTAAGTTTTGATGTTTAGTGATGATCTTTCAGTAACTGATCCCCAGTCTGTGAGTAATTAACTTTTTTTTAACCTCAAACCTTAGATATGCACATGTTTTCCATTTCACAGTTTTTCAGGACTCACATCATTCAAGTTGCCTCTTTGTTTTATAATACATATTTTCCTTTTAACCATGCATCAGATACCCATCATGTTTATCTGCAACAGAAGGGTCTCATTAAAACCCCAAGTGTCTATTTCACTGTCCAAACTGATGAGCTAACGGCCGTGAGCATCAAGCACACATCTCAGCTTCCCAGCTTGGAACATTTTACAAAATCTTCCTTAATTACTAACCTTAACACGTTCAGTTCAAGGATGAAAGACAAGAAAGGAACCTAAACTGAATTGGTAAAGCATGTGTTTTGCTGACATTTGGTACATTTGATATGAGTGTGGATTATTAATATATTCTAATATATTAATTCAGTCAAAATAATCATTTAGCTTATTTATCTAGTGGACTAATGTGAAGCAACACAAATTATCATTTGAATTGTTTAAATGAACTCTACACATTCACTCACTAATTCTCATCTGTTTGAAATACATCTATCAAGCAAAAAATAATATTTAGGGAATTTTATGAGTAGAGTAGGGAAGGAGGGTGGAAAGAAGAAGAGTGCATTAGTATTAAGCTGGAATAGTTCTAGACCATCCTGCTGCTTTGCATTTTTTAACAATACAGCCCAGCTTTATTAAAAAATAATGTGCTGAGATCACACTTATATAAAAATTCTAAATAAATATTCTTCCACTATTTATCTGATGTACACTTTAAAAGGCCCTGTGTTACTTGTGTTTCCCATTTTTAGAATAATTGTTCATTGTATTTTTACATACATGCATACATACATATAAATCATTCAAGGAGAACAAAGCCATGTAACTTAATGCATGAAGCAGTGAAGAAACAGGTGCAGATGTTTCCAGATGATCAGGGTGGTGTTTAGTTTACTGCTGAGTGGTTGGAACATGGTGATCTAGGTACCATGTACTGTATCTTAAGGCACTTGTCAGCCTCTTACAGTAAAACATTTGCACCCATTTCTTTCATTTAATCTACTCAAAACGGCAAAGACGAGACAAAATTTCACAAAACAGTATTTTGTACCAACAAGGTGATTCCCATTAAATATTAAGCATGGTACTGTGTATGTGCATGTACTTTATACACATATGTACTTATATAAATATACATTCAGAGCCTTTTTGTGCTGACAGATTCAAAGTCCTTGCTGCTCTGGCAGGCTGAACAGTAATGCTAGAAGACTGTTATTTTGGGGCGGCCATGACACTGGATGACAGCTTTTTAGTGGGATCTCTAAGCCACTCTGCCACAGTGCAAAAGGGTAATCAAAATTACTCCAGAACACTATGTGTCAGAAATGTCATTTTTAGCTGGTGTAATAAGAAGGCAGAACTTCTTTTCAATTTACTCAGCAGGTTTTGCGATGCTCCAGTGATTCTCTCCCTTTGATTTTCATCTGTGAAAATAGTTTAAATTGCTTCATGCCTTCATGCCGGTGACATTACTGCCAATGACATCGGGGCGTAACACGTAAAATGTCCATTATGACCCCACGGCAAGTCCTGTGACTGCTCCTCTGTAAGTATCCACTGAGAAATATCTATGGTGGTGATAAAAAAACTTAGCCCTGTATTTTATGAATCTCTCTTTAGAGAGAGCTATCAAAATGTCCCAATAAAGGCTTTTTGATGAGAGCAGGCTAGTGATGTGGCCAGATGGAACACAACCACTGAGTCACTGAACTGTTTTTTTTTTTTTCTTAAACTACACATTCCAATAAAGCTTCAGGCAACCTGCCGTGACAAAGACTTTATCACATATTCAAATCTGAAGGGTGGCAACGGATGATGAAATGAGCCAACTGCTTCTAGCAAAGCTAAAGCCACCAAGGACAGCGTGTCAATGTTTCTTCACTGTTCATGAGAATCCCTGCATTGCCACCTGTGCTGGGTCAGCTGATCGTCACAGCAACACAGTTATCTTGAAGAGCATTACTTATGCAATTTGCTTATCGTGAATAATGGAGCAGATGATTGCCATTATCGCTGCTCAACGCCTTACTGACAATGACAGTGTACATTTACAGGATGAATAATGAACATTTTGCCCTGCAAATGTCTTGCTTAACAATTCATTCTTGCATCAAAAAGAATGATTTAAATGCAGACCTTCCCTGAGAAACAGAAGAAAGCACTCTGAGTTTTCTTAAATAAATGTTTTCAGTTTATTGCTGTGCATTCTACATAGTATATAATGCATGTGCAGCTGTGTCTGAGAATTTCAATTATTGATGTGAGTTCAGTGGGTGCAAGCTAAAGAAGGAGCCTGCAAAGGTCATATGCTTTGTGCTGTTTTTATTCTGAGGCATGTTGTTTTTTCAATTTTATGAGTTTGTTTAAACAGTGGTGTCTATGGGAAGGTCTGCTAAAGTAGAACATGCATAAAGTACAAAATAAGCTGACATTATGTTAAAATAAGGCACTATAAAGCATGCTTAAATAAAATGAATAATGTGTCTGTAATAGCAATTGAAGGAGTGTAAAAAAAAAAGATTACATAAGGCAAGACACAAAGACAGGGCAGTGTATGGTGAACAGCAAAGAGTATAATTTGAAACCAGGGGTACACAAGGGAACTTCTACATTTAATAAGAAAACCAGGGATATGAGGGGGCACAGAAATTACACTTGTTATAAGCAACACAGTGATTAATACGTTTTAGTTATCTAACCATCCAAAGATACAGACGAAACTACTACAATTGGATTAGGAACTGTCCACTGCAATAGTAAATCCTTTAAGGATATTGAGCCATCATATGTGATTGGAAAAAAATAATTTTTTCACGTTTGGTGAAATCAAACTTTTAAAAATCAACTACAGTGCTCACAATAATGATTAATAGTAAAAGTAAAAGCATTTTCATTATGGCATAGTGACTAAACAGTTGTGTTGTCTTAAGGAAACCACATATAGTTGAGGCTAATTTTAAAAAGGCTTTAGTTTGCTTGGGAATATAAAAACTGGAGTCTGGAACAATGAAAAAAGGTTTTGTGTTCTGATGAGTCCAGATTTACTCCAGAGTGTTCCAGAGTGATGCATCTGAATAAGAATAAGGCAGATAAAGTGATGTACCCTTGATAGCAACTTCCATACAAGCTAGTGGAGACAGTGCTTTGATTTGGGTTTGCTTCACTTGGTCAGGTCAAGGTTTAGTGCCCAAAAATGAGTTTTTTCCATCAGTGGATTTTTCTTCCCTGATGGCACTGGTGTATTCTAATATGACAATGCCAGGATTCATTTGGCTTAAATTTTGAAAGAATAGTTCAGAGAGCATGAGATCATTTTCACACATGAATTGACCACCACAGAGTCCAGATATAAACCCTATTAGGAATCTTTGGGATGTGATGAAGAAGACAAAGCTGTCCAACTTTCCCATCATCAGAACAAGATCCTAGCAAAAAATGAATAAAACTTTTAGAAAAAAAAATTTTGTGAAGCTGTATAAGCTTATCAAAATGATATCATGGTGAATGTGTGCTGTAATCAAAGCCAAAGGCAGTCCTGTGAAAAAAAAACAAAAAACGTATGTTTGTTTGTGTGTGGATTTGAGAACTGTAAGGTTTAACACAGTTCAACAAAATCTCCAGTTTACTGGTGTCCCTGTAAATGTGCAGCTCCTCTCCTTTTGAATGTACTGCATTGTTCTGTCCTTGGCCAAAGCAAAGAATACTAAGGATTGATGCATTGCTATCTCTCTGATTCTCCAAGCTGATGAGTTTTGCCTCTTTATCTGTAAAAAGGCCAGGATACATGTAACATTACCTGCAACAAGGTCAGAGACCCAAGTTTAGAGGGGAACTTTCTCATCATCCATCATATCTCCACTCCAGTGCCGCTAACTGATGGGCCCATTTTCTCCTCGCCTGTCATGCTCATTTGTAATAAGCTTGGAAGAAGGACAGAGGAGAGCCATGTGCAGACAAAAGGGAGTGGGTCAGCCAGTGATTGGGGAGGGAGACTCTATTGGAAAGCTCATCTGTAGACTGTAGAGGTCACTGTTTGGGGAGTCGCTCTTTTCAGGAGCAATCAGCTTGAATCAACCACTCAGATGATTCGGGGTCCTGTCTGTTTTCTAAAGAAGAATGTATTTTGGCCTGCCAAGCATTATGTTGACATATTGTTGCAGTGCACCTGTCAAACTGCAGAAATAAATTTATGAGAGCCTTTAAAGGATAATATTAACTGACTAGCCCGCTCCCCTCATATCTGACAGCAGCATATACTCTGTATGCATGATGAGTGTTGTTTACAATGTGAACACAATAATGATGTGCAACGCTGCCTATAATTTAACTTGGGCTCAGGCTGTTTGTGCATTTAAAACGTGACAGAAATGGTAACAGGCCGATTATTGTGAAGGGGTATTTTGAACTTTGCTGAACTCCAGGCAAACATTGTAATTCAAGCTATGACGGCAGCTAAGTACTTCTAATTTGAAGCATAGCTTACAGCACCCTTCTCTCTTTAGACCTAACAATGCAATTTAGCTATTCAGTTCAGCAGGTATTCTACCAAAAAAAAATTAAAAAATACAAACAACAAAAAAAAAACCACTAGTCACACCAGACTGGCTTAAACTTTTTTAAGATTTAAATTTCCATTGCTCTTCTCCCCATTAATGTATAATCCATGTCATTAATTTCACTCTATGCTCTGATAATTCGCCACCTCCTTCTTGTAACCTACAGGGAGGCATAGGAGGAAAATATAGCTTTGAACACAAGAATTCTGCATACTGACAAACATTACGTTCTTTTAGTATGAAGGGCATTTTATGCCCAATCACACTGTCAAAAATGAACTTGCACCCATTAATCACTTCCTTAGGTCCACCTACCTAGTATCTACACCCATGTTAAGCATGTTAAGGTGCACTCTATAGTTCACATTTACAGTAGTCCATCTTTTTCTCTGCATCAGTGATTGGCCCCCTTTACTGTGTTCATTAATAGCACAGCAATAACACTTACATGACATCATTGGTTACACAAAATCATTGGTGTACTTAATAAAGTGAACAGTGAGTGGACATTTAAAAACTGCACTACTGCTGAGTGTGATTCATCCTGGGCAGTACTCGCTTGCACATGAGGATCACTGATGGACTGTGAGCGAGTAGCATAAAGGTGAAGAACTAATGATGCCAAGAAATAGACTAGTCTGCTACAGTTAACTACAAACTGCACCTTGTAGTTTACTGACAAAATAGTCAGGAATGTAGGTACAAGTGTGTGACCACCCTGTCCATACCAACATACCTATCACTGATGAGTTTTTCCAAATGAAGGTTCCTCAGAGGAACACCTTTCAATTAAATAAATGATTCTTCAAATGAATATGTTTGCATTTCTGGGAATAATTCAAATGGATGAAATACATGAGTCCCCATTTGTGATTTTTTATAAAGATTTGGGATGCCAGAAGTCTGAAGACCCCATACAGGATAAGTCTTCTTTGGGGATCTGACCACACTTCCTTTGCTGGGCTACAGTGCAAGATAAACAAACTCATGGGAAAATAAGAAAGAAACAGAGCAAATAAATGTCAATTGAGTTTTATCTTTTTCCTTAAAAGGTCATTTCATGTCATAACCCCAATTTACCAGGAGAAGCACCTGCAACACATTAGTATCCTGTCAATCGTTCAGCAGGGAGGAATGCAATTCCTGTCAGCACACAACCCCAATTAAAAAAGAGAACACTGCTGACTCTCCCTTTTGTCAATGACCACAATGTGAAGACATAGTGCACCAGCAGAATCTGAAGTAATATTTAGACATTGTTATAGTTTCAGCATGTACCATTTACTCCATCTGTCCATATCATTATAAATTAGAAGACCATCCGTGGACACAAGTAGTTTTGTTGAAGGACTGGAATGCTCTCACTGGCGATGATGGGGAAACTTGAAGGAGGGTGATTGAGAGGATTAGCCCACCTGATCTAAACCATAGCGGTGCTTTGTTGTTTAACTTCAGTGCAAGGCATGGATTATACATGGTATTAAAGCCCCTTTGGCCAATGGTTGATGATAGACTTCATAGTCATTTCATCTGAATTTTGGTCATATAATATGGACGCTAGTGTGAATAGAGGGGCAGTGCTGTCAAGCAATCACCACCTGGGGGTGTGTTGGATCAGAAAGTAGTGGAGGCTGCCAGACAAACCTGGTAAACTCAAATGGGTGATGAGGGAGTGTCTGGCAGAGGTCTAGAGTCCAGAAGATAGTCCAGAGGGTCTTTAACTCACACTTCCATCAGAATTTGGAAGGTTGGGGAATGGAGTCTGAATAGGCCCTGTTCAAAGCCTGCATTGCTTAAGCGTTGGCCTTGATCTGTGGCTGGACGGCCATTGGTGCCGGCTGGGTTTGCAACCCAAGGACCTGACAGTGGACAACATCATTAAGGGAAAACATCAATCTAAAATAGAAGTCCTTTTGTGCTTGGTTAACTCTGGAACCTCTGCAGCAAAGGCAGTCAGGGAAGCAAAAATGCATGTAAGCGAGGAGTTTGGGGAGACCATGAAGAAGGGCTTTAAGCTTCAAAGAGGTTCTGGCAAACTATCAGGTGACTCAGGAGGGGCAGAAAGGGCCTTAACCAAGCTGATCTGAGCAGAGATAGGAAGGTTCTGACTTCAACCAACTGGTGAAGTGGTTGGATGATGAAAGAAACACTTTGAGGAACTCTTCAACACAACAGACACACTCTTCAAGTAAGAGACAGGGCCTGAGGATTTAAGGGTGTCATCACCCATTACCCTGGCAGAGGTCACTGAGGCAGTCGTAAAACTTCTCAGTGACAAGGCGCCAGAGGTGGATGAGATACTTTGGACATTGTTGGGCTTTCATGGCGGAAATACCTTTTCAGTGTGGCGTGGATTTCTGGGACAGTACCTTTGGAGTGGCAGACATGGTTAAAAAAGGGGTAAAAAAAGGGGTATGATGTGATCCAGTTATTGGGGTATCACACTAATCAGCCTCCCTGGAATAGTTAATGTAAGGGTGCTGCATTGCTGAACCTCAGATTCAATGCAGATTCTGCCCTGAGCAATGTAGATTCAGCCTTGACCATGGAACAGTGAACCAGTTCTTCACCCTTGCAGAGACACTGGAAGGGTCATGTGCATTGAGGCTCTGGGGAAGGCCTACAACCATGTATCCCAAGAGGTTCTCTGCAAATGTGTGTCGGTAGGCAGGGGGGGTATTACAAGAATATGGGGTACCAGGAAATCTGTGATGCATTCACCCCCTGTATAACTGGAGTGAACATTAAGTCAAGCTCAGGGCTGCCCCTTCCTAATCCTGTTCATGATTTTCATGGACAGGATTCAAGATGCAGTCTGGGGGCATAGCGTGTCCAGTGTGGGAGCCTTAAGATTGCATCTTTGCAGATAATGTAGTTCTGTTGCCTTCAAGCTGTGACGAGCTGCTGCTTCTCCACATTGAAAAAAGCTAGCTGAGGTGATTTGAGCATCTTGTTAGAAAGCCTCACGGGCACTTCTCAATGGAGGTGCTCCAGGCACAACCAACTGGGAGGAGGCCACAGGGCAGACCCAGAAAAGGCTGGGAAAATTATATATCTTGCCTGG
The DNA here is from genome assembly GCA_017165825.1 of Hepsetus odoe. Lineage (NCBI taxonomy): Eukaryota > Metazoa > Chordata > Actinopteri > Characiformes > Hepsetidae > Hepsetus > Hepsetus odoe. The sequence goes on from CM029382.1 coordinate 11,500,778, forward strand.
AAGCACCTTGGGATCCCCCAGGAGGATCTAGTGGAAGTGGCTGGGGAAAGGAACATCTGGGCTAACCTCCTCAGCCACCTACCACTGCAACCCAGATAAGTGGTTCTGCAAATGGATGGATACTTCAGAAAATAAAAGATATGCCTGAAGTTATTATAAAATACATCATGGAAATAAAACACTGAGATCCCCAAAGAATCTACTTGTTTGGAAGTTTTTATAAGAAACCTACAGAGGTTCTTCTCTGACACTTTTCTGGCACCTTTACTCCTAACTTTATTCTTAAGGTTGTTGAGGATATGAGCTTTTCTTAGTGTTTACTTTGGGAAGCTTTAATTGCAACACTGTGTTTAAACTAAATCTGCTGGGGAGGCTGTTAAAATTCCGTGCTGCAAATTTACAGGCACCAAGAGGATGATTAACATTATATATATATATATATATATATATATATATATATATATATATATATATATACACACACACACACACACACACACACACACACACACACACACACACACATATATATGTGTATATATATATATATATATATATATATATATATATATATATATATATATATGTGAGTTTTTGTAACATTCTTGGACATATGGCTATTTCTTCTTAATTTTAACAATACTGGGAGATTCAAGTAATATAACTAAATAATTAAAATTGAAGAAAATAGTCTGGTAAGGGATTTAAAAATATCTCAAAAGAATTTGCAATCAGCCATTCCACTGTACAGAAAATAGTCTACAAGTGGAGGACTTCCAAAATAACTGCCAACATGCCCAGATCTGGCCATCTAAGCAAGTTCACCCCAAGAACAGACCGCAAGATGCTGAAAGAAGTCTCCAAACACCCTAAAATGTCAGCACAGGAATTACAGCAGGCTTTTGCTACTGTTGATTCCAAAGCATGGAGGTGGAATTGTCATGGTTTGGAATGCTTTGCTGCAGCAGGACCTGGCCAGCTCACCATCATAGAATCCACCGTGAATTCTACCGTGTATCAGAGGGTGCTTGAAGAACATGTGAGACCATCTTTAAGAACTGGACAGGAACTGGTCCATGCAACACAACATAACATACATACAAAACATATTAGTAAATCCACCAAGGATTGGCTGAAATCTAAGAAATGGAGATTCCTGGAGTGGCTGAGTCAAAGCCCAGATCTTAATCCAATTGAGATACTGTGGGCTAACTTGAAACAGGTTGCACATGCAAGAAAACCCTCAAACATCTCACAGTATAATGAATTCTGCATTGAGTGGAGCAAGATTCTCAGACTGATGTCAGAGACTGGTAGATGCTACAAGAAGCGTCTCACTGCAGTTATTTCAGCCAAAGGGAGTAACACTAGCTATAAGGGGGTAGGGTGTCTTAACTTTTTCCTCAGTTAGAATACACATTTTTGTTGATTTATTTTGATTAATGAATAAATCAAGGTGATTTTCTCTTGTTTACCTGCAATTAAATCACCTTCTTTCCCAGAGAAAAATAAAAACAAGATTAGACATCGATATATGAACATTTCTCAATATAGAATTGAATGTTCCCTAATTTTTTCACATGACTGTATATACTCTGCTCAAAAAAAAGGAACACTTTTTAATCAGAGTATAGTATCAAGTCTGTTAAACTTCTGGGATATTGATCTGGTCAAGTAGCAGAGGGGGTTGTTAATCAGTGTCAGCTTTTGGTGTTAATGAAATTAACAACAGATGCACTAAAGGGGCAACAATGAGACGGCCCCAAAAACAGGAATGGTTTTGCAGGTGGAGGCCACAGACATTTTTTTTCCTCCTCATCTTTTCAGTAGTTTTGCATTTGACTAGGGTCAGCTTCACTACTGGTAGCATGAGGCGATACCTGGACCCTACAGAGGTTGCATGGGCAATCCAGCTCTACCAGGATGGCACATCAATACGTGCCATTGCCAGGATGTTTGCTGTGTCTCCCAGCACAGTCTCAAGAGCATGGAGGCAATCCCTGGAGACAGGCAGTTGCTCTAGGAGAGCTGGACAGGGCCGTCGGAGGTCCTTAACTCATCAGCAGGACTGGTATCTGCTCCTTTGTGCAAGGAAGAACAGGATGTGTTCTGCCAGAGCCCTACAAACTGACCTCCATCGGGCCACTGGTATGAATGTCTCTGAACAAACCATTAGAAACAGACTGCATGAGAGTGGCCCGAGGGCCCGACGTCCTCTAGTGGGCCCTGTGCTCACTGCCTGGCACCGTGGAGCTCGACTGGCATTTGCCATGAGAACACCAGAATTGGCAGGTCTGGCAATGGCGCCCTGTGCTTTTCACAAATGAGAGCAGATTCACTCTGAGCTCATGTGACAGAAGTGAAAGGGTATGGAGAAGCCGCAGTGAACATTATGCTGCCTGCAACATTGTTCAGCATGATCGGTTTGGTGGTGGATCAGTGTTAGTCTGGAGAGGCATATCTTTGGAGGGACACACAGACCTGTACAGGATAAACCATGGCACGCTGACTGCCATTAGATATCAGAATGGAAACCTTAGACCCATTGTTAGACCCTTCGCTGGTGCAGTGGGTCCTGGGTTCTTCCTGGTGCATGATCATGCCCGGCCTCATGTGACAAGAGTATGCAGGCAGTTCCTGGAGGATGAAGGAATTGATACCATTGACTGGACTCCATGCCTGAACTAAATCTAATCTCTGGCACATCATGTTTAGATCCACCCGACACCGCCAGGTTGCACCCTAGACTGTCCAGGAGTTCAGTGATGCCCTGGTCAGGATCTGGGAGGAGATAGCCCAGGACACCATTCATCATTTCACAAGGAGCCCCGACATTCTCTGGCATGCATACAAGCACGCGGGGGCCATTCAAACTACTAGAGTACCATTTTGAGTTGCTGCAGTGACATTTCAGCAAATTGGATTAGCTTACTGCATCCCTTTTTCAGTTTACATTTTTTGGTGACTTCGAATTAAGCCCTCTGTAGGTTGATCATTTTCATTTTCATCAAATGATGTGGCATCCTTTTGTTCCAGCCGAATGCTGTCTGAAATATAGCATTAAACCTCGGTGTCATCTTTCAGTCCACAGCCTTTTTTACTTAAAACCAGCTGAGACCAAAGCTTGTTTGTAGTCAAGTTTACTTTATAACTCATGCTGCAAAGTATCAAATTAAACCAACACCGGCAGGCAGACTTGTGTGATAGTGCGAGTTATGATGTCAAAATCTTACCGAGTATACAGCTGCTTCCTGCGGTGAGCATGAAAGGCCTCATCAGTTACAAATCTGAAAGCGCGGTAAACAACTTGCTCAAATCCTACATAAACATATTCAATACATATTTATAGTGAATTTTAATTTATTAAACTCTGAGAACCTCTGTGAGAGCCCACACTTCTGCTTACTCTCATAATTACAAGACTAATAAGATAAAATATTAGTTCTGTGCTATTATATTTGATTTCTTAATAATACACCTAATGCAATATTAAACCTAATAAGCGTTTAGGGTGCAGATCATATGCTCATTTTTATGACTCACAGCATATCAAATAGTTTGTCTTCCTTTGGACAAGCAGAAGGTACAGTCAAAACAAAATTCCTAAATATATTTTCAAGTGTAAGAGCTGCAGGGATGGCGCTGGAATTAATCACTGTGTCATCAGCACATTCAGTACTGTGCAAAGCTTTTAGTCACCTATGAAAAAATGCTATAAAACTTTTTATTTAAGCAGTAAACATATATTTACTTAGGAATACACTAATGTTAATGAACACAAGAAAAAAAACAAATATGTACAGTAACTAGCAATTGCAGGCAGATCTTGTTTAACCTCTCCTCAGGAAACCCAGTGCTTCATTAGGTACTTTAAGTTACTTTTTAAAGAATTTGTCTTTTTTTTTTTAATGTGATGATATATTGTTCTTGGAATAAGTAAAAATATTTTTTTACCAAGGTTAAAAGCTTCACACAATTGCCTGAAGTGCTGACTTTGGCATAGTACTATACAATAAATGAAGCTGACTTCATAATAGCTTCTACTCTTGGAAGTTGATGGGGTTTCCTCACATTAACTGCTTGCTTCGGGTCCACAGTTTCTGTGGGTTCGGGTCAGTGAATTGGCCTTTTCAAAATATTCATTGCATTCTTTGGTAGAACAGCTTCTGCACTCAGAGTTGCTGTCTTCCTGCAGAACCTACATTTTCATCAGTTGACAAACAGATGTTTTGACAGTTTCCTTGAAAATTCCTGCCCTAATTTAGAATTCATTGTTCCATCAATTACAGCAAGTCATCCTGGCCTAGATGCAGCGAAAACACACTCAAACCATAGTGCTACCACCATGATATTTCACAGATAGGATGCTGTAATTACACTGGAATGCAGCGTTTTCTGTTCTTCAAACATAAAGCTTCTTTTTTAAACCCAAAAGTTCTGATTGGGGTTCATCTGACTACAAAACTTTTATCCACTAGCTTTCTGGCTTTACTTGAACATAAGCAAACTGTAGATGACCAGCAATGTTCATTTTAGAGGGCAGTAGCTTTGATTCACACAAAAATACAAAATCTATCTCTATTCAACTTACAGCAACTTCTTCATCTTAAAGCTGTAAGTAGTTTTCAAAGACATAACACAGAACCGAGGTCATTGATTGACAGTCTTATAGACCCATGAGTAAAAGCTTGTTTGGCTTTTTTTGTTGGAATTGTTTTTTTGCAGATAAAGTGAATATTAATATAATAAAAACAAAAGGAAAACAAGGAAAATGTTCTTAATGAGCAACTGTCTGCCTAGCTTATAGTATACTTACTGTAGCATGTACCAAGGCAGTTGTTCATTTCACTGGGGCATATGTTGTTATCTCAATGAAACATATGCTGTTAACACACTGTGGAAATCAATGTTTTTGTATAACTATGCAAACTTCTCTTCAGTGCAAGAAAGATATCATTGGAGTACAGCATTATTCAAACAGCCTATAACATGTCACTTATGGAAGAGGGGCTCAACTGTAGCTTATCTGACTACTACACAAACAAACACACAAACACCAGCATCACAGCAAATCCACTCTTTTTTTGTCAGTGGGACCAGGGGGGGATTCGGGGGTGTTTCAAGGTGGTTCTGAAGTAGAGTATGTGACTGAGTTAAAGGGCATGAGAGGGTATATGTGTGCACAAGTGATGACCAAACCAAATAAATTTGGGAAATGTTTATGGATAAAGAGTTAAGTGACAGCTGCCATCATAGATAAGGTAATCGAAGTGAAAAGCAAATATATAAATAAATAAATCAGATCAAAGTGCCAGATGCAGACACTTTCTGCAAGGAGACCTTCACCACCACAGCTCTGCCACTTCCTCCTCTCCCCTACACTCTCATTTCCCTACATTTTTACTTTAGAACTTCCATTTCATATAGACCCCACTTGAGTTGGGTAAAGGTGACCGGAATGTGGATACAGCCATTATAATATTTGTCATTGTCCAACCCAAAGGGATTATCCCTTCAGCACTGTAGACTTTTTCACCCGTTTAAACATGAAACCATCTTTTTTCATTTAAACATTTAAAAACCCTCAGAGGTCCCTTAAGATTCCATCTGGGTTCTTTGCAGGCTGGAGCTACACCATCATAACAGCACCAGCAGCAATGTAAAAATGCTGGAAGCAGTTGTAACAATGAAATGCAGAGGAATAATTCCTTTAACCACCTGAAGAAAAAATCTATTCTAAAACAATCTGTTACTTTAATTAAAAGCTAAATCAACCTGTGTTTGTTGCAGGACCTTCCAGAATGTTCTTAAACTGTATAGTCCTATTGTCTAGTGTTGGCTTTCTATTGCTTATTGTTTATGGATTTCTTTAACACTTTGAAGGGGTGTCAGGTTCTGGATTCCATTATTTACTTCTAAAGAATAGCTTGTTGTTTTCCATGTAATTTCTGAATTAAATTGACATTTTCCATGTAATTTCCATTTCCTCAAACACAGTTTGATTGGCTAAAAATGGAGGTGGAAAACTAATCCAGGAGATGTAGAAAAGAGCATATGACCTTTTCTCTATTGTATCAAGGACGCTACATTATGCGTTAAGGTTTCGGTTTCAGTTAACGGGTTTAATCTAATGGTAGCTGTTGACTGTACAATTGAAACTTCACACTGAATGAACAGACTAGATGTTCCCAGATGTTGTTAAGTTTTTGCAATGGTTCAGGTATTGTAGAATTTATGTAAATAAGTGGATGTATTTGTAGGCATCAGAACTAGAGCTGCACTATTCTTGGTAAACTAGTGAAAATGTATTTCCTTGATGTCAGTTTATGTGTCATTGTCTCAAAATCTAATTGCAGCAATACACTTTATACACTAAGGTCATGCTATACCAAATATTGGCATAGAAGTGCTGATCTATGGCCTAAAGTCAATAATCTAACATTAACGTGTGAGTGAATGTAAGTGGTTAACTTCACTGAGATGTATTAGGGGGTTCAAACCCCTTCCCGGCGGGTTGCCCTGAGGTACCCTTGAGCAAGGTGCCGTCCCCGTCGGTCCGCGATGGCGACCTGTCCAGGCATGTTCTGTTCCCGTCCTTCGCCCTGTGTGAGCTGGGATGGACTCCAGCACCCCCCTGCGACCCTAATCAGGACAAGCGGCCCAGAAAATGACTAACTGGCCTTATGAGTGTTTATTTTGGAGTTGACTGGATCAATCATTAGCATTCTCACAATATATTAAATAATACTGAGCAACAATTTTAACTCAAACTAATCATGCAACAAGCATGATCACTCTGCAAAGGCAAACAGCTATAATTTGGGTGATTGTGATGTAAATATTATTATAACACTGTTGTCACTGTCAGAATCGCTCCATATGCATGATGAAGGAAGCAGGAGTAGCAACACTTAACGTTCTGTTGTACTTCATTCACATCGTTTCACGAATAAGAAATCAGAAAATTGCTACTCAGCAAATAATAATTCCATGAAAAAAATGAAGGTCTTAAACTATACAAACACAAATCACACAGAGTATTCCCAAATTTGATAAAATGTAGAAACAGCAGACTCTGTTTCTACACTGTCACTAATTAAAAAGAGTTTTTTTTGGCCTGGACAAAACACTGATGAATAGTCTAGCTATCTAACTTTGTGTTTTTGTAATTCTGGTTTTCCCCCATTCTGACTTGCTCCCACAGTCCTGCACATCAGGTCGACACAGCACAGATAAATTGCCTTTCCAGGAAAGATGTACACTCCTCTGGGGTGGTATATGAAGGGGAATGCTTGTAGTTAGGGAACATAATTCTACCATTATTCCATTTAAGTTACAGTGCCTTGCAAAAGTACACCCCCCCCCCCCCCCCATGGCATTTTTCATGTTTTGTTGCCTCACAACCTGTAGTTAAAATGGATTGTTTGAGGGTTTGCACCATTTCATTTACAGAACATGCCTACAACCTTGAAGATGTACTTTTGTTTTGTTGTGAACAAACAACAATAGGACAATATAACAGAAAACTTCAGTGTGCATAACTGTTCTAAAGTCAGTACTTTGTAGAGCCACCTTTTGTGGCAATTAAAGCTGCAAGTCCCTGTGGATAAGTCTCTATGATTTTGCCACATCTTGCCACTGGGATTTTAAAAACTGCCCCTCCTGCTGAAAAACATCCCCACAGGAGGATGCTGCCACCACCATGTTTCACTGTGGTGATGGTGTGCTTGGGATGATGGGATATGTTGGGTTAATCTCTCTGATTAATGCCCTTTTTGCCGGGTCTGTGAGTTTTGGTGGGTGGCCCTCTCTTTCCATTGGAAGATGATGAATTTAATCGGGGGATCATCAAATATTTGGATATTTTTTATAACCCAACCCTGACTTGTACTGCTCAAGAACTTTGTTGAATTTTGAAGGTAATTGGTTGTACCACTTTTTTTTAAGGACTTCATGACAATGGGTGAATACATATGTACATGCCAATTTTCAGTTTTTGTTTTTTTTTATATATATATTTTTCTCATTTCACTTCACCAACTTAGACTATTTTGTGCAGATCCATAACATAAAATAAGATTAAGAAACATTTAAATTACAGGTTGGAATGTAACAAAATAGGTAAAAAGCAAAGGCGGGGTAAATATTTTTGCAAGGCACTGTACATATTTGTAGTTGCACTGACTCTTCACATCTCATCCTGACTCAGGGCTTTTATTTTAATGATCTTCTTTACAACATTTCTTTATGAAAAGGTACAAATCTACCTTTTCCCTGAGAAAAATATATTTAAGGCACAAAACTATACCTCATGGTATAGTCATGCTGTACCTTTGATTATGCTTTCACACTGTTTCCACCTGTTTTTAAAAAATCTACAAGCTTTTTCCATTTTGTTCTCACAGTGACTGTGTCTGTGAGTGTGTTCAACTGTGACTTTTCCAGTTTGTTTCTCTCCCTTTTGCCCTATTAGTGCTGGGATGGCCTCTAGCACCCTCAGTATCCCTGACCAGATAAAGGGTGGAAGAATATTTGACCTCTATACTGCAGTAGATTACAATATCACCTTTTTTAAAGATTCAAGTAGATATGTGTTGATCAGGCCATGAAGCTGGCCAATTTTAATTAGTTCATGCACAGTGCAACTCATTACAGATTCTATTTGAGCAGAAAAGTTCAGATTCTTTGCCACAATACTGCTAAATGGAACCTAAGGGACATATTGTAATTTTAACAATGTTAAAGAATGTTTAAAGGGGAAAAAAAAATGCTAATCTAGCCATACTGATGATTTACTTTGTTGTATAAATTCCTGTTTTCCTCTCTAATGTTTAAATCCACTTTCATTATAGCTTGTAATTCACTGTATACATTCAAACTAATCCTAAGTGTTAACAGTGCAGTTGTTTTGCTTTGTCTTTAGATTTTGTACAGTTTTAAGCAGAACATTGTGGTACATCCTCAGCTGAAAAATGTCTTCATGCAGTATTGTTTTAATCAAATAAAGCATGCTAGTCTGAAAACAATATGCTGTGAACCCCTGAGTAAACTACAGCAACATATACACTCTTTTCCATTGAATTATTTGTCTTGTCACAAAAGTGTGCACTGGAGCCTGAGTTAAAATTATGATGCATTCAAAACCACAAGCTGTAAATAATTTATTGTTCATCTTAAAGTGTAAAATGGTGAGCGGGTGACTGCCGACAGCTAGACGTGGTGGGTGACACTGAAACACTTTTTCTACACTTTATTACACTTTATTTATTATAAGCAAAGCATCTATGTCAAAGGACACACTCATGCCAGCCTTAACTAGGCTAGAATGGTTGTTTTTCTATATTTTTGTCATATAAATTCCAAAAACAATTGCTTAAGAAGCAAGACAGTCATTATTTTGATTTTGTAGAATGCTACAATAATGAGTGTGGGAATTGTAATGATGCTTAAGTGATAATTATATAGTGATTTAGTTTAATAATACAAAGGGTATTTACTACATTTAACATTATTAACATGAATGTTGTCTCACGTAATAACACCATCAAGAAGCAACAGCCCAATGATGAGTGAAAAAGACTCTCAAATGACTTTCAAAATATCTAGAATGAGATATACTAGAATGACATGTTTACCAAACTGCATGATGGGACCTGAGTCAAACTGTGGTTTGCATGACCACAGATGAACCTTATGGCATTCCTCATAAATATAACAATGCAATAATGCACAAACATGTATCTGTGGGAGGACAGTTAGTTTTTACAAATGTATTCAAGTTAATGACATTGATTGCATGCATTCACCAAAGTCCTTCCAGGGCAACGGAAGTTTTAGTCAGTTTAGTTTTTAAGTTTTCTAAACAGTCTTAATGATTTTGGGATACAAACTGCACCATAATCTTGTGCATGATCTGATGGTCTAGAGTCATTTGCCAGAGGGCAGAAAAAGTCCTACAGCAGTTTGACTGTGGTCCCTTATTATGTGGCCTGCTTTTCTGAGGCAGCCTGTGGTGTAAATGTCCTGGATTGGTGTAAGCTTTATGCAGAGGATCTATTTTCACAACTCTTTGTAGAGGTTTCCTGGCCTGCACTGAACAGCTGCTATATCAAGATGTAATGCAGCCAGTCAGGATGGACTCTGCCTGTAGAAGTTACATGGCACTGTCACAGAAGTCTGGGCTTTTTTTCAGACACCTGAGAAAGTGAAGATGCAAGTGGGGCTTCTTGATGATAGCTTCGGTGTGCTGTGTCCTCCTGTGGCTATTTCATCTTTATTGATGATCAGGCCTGTAAAAGTTGTGTCATCAACAAACTCAATGATCAAAAAGACATTTTGTAGGAAAAAAATGATTTAATGTTCAACATTATTTAATTTATTGTTAATTGTTTTGAGCAAATCATTCTGATCATTTCATTTTGGATCATTTCTGGCATTTTCAAATTATGCAAATAAACAAATAAATTAACAAATTGTAAATACAAGGTTTTGATCCAACAGCTATGTTATAATTAGCACTCATTACAAAAATATTAGTAAGATTTTAAATGACATTTTCAGGTTTTCACCCAGTAAAGATTCAATGTTGTTCATCACCTTGACTTGACCCATGGGATTATATCAGAGTTTATATATTATATAACAAAATCTATTTGACGTAGAAGAACATGCATCAGAAAATACAACCTTGTTACATGTTGCATTATTCTTTTATTCATTTAAGAATGCACAACTGTGTTACTTATATAAACAATTCTTTATTAACTCCTAGCAGCCCTAGTACTCAAGAATGGCTTAGCCAGTTTGCATGCCAATTTTTCATGTAATTACTGAATAATAAGCCTAAGTAAAAAAAATTATTGTGCTATGTAGAAGGGACAAGTGTGAACATAACTCTCAGTTAGTGTTTGCCTGAACTGAGACAATAATGATAATGGCCATAGCCACTGCATATGGCCCTAAGGTCGATAGTTTAAAACAATTAAAACAGCACACAGCATCTTCTAGTTGACATTGAGGGCCATCATAAGAGCGAGGCAATTGAAAAGACAAGATAATGCAGACGTGGGTTATAAAGCCCAGCTGGTCAAACTGCTGATGGGATGCTGCATGGATATTACTGGCATCACTTGATTATTAACATTAGGAGAGACATATCTACCAGCATGCAGCTGCATTTCCTTAATGACCCCTGCTGGATTGAAATCCCCATACAGAGCAGTGCTGAAATATCAGTATTATATCACAGAGTCATGCATATCTATATTTCTCCCCTCCATGCAGAGACAATAAAGATACCACTGGAGTCCTTTGAACCACATAAAAAAACTAAAATATGAAGCTGGCAAAGAAATAACCTTGGCTACTTATTTCTAATCAACTCCATAACCACAGAAGACCGGGTTTAAAAAAGAAATTGGCCATCTATTACCGATGCAATCTAGTTTAATTTCGATGTGCGATGATAGAAATAGATTAATTTCAATTCAATATCACAGTCCAATGTATTCTCAATAAAGCTACTATGATAAAATATGTTCCCTTTCACAAGCCACCAGAATAGGATGGTAGCTATTACAAAGTGAGTTTTAGCATGAATAGGAGCATCATGGGTGGGTTTTAATCCTGCAGTTGTCTTTCATTGCGTAAAGATCATAGAAGTATCTAGGCCATAAGTCTATCCAATACTGCCTTTCACAGGACTCTAAGGGCCTAGCCTAGATCTGCAATCTAAATAGTGTGTGTGTGTGTGCGTGTGTGTGCGTGTGTGTGTGGGTGTGTGTGTGTGTGTGTGTGTGTGTGTGTGTGTGTGTGTGTGTGTGTGTGTGTGTGTGTGTATGTGTGTGTGTGTGGGTGTTGGTGCACATCTCCATCTGTGTCTGTGTGCTGTCTACCAGTGCACTAGAAAGACTCCCCATTGACTGTATGACAGTCTGGCTGTGACATGATGAATGGGCTTTTTCTGTGTCATTTAATTACTTGCATTTTCAACTTGCTGGAGTATAATCATAATATTAACCATGGGTACAAAAGAGGTAGTGTAGCAATGCCTAAACTCCAGGAATGATAGAAATCAAATAATGATGGATTAATTCTTGGTGCCACTCTCCACATAGATCGAAATTGGATTGTTTGGTCAATCACTCGAAACAAAGAACAATTCAATTATTACTAAATAGGATATAATTTAATACAAAGGGTTAGACAGGCGCCCCTAATGAATTACTTAATTAACTGTACAGGTCCCTGGGAGGGACAACAATAAGTGAAAAAAGAAACAGTGATGGTTTGCTGTCAGCAGCATGCCCCAGGGATGTCTCAAAGGCCCAATCAATATTATGAACTCCCATATTTGTCGACTATTAAGAGCCTATTTGTTAAAGGCATCTTCAGCAATTTCTCCTTCTATAGCTGAGGTTAAGTTTGGCAGACCTGAACTGTTGTGTTGTGTTCAGCGGTTAAACCTTTAAGCCATCATGTCTGATAAGACTAGCTTACAGATACTTGGCTTGCAGCATGTGGCTATGCTATCATGCATCATGATGGTGTATTGGGGCTGAACAGTAGCCTGTAGCTCAATCAGCTTTTGTGTTCTGCTGGAAGGAATGGGGTCATGCTGTAAAAACCTAGTCGCTTATCTAAAAAGTCCATGAGACATCAGAAGAGGTCCATGGTAAACATTCACAGAAATGTTCCTTTTTTTTCTTTTGCTTGAGGTGACTTTCTAACGTATCTTTCTAACGTATCAAAAGATTCTGTTGTCCACTAAAAGCTGAAAATGTAGTACTGCTTATGCTTTTGTATGCTGTGCAATTGACAGCAACTCTAAGCATTTCTTTCAGGAAAAAAAACAACCATGGATAAGGAGGTATGCAGGAGGTACATAGACAGGCACACAGCTTTATTATTTCTGAGCATGCTAAAGCAACTAAAAGAAAATAAGGTCAATGTCAGGATCTTTCACCAAATTATTCATATTTTCTGATTTCTTGATTTATAAGACAGAAAGATCACAAAGGGATGGACAGCTGTAGTTCATCAGCTGTTAATAAATTATAAGCCAGTCACTGTGTGGCAGCTGAGAGGACACTGATCTCAAGCATTACAAAAAGATGCTTAAAGCAATACTCAAGCAAGAAATGAAGGCATCATGAATAATAAATGGACACTAGCAAAGCCCAGTTACAGTAACAGAAAGTAGATCAAACCGATTGCTGGAGAGTAGCTTTCATAAATTGTTTACTGAAATTTGGACGGAATACTCAGCGTGGACGTGTTTCTCTGCTCTTTGGAGCTGCTGTCTCCAGCTGTACCAGAACTAATCACCTCAGGTTGGAACTTTGCATGGAGTTGTCCTTTCATATGTGAGTCGGGATAAAGATATTGATCTCCTCCCCCTGCGCTGTCAACAATGAGTCATTTCCAATCAATCTAACACCGGCAAGTGTCAGTTTGAGTTCGGAGGATTCTTCCTCATTTCTCCTCAGCGTATGGTCACACATGGTCATTTCCCACTGTTTCTTATTTTGGCCTAACAAAGGAGAATGACAAGCGTTCACTTTCTGTCTCACGCGACTTATGTGAAATGATTCTGTTGATAAGGGGTCTGGACTGAATAAGTGAACATTTTAATCATCTCTCACACAAAAGGCTTGCTAGTTAATTTCATTAGAGGACATGTTCCAATAGAACATCCAAAAGAGGTCTTTACAAATGGATAGGATGAGACGTTTGCTTCTTATCTGATTCTCTATCAATTTTTTTGTCTATGTATGGGACTGCGATAATTGTTCCAATTTTAATACCAAATTATCCATTCATCAGAAGCAGATTTATTACCTAGGTACAGAGGTCATTTAGCCATGGAGCTGCTACATCCGCAACAAGGTACCCACAATGAAAGCTCATAAATTAAGAGCTCCTGTTTCACTGAGCAAAAGCATACACTGAATACAAATGTTCCCATTAATCATTTGGGTTTTAACAGGGACTCCAATAATGGGGCGAATGTCTGAATAGGCCCTCATCATTGCAGGGAAAGCAGTAAGGAGATATGAAATAGTGTCTCTATTCTCATAATACTGTAAGATTACACAATGTGGTTTGCAGCATATAGCCAGAAATTACACTGTCAAAATGAGCCTCCCTTTACACCATCAGTTATGAAATGGGAACATAATGAAATGGTTCAATGAAGAACAAAAAAAAAACAATGTCACGACAGTCTTTGTCTACAGCAATGGGTAAAATTCTGTCCATACAGAACAATTTAAGTGGGTATGATAGTCTGGTTGATCGTATGAGGGGGCAGTGAAACAGCTTCTATTAGCATCATTCTTATACCTCACTGCGTCTAAAAATAAATAATCACCAGCACATGCCTTAGTCCATCAAATTGTAACGCACTGTGGTCCCAGCAGGAGGTGGGTTTGATGTGATTTGGTCAGATGCATACAGCTTTGAGGTCTGATAGTGGTTTGCTTGTGTTTAAAGCCATGTGTCTCATCTATGCTTACTGGAAAATGTCCTTCAAAATAATATGATTATCAGTGAATGATACCTTATGATACCTATTGACATAAATAACTATTAATAATAATATTTTATCTGTTTTAATTTTATATCTTTTATTTTTTTTTATAAATTTCATCCTAATTTTTCCTATTTCTAACTCCACATTTTGCTTTTTGACTCAAGTGTGTATGGTGCGAAAAAAACAGGCAGTGTAAGAAAAAAGTGATGATAGATATTTAACAGTGATGTGGTGGGGTGTGATCACACACCCCTTTGTTTATTATTTCCCTCATAACAGTAACACCACATTTTTTACCATTTGCAATTTGAGGTATACAAACAAGGGTGTGAAAAAAGTATTTGCTTTGATGCATATAGTGTTTCAGATTTTTTAATGATGTGACAGATACACAAAATAGGGGAAATTTAAAAACACACACTTGAATGTAATAAAACACATTCAGTAAACCAAAATGAAGCACACAAAAAATGTATTTAACTTCACTCTTAAAAAATATTTTTAAATGGTTTGTGTTTTAGCAAAATCTATAATTGATGTAGAACACTCATACAAATCTGCCAAATTTACAAAATGGTGCCCTTTAACCTTTGGAGTTAATGGCATTACTTTCACATTTGCTAATCTTATTATCTTCAAAAATAATTATGCAGTGACAGTTAATTACACTAAATAATAAGTTGATTGATTTCTACATTACATATAGAAAGCTTGGAGCTTTCTTCTTTATTCTGTTTGCATTCATATCAAGCTCTGACATCACTGAACTCAAATCACAATAAAATAGCTTCTGCTGACAAACCCAAATGTGTCAAATGAAAGTCAAGAATGCCCACATTTAGCAGAATTTAGTTTACAATGAGTTACTATTGAATAATTTACACACAAAAAAAATTCTCCAGTGTTTTCCTGAAATAAAGCTAAAATATCAAGGAGGTTCTGAGGCTGATGGTTAAGGGAACCCAAAGTTTTATTAGAAAAGAGTATAAAAAGTGTGGAAACATGTATACTCTTTTATATTAAAACACATATCTTGCATGTTTGTACATCCAACATGGTTGTAAAGAACAATTTTTATTGCTGAAATAAATGTTTTATTTGAGGGTAAATGGCATATTTTTCCCATTTAAGACAGAAAAATTTAAGAACAAGCCTAGAAAACACAGTGTATTGAATCTGTGCAGCTAAAAATACAACTGTTACTGAATATCCTACAGCTCAGTTCCCAACCTACAGGTGCCGAACCCTATACATATTTATTCACCTGAATCAGCCAGAAACTTCTACCATTCCTTACACCTATACTGCTTCTACACTGAGATGGAATCCTGCATTATAACCGAGCTGGGCTGGATCTGTGTGGAACTCTTACTAGCAAACTGAATTGCTTTCATTTGCTATGCTATCTCAAATGACTCATAAATCAAATGGAACAGACTGTGAAGGGAAAGTGCACAACTTTCAGAAAGATAAAACATTTTATTGAACATATTTATGAGTCATTTGTTATTTATTTCTTCATTCAGCGTGAATCTTTGATTTCAGCCTGTGTAGTGGTCTGCTGCTGGAATACACATAAGATGTTTTTGTTTTCCTGCATAACATCAAATCTGCATGCATGACCCAACCCTGCCTGGACGTTAAATGCCTGATGATTCTGTTTTATCCTTATCGAAACGTAAATATGTTTAAAGGCAGAAAAAAGCGAGGGCTTTTAAAACAAGCCTGTTTATTCAATTCAGATTTCCATGACATTCCTGCTGGGGCATCGGCACCCCGATTCTAAACTCATTTCACACTGATCTGCTGCTGCTGTCAGCAGCGCACTTGTCACACACACACACACACACACACACTGTTCCATGAATATCTTTATCACATCAGTGTGCTCTAACAGTGAGAAAGGAAAGGAAAATGTGGATACATGCTTAACACACATGCACACACAGACACACAAGCTGAAGGTGCTATTTGGTGCACTTCATCTGTCATCTCAGCCCTTTCTTTGCCCTGTGAAGAGAGCTGACAGACAGTAATGATTTTTCAAGGGGTAATTATATTTCAGTGTGTTAAAAGATGCGAACACATATTGATTGGGTTACAAGGGTTTACTGATTTGCCACTAGGAGGGTAGATATCCTTTTTTTAAAAGAAAACTCTAAAGATTAAAACGTGCTAAATAAACCAGGTTGCATCGACAGATCTGAAGAGACTGGCAAATCTTACACCTCGGAAGTGCACAATAGCTCAGTGTATGTATTAGTGCATAAGTCTTAGGAGTTAATCTTACTTACTCATCAGCGGGATAATAGGATGAAAAGAAATAAAGACCCAGTTAGTGTGCTAATCTCCATGCAAGGACGTAGTCACTTTTCTTATACCGTGTGAAATATTGCATTGACTTTTTGGTAACACTTCTTAAACTCTCACTATGTTGAGTTTTCATAGAAAGGTACTGAAAAAGATATTTATAAAGCATACATGAATATTTAATAGAAACACATTTTCACACATAAAGTCAGCTAGAAGGACCTGGGTTCAATTCCCAGGTGGGAAGGGTCCTTTATGTGTGGAGCTTGCCTGTTGTCCCCTGTCTGGGCTCCCACAACATGATTGTCAAGTGGATTGGAGATGCTAAACGTCCCCCCACATGTGAATGTGTGTAGGTGGGTTTGTATGTGTGTCTGCCTTGTGAAGGACTGGTGAGCTGTCCAGGATGTTTCCTTGTCTATCCCACTAGGACAGGCTGTAGTACCACCCACAACTCTAATCTGGATAAGCAATTATGAAAGTGAGCGAGTGATAAAAGGCTATTTTTGTGATGCCACGGAAGAACAACTTTTGGTTTCCTAAGGAATCTTTTAACAAAAAGGGTTATGGAGAACTTTTTTTTAAAAAATAAGTTATGTATAAATGTGTGGACTCTTTATAAAGCTCAAAGAACCTCGACATAATGTTCTAAGAACCTCTCATCATATATTGTAAAAAGTTATTTTTCACCCTTTAAATTCTTCACACTTGTATTTTTTTATCAAGGACAGTGTTTTTTTCTACAACATGCTTCAAAACTCCCTCTGAGACACCTAATTAAGAGTGTAAATAACATTATGTTGATGAAAGGGATGGAAATTTATCTCATTTAATTGTCTATTTGCTCTGTTTATAATGCAATCACAAGCAATGAAACTTATTAGGTAAAGCCCATCACTTTAACGTTTGGCCCCTGATGGCAGAAAGTAGTAAAGCTTCTTGTGATCACTGGCACCCAAATTGTCCAATAAGATATGAGTATTGATTTAAAATGAATCCATAAATATTTAATTCAAGACTTATGCATAAAGTGATATAACCTTGGCAGACTAAATTGTAACTTATTCAACTTTGCAATATTATGTTTGAAAAACTTATTGTTTGTACTTAGTGCTTGGCATAAATACATTTAAGGAAATATGTTAATTTCTGATATCACTCTAGGTTTACTTTCACTGTTTTATTATAAAACAGTTTTAATGGATTTGAATGTTTTTTCTTGCTCCAGAAGGAAGCAGTAGCACTAAAGCAGTAAGAGGCTTCCCGTGGTAATCTGTTGTCTGCTGTGCATGCTGTCAGTCAGAGCAGAAACGGATCAAGACTGAGAAACCTAGGCTGCTTCTAATCTGTAAAGTCATTTGTTTTTGTTCGACTTTAAGATGTGGCTGCCACTGGCTTATACTCGAATATGCCCAGGATTTGGTTTCTGGCAGAATATTCTCTGGAGAACATGCTGTGTTGTGTACAAACTTGGCTTAAACTCTAGGCAAGAGAGTGTCATATTTTCAAATGTTATCAGGATTGTGCAGCAAACCACACAAGTATAAAAATCTCAGAAGAATGTAGAGTCTAATGAGGAGGACTACCATTGATTGCTCTCTTTCAAGTGCTGATGGCTTTCTGACAAAAAATTGTCATCTCCACTCTCCCCGTGTTCTTAGCATTAGTATGAGAAGTTTATTTTAGCTAATTAGGTGTTCAATATAATTTCCATTAATGGATAAAACTAAATCCAATTTCTTCTCCAGTGGTTCATGTACGTCATTTCCCATTTTCAGCAAATAATTTTCATCTTCTAAAACAGTCCTTGTGAATATTAATCATTAATGTTTAAGCAAGTGATCAAAACCTGTTCTTTCATTGCAAAGATCTTCAAAGGTTAGAACCTCACAGAGTCAAAGAATTGTTCTGAAACTGGAGCAGTACTGTTTGGTATGACAAAATTAAAGAGACTGAAGGCACTGAAGCATCATCAGCATCATCAGCATCATCAGCACTATAATTCACAAGGAAAAGTAGCGAGCACGTGCTAGAGGGACATTCACATGTAGTTTAAATCTCTTAACTCCAGTTTGCTACAATCTGTCTACAAAAGCATTCATTGTAGCAACTGTTGCAATGCTGAATAAGCAAAAGGAATGTTAAAAAAAAATCATTCAGGCTTTAGGGATTGCACTTGATTGGACTGGTGATTGGACTTTCTTTTGCTCCTTAAAAGCTCAGGTACCACCAGCAGGTGAATGAATTCCATTCTTCATTCTTACAACTTAAAAAAATATTTCAGTGCAATTTTCTCTGTGTTGTTACTATAGCAAGCGTTTACTGTTTACTGTGTTGGCGGTTGTAAGCGTTTAGATGTAAAAGGCTTGCGGTTTTAAGGGTTTAAGGTTGCAACATATTGACTTTCCATACTAAATACTAAAGTGTCCTCTATTAAATAATAATTATACTTAAAAAATTTTCAAACAGTTTTTTTACTCTGATTGCAATGTTAAAATAACATAGTTAAAATAACACAAACCAAATAAGGAAGCTAAACAAATATGAGACTCAGCTAGTGAATCAACACAAACTGATGCAAACACAAGGGTAATTATAATGCATGGGATGAGGAACACTTGACAGGGGGCAAAGAGGGCAGGGCAAGGGGCAAAGGTGGATTAGAATGTAAAAAAACAAAAGCACATGGACAGAGCACATGGGGGACGTAAACAAAAACAGGAAAAACACACGGATGTCACGTGTGTTGGGTTTTGGGCACGCTAGAGGGCGCGCTCGGTCACGTGTGTTGGGTTTTGGGCACGCTAGAGGGCGCTCTCGGTCACGTGTGTTGGGTTTTGGGCACGCTAGAGGGCGCTCTGTTCTGACTAAGCACACCTGAGCCCCTGCGGGCAGGTGTGCATCATTGGGGCTGACTATTTAAGCCCCGATGAGTCAGAACAGAGCGCGGCTCATTAGATAGGCTAAGCCTGCACGTAATGGTGGTTTTTGTCAGTCAGTCAGTCTTCTTGTTTGTTTGTGTTTCCTCCTTTGTTTAATAAACTTCTGTTCTGAACCCCTGGCTCGGACCTGACGTCCCTCTGGTACCACACCACCGTTACAACGGACAACAATCATTACATACAAAAAAAGCTATAAAATGTTCCATATATTCTAAAAAAAAACACACACACACACTTTTAGTTCCCTAAATTTTAAAAAATTTGAATGAGAAAGAGATTTGTGTATCTAAAGGTTTAATGGACCTTGTTAATGTACGATGCTTTGAAGAATTTTATAAAACATATACATTCTTTAGATTCTAAGGGCTGATTTGAAAACTGCTGTTTAAGGACACAAAAGTGGATCTTTTATGGTATCACTCAAAGGACTCTTTTGGCACCATTAATTTTAAGAGTGCATTTTGGGTTCAGTGGGTTTGATCTGCTACGATCTCAGATAAGAAGGAAAATATTTCACTGTGTGTCTTGTTCCCACTGAAAAGTGACACACACTAATTAAGTCAGCTATTCCTCATTTGCCATGAGCAGTCGTCACTTGCTGGGATGAAACCTGTTTTTCGCTCTCATTAGAACCTCAATTTGATTGCTTTTGCCTGCAGCTTGTGATGCTTGAATTGAAAAAGGTGCATTTTATAACATGAACACTTAACTGTGAAACATTTTATTCAAGCCAGGAAGTGAATCTTTTTCAGATGTATAACCAGCAGCTCCATTTAAGAAAAAGAACAAAACCATCAGTGTGCTGTATTTTACAATACATCTAGAAAGGCTGGAACTGGCTGAATGCATCTGATATGTAAACCACATATCTAATAATGTTTGTTAGTTTTTATTGTTTCAAGGATAATATAAGATTGCTCAGTCTGTTGCTAGTCTCTCCTCCATGTATATGTGAGGGCCTGCACAAAGCACAGTCCAATATTTAGGCTTGAGTGTAGGATTTTTTTAGGTATTTTTTTCCTGGCCTAAGAAGTTGACAAAATTCATCAATTGGTAGATAATCAATAGCGGCATAAGCACAGGGTCAACTTTAGTCCTCATAATTGCTTGAGGGTGAATGCTTTCATTTGCTATGAAACATCTTATTAGCACTGTACCTTTAACATTTAACATTGTTAAAAATATTTAAACCACTATATATATATATATATATATATATCCATCCATCCATGCTACCTGTTTAGGACATTCAGCAAGCCCACCTTATGCCTTTTGTACATTAAAAGACAATTTTTATGATTTAATTTGGACCTGATCACAAGTCTATCAACAACTGAGCCCTGCCATAGCTGTGAGAAAGTTTTCTGAGTGTGTAGGGGTACTGCCCTCTTTTACATAATTTATGCACCCATATCTGTGTGACTGAACATTAATTTATTTTGACTCCTTAAATAAGATCTAAGGCTATTAAACCTAGGCAAATCCCATACAATTTTACAGTACAATCTTAAAATGTTAAAACTAATACCAAATTCCCAGTGGTGGAAAGTACTAATGGATGCACTGCTAAAGGGCTTATGGAGTGTGTAGTACTGAAGTTCTTATGTAAGGCAGCTTCAGATGAAGAGCTACCATTTGTGGTCTAGGGACCAAAGCAAACACAGCGCTCAGTAGAAGTGCTACAGTGCAATAGAGACAGGTGAAGTCAAACTAAACCACGCAAGCCTTCTCTTATCTTCCTACACACTGCTCACTCATGACTCCCTACCTCCTGGGGAAATTTGAAGGCTGTATTGTGCCAATGCTGCCTTCGAAGAAATGAGGGAGGTTCTCCGCTGATGATAATCTGGATAAATACTGTAAGACCTCCTTATCTGAGATTAGATCATATCACAGGGCTGTCGTGTGACAGCATTCTTTTCATGCCTCCTGTATGGCATAGGGTTCGGGAGGGAAAAGCTGATGTTCGCTTTGTCTTGCTGCAGTGCTGATGGTCATATAATTAGTGCAATTACTCCAGCCCACTCACACTAACTGAACCTTCTTACATTCCCCTCCTGCACTTAGAGCTGTTGTGTGAACAACAGAGCTCTGATTATAACACATAGTGGTGTGACAACAAGCTGTTATAAAACAAAAACTAATCACATGCTGCGAATGTCACAAAAAAGATCAGTTCAATGGGTAAATGTCCTAGGATGGAAAAGCATTTATTAGTGGTGAATGCTGGGTTGCATTCACCTACACATATACACATACATACACACACATACACACACACACACACACACACACACATATATATATATGTGTGTGTCTGTGTGTGTGTGTGAGTGTGTGTGTGTGTGTGTGTGTGTGTGTGTGTGTGTGTGTGTGTGTGTGTGTGTGTGTCTGCAAAACCTCTTATGAGCAAGATGCAATACCAGGAATAGTTCCTTCAATATATCATTTTCACCTAATTATCAGCTACATAGTACTTGGCTGGATGGAAAAAGGTGTTTCAAGTAGTTGATAACACAGTAAGCCTGAATCCTGCCAGCCAGAACTAAGCATACTAATGACTCCTTCCACTGATTCCCCCAGTTTCAAATAGAAGTCTGAGGTGCTCCAGAGCTGCAGTTGAAGCTCATTGATCCACTTTCCGTGATGTTGACCTTTAGGGAGATAGAAGCACAGTCCAGCTGCAGTGCTCTGTCTCAGACAGAGTCCATCAAACGATTGGACCAAAAGCCAACATGGCTTGCTGAGAGAAATCTTAAACAGAGAAACATATAGCAGAAGCTGTTCTCTACAAGATCCCCCAAAAGCTGCTTACAACTGCTCTACATCACAGAGTGAGTAATAATACATTTTAATATCTGTAAATTAGGATTTATATCTGAATAGTCTCTGTTAACCACAACCATTTATTGACAGATTATATGGAAATATGGATGTTAACCCTTAAAAAGCCCAGGACTTGTATGTGGGTTCAGGCTTCCATTACATTTAAGAATAGCTTAGGCAGTTCATTCTTTTCCATGTGGGATCCCAAAGTGGTTAATGTTTCAATATATATTTACATTTTTTTAATCTCTGATTATTAATTCTGTATGAATAATATATATTTAAATCTCTCACAGTAAAAGGGGTCGGAAATCTTTTTTGAGAACTTCTGGCATAGAGCAACTGTCAAAAATGATTGCTTTAACAATAAAAATGGCCACTTGTGTGTATGCATTTTTGTGTGTATCTTTTCTGAAAGATAAAGACTGAAAGATCACAGACAAATAGCAGTTACCTTGGTAACACTGGGTGCAAGATTATTTGCAATAAAAAATTTGAAGACAGTATTTTTTACCATGTATTTCAGAGAACACTGTGTTTAGCATCTGTCACCAAGAAACAAATAAGGTTCTCCTACATTGGTTTTGTGCAAGCAAAAAAGTGAAAGCAAGGGAGAGAAAAATAGTCCCAGGGGACAGGCCCTGTTATGATAGAGGTATTTATGAGCACGCACTGAGTTGTGGTGGTGTGGTGGAGGAGAGTGACAGTGACGGACGACTGAGCAGATAGCTGCATGCAGGCTGGGCGCCGGCTGGCTCGTTTGAATGGAGATGCCTTCCTTTATTGTGAGAGGGTTAAAGGCTGGGCTCTCATGAAGGCCCATCACTCGCTGGCACGACTCATGTTATATAGTGAGCAGCAGAACAAAGACACTGTCAGCAAAGGCAGAGAAAGCGGGTCTAATATGAGGCTTGGGCCATAAATGCAGTGTGACAGATGCCAGGCCCAGACAGATCCGAGTAAGGTTCTTCTTCACTTTGAGTCGGTGTGTCCCGGCGCATGACAAACACTTTTGGCAATCAGCATGAGTTTGAGGGATGAGCTGAAGGACTTGCTTCCAAGAATAAGGAGACGTCTTCTTTTGGTGTGTGAGAGAATGTTGAGAGGAAGATGCAACAATTTTTAAAAAAATAATAAATGTTTTGTCCCAGCTTCTGTTTTTTGCATATTTGTTCACAAAAACAACCTGAACAAGTCAACAATAAAGCAACCCTGAAACTGTAATCAAGTGCCATACTTATTTTTTCAAGAAGTAAGAAGAAAACACAGGACAAGAAGAACATAATTCTTTTGCAAGTGTCCAAAATAAATTGCAAGAAAACAAGCATATTTTACAAAAACTGCAATTTGACCAGTGATCATTGTGAAATACCAATATGACATGTTTCACTTGTCAAACATTGAGATGAGACCCTGATGAGGTTTGGTAAGAGAGAAACCCTGGCAACATAAATTATATCCACAGATGTCTTGCTCTCCTGGGGTCGTGTCTTCACTTCTGCAGCAAACTTTAGTGTTTCCCACACAGGTGCAGTCATCCAAGACTGATAAATTGACTTTGGTGACCATCAGAATTTATAGATTTGAAACACTATCTTTATTAATGTGTCCAATGGATATTGCTACTTAGGCTGCTTCCACCTGCTGCTATCAGTAGTAGCTTGCACTTGTGACCTCTAAGGAAATGGGTTCAGTTATTTTCATCTTAACTTTGTCTACAAAACTGCAGATTGTTTTATTGAGTAAAAGATGAGTAAAAAAAATATACCCACAAAAAGAATTAAAGAATGACCAAAGTGATGCTAAGGCAAGCATTTCAGTTTCCAGAAGAACCGTTCAATAAATGGTTCTTTCAATGGCTGCTTTTTCAAATTAAATGTCAGATACAGGAAATTAAATGCGTATTATGGACTATTAAAGTATACACAACTTGCATTGTATAAAGGTTCTTAAACAGTCTAAACAACTGCAGGCCCAAGACCATTTAGGACCCTCTATATTTTAATTACTACTAGTATTTGTCTTATATATTAGCCGAATACTAGCCGATAGTCTTGCTGTTGCATTTAATTACCAAAAAAAAACAAACGAAAGAAATAATTATCATCACCATCACAATTTGTCAAATGTCAGCCCTCAAAGTCATCTTAATATTTAATGATTAGTGAATCTTTATTTTTACTATTTAAACAATAAAATGTTATAACCTTGTGAATAATCCCTAACTGCTCATATAGATTCTAACCAAGAACCAAACTGTCTGTCCTGCAGTTGTATTAAGGCAGGTAATCACGTGAAGAATGAATAATTATTCTTCTCATAACCAGACATCACGTAGGAGGATTTCCATCTTATTTATATCCCATCTTATTGGCATACACCCCTAATCAGTCTTCAAAGGAATTTCAGCTTCCTGCATTGGAAAATGATTAAAGGTAATCGACTCCACATCATGCATTCTCAAATAGATGGAGCTTTATTGATTTCATTTGCATAACTCTAATTTAATCTAAGATTCACATTGGAGCAGGAGACAAATAATGTCTGAACATTGTATTTATGTCACAAGGCTTCACTTTGGCTTTTTGTCTCTACAACAAAAATGTCAACCACTTTGGGACAGAATACATACATATGCCTTACAGAATTATACTGTAACTGTGCTTATTGCAGAATTTCAGATTTATATTAAAGCATATGTCTGCAGTTGTTTGATTAGTAACCTGTAAATTATTTGTGCCTTTCTTCGATTACTAAGTGAATCTTCTGAGGCTCAGATTTCCACACTTCTGCCGCCAAATCAGTGCAAGCAGAGTACTATCTCCTCAGAGTGAATAGAAAACTCCTATCAATCCTCAGCATGTAATTCATTCATCAGCCAGCTTTAGCAGAGGAGCTCTGGAAATATGATAGGTGGTGTTTACGGCTTCAAACAGCCTTACATCACAAGCTGTAGAAAGGAAAGGCGAGGCAAAAGAAGAAAAGAGGGAAGTCTGTCATGTCACTTTTGGGATTTGTCTTCATTCATTCTTCTTTATCTTGCGCTCTGTGACAAGCTGACAATGATATTTTGTGGCCCCGAACACCTCTCCACATAATTGCTTCTTTCCCCAGCACCTATGAAGAGAGTCAACCTTCCCCAAAGAGTCGCACTGAGCTTCCTTGATACAACAATTCAAGAAGTTGGGATGACCACACACTAATGAAGTCTAGCACCAAGCTGCTTAACTGTGTTTGACCTTAGAAAAGGGGTATTCACCTCCTGTTTTGGAGGCGCCCTGAAAAGCTACATTTTTTTCAGCTCCAACTCACTTATTAAACTTATTGAAGTCATTAGCCAAATTTCCTGAGGTCACCTGGCTATGCCCAGTACTCTTGAAAAGAAAGAATTCTTAATGGTTATTAAAAGGATGCATGGTACATCACCTTTAGATTAAGTTCTTCAAGCCTGAACTTTGTTCCTCTGTTCCTTCACATTAATCGTAGCAAGAGCCATAGCCTCTTTAAAAAGCTATCAATTTATCCATCCAAAATTTGTCCTTCAGTGTGGTCACTTCAAACATTTATTTTTGCTTTTTTATTTTAACCGAGGTGGTTATTACAGAGCACAGTAGATTTTACATAAAGAAAAGCAAAGCCCAAATCAATGCCTGACCTTGTTTGGTCACTAGCTCATATGTTACCTTGTCAAGGTAGTCTAACTAGTGCCGATCTTTTGACAGTTCGGGAAAAGGTTTCTTTCAAGGCAGGCTCTGATATGTACTTGGCACCTATCTCATCTGCCCTTTGAGAAGACGTCCACAAAGGCTCCACTCATTCTATAAGAAACATGAGACCCGTTTTAAGAACAAAAATTGTTTGATTAGGAATAACTTCAAGGTGGAAGAGCAATAAAAACAGTACACACATATACACCCCATATTAGCCCTGGCAGCCCACAGTAAGCATGATTGGCAAGTCTTGTGAAAATGATGGATAGAAGCTCTAAATGCTCTGCCGCCTGTTATACTTACAGAGCAAATAGCCACTTCCAGTAACAAGACAAACAGTGAAAGAAAATGGAAAAAAAAAATCCAAAAACCTACAGCTAGAGGGGAGATCTTTCTGTCTCTGCTGATGTGTCATAAATAAAAAACCCATTATTTCATAAGGCACACAATGTAACTTCAGTAAGTGGAAAACAGGCAGTATAACTGCCAAATATGTAGGATTTGTAAGTGGTTGGGATCCATTATGTTGTTAAAGAAAAGTGCTTTTTCTTAATGATGTGCTTATGGTATTTGTGTGTTCATATATATATATGGGGGGGGGGGGGCTGCTGGAGTCCATCCCAGCTCACACAGGGCAAAGGACGGGGACACACCCTGGACAGGTCGCCAGCCTATTGAAGGGAGGAGCGAACTGACGGGGACGGCACCTTGCTCAAGGGTACCTCAGGGCAACCCACCAGGAAGGGGTTTGAACCCACAATGCTCTGATCCGGGGCCAACTCCCTAACCACTAGGCCACAGCTGCCCCAGAGCTATATATACATATACATATTTACAGGCCAATTAGCAAGAAAGAAAGAATATGAAAACAGAAAGACAACCTTATACACAGAGAGCATATAATAATAATAATAATAATAATAAATTAAAAATGAATAAATGTAAATATAAATGCAATATAATAATATTATCATTAATAATAATAACAATAATAAATGAGTAATAATAATAACAATAATAAGGATTATAATAATAATAATAACAATGTTGCACAGAGATCACAACACATGTTTAAAAAATGACCACATATGGATAACAACTCTATGCAGCATTTCACTTTATGTAATGTGTCACAGCCCATTTGGCCGAGTAACACAGATAGTCTGAGAATCTACAACTTGGGATAAAGGTGAACAGGCCACCATCACGTTATTGGTAGTGATGTTTTTCAAAGAGGTTCAGCGTAGCCAGTGAAAGGCAGGTAAAACCATACAGATGAGAAAAATTTCAGACAAAACGTAATCTTTGTAACTGTTTTAGGACAGAAGCATGTACAGTACTGTGCAAAAGTTTCAAGCAGGAATGGAAAAAATGCTGTAAACAAAGAATGCTTTCAAAAATGGAAGTGTTATTCATTTATTTTCATCAATCAACAAAATGCAGTGAATGAACAAAAGAGAAATCTAAATCAAATCAATATTTGGTGTGACCACCCTTTGCCTTCAAAACAGCATCAATTCTTCTAGGTATACTTGCGCATAGTTTTTGAAGGAGCTCGGCTGGTAGGTTTTTCCCAAACATCTTGGAGAACTAACCACAGAACCACAGACACACTGGATGATGTTGAGATCAGGGCTCTGTGGGGGCCAGAAGAACTGATGCTGGTTTGAAGGCAAAAGGTAGAAACACCAAATATTGATTTGATTCAGATTTTTCTTTTGTTCGCTCACTTTACATTATGTAAATTGATAAAAATAAACAATCATTATTTATATTTCTGAAAGCATTCTTTGTTTATAGCATTTTTTCACACCTGCCTAAAACTTTGCACAGTACTGTATAAACCTATTAACTAAAGTTAATGTGTGGCTTCAATTTATGAATGAACGAGATTGCAAGGCCCCTTATTTAAGAAGACGTAGGAACAACATAATAAAGTCATGGACATACATTAGTAAAGCATGGGAATTAAATTTCACAACTTAATTAACTTGTTGCCAACTTAATTAACTTGTTCCTGTTGGTTGATAAAAATTTTGTTTAATTTTTTGAGTAGCTAAGATTATGCTTTCTGCAGATTAACAGGGAACTACAGGCTTCATCAAAAGTCAGGAATCACCAAAAAACCTATACAATGCTTTATTTAGATTGTGTAGTTGGTAGCTGTGTTAAAATCTCATTGATATACTTACTGGTCCTTTACATCATAGTTAATGAGATTGTGAGAGAATGAAATAATGGAACTGATCTAATATTTAGAGTCTTACGAATATTTATATATTTTCTGACTTTTGATCCTCACTGTATATGTAGTCACTGAGTTTAAGGTGCTGTTTTGCACATTTCGCTCCATAAACATCGTCATTACAAACGTGTTGGAATACAGAGTTCAAAAAATATAATGTTTATTGTCCAAAGTAGTTTGCATCTCACCTTTGATAAACTCACAAAATATCAACCCTATAAACATATTAAGTCAGAGTGTAATCCATTTGAATGCAGTGATTCAGGAATGCCCATTGAACCAGATGCTCATGGGTTCCTTTGAATAGAGCAGATGGTATTTCAATCTTTGCCTTTAGATGAGATACAATATAGGGCTGTGACCTTCTTCTGCCCTATACGAAATCTTTCATGAAACACTTCTGAGCTGCACCCTCCCAACTGAGAGCAGTGGTACTCCCATGATATCCCCAAATGTCATCTTTGATGCATAGATACAGTGGCCCAGTGGAGTGAACAGATTACACCTCTGATAACTAAGGCCTAGAAATTTCTCTAACCATGCTATAGCATGAGGTTGCCAGTGGAGTCACAGTGCAGACACAGACATGAACAACCATCCCAGGAGTTACACTGAGGTGGCAATTTAGCGTTTCCATTACAACTGATATTCAAGTTTTTGGACTGTGGCAGAAAAACAGAATACCTGAATGTTCTTAAGCATGTTTATCGTAAAACCAGAATTAGGATGAATCTTTGGGTGTGGTCCAGTAAATGAATAAATACACATCATTTGCTACTGTACACAAAGGAAGCCTCATCCTTAATATTATCCACAATAACCATCCTTGAAGACAAGCTTTTGAGCATAACTCTGTCCAGCCGAACTTGTAATAGCACAGCCCACAAAAGTGCAGCAATGAGAGCATGTACTAAACTAAGCATGAATGTCTGTTCGAGTGAAGAAGGAATACTATCAGCATGCGTGAAGCAACCTACCAGTCACACGCCCATTCAGCCTAAAGAAGAATCCCACCCATCCATGCTGAGATTGCAAAGACTTGACTTAGCTTAGTTTGAACTAGTTTTTGAAGCAAACAGAGCAGTGAATGAAGGTTGTATATTCATACCAGTTTTAAAGACCCAGAAGCAAAAAGAACCTGCTTTACTCTGATTGAAAAATAGATGTAAAAAAGAACAATGTCTGGTTTTTGGTACATAAAGTAACAGAGGCTTCAGCAGACAGATGCTTTAAAATGCACAGACAAGGGCATACAAGTTTACAAGCAATCTTTCCAAGGCAAAAGTGAGTAAAACCACAGCATGTTCACTATGAATAAAAATGACAAACGGCCAGAAAATTCTTTTGGCTTAATTTTTGTTTACATGTCAAAGGTCACATCACTTATCAAACACTATATGTTTTTTCCACTAAATAAATCCAATTACAAGTATTTTTCATTATCAGAAATTGCAGGTATTGTCTAATTAGTGAAATTGTTTGAATAATGAGTATATATTCTTTGGTAGGATCCTGTGAGTCTTTTGTATGGCTGAAGCCATGTTACCAAATGAATGTGCTGAGCCACGCAGAAGAAAAAAAATCCTTCTTAATCTGTTAGTCACACAGTCTATTTAATTATCTGCTTCTCCAGATGATCCCCCAGTCCCTGCTTTATTACTGTGTGGATAAATGCATCCAATTAATGGTCAATTAATTCAAGGTTCACTCCTGCAGGTCGTATGCAGGGCTGTTAATCATGTGACTCCATATGACTTGCTTAGGCTGGAGACCATGAGTTTGGTGTGTTCATCTCTTTGGGCACTGCACATGCATTAATATCAGTCTGACAGCAGAGAAATTGTCTTGTAAAGATATTTAGTTTAAAAAATAAAAAGGCAATTCAACTTCAATCTGTTCATATGTTACAAAAAATACCATCTATTTTTTCTGAGGATGAGATCAAAGACCACATGATCGATGACTTAAAGAGAGTAGAACATTGCAATGAAGAGTTTTGGTTAATGTTGAGGGCCAAAAATAGTTTTGCTAGTAGAGCTTCCATGGAAAGTTTGAGGGAGATAACAGATAAAGCGCATTGCAATAATTTTAAGCATCTTTTACGGCCATACATGAAAACACTAATAAATAAAATAATTAAAAAAAAATAATATGATAAGGCGATCAAACTAGATTCGAGAATTTTACTTTGCTGCTAATACAACTATTAGCAGTAGAAGGAATTTACAAATATGCTGTATTACATTTCTAAAGAGGTTTTTCTGGAATCTTTAAAAACACAGGAAAACTATTTTATTTTTTGATTCTTCAGTGTCTTACTGTCTGCTTCTTCAGATGACACTGCATCCTCAGACCACAGACTGGAAAGCTGGTTGTCCAGCTCAAACCATATTGAGCTCTTTATTTAGGTGGTTTAAACATGTGTATTAGGACACAGTATGACTTCTTATAAAAAACAACAACATCAGAGATTTTATTTTTTTTTGCCAGCTACTCTGGTTAATTATGATGGGTCTGGTTAAGCTGACCCATCATAATAGAACTATCCCTTTAAGACAATTAATTTACAGTGTGTCCATATTGATAGAATAACTGCAATGTGTTATGTGTTGTAAAACTTCTGAATTATTTCATTGTGTTTGTTATGAATGACATTTGCTTTTGCTGTAAATTTTGGTGTCATTAACACATTCAACACCATGCTGCTTTTGATTTTTTTTTTCTTCTTATATAAAGATCCTAGAGGACTTTTTGCAGGAAAGGATGTACAAACTAAAATTATATTGTAAAAGTGCCTTCAGAGTCCATCAATCCCCAAGCTCCTCTCTCTCTGTCTCTCATTTCCCTTTTCTCACCAACTAACAGCAGGTCTAGAGAAGACATATCACCTATACAGATAATGAACCTTTGCAATATAGTGAGCAGCAAAGGTGCAGAATGACGAGGAGAAAGTCAGTCAGTTTCAGTCTGAAAGCCCTTTTGAATGTTCCAGTACTGTTCCAGAGAACTGATCCATCAGTTTATAAGAGACTTTCTCCCGCTCTGCTGATGCTTAGCTGTATATTAGAGAGTAAATAATGCAAAGCTCCACATACTGTAGTGTAAATAGGATGCAAAACGGAGGACGCTCACTGCTTCACTAAAAAGTCATCCTATGGAAAATGCCTGGCAATCAAATTGCACCTTGAGAGACATTTACTTAAGACCAAGCCCAGGAATCAGTGTAGCTGACAAGCTTGCATATTATACTGAAATAAGGGTTCAAAGAAAATCAAATGCAAAAAATATGCTCTTAGCTAAAGGCAGTGTGTATGCTAAGCATCAGAGTTTGCATTTAGTAAACTTAGAGTAAAGCATGAGACTGT
The DNA here is from genome assembly GCA_017165825.1 of Hepsetus odoe. Lineage (NCBI taxonomy): Eukaryota > Metazoa > Chordata > Actinopteri > Characiformes > Hepsetidae > Hepsetus > Hepsetus odoe. The sequence goes on from CM029382.1 coordinate 11,532,709, forward strand.
AATGCCACTGCTTCAGCAGCACCTGAGCATACCATTAGATGATCAGCTTGTGAACAATACCCCATGATTGCTGATCGTTTGCTTCTGTATAAACATGAATAGTGTTAAAAGCAAAATGTTTAGTAAAGCCTTTTTATTCCCTAAGTAAGTTTCTTAAAGCTAATGTTGCTAAAAATGAAAGCAAGGTGAATGTACACCAGTTAGTATGGTGTAAACTGAGTTTTACTGTATCTTGTTTGACTGAGCAGTTATTGAAGGGAGATCACTACACATGTTAACATGATTGATAAAGCTATTCCTTTAAATGTTTAAATGTATGTGTTTATGTGTGTGTGTGTATGTGTGTGTGTGTGCGCGTGCGATATGTGTGTGCGTGAGGCACTAATTAAGTGAACAGCAGGAGAGGGGAGAGTGATTTCTATCTGTTGTGTCTCTCTGTAATCCCCCACTTCGGCATTCTGTAATGTCATCTACTGGCAGTAATACTTCCACTTCCAGACACTCTGCAGCCTGGCAGCAAACTTACACTGGAGTGCAAACACCACACACTCACACACACATATAGATAGTGCTGGCAAAGGTAAACATATACCAAATAGAAATATATATTAATATATATATATATATATATATATATATATATATATATATATATATATATATATATACACATATATACATATATACATATATATATATATATATATATATATATATGAGTTAGCTACCTAGCTTTGCTGCTGTCTAGACAGTTTTCTAACTATGCTGCCTAAAAATACTATATACCGGTATGGGGAGTAGGATGTGGTATTTAAGGCTCACACAAAGTAGATTTAAGGTGAACCGCTGCCACACCTCCCCAGTCTCTCTGTAAAAAAAAAATATATATATATATATATACAGAAACATGGTATGCTTTCAGTATTCATTTTCTTTTGTCTTATTGAAATCTATATTTGTAGTTGCATAAATCTGAGAGCCGGAGAACTCTGGGAAAAGGTTGTCGCTTAGTTTTCACACTTAATCTTTCCCTCTGTTTGGACTAGTATCCCAGTCATTGTGGCAGAAAAACATCACCACAGCATAATGCTGCCAACACTATTGTTGACTAGGGGATAGCATTAATGAGGTGATGCTCAGTGCCTGGTTTACTTCACACAAGCCATTGGGAATTGTGGCCAAACAGTTTATTGTTCATTTCATCAGACCAGAGTATTTTGCTACTCAAGGTCTTAGAATCATTTGGCACGCTCCCAGCAGGCTGTCATGTTCCTTTTAGTGAGGTACGGCTTCCGTCTAGCTACTATTACTGATTGGTGGAGTGCTACACTGGTGTTGTTCTTCTTTAAGGTCTTCCTGTCTACATAAAAGGACTTCTGGACCTTATTCAGAGTGACAAATGAAAGATATTTGGTGATTCTAAGTGTCTTTCATTTGAGAATGATGAAAGTTTTCAATGCTACAGGAATTTTCTTGTATCCTAAAGACCTCATATAGACCTCCTTTATAGGTGTATGTCTTTTCACTTGTGTCCAATTAATTTATTTGGGCCCGGGGGACTCCAGTCAAACTGTAGAATCTCAAGGACTGTTGATAGAAGTAGGGTGATGTTAAAGCATGCATATTAATAAAAACATGCTTTCTTCTTCAGTGTAATAACATCAGCAGTGTAACAGGTTGAGAAGCTAGTTCAGAATATTAACAGGCCAATTGCATACAACCCTTTACTATAAAGTGTGTCGCACTCATGACTTTTACCCAACAAATAGAAAGATGACTTAAAATCAGCTGAGGATATATACACAGTGTAATGGTGGCAGGGTGCAGGTAGGATGTCAACGCTGAGCCAGGGATCAGGAACAAGACTTTATTACTCATGGTAATGAAAACAAAACATAAGAAACTACAGAATCACAATTAACTTTAAGGCTAAGCCTTCGTGAATGAGCCGCGCTCTGTTCTGACTCATTGGGGCTTAAATAGCCGCCCCAATGAAACACACCTGTGCCTTCATGAGCTCAGGTGTGCTGAGTCAGAACAGAGCGCCCTCTACAGTACCAAAAACGAAACCTAACTGTGACACACAGTCAAGTTAAAACTAATACCAAGTAGCCTTAAAACCTTAAACAATTAAGCATCCAAGGCTAAAGCATGCACCGCATTACCACATTATTATCACAGCACCACACTAGGCATAATATTTATTTTTATGTTTCAATAATAATGGATAATCGTTGTAGTATTTTGGAATAAGGTGTTTAAGTAAAGTAAATTTTAGAAATGGGGTTCAAAACAATGCCCTCTATTCTGTTTAATAGTCAGGTCTTTTTGTTTTTGCAGCAAGGCTTCCCAAAGGCCCTTCTTCACTTCTTTTTGCTGATGTTTTAAATTCAAAATGCTGCTGTGCTAAGCAATGAATAGAGCATAAATGGCAGAGATTGTCTTGATTTTCTTCTTATTTGATTGGGTATGCTTGTAATCGATCAGGGCATAGTGTCACATTAGATGAAAAAGTAAAGTTATTATCTTGTGACAGAAATGTAAAATATTTAAAATGTAAAAATTTAAAAGCAGAAGCACTGCTGGCATGAAGCACATTATTACACCAAAAAGTAGCACCTTAGCACTTACAGCAAGCATTACATAAACACCATAACAATTGGGTCCAGACCCAGCCTGTGAACACAGTGAATCAACACAAACCGTTAAACGCTAAGATGTCTCTCTATCTGTATATTTGCCTACACATGACACAAATGGTTCATGACATCAGTTCTGTTGCAACATAATGCAATAGGTGTACAATGCCTTGTTTACCTGCCTGCATCCTTGGCAGAACAGTTTTGAAGATGTCTGTAATTAAGCAAAGTCTTCTCCCAAACAAGTAATGACTGCAGACCAACCTAACAGAACTGGGCTATAAGTAATGAGAAGTCTGCAAGTTATAAAAGCTTTAGCTTAGGAACCAAAATGAAATTAAAAAATGAAATGAGCGCTCTCATTTCCACATTGATTTAGTTTGTTACACATGTGTTTTAGTAGGCGTATTATGTGGCCTGTTAATGTTTGGCTGTCGTGACACTGTTTATTGTCACATTGTGAGCCCAGTCACCATTCTGAAGGATCTGAAAAATGCCCTGCTCTATTACATGCACTAATTGGGCCTGTGCAATTGATACAATGCTATTGCCGAGAGAGCGCTTGGATTTCAGCACAGCTGAGCGGCTACCTGTCCTGCTGTAATGCTGGATAAAACATGGAAAAAAGGAGCAAAAAAAACATTCAAAATCTGTGGCCAAAGGCATTTTGTCTCCCATAGCATCCTGCCAGCTCAGTCCCTGTGCCCATTTGTCAACAGATATGTCCAATCGCTCACTGCCAGCCGGGCAAATCAGCACCTTGTCACTTTGGAAATGACAATTTGAGTCCCAGTCAAACTCGGCAGCCCTGTGCGAGTCTTCAGTTGACAGGCTCTGCCTCAAAGCCGGTCGCAGAATGAGGGGGAAAAAAAGAGAAATAATAATAAAGCTTGAGCAATTTGGCCATGCAGGGTATCCACTGACAGTCTATTAGAGTATAAAATGGCGGAGATTGGCTTTGTGATGGAGAGATGGCGGCTAACATCCAATAAGTAGCGACAGAGTGGTTTTGCACGTCTACCCTGTGCTAAAGCTTGCCGTGTGTGACAGGCTGGTGCACTAGACAATCATCTGTCTGTACTGGCTCCTAAATTAAAACAGCATTGATTATTGATATGCATGCAGATGTGTTTCACAGTTTACAAACATGCTTTCTTACATGCATGAGCACATGTATTCAAAGAAACACACAAAGATGCACATGTAAAGATTTCTAAACTGTCTTTCTCAGGCAAACAGACTTGATAAAGACAGCTGCAGGTGAGATTAAGCCATTATCATGTCTGCCACCACCAACACCTACTGTTTTCAGGCAGAAATCAATGGCATATTTTCAAGTGTTGCTTCTATGCTGACGGCTATATTAAGGGATTGGGAGCATTTGTGTGTGTTTAAAAAAGTGTGCTAATTAAAGAACTTAGTTAAAGTGCTTAAATTTCCAGAAAGTTGCCATTTTCCAGCTCCAATTTGAAACAAGAAAGTTACAAAACCACAAAGTAAAACTTTTCTAAAAAAAAATGGTGGGGAAGTGTTTCTCAAATTTCATTGTAATGCAAGAATGACCAACAACAAAGGTCAAGAAAGATCTATGTTGAAAATCTACAGCTGATTTGCCCTGTTTGTGATAAACAGGACCTCTTAAAGGCCTTTTGAGAATGAATGAGAACACAACATGGCAATGCATATGAACACCAACAAATATCTGATTAGTTAAAAGAGCATGAAGGACCTCGACTTGCTCAGCAATATGCTTACAACAGCTGCTTCTACAGAATTCTTTACATCCTTCTTTGATCTTGAAACAAAGCAGACCAAATGATAAATGTGTCCCTGCTGCCTCCATTACTGGTCAGAGTTATCTCTTAAACCTTTGAGAAGGGTCATTGATTAGCGCTTAATTACCATCAGACATTGTCTTAAAACATGGTGCGCCATTGATCACGCTTCATTCTATTGTACTTTCAGAATTACTGCATCATGGTCCTATCCGCACTCCTTTATTTGTCACCACGGTCTTTCTTTTTGCCTTGAATGCGAAAGCATGTGTTTCCAGCAACGATTCCTTGAGTGATATATATATTTTCAACTAATGCTATACTGGATTGATCTTCCTTTTGTGAGGTACTTGCCAGGCTGTCATCCATTTTGAATCAAATTACTATCCAACGTTGGATGTCCTTGAATATTTGAAGGTGGCAAAGCACTTTTCATAACAAATAAATCTTGCCATTAATCATTGGTTTGAAAAGCGGCATAATCTATACCGAGTAGCTTTTCAAGGACACCCAACTTAGTAGTAATTAAGTCAGTTCAATGAAAGAAAGGGCTTCACTGTGCTCAGATTAGCTCTTTGAAACAAGGCTGAAATCTGAGGAGAATTATTTATTTAAAACATACATAAAATGCATTAAATGAAGTTTCTCTTTTAGTTGGTATTGACATTTCTATACACATAGACCTGTGCATGCATCTATAGGTTTACTTTGCTGTAATTCAGTGTTTGTTCTGTTCAGTGTGGTCAATGAACTCATAGTTAAACAAGAGACCTCTCTATTGTTCTCTGTCTTTTCAGTCCATTCCTGGAAAGACAGAGCATGAAGAAAGCACTGAGGAATGCTTGTATCTGCAGTAATTTAAAACCCTTTTTGTGAAATCTGGACATCAGGACCCCTATTTTCAGATTTTTGTTTTGGCCTAACTTTGTCAAAATGTCTTGAACAAGAACTATTAACCTGTCATTATCCTACTTACAAGCTTGTTAAAGTAAGCAAACTTTACTGATAAGCAAACCTAAGGTATATTCACAAGTTATGTTGGTATGCTACAGCAATGCAAGGTATCAACATATATACAGTACTGTGCAAAAGTTTTAGGCAGCCAAAGAGAAATGTAAATCAAATCAGTATTTGGTGTGACCACCCTTTGCCTTCAAAACAGCATCAATTCTTCTAGGTACACTTCCACACAGTTTTTGAAGGAACTCGGCTGGTAGGTTGTTCCAAACATGACTGTGTTTCAGCCTCTGTGTGACACTGATAATCATCAGCACCTGTTTAGTAAAACTGGTTGATCAGACACCGACTATAATCCTACAAAATCCCTGACTTTGTGCAAGTGTACCTAGAAGAACTGATGCTGGTTTGAAGGCAAAAGGTAGTAACACCAAATATTGATTTTATTTAGATTTTTCTTTTGTTCGCTCACTTTGCATTTTGTAAATTGATAAAAATAAACAATCATTATTTCTATTTCTGAAAGCATTCTTTGTTTACAGCATTTTTTCACACCTGCCTAAAACTTTTGCACAGTAATATATTACAATATGTCTATTCTTAATGCAGTTATACTGCTATACCTGTGACTGTAATGGTGGGGTGTCATGGGCTGGACATCAATGCAGAGCCGAGAGCTTCAAACTGAACTTTAATAACTGATATAATGTGCACAGAACTCATAAACTACACATACTGAAAATAACATGTGCAAAAGATAACATAAATAAACACAAAGCTAAGCACACAGAATGACCAGCGCCCTGCTCTGATTCATTGGGGCTTATAAAGCCAGCAGAGCGCCCTCTACTGTCACAGAACCCCCTCAAAGGTACCAGTCTTGGGATGCCAAACCTTGCCCTCACAGAGCAGGGCCAAAGAGGGGAGGAGATTAAACAAAAGCCTAACAAAGTCCAAACGGTCTACTTCAGGACCAACATATGCCCTGCTGCCGCAGTCCCTGAAGCCCCACCCTTTTCCAGCGGGCTAGCTTGGACATTGTCCTTGAAGCCCCGCCACCTCCAGCAGGCTTGTACATTGTCCCTGAAGCCTAACTGGAACAACGGCGCCCACGTTCTGCCTTCCTGGGCTGATTTGAACGACAGAGCCGAAACTCCGCCTTTCCAAGCTGACACAAATGTGGACACCCTTTTACCGCGGGCCTCACGACTAGTTAGCAGGTTGGGATTTCACTACTTATTGGAAATAACCAGACAAATCACTCCAACAACTAAGAACAGCCATGCACCACCACCCAGCTATTGCTCTGTCAATCCTTTCTGCGCCTGGGTGGGGTGTTGTGGGCTGGACATCAGTGCTGAGCTGAGAGGTCATTACAGAATGACATTACAAAATTACAGAATTTACCATACTATGCACAGAAACAGAAATGAAGCAAATAGCAAACAGGTGTGCTCTCACAAGAGCCATGCAGAGCACCATCTAGTGTTTCAGAACACCCAAAAAGGTGCCACTCCTGGGGCACCAAACCCTGCCGCACCCAGAGCAGCATTAAAAACACAAACAAAAAATCCATTTGGTCCATTGCAGGACCAAAGTATGCCCTGCTTTCACCACAGTCCTCCAAACGGGTGTTTGGATGCAGGCCCCAAAGCCCTGTCGCTTTCTCCTGACGAGCTGGTTCTGGACACACATCTCGAGATGCCGACTATTTCCTCCAGCGGGCGTGAACACAACCATAAAGGGACATCGTCCTTCTTTATGAGCTTGGGCATAGTCATTATTCTCCCGCTGTTCCTCAACGAGCATGGACCGTGACCCCCAGGTTCCTCATCTTCTCTGACAGATGCCCACACGGTTTTCAATGCCCCACTTTTCTCCAGCAGGCTTATGCAGAAGACCCTCCTCACTGAACGGACTGGAGCGTGTTCACCTGTGTCTTTCCCAACCTGGCGTAGTGGCTTGTGGCAAAACCCTGTCTTCCCAGGACGGCCTGAACGTCCTCGCTGACATCCCATCTTCCCCGGTCAACGTCAATGACGCAACAACGGCATCAATCTGCCCTTCCAAGTTGACCTGAACGACCGCGCCGAAACCCCGTCAGCATAAGCTCACGTAGGCAACCGTGCAGTAGTCGCGTCTACCCAGGCTGACACAACCGACCGCGCTGAAGCTTTGTCCAACATGAGTTAACATGAGTAACAGCGCCAGCACCCTACCCACCTAGGCTGTGCCTGGTTTCCTACCTGGGCTAGCGTGGGCAACAGCCCCGGTGTCTCATCTACCTGGGTTGCCTCGTGTACACGGCAGATGTCTTGAATGACCCTTCCTCATCTACTCCAAAACAAGTCCCCCTCCAAGTGAATGTAGCTGGATTTGGCGACACCTTGGCCCTTGCCAGCAGGTAAGCAAATGGTATGGAAACTTGTCTTGCACCACGCTCCTTCCATGAGCTTGGCTTTCCGCCCTGGTGGTCGTCTATTGGTGGTCGGTCGGTCTTTCTGTAATGATGGTGGCGGTGTCGCGTTCTGGACATCAGGGCTGAGCCGAGAAGTCATTACAGAACGTAAAAGCTTTATTTACCATACTGTGCACACTCAAAACACAGACACGTACAGATTTGACACATACAGATTAACAAAGACAGACGCTCTGCTCGTGCTCTATGGGGCTTTTAAAGCAAACCCCAAATGAAGCACACCTGTTAGCCGAATGCCAAAAAGGCGTGCTCTCAAAAAAGCCGTGCAAAGCGCCACCTAGTGTTACAGTGACTGGCTGCTGAGGACTTGAAAATTATATGTCCATTGGTGGTAACCTTGGAAACTGACTAAAATGAAACCATTCACGTCTATTTGTTAATCATAATTTACAATTGAACAGTTAAATTGTGTTACATGAAACATGAGTGGTGCTTTTCTTTTCCCTGAATAAGCCATGACAACAGACACTTCTGCTGCCTGTTCCTATTGTAGATATGTTCATTGCTGATTTTCTCGAAGTAACCTAAGAAGACATTTAAATGCCAGCAGGGGATATTTCAGCTCTGGCCTACAGCTTGCATCGCTGCTGTGGATGTACACATATATGGTACATGTACCATGCAAGTCTATATATATCACAGCCTGTAATGCTCATGTGTGTCCAGATTGAAATAAATAAATAGTGAAAGTATTGATTACACACAATGGATTGTACTGTGTGTAATTGGAGAACAGGCATTTCAGCGCACTCTCTCATGGGAGCTCTTTTTCTTTTGAAAAGAGGAATGAAGCAAAACATACCCCTAGACCTAGATTAAGAGCTACTGTCATCCCCATCCCAATATTATTTATTATTTAAGTGTTTAGTGGAAGCAATGTTTCTTCAATACCTTGATGGAATATACATGACAAGGGGAGCCATTACTGCCATATCAATGATTAGCAAATAAGCAAAAATATTGGTGCTGTGCATTGCTCAGTTAGATATACAATTATCTGTAGTTTATTTTCAGTTTTAATGTTATTGGTAGATATAAACAGATACATTTTTAAATCAGTGAGACTCGATTTTGTACAAATAACTGGATTTTTTTAATGAACTTTACATGAGCTATGCATGACCTGACATTTATTTTAATTATAATTTTTAAAATAAATGTTAAAGCTTAATTTTTTAAATATATACATATATTTATAGTACAGGCAAAATGCATAAAGCTAAATAAAGAGCAAAATGTTATACAGCTTTGCTACAAATGTCTGTAACCTAAAAACTCCTCGCCAGTTTGCACTCTAGTCTTTGTAATTATTGAGTAATAAGCCATGGGGTCTTTAATCAAGGCCTTAATGCAAATGTAAAGATTATTTAAAACTGATATTATAAGAAAATATTAAGATACTGAATTTTCTACTAAAACCACAAACCAGCACAAAATATAATGCAGTGATAAAATAAATGCAACACAGTATAATTGCAGAAGTGCAAACCTCCCACTTTTTCCAGTATTCTACAGATGGCTCCAGCTTCTGTTTTCTGTACATTTATGGCAGCAAAACAACTGAACAACTGCAGAAAGCTTGCAGTTCTTGTCTCATGCTGAAATAAGGGCCCCTGAGCTCACCCAGTCATTTCGAAACAAATGCAGCAAAAAAAAAAAAAAAAACTTTAGATGAATGCAAATATGTACCCTTAGCTAAAGTGATATTTCAAAGGAGAATGCTTTTGCTTAGGTTGCATATACAAACTATTATTTAGAGGTTTGACATCTTAAAGAAACTTACACTTATTGCATTAATGAATTCTTATCATTTGACTTTCATTATATGCAAATAGAGCACCTAGCATTCAATATGCAAAGTGAGTCACATATATATGGTACAAACCATTTGTAAGATCCAATTCCAGATCTTTCTAATGCTTTCCACCACACACACACACACACACACACACACACACACACACACTTACCCTTTCAGACAACCTGCCAACCCATACACATTCATAAGAATACAGAGTAGAGTAGAAGCAAAGACCACAGCATGATTTTTTGCTCAAGGCAAAATCAGACCTGTTTTGAAAGAAAGTAACTACATAATACTGAATCCCCTCATTGTAAAATTTCTTGGAGTCTGTTTCTGTGCCTTGAAGTGGCAATAGATCCCTCCATTCTCCTTAGGGCAAAGACTGTACAATTATGGAGCAACACCACACTGAAGTTCACTATGCTTTTTAATAGTGAATTGAAAGGCAAGCAATTAACCTAAATGTTTTGTATGTGCAACGTTAAGCACAGATGATTCCTGTCTGCTCCTCAAGGTCCATTACTTTCTGCAGAGTGGGCAGCAATAACAGGAGATTGACTCTAGGGCATCTAACCGTAAAGGTGGGCTTTGAACATTTCCTCTGAAATTAAATCTATGGAAATGCAAACCGGTGTCAGTGCCACTATTTATTCTTCGGCTTAATTGGTTGATGTAAGAAAATTAATGATAGGATATGCAGGGACTTGTCGTTAGGTTTGATCTTTAGATTTTGATGAAACCTCATCTCTCGCTCTCTCTCTCTCTCTTTCTCTTTCTCTCTCTCTTTCTCTCTTCTCTCTCTCTCTCTCTCTCTCTCTCCCTCTCTCTCTCTCTCTCTCTCTCTCCTGCCCTCCCCGACAACCATCCATCTCTTTCCATCGAAACTCATTTAAATTTTCCCTTGAAGAAAAGTGGATTCTGATGAGCCTAATCAAGGTGTACATTGCGGTTTTATCACACAACATCAATTAAAGTTATTTAATCATGTTGAGAGAGAGAGAGAGAGAGAGAGAGAGAGTAGGTGTGTGTGTATGTGTGTGTGTGTGTGTGTGTGTGTACGTGTGTGTGTGAGTAGCAATCATTGCTCTGAGCAATCAGTCAAGAAATGGTTTTAAATAGGATGCCAAAATCAAAGCAACCAATATTATTCATCCTCAGGCAATTACTGTGACACCATCAAAAACAGTGGAAAGACTTTGTCTGCTGGGATGGCAGTGTGATTATTCCATCATCAACTATGGTAGTTGCATTTAATTCAGCTACACCACAACATATGGCTATCCTTTCAAACTAATTTATTTATGTATTTAATATTTATTACACTTTGAAAATGGGAGCTAACCTTCAAATTGTCTGAGCACTTCCCAATAAATTGTCCAAAGCAACTGATCCCAAATAAACATTAATTTCCCTTCCCTGCAAAGCCCACCTTTTTGAAGATGCAAGGTTTTCTTATTGCAGCGAAGACACGCTGAAACATAAAGCACTCACACACGGTTAATGAAATTACGATGGACAAATGCCAGTTGGATTCCATCAAACTCTCTTGTAGTGCTGCTGGAACTCTCCTGCACAGTGAAACAGCAGGGACGTCTGGAGCCTTCAGCATGTTAGACAAGCTGATCAAAAAATCCTTCTCTGTTCTCTTCCCATTAGTAAAGCCTAGGATGGATGAAATCTTATTAGAACACCTGTCACTTTGGATAAAGTGACACTGGCTATTTCCAGCACCTAGAACAGAGGCATGAGAGCTTCCACACGTTTTTTTTTCTTCTTTTTATATATGAACTTGTCTTCAGTTTTGACATGTCAAGACATAAAGCCATATTTAATTTCATAAAATGCTTTGCTTTCTGAAAGCATTTCTGCTATGCAGCCTTAAGACATTTAGAAGATCTATGTTCAAAGCACTGAAGGTAAACTGAACATAATTATACATCAAAGGAAGAAATATGACTGTGCTGAAGAACTATTAACAAGCAAAAGGTGAGTTTGTTATAACATGTTGTCTTTGGATTTTTTAAATATCAGAGCTTAAAGCTTAATTAGACTATTAGATGCTATATATATATATATATATATATATATATATATATATATTATATATATATATATATATATATATATATATATATATATGGCATCTGTAGATCTGAGGTGGAAACATCCTGATGTTCCTGATATATAAATATATATAGAGTCATGTGAAAAAACTAGAACATCCTATGAAAGCCATATGGATAACATAAGGACATATGGATATTTATTCTCCAAGACTGGAAATAATATCACTAAACAATTAAAACTGAAGAAAAGACTTCAAAATCTTCTGTAAAATGCAATTCTACAAAAATGTGATTTCTGGTGAGAAATAAATTAGGACGCCCCCACCTTTATTTCCAATTAAAATGGCTCAAATCACACACAGGTGTAGCACAACAGATGCACATGATTAAAACATCGTTTCTCATCATTTTGAAGAAGGTTTGCCCAATTTAAACCTCAGACATTTAGTCTGGTGCGCTCCTGACCGTTGAGGTGAGAGTGAACACCATGGTGAGATCAAAACAGCTGTCTGAAGCCTTCAGAAAGAAGATTGTAGCAGCAAATAAGTCTGGTAAGGGATTTAAAAAGACCTCAAAAGAATTTCCAGTCAGCCATTCCACTGTCCGGAAAATAGTCTACAAGTGGAGGACTTGCAAAACAGCTGCCAACATGCCCAGGTCTGGCTGTCCAAGCAAGGTTACCCAGAGAACAAACCGCAAGATGCTAAAAGAAGTCTCTAAAAACCCTAAAATGTCATCACAGAACCTACAGCAGGCTCTTGCTTCTGTTGATGTGAAAGTGCCTCTACAATCAGAAAGAGACTGCACAACTTTAACTTCATGGGAGCCGTGCAAGGAGGAAACCTTTGCTCTCTAAGAGAAACAACAAGGCCAGACTGAAGTTTGCCAGAGAGAACACAGACAAAGACCAGGACTTCTGGAATAATGTTCTATGGACAGATGAGTCTAAAATTGAATTATTTGGACACCAGAACAGAGGACATGTCTGATGTAAACCAAATACAGCATTCCAGGAAAAGAACCTCATACCAACTGTGAAGCATGGAGGTGGGAGTGTCATGGTTTGGAATGCTTTGCTGCAGCAGGTCCTGGCCAGCTCACTATCATAGAATCCACAATGAATGCTACCATGTATCAGAGGATGCTTGAGGAACATGTGAGACCATCTGGAAGAACATTAAAGCTGAAGCGACAATGATCCAAACCATACTAGTAAATCCACCAAGGACTGGCTGAAAACTAAGAAATGGAGAGTCCTGGAGTGGCCGAGTCAAAGCCCAGAGCTTAATCTCATTGAGATGCTGTGGGGTGACTTGAAATGGGCTATAAATGCAAGAAACCACTTAAACATCTCACAGCTTAAAGAAATCTGAATTAAGGAGTGGGGCAAACGTTCCTCAGACTGATGTCCGAGACTGGTAGATGCTACAAGAAGCGTCTCACTGCGGTTATTTCAGCTAAAGGGGGAAAACTAGCTGTAAGGGGGTTGGGTGTCCTAACATTTTCCTCAGTTAGAATACACATTTTTGCTGATCTTTTTTTTTTCATGAAATAAATTAAGGTATTATTTTTGTTGTTTAACTGCACTTAAATCCCTTTCTTTTCTAGAGATAAATAAAAACAAGATTAGACATCATCATATGTGAACATTTTTTAATAAAGAACAATATTTCATGGGGTGTCCTAATATTATCACAACTATATATATCCATTATCTGCCGCTTGTCCCAAACGGGGTCGCGGGGGAGTGCTGGTGTCCAACCCAGCGCACACAGGGCGAGGACGGGGGACACACCCTGGACAGGTCGCCAGCCCATCGCAGGGAGGAGCGGGACGGGGACGGCACCTTACTCAAGGGTACCCCAGGGCAACCCATTGGGAAGGGGTTCGAACCCCCGATCATGTGGCCAACGCCCTAACCACTAGGCCACCACTGCCCCGCACAACTATATATATATATTTTATAAATATTTCTTCAGTATTAAAGACAACAACACGTCACCAAGGGTGCCCATGTTTTCTGTATTCTTTTCACACTATCTATGTCCATACATTCCCTAAAAAGCCTTTTGTTGTTTCCTTAGTGCTCATCCTGACATCAATAATGGGTTTGTTTCAGGAAATAATTCAGGCAGTATGTAATTTCACATCTTTGAGTGATACTAAGGAATATTCCAGTCATGCATGTGATGGATTTTAATTGGAACACTGACTAATCATGCTTTAAAAGGCATAACGGAATCTTAGCCAAAGTGTATTGCTCGAAATTTAGCAGAATATCCGGCATTACGCAGTTTTTTATGCAAGATTATGCAATGAATACTTCTGCACATGTACCCACCTCAGAGCTCTCTGCAGCTTCTTTCCAAACACATTAACTGCGGTTATCACCACCTCAGTCATTGTTAATTTTCCGCACTGTTTACACGCCTTTGTTTTCCCTGCCTGTTTGGTGATAGTGCCGGTGTTTGTTTGCTTGCTGTTTTGTTGGTTTGCCATCCTTTTGTCTCCTGCTCTCCCAGTAGGTGGAAGAGGCACCTTTGAAAACTCTGAAACTTCTCATTTCTGCAGCCGAGAGCTTGGAGCTTTAAACATGTGGAATCCTCTGCTTCTTTAACAAGCAAAGCAAAGTGGAGATTGAAGGATATCCTGTTGCCCTATTTGGAGTTCAGTGAGGTACAAATGATTACAAATACAGGTGGCAATGATTTACCCTTAAAATCAAGAGTTTTTTATTTTAAATTCAAAAATAGTTTCATAACTATATATTCAATTACAACATGAGTTTCAAAATAAATTGCACTGACATTTGGTTTACAATCTGTATCTGTAATGGTGGCGGGGTGCAGGGAGGACACCAATGCAGAGCCAGGAGTTCAGAACATAGTTTTATTATCCACAGTTACAAAAACAAGAAGCAAGGACTGCAGTTCTAATCAAAAACCAAGAACCAAGGAACTGCAGTCTAAACCAAGTTACCAGATTACCAAATACTAAAGCCACAACCAAAACCACCATTGCACGTAGGCTAAGCCTAAGGAATGAGCCGCGCTCTGTTCTGACTCATCGGGGCTTAAATAGTCAGCCCCAATGAGGCACACCTGTGCCTTCATGAGCTCAGGTGTGCTCAGTCAGAACAGAGCGCCCTCTAGCTTGCCCAAAACACCTCACACGTGCCAGAAACACCTCACACGTGCCAGAAACACCTCATATGTGACAGTATCCAAAGGTTCTTGTCTTATTTTAATGAGCTAAGAAAGAGAACTAATTAAGAAAGGCTGAAACTGTGCTTCTGCTATCATTAGGAATAACTGAGTTGAAAACCATCATTGCAATGAATGTAATGTCATTTTAGTGATGCTGATATGGCAAAACATGGCAAAATCAACTGACTCCACCTTCTTTTTGGCATTTGTGAAATGGGCATGGCGTTAGTAGGAATCGCTCATTAGAGTAGCTGGAGCTTCATACTCGGTTGTAAGACCTCAAGGATCCATTTGTAGCAGAGTTTGAATCCTCTGTAGTAAGAAAGACCTAAGAAAAAAGCAGCTTTCGCCTGTCCTGTTGCCTGTTGTATTGCCGGCCCTACTGGAGCTGCACAAATTCCTCTGATGCCTCTCAGGCCTTTTGTCACTTGGATGGAGGCTTGGCTTTCTAGTTTCTGCAGGAGATTTCCCCAACCTTAATGAGGCCAGCGCAGCACTAGCAAAGAAAGAGAGCCTTCATACCAGCAGGCCCCACTGATCTCTCGATCTGTCTCTCACTCTCTATCTCTCTAACTTTCTCTCTAATCACACACACACACCCTGTCTTGAGCTGAGGGAGAGGGAAGTCAGCATGCCCAATGGTCAGCACCCTGTAGTGCTGCTGATTACCAGCAGCAGAGGAGCAGTGGCATCCATCCAATGTTCCAAAGCGAGCATGAACGTGCATGAGTGCTCTCAGAGTGGTCAGACCAAAATCAATCCAATATCTATCACTCCACCATACTGTCACATCTAACTGTACCGGACTACTTTTGCCGCTTGAAAAAAAATTGAGATCCATTGAACTGCCGTAAATGACCCTT
Source organism: Hepsetus odoe (assembly GCA_017165825.1). Taxonomy (NCBI): domain Eukaryota; kingdom Metazoa; phylum Chordata; class Actinopteri; order Characiformes; family Hepsetidae; genus Hepsetus; species Hepsetus odoe. The sequence continues at coordinate 11,548,498 of CM029382.1, forward strand.
CCATGTGTCAGACACAGGAGAAACAACAACACAAAACCCCCCTAGAACAATGAACACACAGAACACCGGTGCAATGATATCTGTGTTTTTCTTATTGAAATATAATATCAGCACTGCACGTTCACAGCTGCACTAACCAGTAATGATGTGTCATGAGTGATTCCCATCGAACCTGAGCCATGTTCTTATTGACCTTTTCATGTTTCAGCCACACATGTTTTCTTTCATAGTTACTGCTGGGGGCTAAATGGGGGGCAGGGTTGTTGGACAGGTGTGTCTTTAAACAGGAGTAACTAAGCCTTTGCTTTGACCGGACTCAAATCCCTCGCTCTATTCTATACAGACCTTTTTAGGAACAGAAATCACCTCTATTCAGGAGAAAACTTCAACCAAAAACTGACCAGCTGATTGGAATTCTGTGTACAAGCACAATGCACGCAATCATGAGAACATACAAACTCCACTCAGAAAGAACCAAGACAATCTGGGAGCCGGGCTGAGTGACAATACTGCCATGCACCACCATGCCGCCCCCCAAAAAAATGACCAATCTGTCATTATTTCCTATTCCTCTAAGGTGACAAACAACAAAGAAACATGAATAAAAACATGCAAATTATTTTACTACAGTTGTCGATGTGAAAAATGTTACCTATTTAAACTGGATGTTAATTATTGAATCAGTACAAAGATGGAATGTATAGTTTAGTGTTATTGTTGTGCACCCAATGCGCTATTTATGTATTTATGTATGTATGTATTTATTTATTCATTTTATATATGATGGTAAGCTCCATGATTAATGATAAATACCTTTTTTAGGCATTGAGCAAATGAAGGTAAACTTAAACTTGTATAACCCACACTTGCATAATTTTTGATAAATATAAAACTTATGCCAGATTTCACAGTAACGTCTCATGTTTAAGCAGGAAATGATATCAAAACCAATGCAGTATATGGGGAAAAAACACTGCGGTATAAAAGCACTGAAGAGTTGTTTGAGCTCATGAACACTTGAGCATATCTTTAGAGCCGGGCTGTAAAAGAAGGAGTAAAATTTGGTGCATGGTTCTATTAAACACTTTATTTAATAATGAGATTTACTTCATCCTTTATCTGTTTAATAGCTAGATCTGGTTTGTTATTTAATTGTAATTTAGTTAGGCCAACATGGTCTCCATCCCAATTTTGCTACAACACTTATGTACACTTTTAAATAAGATAAGCACAACAATATTGCATGGTAGAAAATCCCTTTCCTAAAAAGTGAGGGGAAAAAAACCAACCTTATAGATCAGACTCTCTTTCTCTTGGATGATTATCACTATGTACAGCTGCAGAGGTGATGGGAATGGAGCATGAGAGTGGAACTAATGTATGTGAAGTGGCCACCCATGTTGGGTCATTAAGGGTGAGTGCTAGGCTGAGCTGTCTTTCAAAGCAACAGGAGGTCAAAGAAATGAAGCAATTAGACTTGCTGAGCTGGTAATAAGATTTTGTTACATTTGGTTTGGGCTCATAAAGAACTTTTTTCAAGGTCCTGTAAATATATGTGGAGTAGATGTTTTTTTTTTCATTTGTTGAACATTCTTGATGCTCTGCTTTATTCTCTCTGAAAGTGTGTGTCTTTCTTCAGGTTCACATTCATCTCAGCATGTCAGGATTCATGGCTGGAACATTACGGTGGTCATGATTTCACAGCAGTGTAGATAAGCATTATCACAGTGCCGCACATTATCGCACCACATTTTTTTTATCCCCACTCTCCATTTACAGCACAGGCCCCTTTATTTCATCAGTGAGATGCCTCCATTTTAGTGGTAAAATTCCAGTGCAGTGGTAGACGACACCACCATCATCATATTTTCTCCCCAAATACTACATTTAAAAGGGCATTATCATCACACCTTCTCTCACACAGTCACGGATAGCTGATACTGAGAGGCTGGCTGTGGTTGCTTAGATAAAAGCTGTTTCTATAAATGATTCAGAGAACAAACCGTTTTTTTCCATCAAAGGTCTAGAAGCATATTAGCAGATAAATGCTGTGTCTACTCATTCAAAGAACATTTTAAACTGCAGTTGTCTTTTCAGCTGACATGGTTCAGTGTTAGAAATTTGGAAGGGGTTATCATTGCAGCACAGTGATGACGTTTTAAAGATGTCTCAGGGCATTTGCAACCTTCCAGTGCCATTCAAATGATCAAATTGTTTTCCATATTCATGGTACTACCATGAATAACGGTTAAGCAGAGTGCTCTATTTTTTCCAAAATGGCCTTTTAAAGCTTTTAACTGGCTTTTTTCCTGAATGTAATTTTAAAGGTTTCAGTAATGTATGGCAAGTGACACATATTCATAAAAAGCAAAGAGAGACTTTTCTTATTTCAGGGCAAAAGGTATAAAAACCTTGATAAGATCTTAGTGAAGATCACCTTAGAGTCCACCTTACAGCGCCCAAAGAAATCTGATCGGAAACCCACAATGGGTGCCCCCCACTAAGCTGGTACTTTGTTGGTTCTTAAATTCTTGATTGTGGATAGCTGGGACTCGTCTGTTACTTTTACCACATGTTGAATTACAAAACATTGGAAGTTAACTGCTTACTACTTTCTTTTTTCTTGATGATGCACATTGCTTTTTAAGCCTTTTTAATTTGGCTTCTGACTGTGCTTCTCCTTGTTGCTAAGCAACAGTAGCATCATAACTGTCAGTCATTTGTGGTGGATAGCTGTCGATATATAGAAGTCCTGTCAGTTATTTGTTTTTATACTATGAAAAACAAGAAAAACTGAAACACATTTTTTTTACATGTAATTCCTATCAGTAAAATCTCATCTACAGTGACTGTTGTTATTAATAAAGGCCCTCTTATATTTTTTATTTTTATATACGGTATGTACACATACATATATACACACATACACACATACATACATATATATACACACACACACACACACACATATGAACACACACACCACACACACATATTTTCTACATTTTGACCATGCAGAAAAATAATTTTGATTTACATATTATATTTTTTTATCACATAGTGACACACCCCTTTCTCCTGTTGTTCCGTTATGAAAATTGCTGTCAAGACCAGGAAAGGACATGAAAAAACAATCAGTTGCTACGTATGTTTCTTAAAAATAGCAGAACCACCATATTTACTACCAGACTAGGCCAGCACAGAAGATATGCAATTTTAAAAATTAAACCTTAAGCTTAGCAGATGTTATGTAATGAAGGCATTGCTGTAACTGTGCTTAACTCCCCCTGTTTAGAATGACAAGGCAGAAAATAGGCTTGTGGGGGTGAGTGACGCTTCCCATTTCTATGTATAATTCACAGCAAACTAGCGGCCGTAACAGGACCCAGTCTACCTCACTCAGAAGGAAATGAAGACAGAGTACCAGCTCTCAGATTGCCAGGGCTGAAAACAAAACTTTTTGGCTATTTGGAAGAGAATAGTGTAAGAAAGCAAGCAGGAATTACACGAATAATTGCACCCTCGAGTATTAAATAGCTAACTATCACTACTAAGTCCTCCCTTTACCCTGACAAAGCACTTCTCTTTGTAGCATACAAGCACAAAAGAGTTCATGCATATGTGTTGGAGGAAGAGGATTTCACCAAGCCTATCAGCTATTCTAACCAGGGGCTGCATCTGTGACTGCATCTTCACACTCTATTCCAGTTGGAATAATAACAGTGCAACAGTGCCATCTATGGCAGTTTATCAAAATGCAGCTCATTTTTTCTCCATTATTTTCCTCCATCATGCCTTCATTTTATGTGTTTTATACCCACTGTCATGGTAGTGAACTGTGCTATAGCAAAGAGGGCCTTGTAAATGTGGCTGCTAGAAGGTAATGGTACATAGGACAGCAATGTAATGTGCTGGAACGCTATTAGGACTTGATGGCGTCCACTAATGATTCCTGGACAGTATTTTCCCATGCAAAAAGGACGTTTACCTTCACCGGCCTCAGCAAATTAATGCACTTATTAGCAGCAGAATTAAGATGGAAAGCTCTAGCATTTTATCGCTTCCGGTTCTAAACCAAGGCTTAGGCAGGAAAAGAATTGGGGCATGTTCAGAGAGAGTACAATAATTCCCATTCTCTGTCACTGAAAGCTCTTACAACAAGGATGCACCTGCTTGCAATAGGGGTGATATATTACAACCCTGGACTCCATATGCAACCTATAGATTTTGAGCTGCCTCTAGATTTGTTTTTTGTGTTAAAGCAATGGATGGGCCAAGAATCAAATTTGCAATACATTCCCGTCCAAATGTATTGGAAGACATTTGGGTCTGAGATCAAGTGATGGATATGAATTGAGTGTTTTATTAAACCAAATTTTCAACCCAGGGAACAGTGTTGCAGCATAGTACCTTGCTCAAGTGTAACTCTGAGTTACCTATTGGTCCAGGACTCAAACCCGTGACCCTTCAATTATGGGGCCTCGTCCCAACCACTAGCTCACCGCTGTCCTAGTAATAATCTTAGTAATGATGTAAGTAGCAGTGGTAGCAACTAAGAGACGCTGTGGTCAAACCCTGGAAGACCATAGGCTGAGGAAACCAAACAATTTAGTTGGCTTGATGTAGTTACTGCAGGCAAGCTGTGTCATTTACTCCAATACATCCCTTGTATTTATACGCAAGGTAATATGCTCTATGCATAAGATATAAAGATGAAAGTACCAGGAACTAAAGGCTGAAATTGAAGTCTCTAAATAATTATCTCAAACCCAAGCTTTCCATTAAATTATCACATAATTTCCCTTTAAACTTCACTGAACTGCTTCGAATGATGCTAGTAGATTTTTTAACAAAATAAAGTTATGATGTACAAAATGAAGAAAACATTCAAGACACTGGCTTTTGAACTAAAAGATAATATTTAACTCATCATTATCAAAGCAAAGTTTGAGTTCAATTCTCGTGTGAATCATTTTTTCTTGTTTGATAAATTGTTTGATAATGTGTAATGAAGAAAATGACATTTGTGTGTCTTTTTGATAGCTATCATATTAGTGTCAGAACCCACATGAGCAAGTCTAGTCCGAGAAAAGAGAAATTTGGATAAATTTAAATTAAACAGCTTTAACAGTAACCATTTTAGTGCCTCATTGTTTAGAGACCACCTTGAAACGAGACAAAATCTCTGATGAAGTTGATATAGTATAAGTACTATAAACAGAGACATATGGCAAGATATATTTGTCTTGAATTTATATGAAAGATATATTTGTCTTGAGCTGTCTTGAAGTCACTACACTGATGAAACAACATGAATCATACTCTGATTAATCATACATTTCATGGTAAACTAAAGGAAAGATTGGTAACAATTCACAATAATTATCTCTAGATTCTCAGTGCTCTTTTATTCCATTATATTTTCTAATTAACGTTTTATTTAATTTGTGCTCAGTCTCACGAGATGTGGTTGTAAACAAAAGAAACAATAACCAGTTCCTGTTATCTTAGCCATGGTATCTGGTTATGTATGCAGAGAAGGGAGAATTGTATTAGTTAATGACATTAGAAAAGAATTAAGACAAAGCCTTAACACATGCACCCAAGACAGAGTGCTGTTTAGGCATTTTAAAGCAATGTATGATTGAGTTCCTGATTCAGATAATTACAAGATACCTTAATGTGAAAGCTAGACGCACATTTCCTTGCTAGCTTGTAGGATCTATGCATTGACCTCTGTCTCACCTGACAGCAAATGAAACGAACTGTGTGAAAGCTAATTACAGGTAATTATCTAGTAATGCAGAACCATATCATTAGCACTGCAAATGATCATTATGCACTAGGAACTATAGGTTATCATTTAATTCTTCTCTCTCTTTTCAAAAATCATAATCAATGGCCAGTATGGGTTTTTTTAGACATTGGAAAGAGAAGCAGATCCAAATACTGCTTTACTTATGTAAAACATTTTATAAAGAACTTCTTTATTTGTAGAAAGACAATGAAGTTACACAAATCTTTAGCCTTGAAAATCCAATTGATGTTCTTAATCAGAAATAGTATGCCTCTGTAACCTATCAGGGAAAAAATCAAAAGGCAATTATAGCTGATTCATGCAATCTATTTAAAACCTTTACATTATGTGGCTGTTTGTTAAAATTGAAAGCAAGATTGTTATTTCTGGCTCCTTTCTGCTGCTGCTACTGAAGCCTGCTTTTGGAGTTTGGCCCAGTTTGTTTATTTTAGCCATAGTAAAAATCCATAAGGTTTAAGCAAACCAGGCACACAAACATTGCTGAAAATTTAAACCACCCAGGACACAACATCTCCAAATCCCTGACCCAGAAAAGACTTAGATTAGCTTACAAGCAAATAAAAACCTAGACTGAAAACCTACTTGTTTAGTCAGGCTTCTTTTCATTTTTTTTTTATTTTCCAGTCAGATAAAAGGCACAGACTGGGGTTCAATGACATAAAGAATTACTCTGGAATGTTGGGGCTGTCATCCCACCACTCGCACTCCTGTTTGTTGGCAGTGAAGTGGGGAGGACTTTAAGGACTTTATTTCCTTGACTCTGTTGCCTTTGGCCTGCTCAGTACAATAAAAAACCTAAATTCTGTTAAACTGCCTTTTGATACCAACAGATGTAAAAAGTATTATATAAGTAACTTGATTTGACCAAAAAAAACAGTGTTTTGGCCTGAAATGCTTCTTTATAGCAGCACAGTATTAAGTTACAGTGTAAAGCTTGATGGGAAGTTCTAAGCTCTGATATGTGTGTTTGATTTAGGCCAGTACTTTTCCCAATTTGATTTATTTCTTTCAAGCACCAGTCAATAACTATTTTGAACTGTCAGTAAAGTTTCCACTGACTTCTTACTAACAAATACAAAGCTGCTACAGTCTCTGGAGCGGTGTTAAATCTTGGTTAAAAAGTGGTTAACGTGACAACCAGCAGCTATCATGCATCATAAACCTTTTAGAAATCATTATAAACCGTAACTGTAGTTGTAGAATTTTATACACTTCAATGCATATTTAAAAATGTAATAATCATTATTAGCCCTGGTTTGTATAAACCGATCAGATAATGAAAACATCTCTCTTTTTTACATTTAGTCTTTAGGATAGAGATTTTCCATCAAGTATGTCTAGCTGTCAAGTAAGTTTTTTAATTTTCTCAGATTGATGTCTGGAATGACTGTGAATGAAGTGAATGATCTTCAGTCAGGGCAGCTGACAGCTCCTTACTAGAGTTTTTGCTGATAAGGCAGTTGCAAGCAAGAATGTCATTGTATCTGTACTGGGCCAAGTTACATACAGCAGATAACAAGCTACTGCTTCACTTAAGCTATAACATTTTCCAACAAGACAAGAAAGTGAAAACAGATTACTGCATCTATTGCATCAGTCCCATCACACCATCAGTTCCATTATCAATAAATGAAAAATTATTATAATTCTGAATTAATCAAAAGCTGCCAGCATTTACTGCTATATTGACATTCTTGCCCACATTTTTTAAACAATGTAGCCTGTGTGTTGAACTGTAGGAATATTGTTCTGATGCAATATTTGGAAAAGAATGTATTTAATGTGCATTTGCTACGGCCTTGCACACTGTGTCGTAGAATGTTTTGGAAACATGGCACACTTGAATATTTATTGGAAAGCACTTTAGTGCAACGATAAGTCCACAAAATCACACACGTGATCTGGGAAAGCCTAGAACTGGGGCACATTATCACAAATTAGCTCCATCTCTGAAATCACAATTAATTCAGATCTGCAACGTTTTGTATGCATTTTCACTCTGAAGTATTAATGAATATGTTCTACAGAAAAATGTCTCCCTTAAACATTTACTGCTTGTATAAGAAGCATCTTTCAAGTGACCACTTTTTGTCATTGTTGTTGTTTTCTTCTAAAATGGATGAAATTATTGTCTATGGCAATCAGTTGTGCTACAGATGCTGCAGCCAGAGATAAGGTTGAAAAATAGCAAGTATTTCTGTAATCTGAAAGCAGATAAACAAGGCAGATGCTGGATCGCATTTTCCATTTATATACTTTAGGGATGGCATAGTGCATTTCAGGTTATCATTTAACACACAGGCCAGACCCTCAAAAAATGCTTTAAAAGTTAATAGGATAGTAAGGGACAACACCTGTAACCACTAGAAAGCAAAAGAATGCTGAGAAGAATTCCCTGTGGCTGTGACATTTCATTTGCAGTACCTCAACATACAAGTTTTTTTTTCTTTCTGTGTGTGTGTGGGTTGCTATGAGGAGGAATTGATTCAGACACACATGGGAGAAACCTTCCTGAGTCACAGCAAAGCATGTACCAACCTCAAGACCTCAATGTCCTACAGCCATTCTGTTATGCCAGTGAATGGATCTCCTATTAGGCTTCTACCTGATCTCCAAGGACATCTTTTTCTGGTACATCACGTGTTTGTGTGCTGGATATAAAGAATATGATGCATCATAAAATATGTCCTTTAATGAAGAAGGAGCAATGTAGTTTCTCAGCTAGTGAGGATGAGGGCCACATAAAGAGTGAGTGATGGAGAGTGCCATTAAACCTTCCCATTAGGCAAAGTGATCTATCTCACAAGCATCTCTCTCTCACTCTCTCTCTCTCTCTCTCTCTCTCTCTCTCTCTCTCTCTCTCTCTCATACACATGCCCTGAGTACACTTTCTACTACTAGTCTAGTCCTCCTCTGCTTTCAAGTAAGCTTCTTTCTACAACCAAAACTACTTCTCAGGTAAAGAGCAAATAAGGTCATTGCCTAGTGTCGAAATCTCAGATTTTTCTTGCCTTTGCACAAGTTTGGTAGAGAGTTCCCAGCTTGCACATGATTCTAAGAAAACGATGTAACAAGTTTAAAAAACTTACACCATGTGGTTGTTTGTAACATTTTTATGGAACAAAAAAGAATATTTAAGTCTCCTTTTCAAACATTTTTTAACATAATGACTGCATGAAAGTTGCGCACTGGAAAGTATTTGAATGGAGAGTTACCTGCCTTAGGATTATTTCTTAGAATTCAGTTCACCAGCATTGAATTATGATGTTCCTTACTAGTGTCTTACTCTGTCACCTGTATTTTGCATTTGAACACATTTATTAGTAAAGTCAGTAGTCATATTCAAAACCAATAATACAAAAAAAAACATTCAAAAGCAAAAATGAATAATACTTCTTTATGATGGAAAGCCTGTATGTTGTATGTTTTAAAGAACCTTTTAAAAAATAGTTCCACAGAGCACAAGAATATTGTCACCATTCAATTTCTTGAAGTAGGCTGTTACACACAGACTCAAACCCTCAAGCTGCTCAGTGCCACCAGCATCAACCAGTGTCACAGAATATAATGATTACTGAATACGATTTTCTTATTTCCTCTCTTTCCTGCCATCCACCTATCATCTTCCGCATGATTCATAATGATCCAATCATGTGCATCATGCTTATCTGTTCCCATTTTCATAACAAGTCCAAGTAACATATATTGAAAGAATGCTGGTCTGTATTTTAAAAATAAGTTGCCTAAAAGGTTATCTGAGGCAACACAAACTCTTGGTTTGGTCAATAATCGTATCTGTAAATGCATTTGTGTAGATCTATGCATATTGAGAACTTTCTTTAAGAGGATTTGCCACACCAAGTGGAACTCTCATGAACATACAGGGATTAACTGTTTCTTAAAAATTGAGAACATAAATGTCTGAAATTCTGCTGTTATGACAAAGATTCATTTTTATTGTCTGGTCAAACATTGTGTATACAGACTGACAATATAAAGCCTTGTTCAGCTGGCTTAGCTGTACCTCATGAACGGGCTCTGATAGAACCTGTGCAATTTCCCTCTGAACTTGGGTCAATAAATATTTCCAGCCTTTCCACTCCTTGTAATTGCTTTCCTCAGGTCGTCATGTGTGACTCAACCTGAAGTTATCTTTAGACAATGCCCACAAAGCTGCAAAGTCCACTGCTTCCACACTGACGATGACTACGGTGATGAACGACAGACTTCAGGGTCCAGCAGAGTGGGCAGATTCTCAGAACCCAGTGGCCAGAGAGAGGGCGACCACATGCTACCCGGATCATTACACCACCTGAGCTCAGACCTCTGCTGCTGCCCTGATTGATGGCCTCCTGTAGCCTAAATCGCCTGGTGGAGGCCATCCCATCCAGCCCACACCCAGGCCCATCCATCTTGACTCTGGAGCTCAAGCAGCTCTTCGGCACTGTACATCTCATTGCAGGGTGCCAGACTCCTCCGTCCTAATCCCGGCACAATGATTTAATGTGCACATTAACAGCAAAAACTCGATACGTCATAGTAAATTACTGCAAGCCTGCCAAGCAGACGGAATTAGCACAACAGCAAATGTGGAAGTTCATTCAGATCATTGAACAACTCCAGGTAATTCATAACCGTAGCACAGCCTGCATGAGGTTAAGTGTTTGGAGGAAAAAAAATTCCTGAATGATTTACAACGCAAGATGCACAAACTGTGTCTTTCTTTTCAAACTGGAATACACATTTAGAATTCCTCATCAGCTAATGGTTAGAAAATGGTGGAAAATAATGTTAATATGAGTTGGCAAGCTAAACCAAGTGTCTCTGAAAAACAGCATAAACTGATGGAAATAGCAGCTTCAATGAAGCTACAAAATCCCATTTGTAAGCAACATCTGTTTATCACTGTGGAGTTGGCAGTCTTTGGCTCCATTTTCAGCATGTATGACGCATACTCTTCATTGGCATTCGTGTGGAACCCTTCTGAATATATTATCTAAATTCTGCAGGACTTTTCAAAGAGCTTCATAAAACTTGTTGAGTCACGATTAGCTCCACATGGAAACAACCTATGCAGGATCAAACCTGTCGGTCGCTACAGAAGGAGAACATTTGCTACTTGTTTGCTCCACCACCTGTTTACATAATGTACCAGTGCAACATCAAGAGATGCGAATGAGAGGATATGTGTGAAAGTTAATGAAATTAGCTGTGATAGCCAAGTCTTCACATGGAATCACAGGTTGAGGTGATGAGAACAAGCTGTGCATCCTCAGATCTGTTGTATGTCGTAGAGGACCTAATAAAACCCGACAGGATAATTTTGAAGTAGCAGATGTTTGAGGCCATAAATTTAAGCAGCAATTTTTTTTGCTCTATTATTTCCACAAGATTGCAGTCTTTGCATCTGTGTTTATTTTGAATACTATATAATTCATAATAAATTATACAGTATTCTATTATATAGGGCCAATAAATTAAATAGATCTTTGTGGTAAAATGACATGTGGAGGAAACCTGTAATTCAGCCCTGTGAGTCAGTTAATTTATTTATTATCCAGGGGGGTAGGGGGTGCTGTGATGTGAATAACCCAATGAGGTTGAAATATTAAAAAACTGGCAAACCTTAGGTGCCATGTACTGAAACAGAATGAATACCAAATCGGGCAAAGTAGAATTCGAAATGGTCAATCTTTCAGCCCTTGAAGTTGCTTTCAGTGCAGGTTTATCATCAGATTGAAGTGTTTCTCTTTTTATCCAGTAGCTTAGGGACTGGACAAAAAAAAACCTAATTGAACGCCATCTCTCTCCCATCCCACGCGCCACCTCTGCAGCCAGCTGCAGAAGCCAGATGCACACAGCTTGCCTGCTACCTTTGCTGCTTCAGTACTCCTCATTACAGTAATTGTTGCTTAATGTTTTCATAATCTGCTGCTTAGAGGAAACTGTTTTGCTTCTTCTACTATCATCGCTGGCTCCCCGCGGCCCTCTGTCTCAATGCTAGTCCTGCATATTTATTTCCTTTTTTTCCATACCTCATCCGTAATGAATTAGGATTTCTCCCAGCTGGCTGGCTTCCCTGATCAGGAGTAATCTGGGCAGAGGGACGCCAGGCTTGACTGAGCCTCGGCACTGCACCGCCAAGGTGTTGGCCAATGAGCTCCCAGCTTTTTACTTAATTACGTGGTCACATGTCCAGACGTTTGGCAAGCCTCGCCAGCATCTGGTGCCCAGGCGACTGAGTGCGCTTGTGAAGTTTACTTACATTTCACCTGCACAATTACTCAGAATGAGTGATTAGCTACTTAGGCACACTCCTCTGTGTCTTTTATTCTGTCTATAGAGAGCCATACACATCCATGCATGCTATTATGGACTAATTATCCAAGAACAAAATATAAAGCTGGCTATTCTTTCATGTGTCACTTTTTAAAGGAGTCTGGTGGCCGGGTATTCACGAATGGAATGCCACCATACCAGCTTGCTCTCATTCAATAGGGTTTCTCAAAAAGAGGAAAACCTTTGTCTCTGATGTGGATTAATACGTAAGGTGCAGGACTATCGTTTGTTACCTTCTCAAGAAAATTCTGAATTCATAGGCTGCAGCCTTTCTCTAGCTCTGGTTGTCATTTTTTATGGCTTTAATCAAACTCTCCACAGCTCAGTTCCCCATGGATTCTTTGCTGCATTGTTTTCTGTCTTTAAATTTTATCACTCCATTGATTGATTCAGCACACGGACATACACACACACATACACAAAAGTACAGGAGTATACAGCTCCCAGTCATAGCACAAAGCTGTGTGTCAGGATCTCCTGCAGGGGCAGGTAGATTACCTCTTCTTGTAATTTCCCTGGCTGCCACTACACACTGCTGCTAACAACACACTCCCTCACAAGACTGCACTCAGAAACATCTCCCCACTGGCACTCAGAAACATCTTCCTGACCAGAAAACTCCAGTTTCACTTTTACAGCTACTTTTTAAAGGAAAGAGCATCTCACGCTCTGTCACCTCAAAGCAAGGAGGTCCTGGGTTTGATTCCCAGGTGGGGCAGCCCTGGTTCTTTCTGTGTGGAGTTTGCATTTTCTCTATACAGTACTGTGCAAAGGTTTTAGGCAGGTGTGAAAAAATGCTGTAAACAAAGAATGCTTTCAAAAATATCAATAATGGTTGGTTCATTCACTGCATTTTGTTGATTGATGAAAATGAATGATTAACTCTTCCATTTCTGAAAGCATTCTTTGTTTACAGCATTTTTCCACACCTGTCTAAAACGTTTGCACAGTACTGTATGTCTGCATGGGTTTCCTCTGATTGTACCAGTTTCCTCTCACCATCCAAAGACGTTGATTAAGTGGAGATGCTAAATTGACCCCTTGGTGTGTGTGTGTGTGTGTGTGTGTGTGTGTGTGTGTGTGTTTTGCCTATATTTCTGCCCTGTGATGGACCGGTGACCTGTCCAGTGTATTTCCTCACCTTTCACCCTGTGTGAGCCAGGATATGTGGCTGAGGTAATGGGACAAGTGGCTGAGAAAATCAGTGATCAAAGAGCATCTGTGACATTAGTGAGAATTTCATGGGCTCACACGGTAAATTTTTTTATTTTAACCACATTCTGTCGCACTGCTGAAAACAAAGGCTGACTATAATATATAATACACCTCAGTTTTTAAGTAGAAAATGATTCTTAAAATGGAACACATAATCAAATCAGTGACTCTAATCAGATTAAATTAATAAATAAAAAAACAAAAGACTGGAGATGTTACAATCAAACTACCCATTTTTCAGTTAGATGTATGAGTATGAAAAAATGGCAAAGTGACTGAAATCTTGAGATGGGAAGTAAAAGCTTAAAAAAATTACATGCACTCAAGTAACTGATTGACTGGTACTTTCCTGAATAGTTTCAAATGACAAAAGCTGTCTCTACTTACTGGGAGGACCTTACAGTAGTTGTTTGGACATTTCTATTAGAATCTGATGGGATTCAGCTACAAGAACATTAGTGAGGTCAGGTACTGATGTTGGGTGAGTAATTTTTCACAAACAGCAGTCCAATTCATTTCAGCACTGGAAGGTACAACATTTTCTGGAGTGATGGAGTGATGCAAGGATCCCTGCAGAAAATGCTGCTACAATGCTGAGGTCTTTCATGCTGAGGTCAAGTCCACACTGGGCCTTGCATGGGAACCTCAGGCTCATGTAGAAATTCAAAAGCATCATATTAAATGGCTCTTTGCATTTTCATGGAGATTATACAAGCTGTGAATGAGCAACTCAATCCCTATCACCAATCACCAATGGGGTTAACACATGGGAAATATCAAATCTACATGGCATTACCACTTTTTAAACTATATTTATCATTGCACATCTCCAGTTATTAAAAACAGTTAACAAACACATTGATTTACATCATCATATATTATTTAGTAGCTTAACAGTTTTAATTGTGCAACTCAAAACAACAGTTTGTTTGCAAGGAGGATATTTTATTCGAGTGATAATTCCACAAATAGCGGAGCGGCGGGGGTCTAGTGGTTAGGGAATTGTCCTGGATCAGAAGATTGTGGGTTTGATTCCTTCACCAGTAGGTTGCCCTGAGGTACCCCTGAGCAAGGTACCATCCCTGTCACTGCTCCCCAGGCGCTTTCAATAGCTGCCCCCTGCTGCATGCGTGTGTATGGGTGAAACGCAGAGGTTGAATTTCGTTGCGTTGTGTTGTGTTGTGCTGTGCTGGGTAGACAAGGGTAGTCAATTTCAATTACAAACGTAGTAATAAAGCGACAGTAGTATTAGACTTTGTAGCTACCACTATCAGAGACACCCTTAACATTCACAGGTTAAAGAAAATATTCACAATACAGATCTAAACCCTGTCCTGACATTTGAAGGACAGAGGAAAATGGCAGTGGAAGTCAAAGTTATGAGTCCCCTGATGGCAGGTTATTGATAGTAGCTGGGCGTGCTAAAGAAAGCGTCTATCGACCTCACCATCTGTGGATCAGAAGGCATTTGGGTTTTTCTAATTATCTTACGCAGGCATTCTTAAAGCCCTTGACTGCTGTTAAGGGCTTATGCAGGAAGTCACAGCAAGGGTTGAGATGCCACAAGGTGATAAGGCTCATTTATTGTTTGGTCCTCATCAGCACATTCTTATTCTCCCCTCGCTATCTCTCTCTCTCTCTCTCTCTCTCTCTCTCTCTGTCTCTCTCTCTCTCTCTCACTCACTTTTCTCAAAGCCTCAAATTCAAACCATGATTACAATCGCAGACGTTACTACAGGGAGATGAAACAGCCTGCCTTTGAAGGTGAAACCTTGAGGACATCATCAGTTTAAAGGACTGTTAAGCAGGGTCTCAGATTTTTCCAGTGTTGCGATTATCCCTCTTTTTCTCTTTCTCTTTTTTGTGTCCTGCTGTGACTTGCATAAGTGGAAAGAGGTGCCTAAAGATTAATATGTTAATGCCCTATCATGCTGGCCAGAGTAATTAACACTAAAAGGTAATGACACGTCCTTCATTCTTTCATCTTGTACCTGAATTAATGTAACCATCAGGGGTTTTTAATCGATACTGGGGCATATTAAGAAATGTAACTAGATCAGAAACAAGGTCATTTAATGTGTTATAGAAAAATAGAAACCTTTTCACCTGTATGCTGAGTGTTGAATGCAATTACAAAACAATTATTTGACAGTTTTCACCATAAAATCTCTTTCAACTGAACTGTTTAGATGCATTAGGGCCAGAGTGAGCTGATGTGGGTGAGAATGGAGGAGGATTAGAGTGTGTGGGTTTCAGTCTGTTGCATGATTCATGACAAATAGAGGCAAACTTTCATGAACTGACAGCCAGTGAATGGATGATTGATAACATACCGCGCTTATCATCGCAGTGTATCGGTTTTATGGCCAAATCCTGAAGGACACAACTGCCTGATATTGTTATTCCACACCAAGCAGGTGTAGACCCCAAGAGAGCTGTCGCCTGAAAACCATCTTTATTTAGATTCAGCTACAACTTAAAGACAACTGCATCAGAAAAATTTTAATAGAATATTCTAACCCTGATAACTACAATAGACCATGCAGACCATTGTTCTAGTGGTGCAGATAAACAGTTAATGGCAAGAAATACTGTCAAGTCTAAAAGATTTTAAGGTAAGGTAAGGTAATAGTTTGTCGCATTATTTTAATTGGACTCTCATTAATTACTTTTAGGACTTGATAATGAATCTGATAATGTTTTATGTCATATTTATACAGACATATGCAAAAAAAAACGAGCACTATGTACAAATATGCTTATTCATGAGTAATATTTTTATGTGCACTTTTTTTGTGTGGGAAGGTGTATTTAATCAGTGACATTTAATCGATGACAATCAGGTGTAAGTAGGTGCCTTGTTTCATTTAACACAGGGACTGGGATCTATTAAAGGCTCATCTTAACAACACGTGCTTAGGAAGAATATCACAAATAAGCACAAAACATAGCTTCTGGCACGCATCAGACGGGGAGAATTTTCACTGAATTCAATGCACAGTAAAATCTAAGCACCTGATGCCCTATTTACCATCCTGCTAAAGTAATGTTTATGAATCAACCATCAGAAAACCCAGCATTTTAACATAGAAACCTGACCCCATCTGTGAAACACGATGCTGGTAGTAGTATCATGGTTTAGGGTGTTTCGCTGCATCTAGGCCAGGAGAGCCTGTCGTGATTAAAAAAAATGAACTATACCAGAACAGCAAACTATTGTGCCATGTGTCTGAATCTTAAGTGAAAGTGGCTCATGCAACAGGACAATGAATCTAAGCACACAAGGCATTCTACTAACAAATGCTATTAAAAAATTCTACCAAAACCAAAAAAAAGGTAAAAGAGAGAAAAGATGTATGAATGTTAAAGTCCTTACCTTAACCCAGCAGAAATGTTGCAGAAGATCAAGAAGCAAGTGGTTCATGTGAGGAACAGCAACATCCCAGAGCTGAAACTGTTCTGTAAGGCCAAATAAATTAAAAGTGAATAGAATAAAACTGATCAATATGCAGGACAAGGTAATAGCTGGTCTCCTTGGTTTAACTGGGTTCTCATTAATTACTTTTAGGACTTGTGTAAGAATCTGATAATGTTTTATGCAGAAATATGCAAAAAAAAACAAGCACTATGTACAAATAGGCTTATTCATGAGTAGTATTTTTATGTGCATGTTAATGACATTTTATAAAGACAATCCAGCTCATTGCAGAGGTATTGGATAGTGAGAATGCAGTTCCAGTGCTCCACTTGGCACTGAGCATTCTGACCTTAGATTCATGCATGGCTGCTCCCAAGAATTCCTTCTATCACAATGCCTTTCTGTGCAAGGTACAGAAACTGTAAATTTTTTTTACATTAACATCGCAATTCAAATAATCAAGAAAAATTGTTATTAATTAGAGAACTGTAACTCTTTTTGTGGCATGGTGGGTATAAAAGGAAAAATTGCTTAACGACTAATATATAATCCACTACAGGGCACATCCTTAGTCAGTTCAATTTATATAGGCTCTGCATTTTGAGTTCATGTCAAGCGTTGCAGACATCTGCAGATTTTTTTGCACTATCAACATTTGCAGTATAGGCTGCTCTTTCCTCAAAAAGGCCTACACAAAACTTGTGTTCCTTTCAGTTATATTCAGTTATATTTGTATACTTTTTTATTTACATCATACAAGACTAGCCCTTGGTAATGTTATCCAACAGCAGAGATGAAAAAAAATGTGTGGAAAAAAAATGCCTTATTGCTGAAGGACATCCACTGATGTAATGAGGGAGGCATCTAATTAGCTGGGTTAGTTGTCTTTGATTTATAAAGCCCATCCAATCACTCCTTAATCAGTAACAACCAATGATCCGTGAAGAGACCCAGCCCATTTAATTAGCAAGCCTGTGAGCACTGTACCAGCTACAGTCGCCAGGAAGGATATTTAAACATCAGATGAAGTTGCTACACTTACTACATTGATAATTTAAATAATTAAGTCATAATTACCCAGCAGGCTGGGAGTATTACAACAACATAGTACTGCATTACTTCACAACAACAGGATGACGGCGCAAATAAATGAATCTACTGAAACACTGTTATTGCTGTCTCTGCCTTGCTGTCTCTTACAGATTTCCATACGTATACACAGACTTATTATTCCAAAGGAAACCCAGTCAAGTAAAAAATTACCACAAAGTGTATATAATACTAAAACTGTCATTAAGGTATTTTTATTAATAGGTATTAATAAAGTAATAAAAAGGAAAACTGACCCTTGTTATTAACATTAGTCTTGCGAGCACAGTTAGGTGAAAAGTCATCCACCAAATGTATTATATAAAATAACTGAAAGTAATTTGATAAAGAACTGAAAAGAGACAAAAACATTGTACACGTCAGTCAAATAACTAGCACAGTGATTTCTGCTGAAATAACAATGTATAATAATAAAAACAATGTCAAAGCCCCAACAGATCATATCAACCATTAGCTCTGGATTTAACTGGACTAATCAGGACGGAATAATCAGAAATGAAACTTTTGCTTTTGCTTATCTTAGGTTTTTTAAAGTTAGTTAAAGCAAATTTTTTTTAAGTTTTATTTATTAAGGGACAATTCTTCAGGCTTCTTGTAGGACATTTCTTGTTCCATTCTCTGTCAAGATGATCCATCACAGCTTCAGCCGTTGAAGCTGACTGGTTGAAGGAATTTACTGAAAATTAAATTCAAACATTTTGAAAGTCTTTCCGGGAGCCTGGAGAACTATTCATCAACAATACAATAGAACTACAAGCCTTATATTAAGGAATGAAGGAAGGCTCAAGACCTTTGTATTGGACTGAATTCTGCAGAAAAATTGAAGACCAGTGTCCTGAAAAATGGAAGGTGCAATGAAAGTAAAGAGTGAACACCCTTGAAACTGCAGAGTGAGAGACAAATATTATTCAGTGTCAGTTTACAATACCTCTGTAGAAAACAACTTCTAAATTTCTGTGGGTATAAACAGGCCATTGAGTGGGCATCCCTGGTATAACAGTATGTCTGAGATGCACTTTGAAGCAAACCAGCCATCCTTTATACAGTTTCATTGCAAGACTATGTTAGACAATATGACTAATCAATTCATCATTTTATCTGGGTATTTGCTCATTATTCTGGTTTAATGACTGTCTCTTGGCATATATAGTTTATATGCCCCATTAAAATGCATGGGAAAGCATTCAGCTGCATGCTGTGAACATTCATTGACCTGCAGAACTTTGAAAAATAGCAGCCATTAAAGTGTTATGTTAGACATCCACTGTATGTAAAACTCTAACAAAGTAGAATGAAGGCAACCCATCACCTGCTGTCCCCTTTTAGAAGAACACTGTGGAGTGGCACTAATGTTGCATTAGCCATCTTTATGGCAATCAGTATAAGAAGGACCTCTCCACATACCTCAGTCAGATCATTTTTTTCTTTATGTGCTGTGATAATGCTGTTTAACGGGGGTGAACTCATTTTTTTTTACCATAGACAGATAAATAGTTATAATCTATACTGATCAGCCGCAGCATAAAAACCACTGACAGGTGAAGTGAATCACAATGATTATCTCAATACAGTGGTGCCTGTCAAGGGCTGGATATATTAGGCTGCAAGTGAGCATTCGATTCTTGTGAAGTGTTGTTGGAAGCTGGAAAAATGGGCATGTGTGAGCATTTGAGTGACTTTGACAAGGGTCAAATGGTGATGACTAGATGACTGGGTTTCCAAGATAGCAGGACTTTTGGAATGTTTACTGATATGCAATCATTAAAAAAGGTGTTGATATACGTCATCAATTTATACATTGACATGGTAATTTGTCACAAATAACCATAGCATTGATTAAGGATCTTTCTATTATTGCCACTTTCTCAATTGATGATTGATTATGTGTGGTTTTGGGAGATTTCAGTCATGTAACATGTAATCAGTACCAGTTTGCATTTACATAATCTACCAAACACCATAAATATAGGGTAAAATAAACAAGTAACAGTGATCTTGCAGAGATTAAGAAATGCATGATACTAGCAGCGTCAAAAGTAGACTGTTAGACAAGCTTATATTTAAATGCTATGCATTAAACCTTTTTATGGCATCATTTTATGGCTCATTATTGTCATCATTTTGTGACTTATTTGGCACAGTGAGTAAAACACAGGAAACTCAAGAAGAGATCTGGTGGCAGTCAAATAACCATTGGATGGCATATTACAGCAACTGCTCATTATCATGATTTAGATAACAGTAATGCAAACTGCACAACAAGCTTCTAATAACAACAGAAAAAAAGAAAACAATTAAACACGTGAGTAGACGAACTGATTAAGACTGTAAAAAAATAGTTGTAATTGTTGTTCTTATTACAGACAGTTTGTTGTTCTAATTACAGATAGCAGAAAAACTATCATTTCATTTTATTCACTTTTTCCCTTAACAAGGATTGTGACGAGAAAGCAAGAATTGTGGAAGGCTACTTCCATGAACGCAGTTCTTGTAAAAAAACTAGAACTATTAGTTTGACTACAGTTTAAAAACCCTAAACAAACAAACAGCAGCAAAGTAAAGCAATGAATTCAAATTAAAGTTTTATGGATTGTGATGGATCATGATGGCCCTTCATTTTTGTTTTAATGAAGATGCACATTGAAACGGATGGCTTTGCCTGCAGACTGCTGGTGAGCGCAGCTAAAGGTAGCTGTCCATGGTTCTGATGCTGAGATGAGCCATTCCTCAGACAGACTGCATGTTCTGGGTTGTTTTGATTGGACACAGAAATAAGGGATAAGTGAAAATCTGTACAGTATGTTTAGTGGATGAGAATGGGATTGTTGAGGTTTTTATGAAGGCTAGTCAAATAGATGTATGAATTGTACAGGTGTTGTTTGGTTCAAACTAACAAACATCAGGTGTACAATGTTTCAGTTAAGGAAAGCACTGAACCAATAATGTGCTGTGTGATATAGCAGCCAACATAAACTTTAGGTGTAGAGGGCCACATCTTCTTTCTAACACACTCAATAGCAACGGAAGGGGAATCTGCTGAACCAGATTCCATATCTTTATTCTTTCATTGGTTATTTGGAACACTAATTGTGACTAGAATTGCAGAAGGTGTTGGAGAATTTTTTTAATGCTCCTAGGTTGCCAGTCACTAGCAGGGCAAAGATATAGACATACACACATGCACATGCACATGCACACACACACACACACACACACACACACACACACACACACACACATGCACATGCACACACACACAAACACACTAGGAGGCCATTTAGAACCCCCAGTCCACCTGATGTGCATGTGTTTGAACTGTAAGAGGAAGAAAAGCAAACAGACACAGGGTGAACAAGCAAACTCCACATAGAAAGGACCTGGACCGCCCTAACTGATTATCAAACCAGAACCTTTTTATCTTTAATCAGCATGCACTACGCCTGGACATTATAAATATATTCTAAAATAACACAGCAGAAAACTACACAATGCAAGGAAAATGTCTAGAATTGTTTTGTTAAACCATTCCCTTCACTGAGTTATATAAAAATATTCAGAGGAAATGTTAAAATGAAAAATTTGAACTGTGAAATTTTAGACATTAGTAAAAAATTTTTTACAACTTGAAAAATTAACTCTTAAGCATTTAATTTAAGATCCAGGGCCCTGGACTTGTTAGACACTTGTTGTCACAGAAACCTGGGTTAAGCCAGATGAGTTTATAACATTAATCAAACCACCCCTACAGGTTATAGTTATGTACACAATCCTTGCTTAAGTGGTTAGTGATCATTTTATGGATTTCTTTAGCTATAAGATTGAAATTATTTGCAAGAAATCCAAAACTAAATAACATGATTGGAGGATTAGGGGTTCGAACCCCTTCCCAATAGGTTGCCCTGAGGTACCCTTGAGCAAGGTGCCATCCCCATCACTGCTCCCCGGGCGCTTTCAATAGCTGCCCACTGCTGCACGGTGTTTGAGTGTGCATGGGTTAAAAGCAGAGGTCCAATTTCGTTGTGGTTTATTGTCTGCTGTGCTTTGACCTCGCAATGACAAGGGTTGTCACTTTCACTTTTTTCACTTTCATACCCACCACGTCTGCTGCCTGAAACAGATATAGATACAGATCAAAACCTAATACCAACAGAATGGCTAGCCTACTTTAATCCAGTTCTACAGATCAACCTCACTTCGGCTATTTCCCCTGCCAAATCATCTACTTGAATCCTCGATTCAGTCCCTACCAGAATATTTAAAGAGGTCATGCAGGTAATAATCAGGCCTTTGTTAGAAATAGTATACTCATCTCGAAACCTGGGCTATGTGCCAAATATATTAAGCCTTTACTTAAGAAACCTATTCTTGATCCATTCAAGTTAACAAATTATCAACCAATTTCTAACTTGCCACTTGCATCAAAGATTCTGGAGAAAGCCGTGGTCCAGCAGTTGTGCTCATACAGTACTGTGCAAAAGTATTAGGCAGGTGTGAAAAAATGCTGTAAACAAAGAATGCTTTCAGAAATATAAATAATGATTGTTTATTTTTATCAATTTACAAAATGCAAAGTGAGCGAACAAAAGAAAAATCTAAATCAAATCAATATTTGGTGTTACTACCTTTTGCCTTCAAACCAGCATCAGTTCTTCTTGGTACACTTGCACAAAGTCAGGGATTCTGTAGGATTATAGTCGGTGTGCGATCAACCAATTTTACCAAACAGGTGCTGATGATCATCAATGTCACACGGAGGTTGAAACACAGTCATGTTTGGAACAACCTACCAGCCGAGTTCCTTCAAAAACTGTGTGCAAGTGTACCTAGAAGAATTGATGCTGTTTTGAAGGCAAAGGGTGGTCACACCAAACATTGATTTGATTTAGATTCTCTTTTGTTCATTCACTGCATTTTGTTGATTGATGAAAATAAATGATTAACACTTCCATTTCTGAAAGCATTCTTTGTTTACAGCTTTTTTTCACACCTGTCAAAAACGTTTGCACAGCACTGTATCTGCATTAAAATAACATCTTTGAGAAAGTTCAGTCTGGTTTTCAGCCACACCATTGCACCTACACAGCACTAGTGAAAATAATAAGTGATCACTTAATGGCATCTGACAAGGGGTCAGTCTCCTCACTAGTCTTCCTTAACCTTAGAGCAGTGTTTCACACCATAGACCACAATATCTTACTGCACAGACTAGAAAACCTGGTTGGAATAATAGGAACAGCCCTTCCCTGGTTTAATTCATACTCCGCCAACTGCTATCAATTTGTAAATGTAAATGATGAAACGCCAGTTTGTACAAAGGTAATTTATGGAGTCCCGCAGGGCTCTGTCTTAGGTCCCCTTCTTTTCATATTATACAAGATCCCTCTGGGTTCCGTTATCAAGAAACATGGAATCAGCTTCCACAATTACGTGGATGACATAGAATTATATATTTCAGCCAAACCAGATGATGAACCTAAATTAAAAAAGATTGTATAAGAGAAATAAAAGAGTAGATGTCACTCAATTTTCTTATGTTCTTATATTCTCAAAAGACAGAGATTCTTTTACTAGGTCTTAAAATTTTCTTTGTTCTTCTTTGTTTCCAGTGTCAACCAGAGGAGGATGGGTTCCCCTCGAGTCTTTTCTTCTTTCAAAATTTTTGTGTCACAATTATTGGTACCCTTGCATTTTGGTGCAGCCACTCTTCAACATGAAACCCTAACCCTAACCCTAGTCCTCTCTCATCCAGATAGGTTAAGATAAGAAAATACTACACAAGTAATCTAACACTTCTTTTCTGTATATAATCTCTCCAGATACTTAATAAATGAAACATTTTTTGTGGAAAGAATACTTCTGAAAAAAGCTGCAATATAACTGGATCAGAATTACAAGTAAAATAAATTCACTTGAGTCGTGCTGGAGCGAGCAACATATTTTGAGACACAAAAACTCAGGGGGTACTGTATGGTACAGGATGGGGGATGGTTTGTTTAAGGGACATCTTCAAACTAGTAACAACCTCTTATGTATGTCAATGGAAAATAAGGACTGATGCACTGATTTGTACTCCTTCTTGTGGCTTCTTAGGGGAACAAAATAGACCATTTTGCTCAACTGACATATAGAGAGAGATAGAGAGAGCAAAAGGGGGGGGTAAATGAACAGACCTTTCTATGATCTTGATTTAAACCTTAATTGCATAAAAATGCATAAAAAGGGATCATTAACTAATTACCCTAATTTTTAAAGATACCCAACATTTGATTAATTTATCAAATAACCCAGATTATATGTAGTTAATCACTTCCTAATGCTGTTCCCTCATAAGATGCATAAAAGCATTTCACTAAAACAAGAATTTTATATATTTTATATTGTGTAATATATTTCCTTGCTATCATAAACCTCTTACAGGAGAAGGCTCTCAACTGTGATTTATTTTTATGTAAAAATATTTCATTCATAATTATTCTGGACCATTCTGTTGGTCTATCTATCGTGTAATATTTTAGATATTATAAGAAGCCGATGCTTTCAAATGTTTTATATAATTAAAACTGAAAATATTATTAGACTCTGATAGCATAATAACCTCTTAAGCACTGCAATCTCATGTTGTTGATTAAGCAGTAATTTTGATAGAAATGACATAAAATCACAAAGCTGGCCAAGGTTCCTACGCTTGTGAAAAGCCCTCAGATTAAATGTAAATAATGCATGAGAGAGGGAGACTCTCACATTAGATGACTGACTTACCCGTCAGTCTACAGGACATTAGCAAACACCTGCTTCATCAAAGTCTGTGTTAAAATCCATGACCCTGCTGCAGTACAGCCATGCTGTAAGACTGTATTAATCGAATCTGATACCTGCTCCTTTGGGTGATAGCACAAATTCTTTGCATGCTAAAACATTAATGCTGATTGGCAGGTTATGCATGAAGCATTTCAGCAAATTAACTAGCACACACTCACATGGACGTGCATGCAGACACACACACACACACACATACACATACACACACACACCATTTTTATGAACACGCTGCTTTAAAAGATGAAAATGGGACCATGTCTGAAAATAATTAAGCTGAATTATTTGAAAGTGTTTTAGCATTTATAAAATAATAACGTTTTGTATATTATTTGTTATTCTTGTTACAATATGGCCAAGATATAAAAGCAAAACCTTGGTTTTCAACCATCAGGTAATTGAGCAGAAACCTATAATTGCCCTTTGCCTTACTTTTAATTACTCTTAATTTTAAGTATTGCCTTCAAAACCAGTATGTTAATGGAAGCATTGTGAAAATCAAGAATCATGTCAAAATAAGAAGACAGCAATCAGAGACCATAGCCATACAGCTCCATAATTACTAAAAACTAAAACTATTTGTAGTAAAACTAAACACTTTCTATTGCCTCCAAGAGGGAGAACAATAAAAGAAAGCAGGCTATAAGACTCTTATTCACCAGAGTTGGCTAAATGAGACCTGTAATGCTTTTACATGGCCATGGGACGCAGACCACCACTGCACTGTCTCAACAGATGATACTATTTGGGCTTTTAATGAACTTTGCAAGCTCCCATTGAGATCAATTATTGAGGTCAGCAGCAGATTCTTTTGAATTTGGTGCCACCTGACAGGAATTAAATGTCTGGCAAGGTAAGAGAATGTCCAAAACCTTTGGCTGTGCTGCTGTTGAGCTGTTTGCATAAATTATTGCATTTGCAGTCAGAGCAGCTCTGAGCTGAAATGTTCTTGCAGATGTCAGATCAGAATGCACACCAGAATTTATAAGGGACACAAGGAGCTCTGTATATTTGTCCAACCTCGGTCATCTCTGACTGTAAAATTAACAGCTGGATAACAGATTAACAGCTGGATATTAAAAGGTTTCAATTAAACAATTTAAGTTAATATAGTACATTCTGAAATTGATTATAAAAATGTATTATAACTATTATAAAACCCAGCCACTAGGGATGCACAAGCCAGTGTATTTCTTCGTGCCGGTCCCAAGCCCGTGTAAATGGGGAGGGTTACGTCAGGAAGGGCATCCGGTGTAAAACTTTGCCAAATCAATATGCGGACAACGATACAGAATTCCATACCGGATCGGTCGAGGCCCGGGTTAACAACGACCGCCATCAGTGCTGTTAGCCTACAGGGTGCTGGTGGAAATTGGACTACTGTTGGCCAAAGAAGAAGAAGAAGAGGAGGAAGGCATGTCCAGAGGGAGAAGGAGAGAAAGAAGGAGAGGAGAGTGGAAGTGAGGGTAGGGACTTTGAATGTTGGCAGCATGACTGGTAAAGGTAGAGAATTAGCTGATATGATGGAGAGAAGGAAGGTTGACATTTTGTGTGTGCAAGAGACTAGATGGAAGGGTAGTAAGGCCAGGTGTATTGGAGGGGGGTTTAAACTGTTCTACCATGGTGTGGATAGAAGGAGGAATGGAGGAGGTGTTATCCTGAAGGAAGAGTATGTGGAGAGTGTTTTGGAAGTAAAGAGGGTGTCAGGGAGGGTGATGAGTTTGAAGCTGGAAGTTGAAGGTGTGATAATGAATGTTGTTAGTGCTTATGCTCCACAAGTTGGTTGTAAGATGAAAGAGAAGGAAAAATTCTGGAGTGAGTTAGATGAAGTGATAGAGAGTGTACCCAGGGGAGAGAGAGTGATGATTGGTGCAGATTTTAATGGTCATGTTGGTGAAGGGAACAGAAGTGATGAGGAGGTGATGGGTAGGCATGGTGTCAAGGAGAGGAATGCTGAAGGTCAGATGGTTGTTGATTTTGCAAAAAGGATGGAAATGGCTGTAGTTAATACTTATTTTAAGAAGAGGGAGGAGCACAGGGTGACGTATAAGAGTGGAGGAAGATGCTCACAGGTGGATTATATTCTTTGCAGGAGGGTCAGTTTGAAAGAGATCAGAGACTGCAAAGTAGTGACAGGGGAGAGTGTAGCTAAACAGCATAGGATGGTGGTCTGTAGGATGACCTTGGAGGTCAAGAAGAGGAGGAAAGTGAGGGCAGAGTCGAGGATCAAGTGGTGGAAGCTGAAGAAGGAGGACTGCAAGGTGGAATTCAGGCAGGAGTTAACACGGGCACTGGGAGGTGTTGAAGAGCTACCGGATTGCTGGGAAACTACTGCAGAAGTGATCAGGCAGACGGCTAGAAATGTACTTGGTGTGACATCCGGAAGGAAGAAAGAGGATAAGGAGACCTGGTGTCACGTGGCGGGGGGCGGGGCTCGCACACAGGTGCCCAGCGACCTCGCCGGCACCGGCGCGTTACACCTGGTGGTGGAACCAAGAAGTCCAGGAGTGTATTCAAAAGAAGAGAGAGGCAAAGAAGACATGGGACATACAGAGAGATGAAGGAAGTAGACAGGTGTACAAGGAGATGAACCGCAGGGCGAAGAAAGCAGTGGTGAAGGCCAAAGATAAGGTGTTTGGTGAATTGTATGAGAGGTTGGACAGTAAAGAGGGAGAAAAGGACCTTTACCGATTGGCTAGACAGAGAGACAGATCTGGGAAAGATGTGCTACAGGTCAGGACGATTAAAGATAGAAATGGTAACGTACTCACAGGTGAACAGAGCGTGTTGAGCAGATGGAAGGAATACTTTGAGGAGCTGATGAATGAAGAAAATGTGAGAGAGAGAAGACTGGATGATGTGAGAAGAGTTCACCAGGAAGTGCAGCAAATAAACAAAATGGAAGTAAGGGCAGCGATGAAGAGGATGAAGAATGGAAAGGCTGTTGGACCGGATGACATACCAGTGGAAGCATGGAGATGTTTAGGGGAGATGGCAGTTGAGTTTCTGACCAGATTGTTTAACACAATCTTGGCAAGTGAGAAGATGCCTGAGGAGTGGAGACGAAGTGTACTGGTACCGATCTTCAAGAATAAGGGTGATGCACAGAGCTGTAGTAACTATAGAGGGATAAAGTTGATCAGCCACACCATGAAGTTATGGGAAAGAGTAGTGGAAGCTAGGTTAAGAAAAGAGGTGAGGATCAGTGAACAGCAGTATGGTTTTATGCCGAGAAAGAGCACCACAGATGCAATGTTTGCTCTGAGGGTGTTGATGGAGAAGTACAGAGAAGGTCAGAAGGAGCTGCATTGTGCCTTTGTGGATTTGGAGAAAGCATATGACAGGGTGCCTAGAGAGGAGTTGTGGTTTTGTATGAGGAAGTCTGGTGTTACAGAGAAGTATGTGAGAGTAGTTCAGGATATGTATGATGTAACAGTGGTGAGATCTGCAGTGGGAGTGACGGATGCATTTAAAGTAGAGGTTGGATTACATCAAGGATCAGCACAGAGCCCGTTCTTGTTTGCAGTAGTAATGGACAGGTTGATGGACGAGGTTAGACAGGAGTCTCCGTGGACGATGATAAACATCTTTGATGATGTGAGTCTTAGTGAGAGTAGGGAGGCAGCAGGGAGAACTGGAGATGGAGATATGCTCTGGAGAGGAGAGGAATGAAAGTGATGAAGCAAAGACAGAATACATGATGTGAATGAAAGGAGGAAAGTGGAGTGGATTAGGATGCAGGGGAGTGGGCAACAAAGGTGAGTTTAAATGCCCAGGATCAACAGTTCAAAGTGTAACTTGGCCCGAGTGTGGAAAGAGGTGAAAAGAGAGAGTGCAGGCTGGTTGGAATGGGTGGAGAAGAGTGGCTGGAGTGATTTGTGACAGACAGCGTACCAGCTAGAGTAAAGAAAGGGAAGGTTTACAGGACCAGTGATGAGACCAGCTATGACCCCAGCATGGGGTTTGGAGGCGGTGGCACTGGCGTGAGAAAAGGCAGGAGCGGAGCTGGAGGTGTCAGGATTAAGATGCTGAGATTTTCGTTTGGGTGTGACAGTTGGACGGATTAGAAATGAGTATATTAGAGGACAGCTCAGGTTAGGCGTCTTGGAGACAAAGTTAGAGAAACGAGTTGCGTTGGTTTGGACATGTGCAGAGGAGAGGCGATGATTATATTGGAAGGAGGATGTTGAGGATAAAGAGGAGAAGAGGAAGACCAAAGAGGAGGTTTATGGACGTGGTGAGAGAGGACATGCAGGTGGTCGGGTTGAAGCAGGAAGATGCAAAAGACAGGAAGAAATGGAGACAGTTGATCCGCTGTGGCGACCCCTAAACGGGAGCAGCCGAAAGAAAAAGAAGAAGATCATAACTATTATAAAACATACAGCATATTTATATATATATATATATATATATATATATATATATATATATATATATATATATATATATATATAGACCTATTCATTTATTCATTAGTCATATACTTCAGTAGACTTTCGAATCATTTTGTTGATCTTTAATGGTCCTAAGTGGGTCTAACCCTAACTCTTTTTACCAAGTACCACACAATTGATTTTAACACACCGTCTGCTTTGGCTATGCCTGATTCTAATTTTTCATGCCAGTTATGGCACTGACTTTTCTTTGGCCTTCATGCTGAGAGACAACAGTAAGAGGTGCCAAATTCAACTGTAGAGCTTTTGTTATCTTGCTTGTAGTAACGATGCAACAACTCATAGCTGGCCAAGAAACTGAATGGCCAACTGTTCTTTTTCCTTTTGTCTCCAAAATTCGAGAGCTATGAAGCATGTAGGAAAGGGGCTGCAAATCCTGTATAAATATGAGAAGACATTACTTGCTAAAAGTTTCCATCATTTAAAAGTGTAAATTATATTTTTAAAGCTATTTAACAGAATTTAGCAATAACCTTTTGCTAGCTCATAATGGCAGTTATGTTAGAACGTAGTAATACGTGGTGATTTTGTATTTCTCAATGTGCTTGCGTGACCATTATTGGTGGTCATGATCCAGTGCCTGGTTTGTCAAATCAGTACTTATTTATGTTAAATCAAGTGTGCTGGTGATGGAATTGAATAAATCTATGCAACCACTGGGGTGTGGATAAAAAACTATGATTATTCAAGATCATGTCAAGCCATGTCAAGACTGCAACAAGATCAAACAACAGCAAATGAAAATTAGTCCAAGCCCAAATCCAAATGGAAGGTCACTTTCATGCAGAACATAACACTCTTTTTGAAGACCCAAGCTCAACTACTCTTCATCTAAGAAGATGTAATGAGGTTCCAAAAAAAATTGTATGTATACAATAGCATTAACAATAACTAGATGGAATGTTATTTAATTCAACGCAACCCACACAAGCAATGATTTGGTTTTGAGCAGAGGTTAAATTTTGAGGATTTTAGAAGAGAGGAGGCCCTGATTTATCCATGGGTGTCAACAATTTAACTTTATAAGTTAATCATTTTAAAAGTTAATGCTCTCCAATTACATATTTATGAAATATCCTGAATGTATAGTATCTGTTTCTGTCTTAATTAAGTCAGTTAACTTATTTGGCTGTTTTAAGCATCCCTGGTAAGTCACCCATTAAAATATCAAAATATTTCTTCTGATAAAAATGAATGTTAAATTAGCTCAGCATTACTCAGCCCTGCTCCAGGAGGCCATTCTACAATCCACAACAATTAGCCTGCACTTAACTCATTCACCTGATTCAGCAAAACAGATAAGGGGCAAGCCGTTGTTGAAGTGAGTGTACAAAACCACTAAAAACACTTAAAACTGGAACCTCCAGGACCAGGACTGGAAAACTGTGAACTAGAATATAAATATGTTTCCGTCCAGACATTCTCAAAAACTCCCCCTGTCCTTTTAAAACCGTATACCCTGAGCACCTGCTCCTGTGTTAAAAGACTGGCTGTACAGACAGCTTATATAGAACTTTTGAAATGAGTCACCCTGCAAAAAACCTGCTTTTCAAACTTTCTACCTAAAATCCCAGATCAATTTAACTCTGATTAGCGATATGGAACTACAAACACTGTTAGCCAGGTAGATATTTGCAAATATGTGCCTCCGAGAACATTTAGTGACAGTCATTTAACAGTAGGCTAAACAGGTATGTCAACAGACTGTCAAATGTAATGAAAACCCAATTCCAAGGAATAAGCCCACACTATGAATAAATCTTTGATTAAGCTTCCTCAGTTATGACAGCTGTATCTGGCTATGCAGGGATGCTCCTGGCCATTTCGGTGCCCTATGCATAATACAAGAAAAATGAATTAGCTTAAACAACCTGAGTTAAGTATGCTTTCAATAAACTTGAACTTCAGGAATTAACTGAGCATTCAGAAAGAAAGGTTAAAGGCTTTTAAAAAAAAACATTTGCATAAATATGCATTTATAAAACTTACTCAAACTCGATGATAAATAAAATTCTAGATCTGTTTATATATATATATATATATATATATATATTTTTTTTTTTTTTTTTTATCATTGTATTGGAAATATAATAATAGGCTACTTCACCATGACATCAAATTAAGTGATTTAAACTAAACATTCGTGTTAAATCTATGTATAATATAAGCTTGTGTTAAAAATGTTATGTAAAAACAATTTTTTTTTAATACTATTATTCTCACTCACTCATTATAACTACTTAACATGAGTATTGTCACAGGGGTTGTGGAGCTTATCCCAAGACACACATAGGGCAAAAAAAAAACTAACACTGTGGAATGTCCATCACAGAGCAGACACACAGACAAACACACACAGTTACACCTAAGGGCAATTTAGTATCTCCAGTCCAACAGACATGCATGTCTTTTGACTGTAGAGAAAACTGGAGCACCCAAACATTTACATTTAAGGCATTTAGCTGATGCTCTTATCCAGAGCAACTTACATTTCTTAACTAAAACTGGTGCAATTTGGGGTTAAGGGTTTGGCTCAGGGACCCAAGGATGGAACATGGGACCTCTTGGTCTGTAGGCGAGTATCCTACCACTAGACTACCAGCACCCCATTAGATGCAGGGAGAACATGCATCTATATAAGTTTGAAACCAAATGTGGAATTGCATTAAGCAACATCTATTTACACAGATAAATAACTCTTGTGCAACTCTGTTACTACTAGCAGCCTATAATGGCACAAGAACAGAGGAACCAGAATAGTACAGTACCATATTGGGGCAGCCATACTGATGGTTAGAGAAGAGGGCTTTTTTCAGTTACCGGTGCAGTTACCTGGGCCTGTAGGAAGTATGTAGGCAAGGTGCATGAATGAGCTTTCCGACTCTGCATCCATGCCTGAAGTGCCCTTTGGCAAGACATTTAACCCCACAACTGCCCTGTGGGAACAGTTGTTGCAACCTACTGCTCCTGCTCCTGGTTTGTCTGTTCACCACTGATGTGTGTAGGATGGGTTGAATGCAGAGGACAGATTAATTGTTCGGTGTTCACAGTTTGTGTGTGTGCAAGTACAGGAATTTCATTTCAGTCATTTTATTTGTGCCTATCACCAAGCTACAGCATACAAATGTTATCATATTCTACATCCTTAGAGAGAGCTCCCACATTTTTAAAGCCTATAAAGCTATTACATATATATGAATTACATGAGCCACCCCTGGTCATGCAACAGGAAAAGGACAAATTGATCCAAGAAAGAATGCTGAATGAAGAATAGAGTTAATATTTGAAGCAGTTGAAGAGTTTAGGCAGTTCAGAAAAGAAAAGAGGATCAAAATTATTCTAAGATTTGTAATATTGAATATTCCCTGTGATGGGCTGGTGACCTGGCCAGGGTGCGTCCCCCGTCCTTCGCCCTGTGTGAGCTGGGATGGACTCCAGCACCCCCCTGCAGCAGACAAGTGGCAGAAAATGACTGACTGACTGACTAATATTGAATATGTTACATCCAAAATGCGGGGCAGCAGTGGCCTAGTGGTTAGGGCGTTGGCCACATGATCAGAGGATCGAGGAATCAAACCCCTTCCCAATAGGTTGCCCTGAGGTACCCTTGAGCAAGGTGCCGTCCCCGTCTCGCTCCTCCCTGCGATGGGCTGGCAACCTGTCCAGGGTGTGTCCCCCGTCCTTCACCCTGTGTGAGCTGGGTTGGACTCAAGCACTCCCCCGCGACCTCGTTTGGGACAAGTGGCAGAAAATGTATGAATGAATGACATCGAAAATGCAACATCCCGCTCAGGGGAGACTCCTGAGCCACAACCATTCGATTATGGGATTAGGTCCCTAAAAACTAGAGCACCACTGACTGCATGTTTGTGTTATCTCGCATGTTTTAGGTCATATTTATACAGAAATATGAACAATTCTAAAGGGTTAACAACATTTAAGCAACACTGTATATGCACAGTCCCCTTCAAAAATATTGGAACAGAAAGGCTTTGCTATGCACTGAAGACATTTGTGTTTGGTATCAAAAGATGAACAGGAGTTTAATTACAGAGAATAGAGCACTTTTAGGATGTGACCACACTGTTTTTAAAGTAAGCTAATGTATTGGAATGTAAGAAGTTGACAGGTGTTTGATATCTGTTCTCAAACTGAAGCCTTGGATTTCACCAGTGAAGACTACATTTGTTAAAAAAGAAATGAAAACCACTGCCTATGGGTGGAAGGATGTCATTCTGAAACTAAGAAAAGAGGGAAAATTCTTCAGAAGCATTTCACAATCACTTGTAATAGAAAGTAAAACTGTTTGGAATTTTCTGGAAAAAAAGGAAACCGTTGGTGTACTGAACAGTGGACACTGAACCGAGCTTCTTTAAACGAGTTCTAATTTTAAATATTTATACTGTACGCACCATAACTCTTTTCTTTTGGCACATTTTGCTGGAGGACCTATTATATTCAGAAAATGAATGAACAAGGACAAAGGATCAAGTAATCAATAACAACAAAAGACTCACACATCTGCACTGCACAGTTTTGCTCAAAAAGAACATGATCATTAGCTAATGATATAACTCAGATTAGACTATAAAAAAGACTATACAGAATAGGGTGTGCATTTTGAACTGAGGTTAGAAAACACTGACCCAAGGCTATTTCTATGTTTACAATGCTCTATGACTAATGGGCAATGTCTGCTTTATGACCTATCAATGGCCAATTTATGCATCTTCACAACTACTATGTCAGGTTCCAATGTAGGAGTATATATTTGTTTTTGCTAATGGCAGATTTAGCACTTCATTATAAAACTGCATTGATTCTCCAATAATTGCTGCATCATTATGCAAATATATGGACATACTGATCGAGGCTTCCTAGTGAGAGAACCCCCTGAGCTGCCTCATTATTTCTAATCAATCACTCAAACAGCGCATATCAACATTTTATGTGTTCTGCATTTCACTCAGTTTTTTAATAAAGTATAGTACCGGCTGTTTTGGCACACAAAACTTAATACAATTCAAAGATCTAAAACCTTTAATAGGCTTCCATTGTTCATTGCATGTATGGATACACTTGAAAAAAAATATTGCAGTAAAATACAGTCATCTGCATGTGTGCTATGTTGAACTGTAGATGAAGTTGCACATAAATGCGGAACTCCATCCAAATGAATGCTCAGCATGGCAAGTCTTGGTTGAGTACCATCACCTTGCCGTGGGATTTGCTGAGTGATGATAAAGAAACCAGGCTTTTTTGGAAATGTGACTGCAGTGGAGGAACCAGCTGTTAGCCATTTGTCTTTGTATGGTCAATGAACCAGTATTCAACATACAGCTGCTCCTGAGCATCCTACTTATTAAGCACATCTGTTACACCCTGGAATCTAGATGGCACTTATAAACCTAACAGAACTTTGGCAAAACAGTAAAAAGTTGTAAAGTTTGTTTTTTTTCCTCCTATCTCTTTTTGAGCAAATTTCCCATAACAGAATATTTTTTGTTTTACTGCCACCGCTTCATTGATATGTGAGGGTATATTAGACATAATGAAAAATGGCAGGCACCCAAAAAGATATATTTCCCAAATTTTCTCCTGTCAAAAAAAAAAAATCTGCAAACGAGGACAGGGCCTCAAAAGCTCCCTCTCATTTCATTCCATCTTCCGATAAATCATGTCGGGTGCATAATGAATTGAATGCAGTCTCACCTTCCTTTTGTCCTTGCACCAATCCTGGCCCCTCCATGCAGTCCTTTCTCCTCTCCTTGGCGTCTGTCTCCCATCGTGCCTGCTTTGAATAGATGGGTTTATCTATGTTTGATTAATACTGCTTTCTTCACTTTGTCAATATTGTCTCTGCCTGTTATCTAGTCCCTGTGATACATATTGTCAGGAAGTGGAAATGTAGCAAATGCATTTATACATTTACTGAATCTTCCATATATGGGTTTATATGGGTTTTGGGGATCATAATGAGGGAAGAGTTTTTTTTTTCTGTGTGAACTGTTCTTTAAGGGTCACATGACCAATAACTTCTGATTTCCACATAGTTTAGTTGTTAAGTTTCTCTAAAAAGGAGAATTACTTATCAAACCTCTCTGAATTAATGAATGGCATTGTTTAAATCCTAACCATTACAACAGGCAGAGTTTTGAAACACTGGTGTAATTGGTTTTGGAAACATTACTTGGAGATATTACTATATATGTCAGGCTATTGAAATGAGATTCAGTGAAAAGTATTCTTGTTGAAAACATCTCCATAAACAATAAGAGGACATATGGCTTTGTTCTTTTGCAGGACACAAAAAAGTATAAAAAACATGACTCCACAACATTTAAGTTCCTGGCCCTAAATATATAATCTATCATTAACTCAGTTTAACATTATGCATGCAGAAAGATCCTCTGAGACAAGATGCAAATGGAAAAGGAATTTCCATAAATTTACATTTCAGAAAAACTTGCAAGGACATGAAAAGGCATTGTGTCTGTACCATCATGATGCATTCCCAGTGCAATCCATGTAGGAGCAAAATTAGCCACAATGTGATACTAAACTTGTTGTTGAAATGCATCATCAAATACATAAATGCCTTTCAGCATATGTCTCTCTCTGGAGCTGATCATGATTCATAATTTTACATACAAAAAAAAAAAACTAAAATCATTGTCGACTTTGAGTCGTTTATAAATCATGTGTCTTAAAAAATATGTTTTTTGGGGCTTTCAAAAGTTTCTGTTCAATGATCACAAATGTTTTGTGAAGTTGAGTTCAAAATCTGAGGTCAGTGCATTTAAAACTTTTAACTATCTTCATTCGCTTTAAAGTGCACCATGGTGCCTACCCTGATTAGATTAATATCTAAATGCCAATCTGGGGATAATTTTCCACTTCACCATAGCTCATCCCAGGAGAATAAATCTCATTTTAATGTCACTGCTTATTAACATGGACTATTTATAAGTTTAAGTTATTAAGAAACATTACATGAACACCTTCAAGTGACATAAGAAGCCGTGGATGTACCTCTTACATACTCCTGCAATGCAATGGCACTGTTTTACTATGAGCGGAAGAAAGAGCTTATTTTTAAAAAGGGAACATTACTGTCACACTGCAGGCTAATGAATTTTCAGCTTAGCTTTAAAGCACACAGCATGTATATTGAAGTCTTATGCAGAAAGAAAATCAGCCTTTTCGTTATGTTGTGTTCTAATACAACATATGCTTTCTAACTGGGTCATTTATAGGAGTCCTCCACAGCTGCAGTGGTACACACACACATCCACAGCCAAATGTTACACATTCAAACCCATATACAGAAACAGATACATCACAGAGACATATCTAGACACAGACCCGTCAGTGATCATTCCTAGAATAAACATTCTAATTGAATTAAAAGCTGAAGAAAATGACAAACATGCAGTGTGTGCCTTTATCATGCAGTGATGCATGCAGGGCCTTTATTGTCCTTTTAGATACAACATTATATTAAATAACACACCAGTTTAATTGCATATTAAATACCAAACCTCTTAGTGACAGTGTGTTTACATAGATACATTTATAAGTATATTCATATTTTTCCCAAATTCCCATTGTAACAGCAGTTTTGTAGTCATTAACTGCACTATAGCACTACAGAATTTTTAAATGTTTTTCAAAGGTGGTCAAGGGTCGACCACTTCCTACATCAAGCTTCAATACTTATTACCGGCAGCAGGAACTCTTTCAGAATTTTTGTGTTACAGTAGCTCTTCTCTGGGCTCA
Organism: Hepsetus odoe; assembly: GCA_017165825.1. NCBI lineage: Eukaryota > Metazoa > Chordata > Actinopteri > Characiformes > Hepsetidae > Hepsetus > Hepsetus odoe. The sequence goes on from CM029382.1 coordinate 11,585,447, forward strand.
GAACAGGCAGGTACCCCATGCACATCAACAAAACTTTGTTGCTCATGGCTGAGTCATGGGTTCACCAGTTATTCTTTCTGACTGTTCACTTGTTTAGTTCCGTAGCTCTTGGTGCGCCCAAAGCATTTCTTTGCCTGTTCTATCATCAGAACTGGATTTAACTTAATAGAAGATTAGAAGAATAGAAGATCACTGCCTTATAAGTGTAAATACTGACCTTCCTCAGGTTTTTTTGTAATGGTTATTCTAAGACACACAAAATTATTATTATTTATTACACACAAAATATTTTATGATTATTTGCTATCCATTTAAACAAATAAAAGCTTAGAATAAAAGCCCAGATTAATTACCAACCACTTTCCAAGATGCTTTTTGCATAGTACTGTAAAAACAAAACACTGACCTAACAAAATGTTATAAATTCATTTGCCCATTGCACATTTAAATGCTTTCATTTCATTTCATTGTTTTATTTCAGTTGGCCCAAGCACCTGGGGTGACTAATCATTTGCAGTAGCATGGCGTTGTCACCATATTCATATGTGGCGCTTCTTATATCATTAAATAAAAAACAGGGCAATAGCTGCACTAATGAGTAAGGATTACACTATTCACTATCAAAGTCTTAGAAGGATTACCTTCAACAAGCAGTCTGGCATCCAGAGGTTGCACTGGGGGGAAAGTAATCTATTTCAGCAGAATGCACAAATGAAGTGCTGGGGTTAAGTCTTAGAAAAGAAAAAAAAAAGTCTGTTACACTCGCAAATGCAGCCTCATGTCTGAGTAAACTCCAGACAAATCTCCTGACTTCTGTGGCATTTTCTTTCTCTTGCTTCGAATGACTACAGGGTCCATGGGATAAGCAGAAAGTGATAAGCATGCACATGTGTCCTGGCCTGGTAGGATAACAGCAAGGATGATGCAGCTCACAAAGTGGCAAGCCTCATGTAGCTCACAATATTGAGAGATTCATGCAGCCTTAAAGTGCGCCACTACATAAAAGAGAGATGTCTCTGCAGTTGCCCTGTAATGCAAATGGAAAAGGCCCCGAAGCCTATATGAGTCATAGCACAGGTGTCCTTATTTGGCTGGTGATATAAACATTTAAAGACTGGAAACCGGCAGGGTCCTCAAAGGTTTGAAATATTCCATCTGAAAGGCATCGAAACATACCACCCGCACTCCGTTTTCCATCTCACTTGTGGAATGCATGTTCTTCAGCTTGGAGAACATGTCCGACACAAGATGAACGAGAAAACAAACAGCCGTCTTCCTCAGCTCAGTGCTCCAGAACACATCAAGTTTAATAAGCAGTAAGGCGCACTCGGTAAACAATCCATTGAAAGAGGAGACGGCTTCTCTTTGAAAGACGTGATAACTTCATAAACAACACATGACTTTTTAAAAGAGATGCAGTGCTGAAGACTTCAAGTCAGATGATTTAAGGTGAATGTTAAAGCTAAACATTATATGAATGCAAGAAATACATTTGTTAACACGTCTCCTAAACATGAACATATGACATTGTAAATGTTATTAATCACCATAGTTATTTTTACTGCTTCAAAAATGCCCCCTTTTGTAGTTTTGTACTTGAATTTGAGCCTGAGAATAAATTGTCCCATATCTTGGAGTGCTCGGAAAAGAGAGTCCTTCACCTTTGAGAAGAGGTGGCTCTGGTAATTATGAGAGAGAAGTCTATGATGGGGAATGGGATTTTCTCCGTTCTTATGGGTTATTATTCCTCTCTGAGGACTCTTCTGGGTTATTGCACTGGTCCTTTTTCCTCAGGACATGAGGACATCATTTGCAAGTTTGGATTTCATCTTGGTTTTAGTACCTTAGATAAGGGGAGAAGGAGGCTAAATTACTTGCAAATGTGTTTGAGAAAGTCTGAAGATTTGGAGAAAATATATAATGACAAAGTCTCTCATTACAGAGAGACTTGTCCATGCTGTAGCTCTGTAATAGTGCAGCTATTTTTTTTTTGTTATGTGCATTTATTTTTACTTATTTCTATTTTACAGAGCAGCACACCATTTAACTGATGCTTAAAAAAATTTTTTTTCATTTTTAAAATGTATTTAAATGTTGCTAATTAAATATGAAATGTTACCTAAATTACAAGAATAATAATTTTAATTTAAGAATAATAGTTTTAATAGACAGGATTTCATATAAATATATACACATAAGTTATTATTTGACCAATTTCTCTGCAATATTTAACTTGTTAAATTAAAATTCTCAGTATTTATTTTTTGCAAAATGTGGATTTTATTTAGTTTGCTTACTCTTATAGCAAGTTTATGCATTATTATTTTATGCATGCAACATTTGGAGTATGAGGTCAGAATGTCTTTATTATAAATGTTTATAATTTTTTTATAATAATTTATACTTTTTTATTATAATTTTTTATAATTATAAGTATTTTCACTGTATACTTTAACTCATTCTCAATCATGTCTGATTAAAAGATGTAAAATTCTTTAGACAGTCTATATCCTTTCCTTTGAGTTATTAAAGGGTCATTTAATCTTACTTAAGATTAATCTTCACTTACATATTTAATCTTCACTTACTTACTTATTCATTAATTATATAATTATTCCATTCCTTGATCTTACAAAAGAAATTACACACACTTGGGAAGGGATCACCCAACAGTAGTTACTTTCTAATTCTATACTGCAGATGATATACACTGATACAGTATTTTTCACAGAGCAGAATCCCAATACAGAACCCATACTGATACTTACAGTTGTGCATTTACAGATATGAAATGTTTATTATCTGTACATGTTTGAAAAACAAACAAGAATTAAATATTTTACATTGTATATAATAATATATAATGTCTTTTCCTAAGTCTTACTAAAACTTGAGTCTACAGCTGCTCAATTGCAAAGCTCATCTTCTGTTTTGGCAAAGCTCTAAATACATTCTCACTCAGTTAAACACATTTTTCACTGTGATCCACAGTAACGACAGGTGAAAATTTTTTTCTAATGATGTAATACTGCACTTTGACTTGTTGAAGACAATTGCAGATTTTGAAAGAAGAGGATCATCCTCTCCACTATTTCTTAAATCTTGCTGTCAAGCTGCATTACATTAAAATGTATGTAAACCAGCACATTAAAAGTTTCTCAGTGTTTCACTTGGTATCAAAGGAAAGACACTATGAATTTATGTGATTTACAAGAAATCTGACAAAGAGAAGAAAAAAGACGTTAGAACATAATTGGCAGATGTGACAATGCCCAATTATTGAGGCAGCGTGAAATATTGTGCCGAGATAAGAAACCGTGGGCTCTCTACTGTGATGCTGCTTTGAGGCCACATAACATCCAGTATCTTACATTTCTGGGTGGTCTCTCAAAAAAGTTTAGAGTGTTGCCAAGGCTGGATCCAGCGCACCAAAGAGTTTCTCCCATTCACTGGCTTTGCAGAACATTGGCTATGTTGTAGGGAGATTCTTTTGGCCTGACCCAGCACAAAGATGTGATGCTGAGACTGATGAAATCATATGTTTTCTTTGATAGCAGTTATATTTGTAATGTGCTTCTCGTTAAACATTAGTCCTAAGATGGCGCCACGTGAGAGGCAGCCAGTTACAGGAGCTCTGACAACTTTCTGTTCTTTTTACTTATTTAATCTATTTTCTTTACTTTATTTATTACTTATTTCACTTCTTCTTCGAATCTGTCACAAGTACAGCAGTCAGAGGAGACTTGTTCTCCTCCGTTTTTCTTCGTTTTTCTTTTCTTTTTCTCCTCTACTGTTCTTGTTCCTGTTCCTCTTTCCTCTTTTTTTCTTTTTTCTTCTGTACACCTGTCTTTTATTTATAAGAGCCCTGTAACGCCCAAATTTCCCATTCGTGGGATAATAAAAGATTACTCTACTCTACTCTACTCTATTATGTGTCTGTCCTTTGGCCTTTTGCAGTACTGTATTTGTACTCTATGCAAGCGCTGACTCATCAGACATGCAATACTGTATCTGTATAGCACTTACAGTAAGCAATATCTTTGTTACTGATTTATGAATTCACTTTTTGAGAAACACACAAATTACATTTGCTATGAGCAATAAACATTTCTCCCAGAGTTACATGCCTGAATACAGCGTAGTGATTTCTTTTTTTAAATGGAATATATGTATTATTTGAAAAAAATGAAACATTTGAACATAGATGCAGGAGTGTGGCCACTTTTCTTCCTTTCCATTTCAAAGACAACTGCTTGATAGTGCCATTGAGTGAGTCCTCAAAAATGGTGCTTTAAAGTTAAAAAAATCTGGTTAAACTTAATGTAGAAATATTGATCACATGCAAAAATCTATTAAATATCTTTTTTTTTCCTACAGCAAACAGGCACCAGGGTACTAGCATTAAGGCCAAAAAGACAAGTGCTAATTGACAGGTAAAATCTCTTATGCACGCAAAACCTGGGTCACTCCTGGGACACTTCCACCAGTAATGTACAGGCTTTTCATATTTTATGGCATTGTACCAGGATGCATATATTTATCAGCGCCATGAAAATCCAGGGAAACTTTGCGTCTTCATCATGAACAACCAACAGATTCATTTTGAATCAAAATATAAAAGCACAAAATACAATCCCCCAAATGTGTTTCCTCTTGTAAATTCTAAAATCTTTACTATAGAAATACAAACTTCGTTAATTGTTGTCTTTGCTGCATCAGCCACAGCAAAGTTCCACAGCCAAAGTAACCAGAGTAGTCTTCCACCGCGGTCCTCTAGAATAATGTACAAAATAAGCCTGTAATGTCCCAACAGTTGTACTTTGTCTTGTGTAGGTGTAGTCAGACTTTATTTGTGGCCCTTTCCCTTTTCTTTTTCCCCTTCCACCTTTCCATTTAATTACTGTTATATTCCCTGGTAGAAAAGCATGTGTGAAAGAGGCTTGAGTAAAGCAGGCGGGCGTCATAAAATATACAAAAGGCAGTTAGTCCTCTAGCTGGAGAAAAAGAGCATTCTTAAGCATGATGGCAGTGTTGAAATATTGTATAGCGTTCTTTGTTGAGAAAACAAAAAGGATTAAAAGGATTAACAGTTTAGAAATTACAATTTTTCCACAAAGCTCTTCTCTTGCTTTTTGAGCTTTCTTGGGAACGCTGTATCACATCTAAACAATCCAGAAGACATTATTGGTTGTCAGTTCTCCTCACTGAAAATTCTCTGATACTATTTAGTCCCTCAGAGAGCAGCAGGGCTAAAAGCGCCTCCTGGACTTCTAGTAATGGATGGCAGCAGCCTTGCTGCGATTTTTCACTAGGGACGCCCAAAAACTAGGATTTTAGCATGATGAAATATTTACCCAACAGGCTACTACTGGATGTCTCACTGTGGTCAGTGCTCATCAGACCCGGTGATTTCAAATCTATAATGAATCTAAAGTGGGCTCCAGTGTCCAAATATTGTTTTTTTTTTTCAATTTTTATTTTTAAATTTGAAATAGCTTTGAGTTCTTAAAGGTAGATTACAAATGATGTATTTAGAAAAAAACTGACTAACAATAGAATTAAAGTATGTCTTGCCTTTTGAGATGCTTGGTTTTTATTGCAAACTGACAATATTCTGGAGCCCAATCTGAATCTAAAAAATGATCTGCTTGTATTCAGCATGGACAATTGTACTGAATATCTCATTATAGCCCCATCCACATAATAATGTCTTTGATGCCTATCTGACCTTCAAGCTGCCCTACAGGAGCAGAGCCTGCAGAAGCACCCACTAATTCTGCTTTCAATAAGTGGCACCAGAAACAATAACAGAATACTCACACATCACTTATAAGCCTATGTTTTGCCTTCATGTAGCAAGTGAAAATACTATAGAACTGTACTATAGAACTGCCACTGTCATTAAAAAGTTACTTGAGGCAAAGAGATAAGTTTACAAACATATAAGTCTCACTGAGCCATTATCTCCACTTTCTGAAAGGACATTCTGAGCTGTATGAACAGTGCAGTAACCCCCACATATATATATATTTATGTGTCTGTGTGTGTGTGTGTGTGGGTGTGAATAATATTTTGAGGTTACAAACAAGTGTAGCTTGACACTGGCAGAGAAAATAACAGACTTTAAGGGAAAGATTTACTGATGCTATTTGCATAAGAGATTTGTGTCAGTCAATTCCAGAGGTCTTTTACATGCAAAATGTGTAAGAGGCAATGCGTCGCTTTGATCAAGAAAACATGTTGCTAGTAGGACAGCTGGAGAATTGTTGTGGCAGATATAAATATAGTGACATATGCACACTTTGTTTGTGATTTTTACAGGACACATATCCCATTCTCCACATTTTAAAAAAATAAGAGCTGATGTATGATGTAAACTTGTTGAAAAACTAGGTTATGAATGATGTTGGAGCCATGTGGTCCATATAGTCTCTTCTCTCAAGCTAAACTGCGAAAACCTTGCATTGTGAAAGCATTTTGTTAGTGTTGACACAAAAACCATCACATTTACCAACTGAAACGCCAAAGGCCACAGTGATCACTCACCACTGTTTCAGTAGCAGAGACTCCAAACACACAAAATCACACAATCATTTGAACTCACTTTAACTTTCTCTATTGGCACTTATTTTTCTTTAGAGCTTACAAGTAATATTTAGTCGATCATCCCCATGTTAACAAAGATGCAGATACATTAACAACTCTTCATTTGCACATTTAATATTTTCTATAGTGAAATCAGAAAAGCATTAAACATAATTTTACTATCAGCCCTTTGCATCAGCTCTCTTACGTTTCAGCGTCATCAGTCAGATGATTTGCCATTAAAGAGCATGACATGCAGAGGGTGGATGAAAAATTGTTGCTGTCTTATAAAGTAATCTTCTCGTTAGGATTAACTTGCTAACGCTTCTTGTTTGTTCTACATGATGCAAAATACAATGATCTGCCAAGGCTTACAGGTCATCACACAAGTGCCAAAACAAAATGTGATGAAGAAAATGCTGTTCTTCAAACTGAAAAGGAGTGGGTCAGCTCTGCTATTCAGACACAACAAAAAGATTTTTTAATTGCAATGTATCAGTCTTGAAAGAATAGCAGGTCTAAGAGAACTGCCTGTTTAAATCTAGGGTAAACAGAGAAAATGACTGTTTATGTAGAGTTTTTGTCTTTACACTTAATCAAACGGGCACTGATAGCAAGGAGATGGAGGAGGTAGGAAAGAGAAAAGGACATGTGAATGTCATGTTGTGCTGCTCGTCACAGCCTTCGCTTCTCTGCCTAAAAAAGACACAATATTCCAGTGTGTGGGTCAGCGAAGGGCCAAGTGTAGTAGATTTCGTTGTCACTTGCAGTTAAGTGTGATGAGCAGGATTGTCCCAAAACTGCAAAACAGATTTCAGCTTCAGTTTCCACTCAGCTGCCCATGCTTTTATGATGTTTTCTCAAGAAAGTGTTTTCTCAGAAGGAGTAGTCTTACATTTCCTGGAGAAAAACATGAGTTACATGATCAAGAGCTCCCTTTTGCAAACTTCTCTCATCAGTGACAAAAAACAGCAACTTCTGAGAGTGCTGTAACAGTGTGTATGATGAGGAGTACTGGAAGCACCCATTTGCCAAACAAACCTGAAAAAATACCAGGAATGACGTAAATACAAACCACACACATTATTCTGACAATGATGTTCTCAACAAAGAATGCAATTAGATGCTCAGCAGGTGTTGAGTCATTTCTGATTACAGGCAGCAATCTCAGAAACCAAAAATGCTGCATAACTACAATGACTCACCACATAACACCACTGTAAAAGCTGTTTCAACCCCTCAGAAATCCTTATTTCTCCTTTAAGCACTAAATTCAGCTATGCATGTATTTTGTTTTTGCAGACATGTTTGATATAGTAAGTCCATCTCTTAATATATGCCAAATAAAAATGAAGTATTTTGTAACAAATTACATTCAGCAAAATACAAATTAATATCTCATTTTAGCCCATGAAACTGCTCATAAATAACAACACTGCCATCTAGTGCAAAGGAAAGGTACATGAGCTTCTGAGCAGATACGACGTGCAGGAACTGCCCATTTTGATCTTTCATTAACACTGAACTATATCTGAAATGGTATTTGTTTAATAAAATAAAATTAAAATGCTTAAACAGACATCAAAATCATTGCCATGACCTACAAGCAAATTTGGATACGCTATATAAAACTATTTTTTTTTCTTCTTTCAGGTGCTCCCGTTAGAGGACGCCTCCATTTCTTCCTGTCTTCTCACCACATCCATAAACCTCCTCTTTGGTTTTCCTCTTTTCCTCTTTTCTGGCATCTTGATCCTCAACATCCTCCTCCCAATATAATCCTCATCTCTCCTCTGAAAATGTCCAAACCAGTTTTAATCCTGTCCATCCTCGTCACACACAATGAAAATCTCAGCATCTTTAACTCTGAAACTCTTCTGCTTTTTTTTGTCAGCCCCAATGTCTCCAGCCCGTAAAGCATAACTGGTCTCACTACCATCCTGTTAACCTTTCCTTTCACGCTTGCCAGTACCCATCGGTCACAGATCACTCCTGCCATTCATCTCCACCCATTTCAACCTGCCACCCATTCCAAACTATTAAACTATTTTTTACTTTTAGTTATTTTAAGAATACATCAATAATCAAATCATTGGCAAACTCCAGACTTAGGTAACACTTTAAGGGCAATGTTCATAAAACGACACAATCTACATCAATCTGCGCCTGTCTAATATTATGTAGGTCTCCCTCTTGCTACATTTTGACCCATACACTTCTTTAACTCTGCCACCAAGACGTTAGTAGTAAGTAGTTTCTTTAAGTCTTGAAAGTGAGGAAGTGGGGCTTCCCACTGATGCTTGATGGCAATGTGATCCAGCCAAGTAAATACCTTGAACATGTTCCTCAAAGCATTCCTGAACAGTTTTTGCAGTGTGGCAGTATCAATTATCCTGTTGAAAGAGGCAGCTGCCATTTTGCAATTAGATTGAAATGAAGTACTTGGCCTGCAACAATGTTTAAGTACTTTGTACTATTGATTGACCAAATCAGCCCACACTCTTCCATTGCCCCAGCGTCCTGTTCTGATGCATAGGATTGGGTTCAGTATGGACAGTCAGACCAGTCTGTGGCTAAGCAGCCCCATAAGCAACAAGCTGCTGTGTTCCAACACCTTCATCAAGCATAACCCTTTTTAGCAATTTATGGTGAAATAGATCTTCTTTGGAAACAGAAAAGAGAGTCTAGCTTTCATTCTACACACGCACCAATACATTCTGGGTGCCTCTGTAACTAGTTCATTGTTTTACCTTGGCACACTGTTGGTAGGTACTAGCACACCACTTAATACATGCTGTTTGAGCCAACACAGTTATCCAGCCATCACAAGTAATCAAAATCACTCATATTCCTGCATTCCTGGAGTGTTCACAATGACTTTGATTGTTCTCTTGCAGCCTAATATGTTCCACAATTGTTCAAATATGTCATTCGTTACACCTGTGACTGCTATGAATGTTGTGACTGGTCAGTGTACAGCTGCTGTAGCACAAATTCAAAAAAAAAAAAAAAAAAAAATACATGTTGGCTAGGCTATGATAGAAAGATATCACATTTTCTTGAACTTTGTTGTTGGCAGGTAGTGTATCGTTTACCAGAGGAAGGCATGGCACCACCTGTGCACTATGGGAAGAAAGCAAGCCAGCAGAGAGAGAGTGATACTCTGGGCAATGTTCAGTTTGGCAAAATTGGATGTTGGCATTCGTGTGGATGTTACAATTTAAGGTACTGATGTGGACCCAAAATTTCCCTGAATTTAAATCTAATCGTGTGGTACCTGCTAGAAAAGGTTGTCCAATATAAAGAGGTCCCACCTCAAAACTTGTTGAACTGCTACTAACATCTTGGCACCAAATAGCACAGAAAACCTTCAGAGATCTTGTGGAGTCTAATCCTTAATGTATCAGAGCTATTTTGGCATCGCAAGCGGAATGTACACAATATTATTAAGGTGGTTTCAGTGCTATGGTTGACATTGTAATGCTTAGATGACAACTATCACAAACCATTATAGACAGTATAAACTGCATTATATTTTTTAAGTTCTAATTATCATCGATTATCATATGTTGAGATGACATGACATCAAACAAGGTAATAGCATCCTATTATTAAATACATTTACTTTTTCTTATTTTTGCCTTCATGTTCTTGTGTTCCTCTTGCTTAAGCTGAACATAAGTACTAAGTTAAAATACATTTAATTTAAAGTATAATGTAGTTAGTATAACTAAGAAACACTAGTTATAAAAAACAGCCATTCTGATTCAGAATCTGGATTCAACCTCAAAAATAGGTCTGAAAAAATGGTAAAGACAAGAAAGTAAACTGATAGAATTAAGATATAGGAGAGTCAATTGTAAATAAAGAGAAATAAATTATTTTCTTTGTTTTTCATCACCTTTCATTGCTTTCTTTTGCATTTTATATTTCAATATTTGTCATTATATGTTTATTCTCAGAATTACAGGATCCAGCTAGTTGGCCTGACATGTTCACTCCATCCTAAAGTGAAAGCAGATAATGATCTGTGCAGCCTATAGAGGGAGCTCAAAGCTCACTGGGGTTCTAAAACACAAACTGCTGAAAACTGAACATTTCACCTCAAAGTAATCCACACCCCTGACCTTCTGAGCATCCCTCCAGAGAAGTTTACCAACTCTGAAACACTGCACCTTCTCCAGATTTTAGAAATAATCACTTTATTAATATGACTGAAGGTTTATAGAAGTCTTACATTCAAACAAACCATCAGATCTAGAGAAATTCAGCGGAGAAAATGGGATTATGAGAGAAATAAAGTCCAGCTTTATTGTGCCTTATTACATTTTGAAAAAACAATTCTTTACCACGTTCTTCATTTTACTGTCAAGCCTACATACACATTGATCCAACTATGTAAATAAGATGAACAAACTAGATACAGCATAACAGCTATCAAGCATCAGTACTTCAAATACAAAGCTTGAGCTACTTGAATGTTGCTCCTGCTGATAGTTTAAAAAGATTTACAACAAGACTACCTATCTACCTTAGAAGCAGTCAGTGATTTCAACATTTTATATGTTGCAAACATTGATGCTCATAATTCAAGGCACTGCTGATTTAAAAGTAGGAAAAACACCTAAAAATACACTGCCAGCTATAAGGATTATATTGCGCACTTTTGCTGTTTTCCACTGGAACTGGAAATAACCAGAAAAAGTTAGACTGTCACAATAAGGAAAACAAGTCTTCATCATCATCCTTTGCTTCTTCTCTTTTTAATAACTTTATATTAGACACATAGCCCTTGAGCGAGTTTTTTTTTTTGTGAGTGTGAACGTGTGCAGTGTGTAATTTCAGAAGTTACTGTGAAGTTTTTTGATTTTGCATGACCATGAAGAATGACCAGTTTTTTTTTAAGCGAAAAACCATTATTTTTTTGTCACAGCTCCAGGCGGCTGAAATAGATTGTACGAGTAAAACGTGATTAATTTGTTTAAAATTTTTCTTTTTTTTTGCAACCCTACATGGCTGTGATTATTTTTGACACAAACAAGCGAGTGTAACAAACCCTGAGATAATGTTTTAGTTCTCCCCTTTCTGAACTTACTTTTGAATACTTTTGAAAGAGTATGTGAAAACTAATAAATTGAAAGATAGAGTTGCGTCTGTATCACACATCGAGGAGCACACATATATATATATATATATATATAACATTTGATCAAATATTGAACTTATGGAGATTGCCATAAAATCCCATGACACAGAGCAAGCAGCAGCTCTGAGCCGAACATTTGACCACATGAAAGATCTGGCCAAAATAGTCCTTGTCAATCATAAAAATAGAGATGAACTGCTGCATATTTCTTATTTCCAGGTAGATGTTCTTCCTTAAGAAAGTTGTTCTTTCAAAAAAAGTTTCTTCAATTAAAGGGATGGAAAACTGCCACGGCTGTATCCACTAGCCAGATCATATGAGACCTGTGACACAGAGCAGTCTGTAAAGAAGTTCGGGAAGGTCAACGTACATGGAGAATTTTGCTCCACAGGAACTGAGCCAGATGAGTCTGTGTTAACATATAGAGATGGCTGATCTGGCACTGTCCTCAAGTCTCCTTGTTTTTTGGCCCCACCACTGCCTGTACCCCAAGGCTCTGTGTAAAAGAAACCTCCTGTTACAAAATGGTGTGAGTCAAAAGACCCTGGCTCAGTGCCTCCTGTTCCCTCCTGCTGTGGCCTGATGGGAGTAGTGTGGAAAAGTTCCTGTTCAGTGACCATGTTGCTGTAGTCTGGTCCAAGGAGCTCAAAGAACTCTGTTGCATCTGGATTTCCCCGCTCCAGATCTTTGAGAGACATGCCAGAAGTTGATGTAACTCTGGAGTTGTTGGCTGGCTCGGTAAAGAATGAAGGTGGTAAATTTCGGTGTCTCAGTGGGGGCTTTTTGGCCCTCTCTCCCCGCAGGTCCTTAGCAGGGTTAAAAAGAGCGGCCAGACTCTTGCTTTGCAGGTTGGCCTGGGCTCCTTCACGTTTAGGTGGGGTTTTGCTCTGCAGGGCACTGGTTGGAGTCGGTGGTGAGTCTTGTCTCTTGTAAGGCTCTTGTGCTGTTGCATTCCCAGACGCAATGATCCCTGTGCATCTCTTGATCTGCTTCTGCAGGTACTTGCGGTGGTTCACCTTCCTTTTGGACTTTACGGGCTTGTCCAGGGCCAGTTTGATGTTGCTTGATGCAGAGTCAATGAAGCTGAGCAAGTCCCTGGTAGTTTCCTTGAAGTCACCCTCACAATCAGTGTCGCCCAGGAGAGCTCCATCCAAACCCTTCTCCTCTTCATACTCCACAACGGAACCAGGGAAACAGAAGTTGAGGAACTGCGAGTTCATGATTGCTGCTTGAACAGCCATTTCTCTCGGTAATCTTCACCCAAGATGTCCACTGTTATTCCTAAACTTTTGTCAGGCCATCTTTAAATAATATTTTTTGTTGTTGTTTTGGGCATTCCCGGGTGGTTTGCTAACACTTGGTCCTTGTGATGAGCATGCACGGCAATTCTTTCCACTCTACCAAAAAGAGAACTGGGGGAAAGACTTTGGGGGAAGGCAGGGGGATTATAGGGGGCAGGGCCAATGATGTCAGGACATTAAAGGGGAGGAGCAGAAGGACCCAGAGACTTAACTCTTTGCTCACGCCTGACCACCTGCATCTAAGAGGGATTTGTCTGAGGCATCCTACTGGACAAAAAGACAATAGCCACTTGTTCAACTGTCTCGAGCTGCTCTTAGTATGCATATGCCAGTACAACATTATTACATTAAGACTCAACAATACATTTAAACACGTCCAGAAATTTAGAATAAAATATGTTGCAAATCTTTGTTTTATATTTTCCGGGGTAAAGATTTCATTAGAAGAAAAAAAAAAAAAGTATACCTGTCCAAAGAGATTTCGATTTTTTTTTATTGTTCATAAAATATAACCATTGTCCTAGAATTCAGACACATAGCACACAGCATTCATTAAAAAAAGAGCACTTTCTTTGTGATTCTTTGTGATTCAATGTACAATATACTTGGTACATAAGGGCCATGTCTGTGAAATAAGTGCTTTGAAAAAAAATACAGTAATGTGTTAAAACCTGCATAAAAAGTTTAAGCATAAACATTTTTCAATGTTTACTGTGCGTAGGATGTTTTAATAGGCTCCCAAAAGTTTCCAAGAAAACAAATCATGAATAACTGTATGTGTTCCCTTTAAAGTCTGCTTCATCTATAGGGCATAAAGCATTGACATTTAAGAGTATGTTTGTGAAGAGCAAATTTTGAAAAGGAAAAGCTATGGTTCAAACTGGTGCTCACGTGGATTTTCCCCAACTTCCTGCTAGTGTCTTAATCTGCTTGTGCTGAAAGTTGATTTCTTGTGCATTCCCGCACCAGTGGGAATTTTAGCCTCTGCCTGACAACTATTATGGGCTGCCTTTGACATACAGCCCTACAGGGTCTAAATAGCTTCTATTCTTCCTTCGGCAGTGAAAGGGATCTTTGTGCCAGAGATTCATTAAACTGCACCTCACAGTCCCTTCGTAAAATGGGGCTCAATAATGAACAGTCGATTTAACTAGAAAAGCTGCCGGAGCTGTTAAATTAAAGGGGACTAAAGTGCAGTTCAAGCCCAGTGTGCCAGAAGAAATGTTGACCTTAAGAAATCCTGGGTATGAGTGTAACGGCCGCTGTAAACAATCCCGCATTTACAGGAAGTTTCTTGGCTAACAGTGAATGCCAAAATGGGAGATGGACCAAAACTGAGAGTTTCAAAGGGGCCCATGCTGATCTTGACTGGAGCAAAAATGCTTACAGGGACGTTATTGGGTCCTACTGTTAAAAACTGGAAATGCTTCAAAAAGGAGGCTTTTTTTTTATGAAATTTGCAAAGATTATTATAGATGCAGAGTTTAGATTTGGAACTTCAGATGAAAAAAGAAAAAAAAAAGAAAAAAAAAAAAAGCTTAGCAATGTCATGAAATGTCTACTCTCGCTTTAAATGGCACATTTAAAGTTAATAGGGCCACTGACATAAGTACTTTATTCCATTCCCTCATTAAACTTTGAAACTTGAGGAATTTTATTCAAAAGGACACATTTTCCTGTACATTCCCTGGCTGTAACACTTTTAAAGATTTTCCCAGGCATTTTCTTTTTTCTCCTCTCTACAAGTGCATTTTAAAGGTGAGGCAGTGAATCATTTAGATGTTTGCAAGAGTGACTTAAAAAAAAGCCTGAGCGCCTTTGAGAAAAAGGGACTGTCGAGAGAGTGTTATTATCATGTAAATTCCAATGGAGAAAGGAACAGTGAAACTGATAGCACTGATCTAATTATCTGTAGCCCAGCTCAAGCCCCTGGGCTGAATGGGGGTCCAAGAGAAGCGGCCTCGCCTCACAATAAATAGCTGCACAACAATGGAAAAATTGCAACAGGATAAAAAACAAACAGCTCTTAAATTCTTACAGAAACATTCCATTTCTTCAGACAGTTTTTTTAATATCCCTTGTTATTTCAAGTAGGAGAAATACGGCATGCGACAAAAAAGGTCACGAGTGCAGTTTTGCTCAGGGAAAGAAGGTCAAACGTGCATAACCTACATTATATTTGGAAATAATTCTAACTTCAATGCTTTGGCAGTGCACTCATCCCTTTCATTCCTTTTCAGACAAGTTTCCACATCCTCCTCTTTCTTCGGCAGCCTAATTTTGGCACGGTGACATCACCAAACTGATGGCTGATATTTTCTCTTCTTCCCGCACAGAGCTTTTGTACATGCTAGTCATTCACATTTGAGGGCCTGACGCACTGATTCCGGAAACAAGTTTCTATGGCTGCATAAAGGGTGAAGGGATCAGAGGGGGTTGGGAGTTGAATACTGGCAAGAGAGAATGGAAAAAAGGCGAATTGCATTACATTAAAGAAAAGAGACAAAATGGCCACTTGAACTTCCAAAAACACCCCGCGTGTTTTGTCTGGAAGAAATACATGTTGGGAAAGTGAACACAGACACATCTGCCATTTCTGATGTGCAGCATTGTACACTACATACGAAACATATCTGGACACAAAAGATCATTGTACCTCACACAAAACAAGTTATTAGAGGGGGAAAAACAATAAAGCAGGTCAATCAGAGGTGAACAAATGTCTCGGGGGAGAACAAATGAGGCAAGGAGTGAAACAACATTCATCTTTCCGCTTTCGATTCACGTCCCTGGAAAGCTGCTTAAGCAAACGGACCATTGAAAGTGGGCATTGTTTGGTTATCGTTACACACTGTGCACCCCGCCCTCTGCCCAGGGAATTTACAAACTCAGCACCCACTCTTTTTCTCCCGCACCCCTGCTCCCTACCCCCAGAACACCCTCTCCATCGACTTTGGGCTTCGAAAGCAGGTTATACACACACATGCAAGCCTAATCTCTTCACACCACTGTGTAATCTGCATTAGCAGAAACATAGACACATCTACACAGTATGCATCAGCAGAGTAGTAACATATCTGACTGACTGAAGTGTCAAGAGAAAAAAGCTTGAAAGGCGAAATTAATGAGAGGATCAAAAATCTTAGACAAATGGCTGCTCATATTCAATTTCCATCTGACTCTGATATTAATGACTGACCTACACTAACAATTGACCATAATTGTGTAAATAGGAATAAACTGAAAGGTGACACAGTTGTGTCAAGGACTAATTAAATTTTACAGGTTGAATGTTTTATGCATGTACTGACACGTACTGAGACATATACATTATTAGACAACCAATTTAAAAGGATAAGTGCTCTCTAGCAATCAGCGAGAATTAAAAAAATTAGTGGTCAAGTAATTAGACAGCTTTTTTGGCACTCAGCTAACCACCAGTGCCTATTCATGCTGATTTTGTCTCTCTACACCAGAACCCTAAACCTAAACTACCCCATGTCTGTCAGATACATTTAGTTTTATCCAGCAGAGATGTGGAATTTTGGCTGATGCCACTGACGATAACATTCCAGCAAATGAAATAAAATGTATATATAAAACACAATGTATGAATATAAAATGCATAAAACAACACTGGTTAAACGTTCGTAGCTGAGACGCTGTCCATTCAGACAAATGATCAGAGAATTAATCAAAAGTTTTGCAATACTTTGTGTAAATTTGACATTACTTAACATGTACTGTTATCTAGAACTGTGTTTACCAGCCCTTTCTATTGAACCCTCTAGCCCTGTGCATTTTAATAGTTCCCTGATTTGACACACCCACTTTAACCTAGAAAAAATTTAATCAGCTGATAAGTGTTAGAGGCGATCACAGCAGTGAGGGGCACAATTTCTTTAATTGTACCTTTTATTATTTATTTATAATGTTACTTCTGTTACTTAGGTGGTACTAGCTAATCAGCAGTTACTGATCTGTGCTGGTTACCAAGATGATGATCTAATGTGGAAATAAAGCACTGTTGTAAGTCGCTCTGGATAAGAGCGTCTGCTAAATGCCGTAAATGTAAATGTAAATGTAAATTTATTATCTTGCTCACTCAGAGAGAATCAAACCAACACTCTTCGGTGGATGTGGCTGTGGTTTTATCCACTATGCCATCCAATTTGTGCTTAGAAGAAGAGGAATTCCTACCACTACATTTGCATGGGTTTGTAGAAATATAAATAATAGATATAAATAATATTTTGTAAATATCTGCTAAAATTGTAACATGGTGGGTGATGGTGGTCTAGTGGTTGGATACTCGCCTTTGGACCAAGAGGCTGCAGGTTCGAATCCCACCACCACCACCATTGAGTTCTGAGCAAAACCCTAAACCCCAGGTTGCTCCAGGGAGACTGTCCCTGTAATCAGGAATCTGAAGTCACTCTGGATAAGAGCGTCTGCTATATGCCGTAAATACAAATGTAACATCAGTACGATAATGAAAATTTAGTTTTTCAGCCAGTGATACGTTTCATCAGCCAGCAAAATGGCTAGTATTAAGGATTACATATTTAAACACGCCTGTTATACTATGACAAGAGCTGAATCTTGTGACCCTATAAAGTGCGTGATATTCATTTATCATTTTCTCTCATTCAACTTTATTTTAACTTCGAAGCCTCACCCCTCAACCCCAGCTCACCAGCAGCCCAGAAACCTCCTCTGCACTCAGGCTGTAGCATTAATAATACTACTAGCAGGGGGCAGGTTGCGAAAGGCGAGGGGATGTCGAGGTACAGCAATTTAGAGAGGTTGGAGCTGCTGGTGAATGAATGGCAGTCTGGGGGAGTCCTGCGGGTCAGTCTGCATGGGGCATGGTCTACCCGTTATACATGGCTAACCTCCCGCTAGCCACTTTATTGCTCAACGTCTGCCGTGGAGTTTTCATTAAATCATGCAGGAACAGTAGCTGAGGAAGAACAGGAAATGGATATCTCTGTTGGATTCTATTAACATGCATTTACACTGCAATGAGATATCAAAAAGATAGAAAAGAAAGGAAGAAATCTATCTTCCTAACAGACTTTTAGATTTCCTACCCTGAAACAGTATGGGCAAGTGATCAGTTGAAGCAAGTACAGCAAAGAAAGTATATTCAGCAAACAAAACACATCATGTTCTTGATCTTAAAATGACTCTTTTATGAACTAGTGCAAAATTAAAAAATCAGTCATATGCAGTCAGACACAAGAAAAATAATGAAAACCAACAACTGATTGGTGCGCATTTGAGATTCATTTTAATATTACGACTGCAATGTTCTTCTGAAAAAAGAAAAAAAGATAAGAAATATCTAAGGAGTCCAGCCCTTTTTTGAAAAATCATTTAAATATTCAAGTTTCAACCTAAGGGTCTTCATTTTTTAACAGAACAGTTTTCAGTGGAGAAATTATACATTCAGTGGTGACATATTACCATTTAACATGACAAAGATGGGATTAACCAGAAATAGGAAAGAGTGCACATGCACAAGCTGTCCAAGTATTTCTTAAATGGTAGAGGATTTGAAAATAACTTCATAAATGTTATTATTTGTACCATTTTAATTACATGCATAATTATTATTACTTGAATAATTATGTAAATTTTATGTCTATGATTTAAAAGTGAACTGTAAGAAAGTATTTGCCATGAGCATGAATCATGTAATGCAACGTCATTCAATCATTTGAATGACAGACTGAACAAAAAAATAACACAGAGGAGGAACCTGGAAGACTAATAGCCTTTAAAAGATGACTTTAAAAAAGGCTGTTTTGTTCATTTATTTGTGTTCATATTTCATCATAATTATTTTTTATAAAATTTACAAATGGGTTCTGGCATTTTTTACTAGACTACATTTACTAGACACATTAAATCCAAAGTGTATTTTCAAGTTTATTAAAGGCTGAATGAATGAAAGAAAAAAAAAAAGTTTGTTTTTGGTCTAGTTTAGTAAACAATTAGCCTTTGGCATGCAGCACTTTCTCTACAAAGGTAAAAAATACACTTTCATAAATGAGAAAACTGGTCTTGCTTACTGAGATTTTAATATCCCTGATCCATTATCCATTATCTGCTGTCCAAAATGGCTATCGTGTAATTGTTGCATGTTTGATCCAGTGCTTGAAATACTGCACCTCCAAGGCTCGGGCTTGGATGACTGACGATGGGTCATACTCATTGTTGTAGCGCAAGTCAAGGTGGTGAGCTCCATCAGGAATCAAAATGGCAACAAGAGATTCAGAGAGGTTCTTGGTAACACCCCCACTCATCCAGGGGTCCAAACCTCCATTACTAGAATAAGAGAAGACAGTGCCAGTCATTAGGTTGTATAATAATCCACAGAAGTCAATGTTAGCCCCTAATTGTGTTACAACTAAAGCATAGTCCTTCTAAGTGAACAATTCTGCTGAAAGTTTAGAATAAAAGCAATGGCAACAAGAGAAGCTTAAGAAAGGTAAACATAATTAACTGCATAGTGTACTATATAATTAAGTTACAGTTAAAGTATCTCTTAAAAACATTCAGTCCCAGTATAATTCACTGGGCAGTGGTTGAGAAAAATTGATTAAAGAATTAAAGAAGGTAAAAGATGTTTTTATTCTTCAGAATTAATAAGCCAATATATAAAACAAGGTATTACCTGCTTTCTTAGGCATCAGGGCGCTTTTTCAGAGCTTAAATTAAGATCTTAAGCTCTTACCTGAATTAAATAAACAGGTTCTATTCTGATGCAAGTGCTCTAGCAAAACATTTTTTATACTGCCCACCTGAAGATGATGTTGCTGTGGGAGTAAATGTTCTTCCCTCCATAAGCAGTACCAGCCCAGTACTCTCGAGGCCGTACACCAAACACCTCATAACACTCATCAGAAAATGCTTGGAGGTTCCACTCTTGAGGCTCAAACATGTCATGAATGCCATCTGTGCACATGGGCATCACCATTTCTGTACAGGCCTGCCCAAAAGAATAGTGAAAAGCCCTTTCTGACACAGCTGTACAAAGCAATGGGCAAATACTGCAGTGGAATAAGAATTTTTCATCTGCATCACTGATACAGTGCAAAATAATAAGCAACATTTACATCATCATGTCATCTGCAGATTGAATATGAAAAATATAAATGAAGCTCTACCTGGTAGAACCAACCCCTGAAACCCAGATTGCCAGTAGCAGTCACTGAAGTGTTGAGGCACACAGCACTTCCTGTGTAGTTGTAGTACACTTTCACTGCTTGAGAGATGCCATGCAACAGTTGCTTGTCTGGTACATCAGGATCAAACAGAAGGTGACTGCAGACAACCTGAAAATCCAAACAATACAAATGACATCTGCATCAGAAGATACAGAAGGTACTATCTTTTTGAAATCTGTGCTTTAACAGCAACATCACACTAATGATCCATTTATGACGCGAACAACTAAAATTGCAGGCCAGTCAAACAAATGAGTAGCACGACATTGTTCACAGCTGTCCATAGACAAGGAGGCTTTAATGCAACTGCAGTGTGAACTGAAAGAAATCCACAGCTCTGATCTGTGCCACTCTGACGCAAAAATATAAAGTCCATGCCAGTCACTTTGGTAATGTGCATGCAATTGCATATTGTCAATAAAACATCATCTTTAGCTCAAAAAACACTGTGGTTCAAACACAAAAAACATACATGTGAGAATACTTACTTCAATTAAGATACTGTTAATGTTACTCAGAACAAATCAAATTAAATCAGATCAGATTTTAACATTTTAAAAAGCCACCCATTAAGGATTTTAGAGCTGCTGTCACTCCTCACTAAGTTTCATTCTGCAAATTTGCAAAAAGTGCAGAATTTATTTGCTTCTGTGGTACATCAAAATAAAAATGACTCTTTCTGTGCTGAAGGCTTTCATAATGTGTCGAGAGTTCATCAACTGGCAGCACAATTTAAAGGGTTCATATTATGGAAAAACAAATTTCACTCCCACTTAGACTACTGCACAAATAAAAGGATAAAAAAAAAAAGAAAATCAGGAAATTTCTTTTCATCCTACAAAGTTCAACTGTTTAGTCGGAGTTAAAAAGGTAAACACATACAGAATAGTTATATTTATAATTATTTTATATAATTATTATATATATATAGAATAGAATAGAGTAATCTTTTATTATCCCACGAATGGGAAATTTGGGCGTTACAGGGCTCTTTATCAAGGAGGCAGAAGGAATATAGAAAGATAAATGTAAAGAAAATAAGAAAAATATAGAAATATAAAGAACAAGGAACAATTAAATATATACATATATTTTTCTTTGAAAGGGCGACCAAAAGCTCATGGTGTGAATCTTTCTCTAATGAGTCACTCGATTTGCATGTGAAATTGTGTGGAAGGGAATTTCGCTTTAGTAGAATTTATCGCTGGAGAGCTGGCACAAAGAATCCAGAGTTGTTCAAGATCAACAAGGACTGAGCAAACAAAGAAACCTCAGAAAAACACACTGAGCATAGTTTTATCTTGGGAAGCTTATTCACTGTGCAATTCCTGACTAAAAATATATACATTGCAGACTACAAAATGTTTGTTTAAACATTCTAGGACCCTTTATATAGAATCTGTGTGCTCGGTAACTAAATAGTTCAAGTAGAGTTGAGTTAGCATAGAGTTTGTTGCTAGAGCGTTTGTCTCAACCCTAAAAGAGGAGGTGGTCTGTGCCTGAGGTAGATTGCAGACATGTCCAAGCTAAGACTCATACCATGACAAAAATGCAGTGGTTCTCTATAGCATCTTCTCTCTACTTTTCAGATGGGATTAGGCTTATACATTCATCTCCACCAACAGATTTCCCTCCTCTAAGCCCTCAATGCCCCCTTCTCACAGTCACTCACATAATCACATTAGCTTTGTCATTAAAAGGCCCCCTCTTTACACCTACTGTCTAAACCGATTTAAACACCCATAGGGGTTGCATACATTATTAAATTTGGGCAAAAATGTTCAAAAATTACCATTTTCTCTCTGTTGGAGCAAAAAGTGCTGCAATACAGACGTGATGCCTGATTTGCTTGGGCTGCTTTTGAAAACAGTGTTTTCTTTCTTGATATTAATCTTGATTATTTTATTCCTTTTTTGTTGCTGTTATCATTATTATCATTATGTACTATTGTCCTTAATAATAATAATAATAATAATAACAATAATAATAATAATACCACTTGTTTAATATATTAGTAGTTAAGCACTATGCTCTGTTAATCAAAGAGTTTAACCTAGAGTTTAGTAAACTGAGCAACAGAATTTCCTTAAACTTACAGGACACACTTCACACTTCACGCTGCAATGGCTTAGTTAAATATGAACCTACATTTGGGGTTTATTTGGGGTTTTTTCTATCTAGAAATTTTCAATATGATCCCATTCCTAGAGCTGCTCTCTTTTAGAGATAAATTTGGTAAAGAAGAGTGATGCTGCTATTGCTCTTCACAGTAAATGTTATGTTTTCTTTTCATAGATCACACTGAGCAGCCAGCACAGAACACCTCAGAGATCTGAAAGGGTTTTTCAAAAGGGAGATTAGTGGTAAAAAAAAAAAAAGAAGTAAAGAATGGGGAACTACCAATAGCAACTGATCAAAGAGGGAGCACGAATTGAAGACAAGCATCTTATGAATATTAATGATGCTTCTGGGGTAAACAAGCAATTACAAAAGACCTGCACCTTATCAGCACAAGTAATTTGTTTCGGACAGCATTAATGAGAAAGCCATTTCAGAGAAAATTCTGTAGACTAAGCTGCCACAGTAGTAAAAGTGGATCAATTTTTGTATCTTCGATGGGGGCATGGCACGATTACTTAATCTGTGACATGTAATCGAAAAGATACATAAATTCCAATACTTTGTGGGGAACCACCTGGGTGTTTTTTTGTGTGTTTAGGCCCATTTGGAGGGAGTGAAAGTAGAGAGAGTGGGGAAGAACTCCCATATCATGTTGCTAAGTAGAGCAAATATTTCCTTTACTTTTGAAAATCAGGTACTCAGTGTAAAGGAATATTTTTTTCTTGTGGTTCACTCTCTTCTTTTTAAAACATCACTTCAGAGGTACCTATCACATTCTATGTTCTGCTATTCTTGACAAGAATAATTTACCCAATAAATGCAGTATCAAAAATTACAAAAGCAAAGTGCGAAGTGTCGTCATATAATGTGCATGAGTGCTTTTTTCATTTGAGATGCCATCTCTGACGCCTTCTGAGAGCTTCTGAGCACATTCATTATTGAATTAACATCTCAGGGTAAAAATAAATAGGCCTTGCCGTTATAAAAGGCAACTTGTAAATAACAATGTACAATACCTTAATAGGCCAGCGTGGGAGGGGCTGGAGGAAGTTGGCCTCGTAAGGATAATCAACCATCGCCAGATTCACCCAGGTCTCCTGGAGCCAGCCCTTGAAGCCATTCACATCCTCTTCCTTTAATGGGGAGCACAATGCAAACTCCTTAGACAGCCACAGGAGACCTTCATCTAGGATCAACCAAAGCAAGATCCTTTGAGTTGTAAGACAATATAACAATATTCAGTTTGGAAGATGAATCTAGTACTTATACAGTTGGAATAATTGCAGCTTTCTGATTTCAACCAATTGTACATGAAAATGTGAAAAATCAGTAAAGCAGTTACTTTCAGGTGTTTGACAAAACAGAAAAGAGTTTGTGTCAAACATACGTCCAGAGAGCCTGATAAAGCCTGAGTAGTTTAACTCCTATACAAACCTGTTGAGGACACGTTGCTGACAGCCATCCATGACCTTCTAATGTTTTTGGCACAGTGGATTCCACTATTTATAAAGTCCTGGGTGACTATTTTGTAGAAATCACCGCAAGACACCATATCCGTGAACTGCCAGATTGGAGCAGATGCAGCTAGAGCACTAAGGGAAACAAACAAACAAAAAGTGATTCATTCAGATATTCATCAGATTTTGAATGAAATATGACTCCAAAAGTAAAGAAGTTCTCAGAGAACATTTCTGCAAGATTCAAAAAATGAGAAAAACCTCACAACATCTTTTCCCTACTCACCCTATAACTACACTGGGATACTTCATCCTCAGCCACGCAGCCAGCATTCCACCATAGGACCCACCAATGGCAATGACAGGGCTATTCTGGGCTCCTGGATATGTCTTCTTCAGGTTTTTGATTAGCACTGCAAAGTCAGCTAAAGCTTGCTCTGATGTCAGGTAGTTTAAATACTTTGCATTCTGTAAGGAAGACAAGACAAAAGTTCAAGGAAATGATGCATAATGATTAAAACTATCATTACTACACAATTGGGCTTACGCTATAAGATTCATCTCCAAAGGGCAATGATTCCCCATAGTAGCGATGTTCTGCAAAAACCAGCATAGCTCCCAGCTGCTCTGCTCCGTCCCACATGAATCCCTAGAGAACAAAATGCAACAATAGTGATCACATATACCCAAACATACGGCAAACATTTATTTAATAAAATCTGAAAAAACAAATGAGTGTGAATTACAGTGTTGTTGCAGAACCATGTGACGTCTCCTTCATTTCCAGTGTAAAACAGAACTGGGCCGTTCTGATTCCAGTACAGGTCATTAAGAAGGTACCTCTGTTTAAAAGTGCCAGTCTCCAAAAATCCAAAGTGATCAATCTGCAAAAAAATTAAACCCATAACTAAACAAACAAAATTATTTGACAAATATGTGGTTTATTAATGACCATTTAATGTCACACACAGCCGTCAAGCACAAAGTTTCAATGCCCTTCATCTGTATATGACTGCTTTCAGCTGGAAATATACTATCCTGGTTTCGGTCAGTAGAAATGTAAAACCTTGTATAACACATTATAACAGAGTACAGTACAGAGGCGAAGTAATTATTCCTGGGTGTTCTTATTGGTGATGTGGCTCTGTGCCATCTCAGTATTGTCAAGTGGAGAACCTCAAGGGGGAGGATGCAAGGATAATTAGCTTCAATTTGTATTAAAATCCAACGCCAGGCCTCAGGGATGCCACATTAGTTCCGGCTTCTCTAGCGCCGTGACGTCCTTTCATTCAATCCCGGAACTCATCTGCTGCCATTCCTATTTATGCCTCTCTCCACATTTGGGGAAAATAACAGTTACTGAGGTATATTCCCAAAACTGCAGTACTGTACTGATGCTGTGCTTCTCGATCTCGACTCACATCCAATGAATAAAGAATGTTAGAAAAAAAAATACACAAAAAAGAACCAACTCTCCCACCTCTCTTTGAATAAAATGAGGCACAGTTTTTATGAGCCAATTAAAATAAATGGATGCCTGAGGCCAAAAATTTCATTCTCTCAGCAGTAAGATGGGGCAAGTGTTTGCCATTGCCTTCATGTGCCTTTAAATAAAAGTTTCAAAATGATGCAAAAGAAAAAAGATGTTGTGAGTTACTAAAATGAGCTGATCCAGCTGTGTTTAAAATTAAATCACTTTAAACACATTTAAATGAACAAGTTTCATCACATGCAGAGTCTTACTACTATTTGCACCACAACTCAACAAAGGACTGGATCTGTAGCGCCACCTGGTGGGCATCGACAGTTACATGCTGGCGTTTTTCTACAAACAAAACTCTGAAGTGTGAGTGAAGAAACATTTCTGAGTGAAGAAACATTTCTGAGTGAAGAAACATTAATCCAGAAGAACATCTTATCTAACATCCTCTGCACTTTTCACTGAAACACACTTAGAAGCTTCCTTGCAGTCTTCCTTCTTTATTTGCCTTCTGCACTGTTAGTACAGAAGTACAGTTCTGCTTTGAAGCCAGTTGGCAGAGCAGAAAACATTTGAAAAGTCACTTTCAGTTCATAAAAATTGCCAGTAACTTCTCCTTTACCTATTAACTTCTTCTTTTTCATTTGACTCTTGGACAGAAACATTTCTGACTTCTTTTTTAGTTTTTGTTAAACATATAATGCAATGAAAACAGCAAAAAAGGAACATTCTGCAAATATATCATGCAGGACAGACACACTCTGCCCCTTCTCTGATCCTGCCATGTTCAAATGTTCATTAATGCATCCAGTGTTTCTATCAGAATCATTTCAGTTGTCCTCAAAGACAGCTGGCTCTGCAGAAGACCATGGTGTGTACATCATCCATGCAAAGGAATAAACCTCAGCTGATACAAAACTGGGCCAGTTCACATATTGTAAACACAAAGAAAGACTTAAACCATAGGTCTTCTCCACCAAGCCATGAGTCACCCAGAGTGCCCTTAAAAACTGGTTAAAGCCAGGACTACTGCAGGTTACTGATTACAACCTGTTAAGCGCTGACAAAGGGAAAAGACAGGACAATAAGGAGCAAGAAGGTCAGGAAATGTCCTCACTCTTCCTCAGGTTCTGGCGGATGGATCTGGCACTGTGAAGCTTTACAAGCAGGACAGACTGTGTTAAACAATTCTTTACGATCTGATATCTTAAGGTCAAAAGGTAATTATGTTCGCAGTCCTGTCGGGAGGCCTGTTTTTGTCTTCAACGTGATGGTCTTTTCCTGTGTCAGCCTTTCTCACAGTGTGAATCAACAGCGTAATTATTCAAAAATGAATATATGAATTTGAACTGAATATGAACAAAAATGAACT
Organism: Hepsetus odoe; assembly: GCA_017165825.1. Classification (NCBI taxonomy): domain Eukaryota; kingdom Metazoa; phylum Chordata; class Actinopteri; order Characiformes; family Hepsetidae; genus Hepsetus; species Hepsetus odoe. Next base: position 11,612,144 of record CM029382.1, read on the forward strand.
TATTCATACTGTCCAAGTAAAGACGTTTGACAATACAATGTTTCCAGTTTAGTGCACTGCATCACATCACTCATTCTGTTCCATCAGTGAAGTCACAGGAACATACATTTCAAACCTCGTTGGGATGTAAACAAGAACTTGCCGAAAGCACATGAAACACACACACACACACACACACACACACACACACACACACGACTCCTTAAAACTCACTTTCAGTTCAGTTCAGTCCTTGGCACAAAGCCAGTCCCAGGTGATCTGCTACTTTAGGCTGGAGCAGTGCCAGAACTCTTAAAGTTTTGCTTTTCTACTTAGCAGGCAAACCGGAAAAGCTGATTGTCAGCAGACACAATACAGAGCAGCAGCACAGAGATTATGAGCAGAGAAAATAAAGGAAATCCGTGGAGGAAAGGAGTTAAAGAGAGTAAAGAGATTTAACAGCAAAAGTAGCTGGGAAGGGGTGAATATTGTACATGATTCACAATAATCAAATAAAACTGTCTCAAAGTATACAGATGCATTTATTTATTTGTGTGTGTATGTCAGTATCTATGCACGTGTGTTTATGTGGGACCTGTCTGGGTCTCTCTGAGGGCTGGGATTGGCTCCAGCAAATCCCAAGACCCTGATCAGGATAAGAGATTATGATTTGAATTTATATGTAAGCAATTATTATGAATGTATATGTAAGCAGTAGTCAGTGTGTATCAGGACAGAAGTGTGTGATTATTATAAACTCACCTGCTGTTCAAAATATAAAGTTTTGTAGAAGACGGTTCTCTTTTGGGGGGAACTTCTCGTGACTCTGTGTCTGCCTAGAAGATGAGGAGTTTTAAACAGGACCGCCTGAAGAAGATCGGTGAGGAGGAAGAGCAGGACTGCAGTGAGAGAGAAAGATCCGGAGCCGGCCCTCATGACTGGCTGATGGAGGAGTGGAGCCGAAGAGGAGCGTGCTGGACTGGGAGGGTCTGGGACAGTCTGTGCTGGGACAGTGTAGGCTGTGTGAACGGAAGAAGGTCGGAACCTGTCAGCAGCAGCTGTTCCGAAGACTGCCTGCGGTAATGCCTGCTGTTACGGTGAAGTACAAGTATCTCCTCATCTGAACACATAAACTGTTCTCAGATCAGGAGGCGGCGCCTGACTCGTTTCGCTGACAGAGTAACAATTAAACAGCATTACTCAGCCGCTCTGTTGTGGATGAAGTGTGGCCGCGGGGGAGAAACGTGCGAAAGAATTTAAAGCGTGTATTTTTTTTTCATGTCTACGATACATCTCAAAACCTAGTCCTTCGGTTTCTTCTTGCCAAGTTTCATTCTCAGCGTGTTCGACAATAACAAAAGTTGGACACTTTACGTTTGCCGTAAAGACCGACGCGCAATGGATGCTGGGAGTTGTAGTCTAATCTAAAATTTCGCTTTTTGTAGTAATTTTCACTCACATGCCGCTTTATTCGGCACGCATACCTTCCAACTGGTCTCATTTTCTCTTTTTGATCACATGTGCTGTGGTACAGCTCTTCACCGAGGGTCAGGACACACACAGAGCCATGGCTGATTAGGTGTTATCATCTTCCTCAGCACAGAAGAGGCACTGACTTGGATAAAGTGGACAATTCATTTTCATAAAAGGAATCGTACCTAATACCCAGTGAACTTAAAGTATTTTTTACATAATGTTTACTGGGACAAATACACTAGTGACAGAAAAGGCAGGGAAAGACATTCAGTCAGGTGTTGTTAAGGTGAGAATGTTTGAAGATGTGTGAAATGCAAAATATACATGCAGAACAAAATGAGTGACGTAACTTCATATTCAATTGAGACAAGTTTTTTTTATATATTCACTTGCAGCCTACACAGTGTGAGAGGTAACAAAAACCGATACTGAAATATAACTGTACAAAGTATAATATCTTGTCTCAAAACATGAAATTTGGTAGTTGTACTGTAGAAGTCAGTTCTTTAGACATAGTTCATGAATAATAAGTTTATATATCGTTTCTGCAGTTCATACAGTCACTAGAATGGAAGGTCTGACAAGTCTGACCACAATGCAAACTAATTAACTGAAGAAGATAAAAATGAATTATCAAACATTTCAAGGAATGATTTTCATTCTCACTATGTAAAAGATATTTATCAGTCGGAGGCCCTTTTTTATAATGAAATGGTTCATAAAAATATGATCGTCAGAATAAGAAAAGTGTAAAATTGTTTAAAATACTATTGGAAATTAGGACCTAAAATATATAAAAGAAAGGGCTAAAGTCCCACTGGTATACAATGCAAATGTTACAATGTGAAAAATCTGTCAAATAAAGCTCGACAAGTTACCTGACAGAGTATATCGTGCATGGCATGACATGAACCAAAAAAAAGGGGTATACAAAATCAGAAAGGATAATTACATTGAAATAAAATGAGTTAATATAAAATATGGCCAAAACAGGTAAGCAGCTAAACAGCAGGGATATTATAAAATAACTCAAAGTAAACTAAAGGGCTAGCTCTACAAACAATCTTGTTAGTAAAATCATCTTTATGGTGTTAGGCAGATCAAGAGGTGGTAATGAATATAGAAAATGGAGTTTGTGGACGGTGGGATCCTTATCACAGGTAACACAGGGCTTTAGAAGCAAGGCATTTAAAAACATGTCTAGGAATTTGGTTAGTAAATACAGAGAAACCAAAATAAAAATGCTTTTAGCAGCAAGTAAAACACTGGAAAATCTATAAAGGATGAAATTCACAGTTCCATTATAATGCAGGTGCAAACAACCATACAACAGAGTCAAGTCAACATGAAGTTACACTTTCCAAATGCTTCAAACTTAAGCAAGATGCACAAAACACTGTTCAAGAAAAAGAAGGGGAATTAAGTCATACTTTATCACATCACATTGTGGAAGAAAAAAAAATACTTTAGTTGCTATCACTCAGCTCGATGAAGAATACATACACATATACGTGCTGACAAAAACCGCATGTAGCTTGATACCCACATTCACTTCCATGTCAAAAGCTTTAACACACTGCTGAGTAAATTACAGTACCAAAGCTTCACTAAATAACAAAAGCTTCCCATTATATGTTTAATATATTAATAATATTGTTTCCAAAATGGGAAAAAAGATAAGCGCAGTCATCTGATGTAGTGGGATTGGCAGTTAGTGTTCTCCTCCAAGTGTGTTGAGCTGTCCAGTGACAGTAGTTGAAGATGTGGTGGCACTTCACATGTTTTTACATGAGAAAGCATGTGCTTGGTAGCATCTCGTGAAAGGGGTAGGCTTAGTAATGAGACACAACAGTGGCCAAACCATAAGTTTCCAAAATGGGAGAAAGGTAGAACAGTTGTTTTTTTTCCTCAAACAGAAGCCTGTATGGTTCGGGCTATGGCTCTCGGGTCAGGCTGCACAGATTAGGTCAATTCTAACAATGCAGCGAGTACTATACAGTCAATCCCAACATAAAAAAAAATTATTCATGGAACGTCTTATTTGATGACCCTCTGCTCACCACAGATTGCACTGACAGATGCATATGTGAGCACTACTGATTTCACAGGGAAGTGAAGCGTGTTCGCTTTTTAGGACAGTGTGCAAAGGCAACCTTGTTACCCAAGTCACTAGAGCATACAACCCCTGCGTATTCACAGGCCTGCACAGAAAATGATTTTTCCTAACAAAACACACAGGAATTAAGAAAGGATTTATAATAGGCTGCAGAATGAATTCGAGTTAATTCATGAAGAAAGAAATCTGTGCCATCTTTTGGCCCCCCAGAACCAAAATCCAAATCCACACAATTCCAGCTTCGGAACAAAAGAAAACATTTCTAATCATTTCATTGTAGTGTATTACTTGTATGTCACAATGACTGTACCTTTTCTGTACCCTTGTACATTTTCTAGTTTCTAACCAAAATAAAGCTGCTTTTCATGCTTATTAGAACACAGTGAAGGAAATCTGCAAGACAAACATGGCCGCGTGTCATAAACTGTAGATAGATCACGAGTTGTTAATGCATCATTATAAAAGGGTGATGTTATATGAAGTAGAGTTCTTGGTATATTGTACAATAGTAGTTTTTGTTTTTTGTTGGTTTGGCTCTGCAATCCTGGATGTGAAATGAAACATCTTCATTTCAGCATATTTCCATTTTGAACCTAACCTCACCATCCCTTTTCTATTAGACCAACACACAATGTTTATGCACTTCCAGGTCTGTAATGAAGCCCTTGAGATCACAGCAATGCAGCAATACACAACTCAAGTTACTAACTTAGTCCAGAAGACAAATTTTTCTGGAGGCCTGAAAACCCTGCAGTATCTGTTTGGTCACTGTCTCGCTGCACAGTGAAGTCCATAGTAATTAAATTATGGGATGTTTAATTGGACATGACCTGTTAAATTCATGAACATTACAGAATTCAACCCTGCTATTACCATTAGCAGCCATATTTTCAATCAATGATAAATGAGTGAGAGACAAATGAGCAATACTGGCCAAACCTATAGCACTGCCACATGTTTTATTCTATTTTTTTTTTTACAGGATCCCTGTTCCTTGTTCCCTAAAATCCATTTCCTAACATAAGTTATCTTTATCTCACCTGTCTATACAACTTTGTGCCAGATGTCTACGGTGTACTCTGAAGCCAACTGTATCCTGGCCTTCCTCTTTTTAGAGAGTTATCAGTATTTTTAATCTTGTGGTGAATCATCACAATGCTGCTGGTGTATTCTTCTGCTTATGGTGGCTCTTATCACATGTGTGTCTACATCTTGTTGAAAAGTGTTCTTTCTTCCTTCCTGATTGTGTATGTCCTAACTCTGCAGTGCACCCTTGCTTCTGAACCACCTGCGCAGAACCAGTCTGAACAGAAATGTTTTTATTTAAATCACTATTGGATTTGTATAACTGATTGTTATATACTGATTGATTTTACGGTAATCTTTTTCTATGATAGCCTTCTCTGCTTACACTGACACTAGTCATATCAAGAGACAAAAATAATGCAAGTTTCATATTCATATTAAGCTTACACCATTAACATATTTTTGTTACCTCACTTGAATTAACAATAAAGCAACTGTTTCATAAGCAGGGCTGAGCATCCAGTGCACTACATTTAAATTGCATACATAAATTGCAGTATTTCCACTCTTTTACCTACTATGTAAATTCACAATTTTATGTCAAATCCTTTATGCTGAATTACAGAGCCAAAACAATACAAAACAGCTTCACTGCCAAAAACCTACACACCATACTGTACTATAACAGGAGAGCCCAACTGCAGACGTGAAGGACAGTGTCCAGCATAGTATGGTAGTTCCCCTCTTACAGGAGACTCACTACCAGGTGTGTCTGAGCTGGGAAAGAACACAAAACAGAGCTGAGCACTGGCCCTCGAGAACTGGAGCTGGGCACTCGTGTATTAAAATGTTAACATATACCAAAATAAGATGACGCTATTAATTCACAAACTTACCTTATTCCCACAGTGGTCACAAATGATTGCGGTTGTTTTAAGTGCATTGGGCACAGAAGGAAAAACTGGGAAATGCACTAGTCTTGAGCAGATGCCAGAGTTCAGCCTGCATCTAAAACTGGCTTGTGGAAACTTCAAGTTAATTCAAGTTTGGCAGCTTCATGCCCTTGAGTTGCTTTGCAATTAATTTAGCTAGTTATATGCTGGGAGTGTTTTTCTAAACTATACTATACTATACTATATAAAAATTTAATCAAGTGGAAATCCCAAAAGAATAATTGTACACTATGTTTCTGGGACGTACAAAATCTCAAATTATGTGATCTATCTGACTAGATTTTTACTGAATCAAATTACATAATGTACATATAATGCCTTATGCCTTTCCCCTGCTACCTGTTTAAGATGGCTTCTTTCTAGGACATTGTGAAACAGTCAAAAAAGCATTCTTTTTTTAAAAAGAAAACTCAAAATGAGATCTAAAACAGCAATGTTTCAGAAGTGCATTTCGAAGAAAACTAGAATTAAGGGGCAGGACAATACTCTATAGTGTTGTTGGAACTCTCATTAAGCAAGATGCAAATTTTCTGTGATTCTCAATGAGGTGACCCTGCTGGTGAAGACCTCTGTTTTTGCTAAACATCTCCTTTCCCATTGGCTTACACATCTTGAGCGTTAAACCCAAGTGCATGAAATCTCATTGTCTGGCCTGTGGTTTTCCTTTAAGTAGTCCAACTAGCAATATTTTGTAACAAGACCATTAGGAGCATGTTAGAGCTTCAGTTCTCTTCAATGGCAGCAGCATACCTTATTTCCTCTTGGCATTCTATACGTACAGGGCGTAGTTTTTACAAACTACCCAGGGGTTCATGTCATCCAGGGTTAAAGGAGTATCCTAAACCTCAGCTGTGGTGTAAAAGAGGAAACATCGTAACTATGCAGAGGACATCAACCTCAACCACCACTTATGTACTCTGTGGGGAGAGGCTAGAGGCCCTTCACCAGATTTGCAGCCAAGTTCCCTAGTTAATGCTGCAGCAGCTTAAGTAATTGATGTTCTTCCCTTCTCCAGGCATGGGGGCAGCTTCATTGTTGTCTAATGTGTTCTGCTTGGCTTCACGAATCAGTTCACAGGCCAGGTCCAGAAAGAGTTTCTCCACATTGTCAGATTCTTTGGCGGATGTCTCCAGGTAGAGCATGCTCTGAGCCTCTGCAAATTCCTCTGCTCTCTGTCTGTGCACCTCTCGCTTTTCAGCTAAATCAATCTTATTACCTGTTAATGACAACAGCATGGTCAGGCAGCATAGCACTGCAATCAACACAAATGTTACTAAATGCTAAACAGAATTAACACTCATAACCAAACCTGTTTATTTACTGAATAAGCTGCTTTTTGATTACTTTGTCATTAAGCAGTACCTGTACTTAAAGAATTTTGCTACAATTACAATAGAGCTAAGCAATGCATCAGGAGCATATCTGTTAAGAAGTTAGCTGGTAGTTCAATCAGCAGGTCCACATGTCATACAGTAAACCTCAGATCCTGTTATTACACCTTAAGTAAACAATAGGTTGTATGGAATCGGACAGAATCCCTCACTCACTCATTCACTCACTTTCCTAACCAGTTATCCTGAGCAGGGTCACAGGTGGTGCTGCAGCCTATCCCAGCTCTCACAAGGCGAATAGGCTGAGGATCACCCTGCACAGGTCACCAGTCCATCGCAGGGCAGACACACAGACACACTCATACACACTCACACACGGACATTTTAGCATCTCCAGTCCGCCTGAAGAATATGTGGACTGTGGGAGGACACTAGAGCACCTGGAGGAAACCCATACAGACACGGGGAGAACATGCAGACTCCACACACTAAACACCCAGGACGCCCTGCCTGGGAATCAAGCCCAGGACCTTTTCACTGTGAGGCTACAGTGCTACCCACTAAACCAGCATGGGGCCACCTACTGAATTAAAGTGACTTAAATCATCTCTGTGGGCAGCCTGTATTTAAGTCACATTACACCTTAGCAAACGTCCAGGATTTCTTCTATGATGGCTGTTACAGGAAAGTGATAAATACTCAGAATGCTCACCAACTAAGATTGTCACCACTTGGTTATTGGCATATTGCTCAATCTCCCTCAGCCACTCTGGAAGGCAGCGGAAGGAGTCTTCGCAGGTAATGTCGTAGGTGAGGATGAGGGCGTTGGCACTGCGGTAATAACTCTGAGTGATGGAGCGGAACCTCTCCTGGCCTGCTGTGTCCCAGATTTGGAGCTGTGAAAATGAGAAAATCAAATAATCAATGCAGCCACTTAGCAATTGAGCCAGGACTCGACGAGCACCGAGCCCAGTTTCCACTGCAATTGCCAAGTGAACTAAAATGGGTCATGTGCTGTTTAGCAACCTTTTAATTTGCTCTAGGCTAAATAAATAAATAAAATGGTTTAAATATGTCAGACCATCACACCTAATAACAATTACTTGAATCTGGTCTTTTAAATCATTAAAACAAGATTTCACACCATACCAAAGCAGAGCATCCACTACAGTCTTTTGAACCTACAACACTTTCTCACAGCTAAAATATGTTCATACACGTACACCCTGAGCTCAAGATCACTGACAAATAAACGTAAACATACCTTTACTTTCACCCCTTTTATTTCCACAGTTTTGATCATGAAGTCAACCCCAATAGTGGCACCTTGGCCAGGGGGGAAGAGACCCTAGAATCATCAAAATAGAATAAGCCAAAAAGCAGCATGTCTCATATAATAATCTCAAATGTCAAATACTTAAGCTGCCCACCAAATAATGCACCTTTTTTGCAACATTATAAATTATATGAGACATGTCTAAAGGGCAAGGATCCTTCCAACAGCACTCCTCCACATGGGGGAGGCTGCAGGGTGTGGGTGTTTTTAACTTGAAGCTCCCACATTTGTTTTAAAGGAATAGCAAAGCTTAAAAAAAAATAAAAAACTAACCTACCAGCTAACGAACAAGAAGTAAGCAGGATTCATTTACATAATGTGAAATTACTACTCCTGACTACTTTCATTCACTATTACCCCAATAAAACACTGCTCAGATAGGTGTTCAGAGCTAGAAAGAAAGAGGACAAACCTGAGTGAAGCGCCTAACGAGACATGTTTTACCCACTCCTGCATTTCCTATTAGCACTATTTTGAAGAGGTAATCGTAATCCTCCATGGTCACTTATCTGAAAAGTGGAGCAGAGATAAATTGTATTTGGAGAACCAGCATCTCATCACATCTTGGCAAATTTTTGCAATGAAAAATTATGGAATACTGAAAATAAGAGCTTTCACAAAAACGTGCAAGATAAGCATCACATGTCCTTCTCCAATTACTTCTACTGCATGTAAATATTTAATGTTGCCACATTCCTTTTTTTCCACTGCTTTTAAAGTGGTCTTTTGTGAAGGCTTTCATTTCCACGATTTAATTTTAACACCACACCCCACGAGACCGTTTGACGATTCCCCGGTTTCTTGATGTCTCTTAGAATTAAAGGCTCTTTTTGTTAATTTACCCATTAAACTGATGTAAATGAGCTGTGCTCTAATTGGCTGTCGTTCAAAAAGCAGAATGGGCAGAAGCGTGTTTTAATTTCACTGTGATGCCTGTCAAATGGTTGCTTTTGTGACATCACAAAACCAGTGAAATTTAAACAGGTCATTTGGCAGCTGGCTCCCATACACGGACAAAAGCAGTAAACAAGACATTTTCACAAAGTTTATCAACAAATTCAGACTAATTCTTTCTCGTGAGCGAAAAAGAAAGTTTTTCCATGAGATGGGCCCCTTTTGAAATCCCTGAAAGAAATCAAAGAAAAGGCAAATGTGGACATCACAAGTTTAAAATTAATGCCATTTCTTTCTGAGGCACTTTCTTTAATCAGATAAAATGCTCCATTGTTTTCATGGCAACATGTTCCCTGTTTTTGTTTTTTTCCCTTCTCTGAGTGAAGTGTTGCTATGGGCAGAGGGTTCTGTGCATGTGTTTAAATGGTCTGGTTGCCAAGGCCTATGGCAGGATGCTGAGAGGACTGCAATAAAGAAACAAGGGGTATAAAGAAGGGGCCTACCATGACTCGCCAAGCCTAGATTGGGTCACACACACACACACACACACACACACACACACACAGTCTCTTATCTATGCAGAAGTGCAATGCATAAGCGAAAAATAATATCTGGCAAACATGTATAAGTATTTGAAAAGCACTCCCAAATGTAAAAAAGTACTACCAGCAAATGAATAAATAATGAGAGAAGAATAAAGATCACTTATCATGAAAACACACGGCACAGCAGATTTACATGAACTGATTCAAGCAGCAAAACGCTAGCAGCATTTTCTGATTTACTGAAATCCTGTATCCGAGAGAGAGAGAGAGAGAGAGAGAGAGAGTCTGTGTTGACAGACAGAGCTTTATTCCTCTTCTCGTCTTGTGTTATTGTGTTATGATCTCTCTTGCTGAGTGAATATTGGAGTCTCGCCCTGCAGGAGGAGGAACGGCAGCGCGCCGTTTGGCGGACTGTGTTTATCAGGCGTCTCTTCATTCCGCTCTTACCGAGTGAAGGGGATTCACCCCACGGCACGGGTTACTGCTCACACATCCACTCCGTCCTGGAGCTTCTCACACCAGCCGTTATGTTACAGTCTCGCTCTTCCCTCAGCCTGCCTCTCCGTTCCCTCTGATCGCACACTTTCCTCCTCTTTTCATCATGACATCATCACCGCTGTGAACCCGAGCCACAAAACAGGGGAGACAGCAGCGCGCTGCACTCTGGGAGTTGGAGTTCGTTAACCATTATAACGCTAACGGAGGATTTATATGCGTCCAAACGTCAGTGGCTATAAAATAGTTATAATATCAACGCCAAATAACATAACATATTTAAGATTGACTTGTTTTGCGATTCTCTGTGTTATTTCTCTTGTGCTGGATAAATATATATAATAATTGATAATATATATACATAATCCTGCTTTATTGAATCTTCCCTAACAGACTTTTTCGAGACCTGCCAGGATGACACTGTAAATAACAATTTGCTCTTAATTCCTGGTTAAATAAAGGTTAAATAATAACCTTAATTGGTGTGATGTTTTATATTTGAGTGGTCTTTTATGTATCGTTTGACCAATAAATCGGCGTCACAGCACACGGCATCCCCCAAGACTAATACAGAGAGGACAGTTTGTACAGATTTCGACTGGTTTAAATTTAAGTCCAGTGGTTTACACGAAAGGCGGAACATTTAAAACGCTGCATTGGTTCCCGGACGGACTGCTCAATTCAAACACTGCCCTGCTTCCCCCTAAACACTGCCCTTGGTGTGGGAGTTGAAGGGCTGAAGCTGCACTTCCACTGATTTTCACTTTGAAACCGCAGCAATGGGGCTTCTCCCCGACGAGGCGAAGGTTCTCCCTCCTCCGGGGATCATTAACAGGAACTCCGTGTGGCTTGGTCTCACAGGCTGGATCACAGCGATGCTGCACAACAGCTTAAACCGCAGGCCTGCGCTTGGAGCGGGTGAGTCTCTGACAGCCTGTCCCTCTCAGACCCTCGTTTACTTAATCACTCACTAATTAGAGACCGTGAGGTTTAGGAGTATGAGTGAATGACGAAAAGTTGACACACAACAAGTCCATTCGTTTGCAAAATATACCAAACATTTTGCAATGGAATGGACTTGTTGTTTGTCAACTATACGTCGGTTTATTCCTCATTTCATCCACACATGCCGTGATCCGGGATCATGGTGCAACAGGAAACTACACAAGTGCAGAGAGGACTACACACACACACACACACACACACACACACAGATCGGAGCGCGGGCAGTGCGGAGGCTGAATACAGTTTAACTTCACACACTGGGTTAAGCAGCAGGACTGACTAAAAGTGCAGAAGATTTGAGCTCAGGAGTGGATTTTCATGCAGAAATGACCAAAAGTGGTGCAAGTGGTTATTTGTGATTGTGAACGCGCCACAACAAAGTGTGAAGTCATCTGACCCATCCAGCCAAATGAAGCAGTTGGCAGGTAAACATCAAGTGCCAGGAAGCAGTGTTTGGGTTCCTTGAGGGTTCCTTGATCAAGGGTTCCTGAGTGTAACTCATGGCTCTCCAACCATGGGTTTTTTCCTTAACCAGTTTACCACTGCCTAGTGATTAATGCAGACATAATCAAACATATCTAATAGTGCACAGTGAGGGGGGTGACATGGTGGGAGTTTGTTTTGAGCTGGAAAGTAGCGTTTGTTCAGGAGCCATGGGGATGAAACTGTCCCCCGTGTTGACCGTAAAGCTCTGTGTGCTACAGTATCTCTTGTCCGTCATCAGGAGTGTGTAAGGAGTGTGTAAGGAGTGAATGGGGTCATCATCAATGTTGGTGGCTTTGAAGATGAGCAAATCAATCAGTATGTTAAATCGTATGTGTTTTTTCAGATTGAGACATTTTTAAAGCAGCAAAAAGTGTTTTTGGTCCAAAACACAGCTAGTTTAAGTGTTTGACATAGAGAGATGGTGCAGGCAGTGAGGGTCAGACCCTCATAACTCATAATCATTCCTGCTTCAGAGTGTGAGTGTGCTGCATGCTGTCCTACAGTAAGAATACTAAAATCCTTACCTGGGGATTGTCGACATTGTGTGTTTGCAGGTGTTCACCGACAAGTGTTGTTCACCACTGTTGGCTGGTTCATTGGATACCATTTAACAAAATATGAAAACTTCTCATATGCCAGGATGGACAGAGACATGAATGAATATGTTCGACTACACCCAGAAGAGTTTTCAGAGAAAGGTAACATTTTATTAAAAAGTTACTGCCTCACATTTTCACATGGGTTCAATGGTAAAATTAGTATTTTAAGCAATATATGCTTTTTTTGGATGTGTATAAAGTACAGACCCATACAGTCGAGTACTGTATCCTAAACACAGTGCAAGACACTTGAACCTTAAGATTTAGATGCATTTGAGCGGGATCAGGAGTGTGTAAGCATTTATTAACAGAGAGGATTTTGGGTCACCATTATCTTCTAGTGTGTGTTAGCCACATAAGCCTCACAACTCCAGGGTTAAACTAAAGAAATCAGATTTGAATGTCGTGGCGTTGCACCTTGTTTGGGGTAAATGGAAAGTTGTTTAAACTTGTTTAGTGGAATCCCAGTGGGTGTCCATTTATTGGCACAGTATAATCTGTTATCCAACACTAAGTATTTATCATTGTATTTAATGACTCCAAAACGTTGCCGCTCTGTTATTGCTTTAGAAAAGAAGACCTTTGCTGAGATCGTGGAGCCATTTCACCCTGTCCGTTGAGTGAAGCTGACTGTTGTCTCCTATGTGAGAAAAAGGAAGAAGGTTTTTGAAGTTTGAACTTCTATCTCCATCTGAAGTGACACTTGTGATGCTGTGTTTAAAGAAAAGCAAAATAATACAGTGAGGAGGTATTGGATATGTTATTTCTAATGTTTAATTAAACAATTTAAAAAAACAAATGGTTTATTGGGTTTTATTGTTGAATTTTCCATTGCATTTACTGAGGACAAGTTCATTGGTAAAAAGGTTCCAAATGTCAGAAATGACAATAAGGTAATTCTTCAAATTCATAAAATTTTGCGTCTCCTGTGAGAAACATGCCATTGAAACTGGTTCCATTCATGGATGCGAGACATTATTAAGAGAATTAGCTTTAGTTCATGTAACAACTTGAATTATTTATAGTGGAGACAGATGGAAAAAGAGACTCTGTTCTTAAAAGCTTACCTGGCCGGCTTCAACTGAAACTGAAAAGAAATAATATTTCAGAAACATAAATCCGGCCATTCAGAGTAAAATGTTTTGTCCAGCAGGTCATTCCTCACTTTATACTGATATCTGGAGAGTAGTTATCATTAAGCCATTAACTGCCAATTTTAAAAATTGTTTCTATTTATTTATTTATTTTTATTTCAGCATAACCATCTTTCTTGAAATTCACAACTTTAGTGTGATCCCCAGTTTTTAAAGGGTTAATGTTGCTTGTAGGGTTTTTCCCACCAGGTGGCGCCATGTGATCGACCTTTGAAGTCAGACTATAAAGATTTTTGGTGAAATTGAGCAGATGAAGAGTTCAATCCATAGAGGTGTTAGGAGCCTATCAACAGAATGAAATAATAATGCAGAATCAAGGTTCAAAACTAAAATGAGTTTCACTCTCCTGGTGTTTTTTAGTTTTAAAAATTAAATTAAAAGAGGAAAACTACATAACACCACAAATAAAAAGGACTCGTCATTTTTAGTCAAGCCAGTAATTACATCCTTAAAGCAACTATAAGACTCACATATAAATATATGTGCTCATGTATTTCTTTTCTGCAGGAAACTTTTGGTAAAATGGTTCAGTTTTGGTCCATTCCTTGGCAAACTGTCTTCTATTGTTTAGGATTATGCGGATCTTTTTATGGTCTTGTAATTTCTATATACTCCATAAATGTTTAACAGGATAGAAGTAATGCGATTGTTTAGGCCATGTATATGTAGTGTAGAGTATTCTTTTATTATCCCACGAATGGGAAATTTGGGTGTTACAGGGCTCTTATAAAAGTGACAGATGTAAAAGATATATAAAAAAATAGAGACATAAGGAAAGAGGAACAAGTACAGGAGCTATAAATAATAAATAATCTATATATATATATATCTATCTACACGTAGAATTAGGTGACCATATATACAGTACACAATCAAAAAAAATTGGATATTTAGTCTATCAAGCTCTAGATATACACATACATATAGGGATGTAGGTATATACATGGCCTAAACAATCGCATTACTATGTGTATGTGTATATATATATATATATATATATATATATATATATATATATATATATATATATATAGGCTTTATGTTTGGATTTCTTATGTTAAAATATCTAATTTTTTTTTTAATCCTCTCCTTTTTTTTTTGGGATTCAGGTCTGTATTAAGGAGACTGAATTTATCTGTGTGGCTCATCATTTTCTATGCAAGATTCTCTTTATTTTTGATGTGATGTGAAACTAACATTTGTTCAGTTTCTCCATACTCTTTCTCTTTGATTCTCCCACCATGCTTCCAGTTTGGTGTGGTGATCTTAGAATCACAGATATATAACCTTTCTTTCTCCAAACATGACAAGCTGAAGTAACACCAGAGAGTTTTATTTTTGTTTCATCTGACCATAGTACAATTTTAAGACCAGCATATTTGTGCATAATTTCTAGCAGAGGACTTTTGCATGAGGCAAAGTTATTGTGAGTCTAGTGATGCTGCTGTATATTTAATCTCCAGCTTTACCAAAAATCACCCTTCATTAACAATATTATTCAGTAAGATGTAATTTATTAGAAAAGGCTGGTATGATTTTTTTTTTTTTTTTTTTTTTTTTTTTTTTTATATAAATGTTACTTTGAAGATTTGTCATAGCTACCCACAGTATAAAGCAAACTCCAGACATTGTCTTCTTCTCATGAGAGCAAGGAGGTATTCTGTACTGCAGTTTCATTTTAGCTTTGGTGAGGAATGACCATGAACACAATAAATAATCAAAACATTCAATAACTTAATATATTGAATTCCCCATTAAAGTCATTTGTGTAAAACAGAAAAATACTACTGTACATCAGCAAAAACTAGCCCAAGTTGGCAGACATCAGACTTGTTGATGAAAAAATGATTACAGCTGCTTCAGGCAAGAGTCTGGACAAAAAGTCCAGTTCAGTTTCCAAGGCCTACGATATCCAGGTATTTTTCTGTGAGGTCCTGGGACTTTTGGTGAGGCTGTCAGACAGTGGAATAGGCCTCGCAGATGGAAGTAGAAAATGCCTCAGGATCTGCCTCCAGCAGTGTCTCCAGGCTTTTATTGAGGAATGTGTGCTTCTTCATCTCACCATCATCATGAGGCACGAGACTGCTTTCCACAGTGCGCTCTGATGACCTCTGGCAGGTGATAGCACTGACAGATCCACGCTGTTCTCCTGCAGCCTTGCAGTCCACAATCGCCTTCAGAAGGAAACACTTGAGCAGGCTGGGCAGCAGGATAGTTCATTCCCATGTTGTTCACCACTGAGCTAGTAGCGCATGAGTGCCAGAAGCAGTGAGTTATTCTTAAGCCTGGTCTCTGCAGCCTGCATGATCGATAGGGCAAGTCTTAAACAGCTCCTGCTCTGTTGGAAAGGCAGTGTTGTGGTTGAGCTTGTGCCTGGGTGCGTGGTGCAGGGGGCCACTGCTCTTATAGTGTGTAGGGGAAGATTGATCACTGTACTCCACATAAACACTGATCTGATTAATGAAGCATTGCAGTGCTCCCAGGACAGCAACCCCAGCTTACATTATTAGATTGTTCAAATGTTTACATTTTGTTATGTCACTTTCAAGGACATTATGTTTCTGCAGGACACTGCCCTGACAGGACACTGCCAAGTAAATGGTTACGATCAGGCCACGTTCTTTCAGCAAATCATACGGTATTCACAATTGAAATGTTCTATGTCTGTGTGTTTCCAGTTACAAGCCCCAAATCATGCAGTATGTTCTTTCTCCTGGACACAGGTATTCTTTCCACATTTCCCTGGAGTAAACTATAAAGTTAATTTCATACATGCTTGTCAAGTGGATTGGAGATGCTAAATGGCACCCCAGGTATTGCGTGTGTTAGTGTGTGTGTGTCTGCCCTGTGATGGATTGCCTGTCCAGGGTGTTTTCTTTATGAATGCTGGATTACCAGCACTCTTCGCACCCTTCTCAGGATAAGGGGGTTATTAACCGAGTAATGTGGTGCCATGAGCGCCCCCAGTCAGATTTCAGATTTTGTTACCCATGCTGCAATCGCTTACTTGCTCAAGTTGTTTGTTGTAATTTTGCACTCAATGTGTTGAAATACGCATGCTTTCTGCCATTTGATTACAGAAGGACTCAGTATTTGTAGCATAAAGTAAAGCTTACATTAATCATAGGCTCCCATCTCATGAACCTCTAAAATACTCTTCTAGTTGAAAACACACTTTGCTGTGAAAGCTTCATGGCGTATTTCTTGTGATAATTGCACATAATTGCATAATCAGGTGTCAAAATCAGCATCTGAATCATGAAGAGCATTTTAGAGGGAGGAAGGGCAAGAGATCTCCAGAGCTGGCCTCTAAAGTTCAGAATATGGTTAGTAAAAGAGAAGAAAGTGCTGGCTGAGATAGAGATCTCAGCTTGACATCTCTTCCTCTAGAGATAAGATGAGGCTAATCTAATGTGTGACATTGTTGATATAAATGTCTTGCAAACATGCGTTTTGCTTTATGTCGTCATATTTTTGGATTTGGGAAAAACAAGAGTTTTCAAGGTGCTTTGTGTGATCAGAGTGATCAAAATGTGCTTTCTCACGCCTGATGTCATAAGATACCATTAATGGAAATGGGAGCCTATCAAGCTGTAATCATGTACATAAGAGTACCCAATTGGACCTTAATTCCGTGGCAGCAGATTTAACAGTCTTGCAGAGGTAACTGGTGTTTATTCAAGCTGATAAACTTGCACCAGATTTATATTTTGTCACTTTAACGTCTGTCAGTACACCTCACCATTCGTATCCCATGTCTGATAAAAAGTGAGTGGCTTCATTTGCTTTTTAGCACTAGTTGGTAATATGAGTTCACTTTACTGGTTTATAAGCACTTACGGAGCCAAATGTAGTTACAACTTTGAGGAAATATCCAGCCTTTATTTTTAACTGATGTATCTTCATAAAGTAAGCAAGTCCTTCTCAGGAAGCTATTTGTAGGTGGTGGTAAAATGCGATCTTTTTAAAAATCCAGTGGTGGTGCAGGAGACAGGATTTGTCATAGTACTGTTGGTGAAAGTATGAGTCATCTGTAACTCATCACAGCACGTGAATTCTGCAAATGCACTGTGCACTGTGTGTTTGCTGTAACTACAGCATAGGGGTGGGTATCTAGCAAAGCCATAGCATTAAGGTTGTTAATATTACTTTCATAGTATTTGATAGGTACTATATTGATACTTCAAATTCAGTTTCATTCATAAATACTATTAATGCTATTACATTTAATTAAGCAGAACCAATCAATCTCTCTTTTTTAGGAAACACACTTTGTGTGAAGTTTCTGAAATGGGGTCAGTGCAGCTTCTTATTTGCAGTACTATTATTAATGTGGGTAAGGTTACCTAAAAGGTACATTGAGATGATCATTCCATACTTGTTTCATACTGTTATTGCAGTGCTGTATGCATTTCTCTGTTAAAACCTTTTGTACTTTGAACATGTTCTGCATTGGGAAGTTAAAAGTGAAACAGGTGAACAAATGTTGCTTAATTTAAATGCTGAATAAAACACTTCTTTTTTGTGCTTTTAACACTTTACTTTTCAAGACAATACAGACACTTTCTTCAGGCAGGAGTCTTTTAACCAAAAGTCCAATTCAGTTTCCAAAGCCTATGATATCCAGGTATTTTTCTGTGAGGTCCCAATTTCTTGTGAGGCCGCCGGCGACAGTGAAGAGGGCTCCCAGATGGCAGAAATGTTTCAGGATCTGGCCTCCAGCAGTGTCTCCAGGCTTTCATTGAGGAAATGTGCTTCATCTCACCATCATCATGAGGCACGAGACTGCTTTCCACAGTGTTTCTGATGACCTTCAGCAGGCGATAGCACTCGTACAGATCCACGCTGTTCTCCGCAGCCTTGCAGTCCACACCGTCTTCAGAAGGAACATCTCTGAGCAGGCTGGGCAGCAGGATGGTCTGCTCCATGTTGTTCACCTACTGAGCTGTAGCGCATGAGTGCCAGAAGCCAGCGAGTTGTTCTTAAGCCTGGAGTCTCAGCCTGTATGATCGATAGGGTGTCTTAAACAGCCCGCCTGTTGGAAAGGCAGTGTTGTGGTTGAGCGAGCCTGAGTGTGGTGCAGGGGGGGCCACTGCTCTTATAGTGTGTGTGGTGGGAAGATGGTCTACGACCTGCTGTATAAACACTGATCTGATTAGACTGAAGCATTGCAGCAGTTCTAGGATGTAGCAACCCCAGCTTACATTATTAGATTGTTCAAATATTTACATTTTGTTATGTCACTTTCAAGGACATTATGTTTGCAGGACACTGCCCTGATAGACACCAACCAAGTAAAATAAATACGATCAGACAAAAGTCTTTCAGCAAATCATGTACGTATCTACACTGGAAATGTTGAGCTGTTATGACATTCGTACAAATCATGTCAAAAATTTAATTCACTAATTAAACATTTAATTATTAAAATAAGTAAAGAGATTGGTACATACAGAGTGATCGGAATTGCTTAGGAAATATGACCTTGATGTTAGTTTACTTGAATACAGATTGACCCCTGGGACACAGGGCACCATGTCCCATAAAATATGAAGGGAAGAACATACTTTACGTTCAAAAACACAAGCAAGTTGTTTATTTGATTATAAAATGTTAACCACCCTAACATATACAATTTCTCAAATTTAAGGTAAGGACATTTGAATAAATGTGTAATTTTTACAAAGAAAAAAATCTGAACCAATTACAATTAAATTTATTTACATAACAAGGCTAACAGTTGTTGTTTTTTCTGCATTTGTTTTAACTGCATTTTTAGGTATTCTACTTTTTTTTCTTATGAAACAGCTATTCCAAGTACACATACGTTCACACACACACACACACACCTCTGTAACTGTTTCTTTATATGGATGAACTTAATTTTCAAGTTCCTTTAACTCGGTCATTTCAACCAGGCAGATTTCAGCCCATGTTGTAATACATGCTGGCTCTATTTATTTGGCAAGTTTATGAAGAATATTAAGTAAACGCTGCAAAAAATTGTCACAATATTTAACTTTTGATCTTCAGTGATTGTGTCTGGCTAGCCAGTGTCCAACATGGATAGCAGTGAGAAATTTTGGCCACAGCTTTACAGATTTTCTGCCTTTAGAAAGCTCATAAATGTGTTGTAATCCTTGCAGCTTTCACATGTTTTTTGATTGCAGCATGGCTCAACATTTAGCTTTAGGTAAAGCTACATTCATCAATAGCTCAAAGCCCATGTCATGAACCTTCTAAATTACTTTTTCTAGATAGACTCAGGGTGATATGAGGTGGTGTACAGGGATTATATGATGCACTGCCTCACAATTTCATCATCCATCGGAACATTCTTACTTCTGCATATTTTAGTGGTGGGCAATGTATGGAACCAGGTCTGTATTTACAGAAATTGGAAAAATTATAATCATTTAATGAATATTTAGTCATTATTAATTTATTCACCGCAGTAATATAGAGGGACCAAATATATTTTTTGTCCAACCAAGTTCTCTTTTTGGCTCCTTAATAATGTGTTTGGAGGGGGTTGCCTCTTGCTTTGCTCCATCGTTGGTGACCTCTTATTTTAAAACCAAGAAATGATCAGTCAACTCCAATCAAATCTCTCCAGTCCTCAGCAAAAACAAAGGACGTGCTATTGCTGTTCCAATAGGCAACTGTAAATTATTACTATTAACTACCAAATTACTCAGTATGTAACAGTGAACTTATGATTAAATTATCCAGTAAAAAAAACTGGAACTACTGAGTATTACAGACCTCATAGAAAGGCCTTATTAACTGTATATTCTTTATAATAGCTATTAACTCATTACTGATCTACTGAATATTCCTATAATCCACTTGCTGAACTGGTAACTTAAATTAGTCTCTACCAACCTTTTTGGTCCAGCAGTGTCTAAAATCATGTTATTATTTATTAACTTAGGTGGGACTTACAGGAAGTACACCACACTGAATTCAGCAAACTTAAGTTTCTTAAGTCAAGACCACAAATCATTACGCCTTCAAATCAGATCACAAAGTACTACTTTATAAAATATTTTGCTTTCCTCATAGAGTGTGTGTTTTCCTGCTGAACAGTTATTGTTTGAAGTGCATTTGCAGACATGGTCAGTTGTTACTCCATATTACCAAACAGGTGCTGATGATCATGGTTCAAACACAGTCATGTTTGGAACGACCTACCGGCCGAGTTCCTTCAAAAACTGTGTGCAAGTCTACCTACAAGAATTGATGCTGTTTTGAAGGCAAAGGGTGGTCACACCAACTATTGATTTGATTTAGATTTCTCTCTTTTGTTCATTCACTGCATTTTGTTGATTGATGAAAATAAATACACTAACACTTCCATTTCTAAAGCATTCTTTGTTTACAGCATTTTCTTTTGCAGGACAGTACTGTATATATATATATAAATAATATATATATATATAAATGAAATGAACAAGTACATTTTAGATACTGAATGATGTGCTACTGTGTTCCTTCTTAAGAGCATCCAATAATAAACAAAAACAGTTTTATAGTTTTAAAAAAGAGTGAAAGAGTATTACAAGGTTATCATAAATGAATGAGTTTTTACTGTGCTCTTTTTTAGGAATGAATTATGAGCAATAAAGGTATTATAAAGTATTGTTTATTCTAAAGTACAAAAATAGAGGCTCTATCACTCTATCAGTCTGTACACAGAAAATAACATATCAATAAATAAATAAATTAATTAATTAAATGGTTAAATAAGTTTTATTTTACTTTACTACAGAATAAGTGATGATAATGATGATAAATGATGATGCCAAACCCCTCTCTGCTAACTTCAACCACAACCAAAGTGAAAGTGAAAGTGACCACCCTTGTCATTGTGAAAGGCAGCACAGCACAACACAATGAAATTCAAGGTCTGCGTTTCACCCATACACACACATGCAGCTATTGAAAGCGCCTAGGGAGCTGTGACAGTGATGGTACCTTGCTCAAGGGTACCTCAGGGCAACCTACTGGTGAGTGAATCGAACCCACAATCTTCCAGTCGGGTGCTCCCTAACCACTAGGCCACCGCTGCCTCTAAATTAGAACAGCTTGATATTGTGATTATAAATGAATTAGTATTTATTATAAAAGTAGCCACGGCTAGTAAGTAGTTTTTCTAGGAGATCGCCAAGACTCAGTTGTTCCTGTTTAGTTTCAAATAGATACAATTCCTCCATGCTCGTTTAGTTCCTGCAAAGTCACACATTTTGCTATGAAACAGCATTATATAATAGCAAGTTTTACTCAAAAAAACATATTTAAAAAAGCATATATAAAAGCATATGCAGCCACTGCATTGTATTTAGCCACTGTGGCAGAAGAAGGCTGTCAGGTTAAGGCCCAGAAATCTCCAGGGTTTTCTCACTGCCTGGATGCAGCAGATTAGATACACACTCAGCAGAGGGTATTCTGAAATATCCAAATAATAATAAAATATAATCATACTGCTCTTCCCTACAGACTCTGATCATCTAACTTTCTTTTGTGTGTTTTGTGTGTTTTGAATATGATGAACAGAATATATTTTGGGGGGGGGGCTGTTTTCCAAAAATAAAGATCATATGATCATGATGGTGCAACCGGGTGAACAAATACAAGAGGTAGATTTTGCATATTAAAATTTATTTAAGGCAGTTATTAGAGACATTGCAACAAATTAAAAAAATACTTATTGGAAAATCTTTGTTCAACTGGCCTACATCCTCTCATGAAGTTACCTGACTAACAAAGTGGAGCAAGTCAAACACATTTGTACACAAACATAATACATGAAAAAGCAGTTGTCTATATTACTTTATTGAGAAAAATATAATGACTATATTCTGTAGCTAAAGATTGTATTGAATATATATATATATATATATGATCATATTTTATTAATTATTAGGGCATTTGGTTATTCATTTTAAGTGACTGGTATTTTTTTCCAGAATTATTAACCCCAGGATGAGACTTTGACCAGTCCACACTGATCTGATGTCTGTTGTCAGTCGCTAAATTTAGCTGCATGCAGAGACCTGTAGAAACACATTCCATCCACTAAACTGCATCTCTCTGTGACAATTGTGCATTTTGCTATGGCAGAAAAATAGTTTCCATAATCAGTCTTTCCTCAGTGCCCACAGTAGAGTATCCAGCTAATCTCTTGACCATATCTTGTTCCTTTGATAAATAAATGCAAACTAAGGGGTTGTTTGAGAGGTGGTGGAGGAGGGGACACAAAGTCCCCTCAACTCAGGAGGCACAAAGACAGAGGACGAGTGTAGAGAAGCGACTATGATTTGGAAGATCCTTACTTATTCACTTCAGGCCTATTTTCTATTTTCTTCTCTTATCACCCGCACTCTTTTTTATGTTAAACACTGATTTTTTTTTTAAGGTTGCACAACACAGTTAGGTGATCTTCACATGATGAACGAAACAATGTATTAGCCCATAGCACAGTCAGGCTTGACCAGGCTTCTTTTGTCCATTGACTATGATCTCCAAGACATGAGTTAGGTCCATCATTTTGGTGAGCATCTCCATAATATCAGGATGTTCCTTAGCTCCAGTGATGAACTCCTCCAAAGTCAGCTCACCTAAAACATGCAGGTATGCTGCATTAAGTCACATGCAGATTTAGCATTTGTTTTACATTATTTTGGCCATATTTTTTCTATTTTCCATTTTTGATCTAAGATCTGCAGACAAATGATAAATTGAGGAAGAAAGAAAATTCACACATCAGAAAATCAGGAAAAATGAGTTCAGAGGCCCAAATGACACTCTTTATGGTGGGTTATGGGGTTTTGGGGAGCACACTTAATCTGCCTTATCACCTTTAACATTTCTATCCTGACTGGGAGCCTGTTCCTGGCTGACAGTGCCTCCATCCACAGTGTGGCCACTGAATGGTTACATGACAGTAATGGATATCAAATGCTATGGCCCTTAAAATCACAGATCTCAGTCCAGTTAAACCCCTTTGGGAGATTTTTGCCTGATTTGTTAGAAAGCATTCTCCAATAACATTGTCCAAAAAAACGGAGGTAATATTTATTAAACATAATAGTGTTCCACCTCTCAAGTACAGATCCAGATACTTGTAAAATGTCAAAGTACACTGAAGCTTATCTGGTGGCTTGAGGGGGCCCAATACCTTATTAAGAAATAAAGCTTTTTTTGTTTGTTTATTGTTTCTACATCTATATGATCTATTGTTCTACATAATCTGAACCAGTAGAGCCAAGTCTAGTAGTAAACTAAATCAGTGTCCAGGAAACCTGCGATTAAAGCATAGCATATTCAAATTTAAGTGATACCTTCATTGTTGACGTCAATCCTTTCATAAATGAGTGTGACAATCTCCTCTGGAGGGATATCGTAGCTACGGGTGATGTCTTGTATGGCCTGTGCAAAAATGAAGGAAAGATCCATTTTTATTGGTTTATTTCTCATTTTGTGGCTATCTGCCTCAGTTTGCTTCTTTGAAACTAGTTCATCTTTCTAAACAGACACTTCCAGTGGTATTTTCTCTGCCTGCCTTAGTTCAGTTGTTTATGCTGGACATTCCCAACTCTGGTCTTGAAATATACCTACCATGCAGGTTTTAATGGGTTGCTTTATCTTTTAAAAAATCCATCCCAACTTGTTGGCTAATTATCAAACCTCTCTAGAGTTAAGGAAGATTTGTAATCAGTGATTCTAGTCCTGGAAACTCATTGCTTCATGTATTCTCACCCTCCAGCTTAAGAAAGGCTTGATACATATGATTCAAATGTACAATGCAGACTTTACTCCAAAACCTCATTATTTCAGTTAACAGCAGCAGACAGAATTCATTCACTGGATTTCTTAGCTTAAACTATTGTTTCAACAAAGAGTTTAAAACATCACGGTCACTTAAGATCTTTCATAATGCGGCCATATTTTTCTTTCAAGATTTTTGAAAACAAGGTAATAATAAAAGACAATCACATTGACCATTTTTTAGGAGCTCTGTTGTTCTTTTTATAGCACTTCAATGAATAGAGCTACAGTGAAAAGTGACAAAAAGACCGCAAAGGATTTTGGTCAAGAAAAGGAATCGTGGGTGAGAAGGTTAAGAGCATTTCATGGCTAGGGGTTGAAAAGACTTTTTTCCACTGTTAATCTCTACCATGGCCTACCAAGTCTATTTCTAGCTCATCCCCTTTAAGATTTACTTCACCTTTTCAGGGTTCAGTTTAGTTCAGTTTGTCTACTTCTTTACTTGACTTACATCATGGAGCATCATGGAACAATCCTACGCATTTGTTAAACTGAAAGCTTTTAATTAAGGCATGGATTACTGGTTTTTGAATGTTTTATTTATAATATTTAATTAATCTAAAAAAAAAAAAAAACAAGTTGTAAATACCTTGAAAATGGTCTCCATCTCATCTTTGTCAATCTTTCCATTTCCATCTTGATCAAAGAGTTTGAAGTACCATTTCAGTTTCTGGTTGATCTCACCTTTCAGTAGTAGACTTACTGCTGCTATATACTCTACAAAATCTATATATCCATCCTGAAAAGGAAAGAGATGTTTATGGTTACAATCTGGGGAAAAATATTAACTTAACCTCAGCTACATCTGGGTATGATAATGGAACATTACTGAATAAACATATAAACCTGACATTTAATAACTTCCTTCTACTGCTTCTTTCCTTCTGCTAACTCAGTGAAAATGTGAAGGAGGTTGTCTGGCATGAACATCACTCCGCCATGAACATCAGTCTGGTGAGCAGATTTTGGGTAACTATGATTCGATGTCCATGTTGCCATGAGATTTTTTTTTATGATATTTAAGACTGAATTAAAAATCAAGTTCTATTTTTTTGCTGTCAGAACAAAACCTCCAAAAGGTTTCTTTAAAAGGTAACTTTACATGAGAAAGCTAAAATATTCTAAACCTTTAATGCCATGTAAGAGAACTGTTTTTTTTTTTTTTTTTAGTAATTTTGGATCATTTTTATTGGTCCCTTAGTCATAAAGAATTGTAAACAGCAACCTTTTTTATATGGAAGAAACAATATGATGGATCACAGAAACCACCACTGAATTAAAATGCCATTTCTTTTTTCTGTTCTTACCCCATCCATGTCAAAAGTGTAGAACACTTGGTCCACATAGCTGCTGGCCTCCTCAGTCATGCCTTGCATCTGTAGCATCGTCTTCAGTTCAAAGAGGGTGATGAGCCCTGATGGAGACTCCCTCATAAATTTATTGTACCAGTGGTGCATGTCCTCAGCGAGGATCTCATCCAGGTTAGATCCGTGGGCACCCATTCCTAAAGGATTCCTGAAGGAAAGGGTTTTCACTTTGATATAGATACTAGAGCTGTAGTCCTACTTCCACAAGTTTGCTGGTCCAGAAGGAAAAGTAGTGGTCTAAGAATCTGTGAAGCCGATGTTGTTGCCTGTGATTCTTGGCTGGACTTGTTGGGAGATGACAGACCTGCGAGAGTATCCACTCGAGCTCTTAAGCCTTTCAGCTAGCAAAATGGGAGATTACTCCTTAACAAGATAACTGTTGGACTCTTCCAAGAACAGAAGGACATCTTTAGTTTGTACAGAATTTGAGAGTAGGATTGCTGTTTGGAACTATTATGCAACTCCTCCCTCCTCCAGTTATTTTGAACTTCGTGGCCCCTGCTTGATTAAGGCATTCAATGAAATTTGTTACGTTCTAAAAAGAGGTCAAGAGTCAGCCAGTGGGCTCTTACATAGTCCAGCCATGATTTTATAAGCCCTACCCATTATGTTAAAATTTGTGGGAATTGAGTTTTTTTTTTGGTTTAACTTTTTAACCATTTAGCAGACACTCTAATCCAGATCCACCTTCATTTCATTTCATTTCTGAATCCTTTGGTCTATATACAAGTATCCTTCTACTAGACCACCACAACCCCCTGTTAAATATTTGCCAAGCTGTCTGGTGAAACTTTTAACAGAGCTAGGTTTGAGGTTCAGGTTAGGTTAGTAACCTGAGTAGTCATTGTACCACACAACACCGAACACAAGAAACAAAAAAAGAATGGTCATTTTCAGTCATTTTCTGCCGCTTGTCCCAAGCGGGGTTGCGGAGGAGTGCTGGAGTCCATCCCAGCTCACACAGGGCAAAGGATGGGGGACACACCCTGGACAGGTCGCCAGCCCATCGCAGAAAAAGAATTGTATTCACTTGTTAAAACATCTTTTCTTTAGTATCCTTATATTCTGGTGTTGCTACTTATTTTTTTTTAAATAGTTGATTCCATGCTTTTATATATTTAATTGGGAAGATTTTTTATTTAATTTCAGAAAGTATGAGTTTACTTATGCATTATTAACTGATATATAGTTTTGATCATTTTTCTACTCATAATTTTTAGGCATGCTTTGGTAAGAGTTAGTTTCATTCTGGCTTAAAGAGTAAAAAAAAGTCATGTACTGTCTTGAGCACCCCCTAATTTCTTTTTAACCAAACTGTCTTGTATTGATTAATCAATTAATGTATTGTTATTGATGGCCATTATGAATCTCATTTTGAAATTCTTATTTTCCGAAGATCTGATTTTCTTGGAATCTTTCAAGCAGCACAAAGCCTTCTAACTTAAGGCATGAAGCAGTGAATAAGCAGGTGCAGATCATTACAGATGATCAGGAGGGGCATTAATTTACTGATGATGCTGAATGCTGAGTGGTTGGAACCCCTTTGTCTAGGCATAATATAGTATTTTTTGCACCAATAAGGTGATTTCCCTTGCAAAATATAAAGAAAGGGAGAGTCAAGCCTTTTGCACAGTATTTTATGT
The DNA here is from genome assembly GCA_017165825.1 of Hepsetus odoe. Lineage (NCBI taxonomy): Eukaryota > Metazoa > Chordata > Actinopteri > Characiformes > Hepsetidae > Hepsetus > Hepsetus odoe. The sequence continues at coordinate 11,639,379 of CM029382.1, forward strand.
TGTGAGAACATGGCACAGATTGACAATATTTATATGGCCAACAGTGCTCACCTTTCATGACCTTATTTATCTGTGGCCTATGTGAGCAGTCTTCCATGCATGCGTGTATCTGCTAAGTACAACTGACTTGCCTGGCCTGGTCATGCACCTGAAGGGAATGTGTTTCAATCAATAAGGCTATCAAAGATCAGCGCTCCCATTTTAGTAAATCTGGGCTCAGACGATTAACAACCTCTATGCCAGACGAGATTAATGCCAGAGTGATTTTTTTAGCAGCCAATGTATGAAGATCCACACCATAATGCCCCAGAGTTACTGGAATCAACATTATTCCAGTCTTAAAAGGGAGCACAGCTTTATCTGGTACATATATTTGTTTATAATCTAAATAAAATATTGAATTTGTATCAGGCTTATTTCACAAACATAGAAAATTAATGGTTCACTCATCCCATTAATGAAGTGAAACTGGGTAAAACGTCCACACAGCGCTGATTGTGATAAAACTGAACTGCATTGTTGTAAATTAGGGTTTTGCAGACTAATTAATTACTGTCCAAAATCTAGTAGTGCCTCCACAAATCTATTTAAAAGCACTGTAGGCTGATTAAAGAATGCAGGTCTCCTTAAATGTTTGGGTGGCTGTCACATACAGTCTCCTTCAAAAGTTTTGGAACAGCAAGGCCGGTTTTTTGTTTTGCCAATGCTCTGATAACCTTTGGGTTTGAGCAAAAAGTACTGCAACCTAAAGTTTTAAAGTGAGTGTTTAGTGGCACATCTGCATCTAGAAGCTACTGCAGTGATAGACAGATCGATAGATAGATCTATAGATAGACAGAGAGCCGTCACATAGTCTGTTTTTAAATATAAGTATTTTAAGAAATCTTTTTGCAAACCTGAAAACTTTAACAGTACCTTTATGGCTCAAGAGAGTTTGAAATATACTGGGTTGCCTGTTTGAGTACATGCAGCAGAGTTAATGTAACTAAGTAGCACCCACCTCTGAATACACCATCATTGTACAAGTACTCATTGGCTTTTTATCAGATACACTTCCCCATAAGTTCACTTATCTGCCCCCTTTTCATTGGAAATTTCACTTGTGTTGAGCCAGCACTTAATGACCACTTTATTAGACACATCTATCTTGTTTCTACATTTGCTCATGTAACCTTAGGCTGTTTTGGCCTGGACTTAATGTTGAAAAAATAAATTTTTAAAAAGCCTCTTTGGAGCTGGACTAGGTCTGTAGTCTACACATATAGATCTCTATGGCAGCTAACACCATGGCCATACCTCAAGTCACTGAGGCAAGGTATTTAAAGCACTCTAACATTAGGAGTGATTAGGGAGTGACTCTGACCCAGACTGGACAGGCTTTCTAAGAAGGATTAGGTTGTGCCGACCCGTGATGGAAATTAACAATTAACCTGAGAAAACTGCTGAAATGTTTAGCTTTCTCAGACAAACGCCTAATGAAACTTTATTAGTGAGGACACCAATGAATTTAATGTGTTTTAAATTAAACCATTAAGTGTAAAGAACTAGTATTGATTAGTTTGATATATCTTGGAACTCCTGCAAAAAAATTAGATTTTGTGTTTTTGTTAAGACGTCACTGCATGTCCATATAATTCTGATATACTTTTATGACAATCAGTAGTAAACGGTCTGTTTAGTAAACATGGTGAAGAAATGATATAGTTAATTTAAGGTAAACATAGAATAAAGGAAACAATCATTAAATGCATGCTACCTTTCATTGTGTGCAAAACAGAACCTTGGGTTTCCTTGTCGCTGACAAGGTCTTACTTGGCAACTGTTAGTAGACAGTTAGGTTTGGTCCAAGTGCAGAAATGGCTTAAACCCAGTGGTGATCTTGTTAGGGGCTTTATAAAAAGCCATGTTTACACTTCCTTATGCAGCAGGAAGCTTGTCGCTGGCAAACAGAGCAGGATTAACGTCATTCATCCATTAGAAGAGGACTTCTCCTTCACTTCTGAATGAGTCGGTGTTAATGTGCCTGTGTTTCCTGCAAACGGTGACTCCCACAGAAACTAAAATAGATAATGTTGCTCTGAGTAACACAGGGCCATGACTGAAGTGCCATTAGACTTGCCATGTTCCAAAGGCTGGGACAGCATTTCCTGCACTGCAACAAAAAGCAAATGCAGCACATGACTCAATTGTAATATACTGGTAGGAGTGCTACTAGAAAATTCTTAGAAAGAATAGGTGATGTGTCAGTCATCCCCTTCTAAGCACACTGTAATTCTGTACTGCTACAGTAAAAAAAAAAAAAAAAAAAAAAGAACTGCTTTAGAGATAAAGAAGTATTTCACAAAGTTGCCAAAACTCTTTTCAACTACAATATAAATATCCCTACCATTACAAATAACCACTGTAGTGTGAGCGAAACTATTTATAAGAAGCCAAACAGGAGCAAAACTTTTTTTTCACCAAATATAAAACAAATGCTTTACTGGGTGCCAGCTGTTGAGGAAAGTCAAAGTCAAAAAAACTGTACTTTTAAAATGAACATTTACAGAATGAGGTTCAAAAATGTTCCTATGTTAAAAATGGCTGCATTTATTGTTGTTTTTTGCTTACAAAATTCTGAAATGTACATAAAAATACATAAAGAGAAGGCACAGAGTTATGTGGAAGCACTGTTCGTAAATGTCACCTTTACTGGGGCATTGTGCCAACAGCACCACCTAGTGATTTTTACCAAAGGTTACATCAGCAACTCTTAAGATTAAGTCTTTTTCCCCCCAAAATATTCTATACTTTTTCTCCATCATTTTTAAGGCTAGCAAAAATCCAGAAAGGTACATTTACCCCTAAAGTAAACAAGCATTTTTGCTTGTGTCCTTAACAAGCGTGCAGTGAGGCCTGGAATGTAAAAATCAGAGACAAAAGTAGGACATGCATTCAAGTTAAAACAGTGATCCCAATACAGTTCCTTTCAAATAAGTCACTGAATTTCTTTAAATAAAATCACAATCCATCTCTAATAGCTGCTATCTATTATGAAGCAAAGCAAATGCCTAAATCATTAAAAGAGATGGTGCAAAAAGACTCTCCAACATTTATCTCTAGTTCTCCAATGACCATCATACACAGGAGTCAGTAGAAAACTTCAAATCAGCAGTGTATCGCTTACTCTAATTTCTCATCTGCAAAGGAAAAAAACAAATCATTATCTATACCACCAGTTATATTATTTCTTTTTCACTTGGTTTCATAAGCAAAGATTAAGCTTCAGTAGTACAATAGTATTAGTGATTCCAGCTGCTAAATATAAAGCAAACAAGTTTCTCACGTATTCTTTTAGGTGCCTGACTTTAGGAGCCCTTTGTTATAGTTAATATGAATGCCTCAAAGAAGTACGGTCCATGATGAGTGACGAAGCCTCAATGTAAAAAGGGTCCTCAGTGTCTTGGTCATATAGATGTTGCAGAAGCACATAGTACACCACTTCTTTGCTCAGAGTATAGCGTGTTAACTGTTCATTCTCTTCAGGCATCACAAACTTCAGCTGATACTGGACAGAAGCATTTGGTTGTCTGAAAAAAAGGCAGGAGATCTTTTGAAATTCAGCAAATTTCACAGCCAAACAGCAGTTCTAGGAATTCTTTACAATGTGTTTACACTAAGCTAATCTTCCTCTAGATCTCATAGCTAAACAATAAGTTGTCATGTAGACAAGTCTCCAGACAAAATCTGAATGAAAGACTGGCTGTACTTCTCTGGGAAACGAGACACGCAGAACAGGTGAAAGTAAATGAATCACTATTCTTAAGGTCATGAACAAAGATCCTATATCAAAGCATTTCAGTGCTTCTTTTTGAGCTGCCTTGTTAAAAAGAGTTTGTGTCCAGTTGTAAGAAGTATAGAGAGACTAATGGAATATCTTTAATATCGTTCAATTACCACTTCAGCCATGTGGATAAGGGCATTCTGTCATTCTGGACACTCCCAAGATTTTTATACTTTTTTCATATATAAACATTAGGATTGCTTGGTAAATTAACTTGTACACCTTTTGCACATTTTAAAGATATGAATGCGACTTTCAAATTAAAGTTGCTCAGAGGGACAGACAATGTTTTACCTCAGTGTTGTTATTGTGGCGGAAGAAAAGTAGCGGCCCAGGGCATAAGAGGATTTATAGATGTTGTTGAGCTTGAGATAGTTGAAGAAACAAAGTGAAAGAGAAACAAACATCTTAATACAGCAACAAAAAGGGCAGCAACAATGATTTCACTCAAGTGGAAACCCTCAAGGTTGACAAAAACGCTCACAGAAATTCTCCAGACTACTTTTAACATGCAGGTTAAAACAAAACTTTCACAAAACCATCTTAGATTTATTGGAACAAGTCAGTGACTGAATACTGATTGTTATGAATTTCAGTATTAGTGTAAAGAAGGCACAAAGTGCAACAGAGGAAATGATTCAGCACATTCAACCCAACCCACTTCCGCACAGCCTAGCTGGATGCAGGATCTATGATGGTGCATTGGTAGCCTTACCTTCTGTTCAAGATTGTTGAACAGTGTAGAATCTGAGTTGGACTGTGAAGTTGAGTTTTGCTCAAAGCTTTTGTTGGAAAGTGTAAAACTCCCATTGAAGAACAGTGGCTTCACAAATAATGAAGCATCATATTTGTCATCCACATCATCTTTTTGACCTTGGTAACCAAGACACACAGAAGTGTAGTGTTAGAAGTAAATACATCTTTACAAAGTAGCAACTACACAGCAGGGTTTATAAAGTTTATAGGCAATGTATTCGAATATATAAAATGTTTCCAAAAGCAAAAGTAATTAATCTCACATTTACTCATTATGCAAGGATATAGGTTTTTAATGCTTGTTTCTAAAGTGTACAAAAGAAATCCCAGCTTTGGAAAACCAACAATGCATTGTTTTGTTTAGATTTAATCAGATGTTTCATTTGAACTCTGTAGACATTTTAGTTTGTTATTTAGTGTCTTAAACACAAAGCACAAAGCCTACATTTGTATCTGATTGTATTTGAAGTGTCTGCTGAGACCCACTCTGTGCTTAAAATAGTCATAATTACAGAATTCTGACTGGAATAAATCCAGTCAGCAGGAAAATATGTCATTATATGTGACTGAAATCTCAGCTAATTTAGTCTTTTCAGATCAATTTAATACTTTTATATTTTTTTAAAATAATTTATAATTTTTTATTTATATTTTTTCGACTTCAAAACATCTGTTGTAAACAACATTTCCATTATTAAATGATACATATACAACGGCTTAAAACAAATAAGAAAAAAGCTGCATGTTATATTAAAGAAAATCCCTACCCAATATTTACAGCACAGAAAAACCAGGTTATGTCCCTACCTGAGCAAAGAAACAGAGAGAGCAGGACGACTAAGACGATGAAAATCAAGGCGAAAAGGATGACCATCCACACTCGTATCTTCCATACCACATTTTCGTTCAGCTCATCTATCAGTTGTTTCAACACACTAGGCTGTTAATAAAAGCACAGTATTATACTTACACAACAGTATATACACAAAACAGGCTCTCAAACACTAAATTGCTGGTAAATGTATTATACTTTACAGTTGCATTACATCTGCGGCATTTAGCAGACACCCTGGTCAAGAGCGACTTCCATTTCCTGATTTCAGGGACAGTCCCCCTGGAGTAATTACAAGTTAAGGGTCTTCCTCAGGAACCCAAGGGTGGTAGTGCTAGGGGTGGGACTCGAACCTGCGACCTCTTGGTTCATAGGTCCGTAGGCAAGAACCCTACCACTATAAATGTTAATTTCCATGTTTTTATCTTCATTAAAGGGATCAAAAGAAAATCCCTTCACACTGGCAAAGCAGAAATAACCATTTTTTTCCCATAGGGAAACCTGCAACCATTGGTGACTTCTTAAATATGCATCATGCAAAAAAGATATGCAAAGGTCGATGTGAGAAAGTTCAATTTCCATATGCAAATGAATAAAGTTTGAATATTGTATTCTATATACTATATCCAATCAAATCCAGTGCAAATCCAATAAATGCTGTAGAATTATATATATATTTTTTTTTTATTCTGCTCAAGTCTAAAGTTTGAGACTACAGATTCAATTAATTTAAACGAAAATCAAAGTAAAAGAGTTAGCAACGTAATATTCATAATTAATATCATTCTGTACCTGTTCTGTGATTTGTACAGAGCACTCGCCATTGCTCTCAGCACCCTGAGAAGGCAGAACACACATTAACACACCACATACACAAAATACTTACTGTACAAGAGGCATGTAGGGGCAGCATTTCATTATTTGGAAATTTGATCCAAGATGGCAAGATGTGACCATTTCTTTTGTGGAGGGTCAGCTTAGGTTGCAGTATCACTTACACAATAGTCGAGAGAAGTCCAACCTGCTTTACTTCTACTGTGTAAACAGTACTATTATTTTTATGGATTCAAATGGATCCAATAGCTATAATTTAAATAAATGTAAACAAAACCAATAATGAAAAACAATGTGTAAACGGAAGCAGAAGAGTGCTGTAGTAAACTTGATTTGTGTGGAATGAATGTACTGATGAATGTAGGCTTCAAAAGGCTTCTAAGAGGGGCAATTTAAGTAGATCTGACACATTAAAGAACTATTCCAGACTTCATCTTCATCTTTTAGTGCTGTCAAGTTCACATTTGCAATGTTGGGATTCGTTATATGAAATTACCGAGATGATATTTCTCCATCTCCAACTGCGTTTTCATTCCCAGCACGTTAAACAGGATAGGGGGAATCTGAAACTGGGACAGAAAGAAAGAAGTGGACTGGTGGGATGGGGTCATGGGGTGGTCTATGGGGTGGTGGAGGTCTGTGGGGTAGGATACTTGCCTATGGACCTATGGCTCAAGAGGTTCAAATCCCACCTCTGGCACTACCACCAGTGGGTCCCTGAGCAAGACCCTTAACCCGGAGTCGCTCTGGATAAGAGCGTCTGCTAAATGCCGTAAATGTAAACGACAGGTGGGGTATCTTTGAGTACCCAAGGCTTTCTTTGAAGAACTAAGTGAGAAATGTTGGTATGACTAAAGTTTTTAACATTATGTGATTGAGCATTTCATTCATCCAGAATTTTTAAATCGTGGACTGTTTTTAAAAAAATCTTCACCCCAAGGATTCCATCATCGAGGGCGGAACAAGCTTCCCGCTGCCGTCTGAGCAGGGTCCTCCCTCTTTACTTTCAAGAAGCTCTTAAAGGCACATCTCTTTCAAGAATTCCTCCTGTCCTTACTCCCATAACACTAATTTACACTTATTCCCACTTGTTACCCCTTCTCCTGCTCAACTCTTACTCTGAACCTTTTTTGTATTCTGTGATCTGGAGCAGGAATCTCAGGAGAGCCTACCTGGACAGGTGAGAGCAAAGGCCTGATTTCAGTGGCACCGGCTGCGTGGGGGGGAGAACAGGTTCCATTCGCTGGGGTCACCTGTGGACGGACATGTAGATGAAAGTCATTCTGTAGTGAAATCTAGTGAAGCAGAGCTGCAGATGGCCTTGTTCACTGAGCGAACACTGGGCTTCAGCAAGGGACCTTCAGCTTGAGCTGAGGGTTAGGCTTCCTTCTGCTCCTTCACAGCTCACAGTTCAAGTTGATTTGTTGCAAAATGTCAAAAATGAATAAATAAAAAGAGGCTGAAGGTGTAGTTCTCGCAAAACAACATTCCTGTAATTGTAAAGCAGCAGTGCAGGTCGGAGAGGGGCGAGTCCCAACCTGCAGGAACTCTGCTCCAGGCGGAGGACGGGCTTCCTCTCGAACCTGGGTTTTATTAAAAACTGTGGCTGTTCAGAAAGTGTGTGTGTGGTGTTCGAGAAGCCCATAATAAAGTGATCATCTGGAGAGTGACAGCACAAGATAGACTGGCAGGAGAAAACACAGGACGAGTTTGACCGACTCACCTCATCGCTCCTTTCACTTTCGACGTTGTTGTTATTCACGGAGGTTAGTTCAAATGCATTTCCAATCATTTTCAGTTGTTTTTGGGGGGTTAACGCGCCTCTTTACCCGCAAACCTGAATCATTTTGTGCGGTGCTGATAAATAAAACCCGCTGAGTGTACAGACGGTCCCTCGGAAAGCTGAGCGTGTCCTGCGCTCCGTCTCTCCGCGGCGCCCGCTCTGACTCCGGCTCCGGCTCCGCGCTCAGGTGCCGCAGGTGAGAAGCAGGTGAGGAGCAGCCTGGGGTTTTTTTTTTCCACCCCTTTCTGTGCGCTGAGAGTGGGGTCACGTGATGCTCCCTGAACCTGGCGCTCCCAGTTGTGGTCGACACACTGGTCATGTGACGAGCGTCGCACACAGCAGGAGGGGTCGGGTTAGCCGGATTACTTAATCCCAAAGTCAAACCTGTTTTATAAGAAAACATCTGAGGGATGTCCTAATCCTTAATTTTGGGTTTAAATGATCAGGCTAACTGAAAAATCCTGTTAGTGGGCCACATAATTTAAGATCAAAGTCCAGTATGTCCAATAAGAAAGTCCTATTGGACAATCCCTCTGGCAAAGCAATTGAGTCAGCCACATCATTTCAGCCCAATCTCAGTCCAACACAACACAGAAAGCCTGCTTTGTGAATTATCCCTTAGATCCCAGCCCCCCATTCAGGATTCCCAGAGGGTTCATCCGAATCCCCAAACAGCAGAAAGTGAAAGTGACTATTCTCATCGTCTTGCACAGCACACGGTGAACCACAGCGACATTGGATCTCTGCATTTAACCCATGCACAAACACACACCGTGCAGCAGGGTATGAAAGCTGCCCGGGGAGCAGTGACAGGGACGGTACTTTGATCAAGGGTACCTCAGCGCAAGCTCAACCCTCAATTTTCTGATTCTGTGGCCAACTCCCTAACCACTAGGCCACTGCTGCCCTGACCAACAAATATTGACAAATCATCATCAGTAACGCATCTTTCTAAAGCTGGGGAGAGTCCCGACCCCAGCACGACAAAAATAAGCACACTTTATTGCAAACAAATGAACATTTAAGAACATTTAAGGTGTGCTTATCCTTTTTATATTCCCAGCCTAGTATTTAGTCACACAAGAACAATCTTTTATGGATATTGCCCATAGATTTCTGCAGCAGGGCGGGCAGCAGGACATCCCAGTGAGAAGGTCCTGGGATTTCTTTCCCAGCCAGAGTGGCCTGTGTGGAGTTTGGTTTTCCTGTATCTGCATGAAGACATGTGTTTGAGATGCTGTAGTGCCCACTGGATGTGTGTCTGTCTGTTTGCACTGCAACCTGTCTAGGGCGTTTCTCCACCTAACACCTGGGTGAGCTGGGAAAGGATCCAGCAACCCCATGACCTTACACTGGGAAAGTCAGGGAAAAATTGCCCCATGCATTCTTACTAGCTTTATTTTTTTATTTATTTACCTTCACTTTAAATGCTGCTGGAATATGGCATGCAAGGACTGTGGGACAAAATTCGATTTATATAGGATATTAGGATATTCCAGTGCCCACTATGCTAAAGAAGACAAGAAAAGGAAGTGCTAAAGCATCTTTCATTTGCAGTTAGGGAATTAGACCAACTCTCATCATGGCTGCCACTTGTTTCCAGATATGTTGTTTATGATATGATGGCTTCTTTCTGTCCATCACTTAAGTCCAGTCCCAAATAGTGCACCAGGGTCCTTCAGGTTCATGACCTTCTAAACTTCTTTTATGTTGCTTTCAATGAGAATTAAAACAATGTAGACTCAGCAGATCTAATATTCTAAACTCCTTGAGATACAGACGAACATCTATCGGAGTGGGTGTTCTGTCTGGTCAGCATATGCAAGGTGGAAGATGTTCAGGTGTGAAAATATATTTGTGTGTTCATTTAACTTACTTAAATGCTTTATATTTGAAAAAAATAATTCAAATTAATGCATTTATAACAGGCACTCTTGAGGGTTCTAGGTGTCGAGGGTGTCATCGAAGTTTAAACTCTGGCAGCAAGGCTTAGAGTGCTATTTAGAATTAGGCATAACTTGTTGCAGTTACTCACTGTCAGCCTTTCAGGACTACCTACTGGACTACTGTTCAACAATTTACCAATTCCTGTAAAGGTGGGGAAAAACAGTAAGCAGTCCTGTTCTGCTTTCAGTGGTCTGAAAAACAGTTTTGCTTCTGCTTACCAAACAAAAAGTGTCAGCACTGCTGTGTCAGCAATCTGAATCATGAACAAACATATACATTGATTTAATCGGGTGGCGGTGGTCTAGTGGTGGGGTACTTGCCTATGGACCTCTGGATCAAGAGGTCCCCGGTTCGAATCCCACCTCTGGCACTACCACCACTGGGTCCCTGAGCAAGACCCTTAACCCTGAGTTGCTCCAGGGGGACTGTCCCTGTAATTAGGACATGTAAGTCACTCTGGATAAGAGTGTCTGCTAAATGCTGTAAATGTAATCAAAGTTGCATTTGAGAACAATTTAGTTAGTTAAAGAAACTTTCCAAATCAAATAAAATCTTATGTATAAAAAATGAGAATTCTGTGTCCCTTCCAAATGAAAAGTGGAAACAGAATTGGATTTAGCTGAACAGCTACAGAAAACCATCCACGATTTCAGTTTGGATTTGAGTTGGCATCAACTCATTTCTACAGTGCCCCCTTGTGGATACAGCAGGATGATCTTTAGTGTTGCTTCTCATGTGAGTAAGAAAAAAAACATCCATTAATTTATCCATTATTTAACCCACTTAGCCTAATCAGGGTTGCAAAAGCTGAGCAAAAAATACACCCTGGACAGGTCCCCAGACAGATAAACATACACACACACAAAATCACACTAGGGGGCAATTTAGCATCTCCAAGTCACCTGACATGCAGTTCGTTGGACTGTGAGAGAAAAACTGAGCACCTAGATGAAACCCCTGTAGACACAGAGGGAACATTTTTATTCCAGAAATTCTAGGACTTGAGGCCGCACGTCACTTAGGTGACGTCGATAGTGCCGTCCCAGAATCCAACCAAAAGTAAATTAGTATAAAATATTGTTGGTGCAAAGGATCAGTGACATCCTATCATTAAACATGTGAAAGTGAAAAAAGTGAAAGTGACTATTCTTGTTATTGTGAGAACACAGCACAGCACACAGTGAACCACAATTTAATTGGACCTCTGCATTTAACCCATGCACACAAATACACACCGTGCAGCAGGGGGGCAGCTATGAAAGCGCCCAGAGAGCAGTGATGGGGACAGTACCTTGCTCAAGGGTACCTCAGGGCAACCTACCTGTAAGGGGTTTGAACCCAAAATCTTCCGATCCTGTGGCCAACTCCCTAACCACTAGGTCCCCTCTGCCCCAGTAAAATATGTAAAGTAAAACAGTAAAACATGTAAAGGTCTTGTAAAATCAAGATCTTTAATCAGTGCTTTACAGCAAAATGTCATCAACTGTTGTACAGTAGCAATATAGATTAAACATTAAAAAGTGAACATAGGAAATCTACCTTAAATATCCCCAGTAAGATTTGATCTATCACAATCTTTGTTTTGCATAGCTATTGGGGTTTACTAACTGCCCTGTCAGCTTTAATTTAGCATATTAAAAGGTTCCTTTTCAAGCTATGCAAGCAGATTTTTAAAGTCTGTTCAGGAAGTTCAAGGAACAATAGGCCTACACTGATATCAGTGAGACTGTGATCAAGAAAAAGCACAACTGATCAGCAATGATCGTATAATTCCCAAAGTTAATGCATATTATTTTCTGAACACAGTATTCTTAGGCTACTGACTATATAGTCAGTCACCCAAGGCATAAAGCTGTAGGAGCTACAGGACTTCATAAAAGGCTTATAGACATCTTTGGTTTTGATGATCTAATCTTGTACATAACAGTCAATAATCAGAGCATAAATCCAGGTCCATTATAACAAAAACAATACAATATTTTCAGTCTTTCCATTAAGCCAGTGTCTTCTTCCCCTCCTTTGGTATGTGTCTTCTATTAATTTTTTTACCTGCTGAGCGTGTCCATCTTAGTCTCCTAATGGTTTTCCTAATGAAGAGGGGAAAAAAGGTAATTAGGGATGAATTCATAGCAGCATTTCACTTTAGCAATCTGTCATTCAGTATATTCTGCAGCATAAAAATAGCTGGCAAATTTATTTCCTTTCCTTTCATTTGTGTCTCATTTGTATTGTATTTTATGTATGTATTATATTAAATGTATGTAAACAATAAAAAACCATGTGCCACAAATTGCTTGGCTGTTCTCCCACAATTTTGTTTTAAGGGAGGAAATGCGATTTTCTTGTCAAACTATTAAGTTTCTTCCTCATGATAATGCCTTGAAGGTGCCATTCTGTGGAGTATGTGGCAGAAAACAGCCAGAAAAACTCTGCAGAACATGTACACCAAATTGGGTGTATCAGTCCATCGAAGCCCAGATTTACCTTTATTTCCATGTTCTCCCTTGAGAGAAACAGTTCACCTTCTTCTTTTACACCATCCATCTCTGCTGGACTTGTATTGTAACTTGAATTTTGTTCTTGATTGATCTCTACAGAGGAGGTAGTCTGGATATTGTCTGAGGCTTCTGCCCCAGCTCCCGCTTCTTTCTCCACCCCTTGGATCACTGAACATCCCCCATTGTCCTTGATCATGTCTGCACTGTCTCCCTCCACTGATTCTGTGTCTTGGGGGACTAAAACATTGGCTTCTTGCAGGTTCTCCTCTTTCTCCTCTTGAGGAGTCTTGAACACTTCTCCATTCTCATCAGGACTGTGTGAAGTGCAAGGGGGGGTGCTTCTCTCCTGTGCATCTACAACTATTTCCTCGCCCACCGACTTCCTGTGTTGCCGAGTTGGCGGGCGCCGCTTGAAAGACAGCCGAACCCGACTCTGTGGGGCAAATAGACAAAACCTCTGATACAGTGGTGCACCTGTAGCATACTTAATTAAAATGTGTGTTCAAAAAGTCTGATAAAACTTTACAAAAAACGCCTTGGGTAAGATCTTCTCTAATGTTTTTACTGAGGACTTGAAAAACAATTTCCCTTGAATTGTCTGTGAATTTGCCATGTAAAGTATTTTGAATATTTATATACAGATTCATCATTACACAGTGGCTTTTATTGAAAGTAAGTCAATGGGATTTTCAGGAGGTATAAACAAAAATTAAGACCACAAAAAAAAATCATGGGGACAAAATGGTCAAAAATAGCAGGATTTTTAGACCCAAAACATTTTATAAAAATAAAGACTAGGAACAAAAGGTTTACTTTTTATTAAGCTCATTTAGGTTATTGCTCACTGTTTTCTAAGTCAACTTTCCATAACCTTAAAAATGTGTCCCATTTTAAGAGGAAGAAGAATTTAATGAAGAAGTTGGTTAGCAAGAATCTAACCTTGGCCTTTGGTCACTTTTCTGCACCAGACAGCACAAAGAAGTTCAAAGATTTTAGCAGCGGCAAAAACACTGAAAAGGTTTGTATAGGGCACTTTGTGTGAAAGACGCACTTTGTAATCACTGTTCATTTTAAGTGCGAAGAGGTGGAACAATGCCTAAACACTTCTCTGCTACAGAACTGATTCAACTTCAAAGCACAACTTCCCTTTGGAAAAAAGAAGCAAAAACAAAAGTCACTGAAGGCAAATTGAAACCATCTGTAGACACTTTAAAGTTCATTGTCTTGGATGACTAATCATTCTCTCTTGTTGAGAATGTTGTATTTTGTGGTACATACTGTGGCCACATAATCAGTGATTTTCTCAGTGATTTTATACCATGTTGACTGTTTTGGTGATGGACAAGTATTCTTTCACAGTGGCCAGCTAGCTTTCAGCGGAGCGCTACAGAAACTGCAGGCAGATCAGTTCAGAGATTTTCTTCTTTTAAGTGATGGGATAAGCTGCACTTACAAGACTAACTTAGTCCAAGACATTTCATAAATAACAGTGAAGTAAAGAATAAAAACAACCTAAAAACCTAACATTTGGCCTCTGCATCTTTTTGTCTTTGCTGGCTGTATATTCCATTTTTTTAAGCTTTTAAAAACACAATATTATCAAGTATTAAGTCTCGACCAAGGGCACACAGAAGCAACCAGCTGTGCTTTGTAAGCTAATGGCAATTTTTCAGGACATGATCTTTAACAATTTCAAGTTTAAACTCTCAGCTTGATATGACCCTTTTATTTGACAGCCCCATTCATATGGGATTCTGACTTCACAGACAGAGGTAAGGATGTGAGGGAGAAGTAGGTTAAAGGGATTACACTTTTCATCCTTCCATCGCTGTTCAGTTTAAGCTTGTGTGAATATTAGGCCTTGAAAAACAGCTCAACCTCAGCAGAAAATATGTACCAACCAGTGTGTGCTATCGTTTCAGCTTTAGTGCACAGTGTGCTCAGGGTATCTATGCATTTGGACATTTTCTCTGGCATGACCTCTTTGTTCTTATACAGGATTAAGGGAGCGATGCTAAGTCTCTCAGGCCATATTCGCACGTGAGCCAAGTACAGGTTCAAATCCCCTTTATATCGCTTAATACTGTTAAGTTCACACTCAACTCAGAAGTGCTACAGCAACAACAGCAGCATTTATATTGAGTATCCCTGTTTCGGACAATGTACTAAATCCTACCAAAACAATTCATATTTGTAACACTGGAACACTGCACATTGTCTTGTTGCCCTTGCTTTAATTGCAAGTTCAATATGGCCAAAATGTCTTCTTCTACTTCTACTTTGTATGTAGTCACCATGTCAGGTTTTCAGGGTTACAACTATTACAGAAAAGCACTTAGTTAGTGATTTTCAGTGAGTACTTTTTTAAAAAGCTACCACTGCTGAAAACAAATGAAACCTAGAAAACATAATTCACAGTCAGACCTTATTGACGCTGGGGAGAGGGGTACCCTCAGCTGGCTGCTCAAAGCTGACGGGCTCCTCATCCGTGCTGGTCTGTTGAGGGGGCTGCAGTGTTTGGCCTAGCGAGCCACAGGGGCTGACGGGACAAAAAGGTGTGGACTGCAGCTTTGCCTCTTGGCTTTTGGGTGAGGGAAGCAGCACTGTGGGTGTCAAAGCGAGGTTGGTCTACAAGGAAAAATCAGAAAAGAGAGAAAAAGAAAGGTTGTGTCATATGCTTTCCATTAGATGGGACTTCCTGTAATATGACTGGAGTATAATTTAATGTGAAGTGAAAAGTAAACAATTGACAGATGATTTAATTGTATATGAACTGGTTGCCTAAACCACAGGACAGTAAGCACAGCTTAGAGACCTACATAAACAGCTGCGCCACTGGCACTGTCTAGGGCAGCCTGACCTAACAAACAAACAAACAAACAAACAATCAAACAAATAAACCTGAAGATCCAAGCCAGTAAGTGAATAAATGTTTCTGAAAAACATATTTCATTTGCAAGCTGAGATGATGGTGGGTGTACTTGATCACTACATACTGTTAAAATAAAAGGTACCTAAAATGTTTCTAGGGAACAATGTCATAGAAAAATGACTTTTGGCTCACTGAAGAACCTTTCACCAGGGTTCTTTAAAGGAAAGTCTTTATAAATGAAACGTAGGGGAACAGAGAACATCCACATTATGTAAGAGGGTAGTTCAAATCAACTGAAGGTTTTCTTTAAAACCTTTTAGAAATGATTTCAAATAAGGCCACTGATAACCAGACTGAACTGAGCACAGCTTGTCCAAATCTAAGCTGTACTCCTTAAATAGATGAGGAAAAGTCCTCATTCAAAAATTCAGAATCCCTACCTGTACAGGAGAGAAGAGGAAGACAGATAAGCGACAGCCCTTTTGTCCCATGACTGCTAAATGGAGACGAGGACGACTCAGCACCCCAGGGAACATATCTAAGGCTTTATCTCATTAGCACAGGAGCTTGGGAAGAACCTAGTGCAACAAAGCCCTCCCCCCTTTCCTACACTGCTGCTGAGTTAGAACGCTTTGACAGTGGTGCTGCAACTGAACAACACTACGTGGCAGCAAATCAACAGGATGTGGAAAGACAGCAGGCTACAGTACAGCTGTTTTCTTCATGAGTGTCTCCTCCCCTGATGATTTACACACATAAGCACCCAAGAAAACATATTTTTTTCAGTCCGTTTTCGCGACTGCTAATTCTGCTTGCTCTGCTGGCCATTCTGTGTATTATCGGGCCATGTGCTCCTGTTTATCTGTAGTATCACCATGTGCTTCTGTTTGTTCCTGTATGCTCCAGGCCCCACCTCTGCATAATCTCTGTTATTACTTTAATTGTTATGTCCTTCCACCAGAAGGCTGTCTCTGTTGCTTATTGTACTGGATTTATAAGTCCAATGTCTGTACATGTTATTTAATTGACTGTTTGGTGGAAGTATTTGCTATCTGCTAGTTTTTCCACAAATCCTAACTAAAGTACTGTGTAAAAGTTTTAGGCAGGTGTGGAAAAAATGCTTTAAACAAAGAATTCTTTCAAAAAGTGTTAATCATTTATTTTCATCAATCAACAAAATGCAGTGAATAAACAAAAGAGAAATCTAAACCAAATCAATATCTGGTGTGGCCACCCTTTGCCTTCAAAACAGCACAGCATCAGTTCTTCTAGGTACACTTGCACACAGTTTTTGAAGGAACTCGGCTGGTCGGTTGTTCCAAACATGACTGTGTTTCAACCTCCGTGTGACATTGATGATCATCAGCACCTGTTTGGTAAAACTGGTTGATCACACACCGACTATAATCCTACAGAATCCCTGACTTTGTGCAAGTGTACCTAGAAGAACTGATGCTGGTTTGAAGGCAAAAGGTAGTAACACCAGATATTGATTTGATTTAGATTTTTCTTTTGTTCGCTCACTTTGCATTTTGTAAATATAAATAATAAAAATAAACAATCATTATTTATATTTCTGAAAGCATTCTTTGTTTACAGCATTTGTCATCCTGGCATCCTGAACTTTTCCAAGTTATTTAGGACCTGCTGTAGGCCCAGCTCTTAGATAAGATGGTAAGATGGATAAATGTGAATTCAACTGGGACACAGTTCTTTTCACCAGCTCATCTCTGCTGGTTCCATTCATATGAATCAGCAAAAGATCTGGAGTAGGTTGACCTACTGTTACCAACCAATGGAGGCTCAAAAAATGTTGTCAATTTTCACTGCAATTTCAGCACATTGTTAGCCCAGCTTATGGCCCTGACCTCATCGGCTGTCCGACTGTCTGGCCTGCTAGTACGGAAGTGGTCTTCTCTGACATGAAGCAGATTTTTACATCTATCCTGATCCATCCTGACCCTAATGCTCAGTTTGGCATTAAAGAATATACTTCCAGTATCTGTGTCAAAGCAGTACTTAATCAATGCTCTCTCAATGACAGTCACGTATACACTTCCCCATGTTCCATTCCTCTTCTGCATGAATCACAAGAACATCCACCCTGCCAAAAGGCTCCTTTCAAACAGAACAGGCTTTGTTCTTCTCCAGATTCAAGTTTACCCTGCCCTATCATCTTGACCCCCAAAAATCTTAAACCTGATGCTTTGTTCTCTAGGTTCAGTCCTTTGCAAAATCCAAAAGGACTGGACACTATTCTGTCTTCATTTGAGGGTACTCACAGCATCCTCACTGTTGCTGACCACTTCTTTAAGTCAGTGCATTTCATTCCTCAGTTCAGTTTATTTTTTTCCCTTATATGAAACTTGTCTCCGAAAATGAAACAGTTAATCCTTATATATGAAGTGTGTGTTCCTTTGACCTTTATTTGTGGCTGATGTACAACTTGCACTATCCCTTAAAAACTAAAAATTAGCAACTTAACATGTAAAAGACTAGGCAGTACTCAATTGTAAATAATCCCAAAGTACACACATCTCCTTTTTGTGATATCAGCACACATAAATGTCATCCATCCATCCATCCATTTTCTGCCGCTTGTCCCAAACGGGGTCACGGGGGGGTGCTGGAGTCCAACCCAGCGCACACAGGGCGAAGGATGGGGGACGCACCCTGGACAGGTCGCCAGCCCATCGCAGGGAGGAGCGTGACGGGGACGGCACCTTGCTCAAGGGTACATCAGGGCAACCCACTAGGAAGGGGGTCGAACCCCCGATCCTCCGATCAAGTGGCCAACGCCCTAACCACTAGGCCCACATAAATGCCAAAAATGTAAATTTTATGTGTAAACATTTTTTGTGGATTCATCATCCAATATTGCAGGAAACCATCCATTATCTGCCGCTTGTCCCAAACAGGGTCGCGGGGGAGTGCTGCTGTCCAACACAGCGCACAGAGGGCGAGGACGGGGGAAGCACCCTGGACAGGTCGCCAGCCCATCGCAGGGAGGAGCGGGACGTGGACGGTACCTTGCCCAAGGGTACCTCAGGGCAACCCATTGGGAAGGGGTTCGAACCCCCGATCCTCCAATCATGAGGCCAACGCCCTAACCACTAGGCCACTGCTGCCCCTTGAAGGAAACCATTTGCAGAAAAAATGCAATATTCAAACTTGTTCCCAGCAGAGGAAAACAAATCACTATTCAAAAGTAACTGACTGAAAAATCTTAATAGGAAGATTACCTGCAGTTTCTCAATCAGGGGAGAACTCTTCAGCTTGCCTTTGGGGAGGTGTGGATGCACAACAGAAGGTTTCTTTAATAGTAAAAGAAAAAAAATGGCATATCACCAAATTAAATGAATAGTCACACACTCAAAAGTATTATTGTCATCATAATTACAGTTTATACACAGCATTCGGTCTAAAGCAGCTGCACCCAGTATAACAGCTTGTTCTAAATGATGATCCAGGCTGTCTTGGATATGGTGCCCTCCATAATTATTGGCACCCCTGGTTAAGATGTGTTCTTAGGCACACAATCCCAGTTGAAGACCAATAATTGTGGCACACATTTTCATGTAAAAAATGTATTTCCTAATGTGGGATTTTTTTTAACAGTTAATAAATGTACTTCAATTAAAGGTTGGATTTTTCTCTTTATTGTGTTGTGAGCTCATATTTTTTGGGGAAAAAATAAGAATTTATTAGAAGCCTAAGAACACACCAGGGGTGCCAATAATTGTGGAGGGCACTGAATATGTAGTGTATATTATGTACTTTTCACACAAGCACAGCAGAATCCTAGAAGAGCAATACATTTAAAATTCTCACCTCCAGCTCGCTTTCACAGTCTGACTGCTTATGTAACTGCAGAGAGCATGGAGGACTCCTAACATGTTTCCTCTGAAACAGTAACAGATGATATTGCAATATAAATAAAAAATACATGTGCAGTGTGCTATGCACATGAGTATATACTATAAACATATTAGTTATATACATATTAGATATTTTAGGTCAAACAAATCTTACATAAAATTGCTTTGGAACTCATGAAACATGAGTAGTATGTGAAACTACATATTACTGTCAGATCCTGTACTGAGGAGAAGATTAAATATTATAAGAACTATATTTTTTTAACAGAGAGGAGGAAAAGGAATGACATAGTACCTCCTCACTCTTTGGTATTGGCAGTGCATGACCTTTGAGTTTTCCAGCCAGTTCAGCCACAGATGCCTTGACTGGAGATGCTTCCTGAAAAGGTGAGAAAGATGAGCACTGAATGCTTAAGAAGTATTTAAGTGAGTCTAAAATCCATTTGATCTTATTGCTTCATGTCATTGGTCATGTTAAGTATCAATCATCTGATTACATCACTCTGCACAAGAAAAGAGAAATCCAGACACAACAGCTTGACTGAGGTCAGGTACTGATGATGAACATTTGAGGCAGTGGTGGTCTAGTGGTTAGGGAGCTGGCCTGGATTGGAAGATTGTGGATTCGATTCCCGCATCATAGGTTGCCCTGAGATACCCTTGAGCAAGGTACCGTCCCTGTCACTGCTCCCCAGGCGCTTTCAATAGTTGCCCCTAACTGCATTGTGTGTATGGGTGAAACGCAGAGGTTGAATTTTGTTGTGTTATGCTGTGCTGCATTTCACAATGACAAGGGCAGTCACTTTCACTTTAAAACATTTAATTCTGGAACACAAACACTGCAGCTCATCATAAAGATGCTGGATGGAGCTGGACTCCAGAGAATGCACTTCCATGGCCCTACTGCTCAGTGCTAGAGAGCAGCGGAGCAGAGAGCAGTTTATGGAAATTATAAAGCAGTGCTTGCACAACTGAACACCTGTGTAATTAAATGGGATCCGTGGAAACTTTTGGACGTGTGTGTATGGTAGTGTATGGTGTGTATTGTGACAAAGTTTTTCTGCTTTAATCAAATTGTCATGAGATGTGAGATTTACGCTTTGTTCAGAAACCCTGCTTCAAATGTAACATGTTCCATGAATTATAGAGCTGAGGGCTTGGCCTGTGTTTAGTTAATGGATCTACTGGAGCGGCGGTGCTGTTGCTGCTGGATGTTCTCTGACCCATGCGGTTTAAACCTTACTTTTTCTGTTGTTGACACAGTTTTCCCACAAAACCGGACCACCGAGAAGGAGAGAGCAAGAATTACAAGCTTGCAGGGGGAGCAAACATACCGGAATGATAGTTTTACATATCTCAGTATTTTTCTGGCCCATTACACAAAATAAAACAGGATGCAAGGATTACAGCCAAATTCAGGCAGCCCTTGTTTTATGACAGCAACCATGTTTCCCACTTTTTCCCAACAGGAAAACAGAGGGGCTTGCAGAATTTTTAAAGCAGAGCAGGAAAATGGTGACATCAATGCAGAGGAACATAAGCAGGGATGGGGAGATGAGAGTGGCTGGGAGGGTTTGTGTCTGTTTCATAGAACAAAGAGGAGTATGTTCAGGGAGGGGAACATCAACACAGCTGATGTTCATCATACAGACTGCCTGGGGATTCACACAGTGACTGCAGTTTCCGTTGTGTTCTCTATCTCTCTCACCAAATGATAATGTAGTAGAATGCAAGGTTCATCGGCTTGGGCCTGTAGTAAAATTATTACTGTGAAGATTTGAAGATTGACCAGTATTTCATTTAAAATGTATCTTCTTTATTATTGCTGTTTTAAAACCTTTTATGGACACCTTTTATGTTACATTTAAGTCATTCAAATTAAACCAGAGGGTTTTAACACCAGCAATATGCATTCTTTGCCACACAGATTGATTGTATCATTTGAAGTAAATGCTTTTAAAATCCTTGTGAAGTTCATCACTATAGAGTCTGGCCTCACAAAACAAATGGCTCAATTATTCATCCAAATAACGGTTAAGGGACAGCCATAGCTTCAGTTGTAATTAATACTGATACTATTATCTGAGTTTTTCTGGACAGCGCTCTATGTGCCCACACACATCCTCTTTACTGCTGCCTCTAGCTCTGGGTGTCTGGAGTCTTTGGAAACATTAACACACGTCTCTCATAACATTCTTCCAAAGTCTCACCAAAATACACACATCTCCCATTTTAAAAAAATGACTCTTTATTTCCACTGTTTCCAAATCACACACATACAGCTACCTCTTCTACCTTGCTCCTCCACCCAAAAACAGATTACACCCAGCACACACTAAAACCCCTGCCCAGACACCCGCCCACACACCCACACACACAGCCTGTTCTACACATATATACCTATGCTTATACAATATAAACACAGAGAGAGAAAGCAAGAGAATAAGCAGTAACTCGTTTCCCTTGAAATTCCTGCAGTTCCTTTACTTTATCCATGATAAGCAGAAGCCCCCAGAGACCACCCACCCCTGAGTCATTATTTTGGCGCCCATGATTGTTAACTCTTTCCTGCCTCTTAAAAACAAACCAGCCCTTTAAGAACAAACAATGGAGGCGAGTATTTATTGAATTTTCTATGTATTGTTGTATTGATTGTCCACGGCTGATGTTTTCAAATGCAAAGTACCTGGACAGTGGCCAAATCTCTCCTCCTTATTCAGCCTGGAAAGTGAAATATACTCCAATAATAGAACAAGTCAACACAAAGGCCTTGCACTGTTACTGTGTCCAACAGTCAAAGATTTCAGCCAGTCCAACTAACGTTTTCTGAAATTTTCTTAACAACTAAACATGATAAGAAGCATTTTCTTTCATCATTGCAAGGTTTTTTCACACCGAGTAGATTTCACAGATGAAAAAAATGGCTGCAATTTGTAGCACACTTTCAATCTGATATGCATATTTTATTTTTTTTATTTTATTATTTATTAAACAAGGATTTTCAGGCTATAAATAAAGCTATTTCTTTAGCCAGTGAGACTCAAACTGACAGACAATGGGTTATAGGCCATTCTGCTAGCCTTTAACAAAGCCTTTAGCAAAGATGGTAAAACTCCATGGTGTGTGTATGTGTGTGTGGGTGTGTGTGTGGAGTCTGAGGCTCTGCTTTGGGTTTTGGCTCCAAAACTGCATTAAAAACAAAACAAAGGCTTAAACAAAGATGGCTTTAGTGTCTTTTTGTAAAACACATTGTTTTTGTGTTAAAC
This sequence comes from Hepsetus odoe, assembly GCA_017165825.1. Lineage (NCBI taxonomy): Eukaryota > Metazoa > Chordata > Actinopteri > Characiformes > Hepsetidae > Hepsetus > Hepsetus odoe. The sequence goes on from CM029382.1 coordinate 11,661,868, forward strand.
CCCTCCTTGTAAATAATAAAAATATCAACATTTTACACAATAATGTATATTAAAACATAGATGAAATTATCACCGGTTTAGATTATAACTGGTATGTGCTTTTCAGTGATACTGTAGCAGTTTTTTTTTTTTTTTTTTTTTTTTTTTTTGCAGTCATGCAGAGTTATCAGAATAATTACTTACATTTTTGTTTTCTGCATGACTATCACTGGGTTTCATCACTTACAATTAAGTGGTTATGCAAGATGCAAAGCTGTCAGGCAACATAAACCATGTATGGGAAAAGCTATAAGCCATGGTAGGGTAAGAGTCCCAGTTTCTAGCCTATAGGGGGTAAGAGCTCATGGGTCTGGGAGGAGGACAGGGGTCCTCTGTGGGAGAAAGAACCTAGCCAACTCTATTTTAGTTTTGGGCCTGAGAAAAACCCAGATAATTGGTCATGTAAGTTTGGGTCATTTGTCTGTTGGTGACCCTGAAAAAAAAATCATGTCCAGAGGGAGAAAATGTTTCCCGCAATCCAGATCTACAGTGCAGATTTCAGCATTTTTTTATGCTTTTCATAAAAATATAAAAAAAACTCTTTATTTCCACTGTTTCTAAATCAAACGCATACAGTTACCTCTTCTACCTTGCTCCCTCCACCCAAAAACAGAATACACCCAGCACACACTAAAACCCCTGCCCACACACCCATATATACAACATAAACACAGAGAGAGCATCATTTGCTAACATCGACATATTTTCTAAACACTCCAAACCACTGAAAACAGGAAAAAAACTCAACTAAAGTTAGTAAAAGGTACTTTGATGCAGTTCCATACCCAGATTAAGCCAGAGAATGGACTTATAAGAATACCCACTGCTGATTCACAATTTAGTCTAAGCTTAAGCTTAAGTATTATTGGGAAATCTGTACAAGCCTGATCAGAGCACCACAACTACACACCTCATATCTCTCTCTCTTTCACTGATTTCTGACAGGAAATGTGTAAATCAGTGATATGAGCAGGAGGCAACACAATGAAGCCTGAAGATGAAGAGACTCGGCTAAATTCAAGTCCAGTATCATTAAGAAATATAGAAATGTTTCTGAATCCAAAAGATATTATCTCAGTTTTTCAGATTTATCACGATACAAACCAATAGGACTTGAATGGGACTATTTTTACACAATGATTAAAGCATTTGTAATTAATTTAGTTGCATAAACAATTGAAATCACTCTTTGTGACAGCTGAATACACAATGTAGTGTAATAACCTTATATTCATATTCATCTGTAGGGCATCGGTGGCCTAGTGGTTAGGGAGTTGCCCCCGCATCAGAAGATTGTGGGTTTGATTCCCTCACCAGTAGGTTGCCCTGAGGTACCCTTGAGCAAGGTACCGTCCCCGTCACTGCTCCCCGGGCGCTTTCAATAGCTGCCCACTGCTGCATGGGTTAAATGCAGAGGTCCAATTTCGTTGTGGTTCACCGAGTGCTGTGCTGTGACCTCGCAATGACAAGGGTTGTCATTTTCACTTTCATATAGCGGAACAATTCTTCCACTGTTGTGGAAGCCTGAATGGTTAATTAGCTTAAAGACATGTTTAGTTAATACCTTCATTACTGATATATTCCATACATTTGTCAGTACATTGAATATATATTGTATACATTGAATATACATGTACAGCTGAATGATTTGGGAAAGATGTCAAATTGCTATTTTGGCCAAGGAGACCATCATATTCGTTTATTTTGCCTTCAAGTTTGAACACAAAATGTGAGGTGGCCAGATTATGAGCTTTGCATTATATGAATTTATTATCAAATAATTAAATTTTAAATTAAATTAATTATTAAAACTTTGAATAATCTTGCATATAATTTAAACATCAGAGCTGTGTGGTCTTTGGATCCTTTGATACTACAACTTAGACCTACAAACACCAGTCCTGCACATCCTTAACATAGTCTCATAGGACCAGGATCCCAGCCTCAGATAAAGATTACATATAGAATTCCCAGCTGGTTATGTAGCATCACTTATTCACGTTGGTCCAAGACTAGGTCTAATTTATGTCTGGTTGATGATGACAGAAGGGTGAGGGACTATAGGACATGATAAACCAAACCTGAGTATGCACAGAAATAACAAGGGAGTTATGGGAATTTGAGGAAAGTGCTAGTGACTACATATCATGCAAATGTCTCAGAGCTTATATCTCAATTTCATTATTATTTCAGTCATTATAGGACATTGTTTCAGTTCAGTTAATACACAGAGTCGTGGATATTTTTCTTTTTGTGGATAATTATGCTTTTTGCAAGGATTAAAAAAAAAACTTGATTTTAAAACCTGCACAACAACTCTGACAGAACACAAAGACTATTTGACCAAGTGAAATCACTTCTACAGTAAAGAACAAAAGGTCCTCTATTGCACTTGAATGTGATTTGATGCCATCTAGCACATCATACTGATTGCCTTCGGTTTTCAGATGACTTCCCAGAAAAAGTCACAGTACAGAGAACAAACAAGTCCTGAAACACAGTTTTTATCAAACCGTGATAACCATCAGCAGCACATGATGTTATGCCCTATAAACCATATTCTGTATGAAAGAAAGCATTACTACTGTTCACCAATCAGCACAAGTATGTTCCACATAGGCTTCATGTCCAAATATAGCCAAAACTGTCCTCTGAACATAGTGAACATATGAGGGAAAGTAAGGTGAAGTAATGAATCTTAAAAGGAAGTGCAGAAACAGAAGGAGGAGCAGAAGACAGATGCAAGGAAGAAGAAATGATGGAATTAGCACTTCCAATGGGGTATGGAGCTGAGTAAAACTTGAGCTTACTAATGTTTACAATCATTTGAAGGGTGTCACTGTTAAAGCTGGAAAATGTTGGGCCCAGGCCGAGTCTTCCTGTCAAGCAATGAGTGTGTTTACTACAGCAGTCTGCTCCAGGTCTTGTTATTACTAGAAAAACTAGAATAGACTCGCAAGAACTCCCTGTCGCTCCAAGTTTCCAGGAAAACATGATGTGTTTGAAAGTGCATCATAATTTTTCCACAGCGATCACAAATCTCTTCATTCATCCAACTGCTTGTGTACTTGCAAAGGTTTCAAAGGTTTTTTTTCAGACCAATTAGCCAAAAAACAAGTCCAAAGCAATATCATTGGTATGGAACAAGCAAAAATGGCACTAAAGCTCATCTGAATAATTTTGTGTAGAGACTTGGAAGAGCATATTGTTGCTGTCGCACTCTCAGAAAGAAGTAAGACTGACTTTGTTTTTCTTTTCTGCTTACAGATCTGCCCCTTTTTTCTGGGAAAAACACTTTTAGTGTAATGTAACACTGTTTTCTCTTTGACCAAAAACTGTCCCTGGACTGCACCTTATATACATACAGTACTGTGCAAAAGTTTTAGGCAGGTGTGAAAAAATGCTGTAAACAAAGAATGCTTTCAGAAATATAAATAATGATTGTTTATTTTTATAAATTTACAAAATGCAAAAAAAAGTGAGTGAACAAAAGCAAAAGAAAAATCTGAATCAAATCAATATCTGGTGTTACTACCTTTTGCCTTCAAACCAGCATCAGTTCTTCTGGCCCCCACAGAGCCCTGATCTCCACATCATCCAGTGTGTCTGGATTACATGAAGAGACAGAAGGATGTGAGGAAGCCTACATCCACAGAAGATCTGTGGTTAGTGCTCCAAGATATTTGGAACAACCTACCAGCCGAGTTCCTTCAAAAACTGTGTGCAAGTGTACCTAGAAGAATTGATGCTGTTTTGAAGGCAAAGGGTGGTCACACCAAATATTGATTTGATTTAGATTTCTCTTTTGTTCATTCACTGCATTTTGTTGATTGATGAAAATAAATGATTAACACTTCCATTTCTGAAAGCATTTTTTTTGTACAGCATTTTTTCCACACCTGCCTAAAACTTACACAGTACTGTACATATACATAGTGATATGCCCATCACTACTGTCATATAAAACCTCTTACCTTTACAGGAAATTAAATTATGTTCCAAAACTGTGTTACAAATGTATTTTTTGTTTTTGTTTCTTTTTTCTGTAACATTTCATTTGGATTCTAAGATCAGGACAAGTTCTGGCAAATTCACAGGAATACCACGCAATCCTGGTCTGCAAAGATAGCCATCAGATTCTACTCATCATTAATGCATAGAGACAGGATGGGGCCGAGCACCCTAGAGTGCTCTGAGATGGCCCAGACATGCACTTACACACATTCCAGGCATAAAGCAATGCATAAGGGAGCGGTCCAGATGTAGAGAGATGTAAAAGTCACAAGACATAAAGCTTCCTCTTGCTGCTTACATCTCACGTGTTTAACATCCTCCACTTCCCCCGTTTCTGGGTTAATGTTCTGCTGCTGGATTGCTGAGGTCATGCCTTTAAATAATAACCGAAAATCTCTCTGACATCACAATATCAGAAATGATTTTCCGATCATCAATTCATAGGTTGTTAAGGGAACAAAACTTGAGAAGCAAAATATAATGCTTGTTTTTAATAGTTACAAAGTGCAAAAAGAAAAAGTTGTTGCATGAGGTTTGGGAGTGTTTTAAACCAGTGTATAAAGTGATACATTTTGGGGGAAAAACATTTTTTTAATTCCATATAGGCTTTGTGTTGCCAATGAAAATTGTTCTTTTCACATGTATTTTTACTATTGCATTTGTGTTTTCCTTCTAGTAGTTGCATATGTCATTTACGTTTAACGAAAGGATATTTATTTCAGAGTAAAACACTTTTAGCACAAATGCAAACTGATGGCAGGTTCTTTATGTGAGCAAAACCTGGAGAGATATTCCAGCCTGACTAAACTGAGGGTACTGTAAACCACAGCGGTGGAGACACCAAAGTCTGGGGCTGTTTTTCTAAAACTGGTGCCAGTGAGCTTGACTTCATTGATGGGATCATAAAATCAGAAGTGCATTAAAGCAAAAAAAAAAAAAAAAAAAAAAAAAAAAATAGAAAATGCTCAAATGATAATGATCTAAAAAACACAGAAGACGCCTTTTGAAAGAAAATCACAGTCTTGGGAAGGGGTGTGTAAAATTGATTCCACTTGGTTTGACATTTTGTTTCCAAGCATGATTAACTTAATAAATGTTTCAGTATGGCACAAACGTCATGCACTACTTTTTGGAGCCATGTGTAGACACCTGGTGGCTGCAAAACAAAAATCTCCAGAATAGTTAACTCTAAGCAGAATAACCCTAAACCAAGCCTGGCACTTACCAACCAGAGAGAGGGCTAACATCTGCATCCTCTGTGACAAGTAATTAGACTCTGCATCATTCAAACTATTGCTCAAGCAAAGTGCAACAGTCTAGCATGTTTCAGTTTGACCCTCAATCTGTTAGCACCACTCCTTACTGGCAGGATGAGAGGAACTATGCCATTCTACTCACCCAGTGAAGCAAGTCATTTTGAAGTCTGCACAACACTGATATAATGAGTAGCTTTATAGTCAGTAGTGCTCAGTATACTGGGCTCTTAGAGGTTCTCCTCACTACATACCCAAAAGCAAACATCCCCGCTCCTCACTTGTAGGCCTCACCATAATGAAGATGAAGCCAATGAACAGCAGCAGCATCAGCTCACTAACTGGGATCAGCTGGGTTTTGCCCTTGTGAACTCTCCACAGACACCATGTCTACTCCCAGCCAAGTATATGAGACACATTTCTTTAATCCTTTAGTGACCCACCATATTTCTGTTATAGATTATAAAAGCACTCATTCAGATGGGTAAGAACTAGTTCTGTGTGTTGTTACTGCAGGCCTGATTCCAGGCTTATAAAACAGATAATATGCAAGTCATGTGGCCTAGACTCCTAACAGACACATTTCTCACACTACACACAGGTGAAATAGCCGTGAAAAGCCTGATTACATGTCTCCGAAATCTCATCAAATCTGAAGGGCTCAGGACAAAAAAGAAACGCATGCATGTGGATCCGTCCTGAAATAAATCTAGAAACTTTGCATTGCAAACAAGTACCGCTATGCTGAGTAAAGCATGCCAATTAAAGGCTAAAAAATCAGAACTTTGCTAGGTTCAACCCTCCAGTGTTAATACATAGTATTACAGTTCAACATACATACTGGCCAGCTTTTGTGTTTATTTGAAGCACCACTTTTTAAAATTTCAGATGGGCAACAGTTGTATCAGTTAACATCAGTATCAGTAACAACTGATGACTGGCTGAGAAAGCAAAGCCTCAACCATCAGGAACTTTTCTGGTTTATATTCTGTGCTGTGCCATTTCTCTGTCTTTCTTTAATTTTATGACTTTTCTTAGATTTTGTCTTCCTTCAGAACACTCTCTCAGATTTGACAAGCTGACCTAGAAAGAAGCACCTATATCATGTGGGAATCTTTTGTTCTGCAGTTTCCTTGTGCTGACTGTGCATAATAACCAGACTTTGCAGCACTTCCTAAAGTCAATGCTAAAAAGAAGAGTTTCTCTTTCTTTCTCTCTTTCTTTTCTGCAACATCAGAAAAGGACATTCATTCTACAAAATCCCACAATGTGATTTTGTCTTCATATAAAAATGAAAAGTTATGCATTGATTTTGATTCAAATATATATAAGATCTCAATAAAAACAAGACATGATACATGTTTTTTTTATAGCGCTTTGATGAAATATGTTTTACTTGTGTAGCAATACATAAGATTTTCATGATGCAAGTCTGGCAAATCCATTATCAGTGGCTGGTTGATTATTCAGACTGGAAAAAGGAGGGTTTGCTGCTAGAGTCAAGCAGACAGTCTTCAAACCTCAGCCTTTTTAGGCGCAGCAGCATATGGCTGGCTAACCTGTAATGGCATTGTGTCATCCAAAGTGCTGCACATTGCAGTGTTGTTGCCTCTGCACTTGCAACACATTATATAATAAATACGCAGCCTATATGCTTGGCAAGTTCACCGCATTCTCTCATTGTGGGATTTCCAGTTACACTGTCTTCACTGCCAGTACAGCACAGTTTTATTCATTCCAAATATGTAAGGGAACAACCACACACACACAGAGGAGACACCCAAACCATTCAGTATAATTGTAAGAGGCCAAGGGATTTAAATCTTCCTTTCTGGGTGTTCCTTAAAGCTTGTTCTCTTTTCACACACTCTCTCACACACTTGCTGGAACATCTCTCTCTCACACACACACACACACACTTTATCTCATCTTTTCTTTCATCGCCGGCCTCACCTTCTACCTGTCACATGATGTTTTCACACATTTCAGCGGGGAAGCACACATTTTCTTTTGCATCCCTTCTGACAGCATCAGCACAGCTCAGTTGATATTTGAGTGGACTCAAATTTCTGAGGCATTTCTGAGTGCAATAAGGGAAGTCTGAAGATGTGCTCCCCATTCACAGACTGTGAGCAAAAACCACCACACTTGTTTCACTTACACTGCAGGAATGTGCACTTTCAGTTTAAATAGCTCACCTTTTTCTTCTTTCATTGCCTCTTTCACTGAGATAAGCTGCAGAATCAACTGAAATCATTCATTTCTCTGTGTTTCAGCTCTACTCCTAGAGCTCCTCTCCAAGAACCATTATTAAACTTCAGGGTGTCTATCCTGAAGTTTATTAAGACAGTCCCTTGAAAGCATTTTTGTTGTTCAAGTTCCAGTTAATTTTAGTACTTTTTTTTCAAGCCTTGTATGTGGGATTCATGTGCAATTAAGTAATAACAGCTTGAAATGGAGATAAATATTGCAGCACTAGAGGGATTACTCTGAAAAGTGCATAAACAATTCTATACACAGCTCGGGCAAACACACACACAAACACACACACACACACACACACACACACACACACACACACACACACACACACACACACACACAATATATATGCTCAGATTCCAAGCAGATATTAAAATTTACTGACATGGTGAAAGACCATTAGTCCAGACTAATAAGTGAAAGTGAAAGTGAAAGTGAGTAACCTTACACACAACCAATACACAGCACAGCACACAGTGAACAACAATAAAAATACACCTCTGCATTTTACCTACACACTCTCACACGTGCAGCAGGGGGCAGCCATTGAAAGTGGCCGGGTAGCAGTGACGGGGACGGTACCTTGCTCAAGGGTGCCTCAGGGCAATCTACTGGTCCGGGTTAATAAGTTCACATTCATTTAAAATGCTGACATCACATTTTGAAGAGAGATGACTAATCAGTAAGGATGGTACAACACTGCTAGCAGCACAGAGTTTAGCCATTGGTGGCTTCACAGCAGTGTCAGCTCTGCAACAGAAATAATGCTTCTTTCAAAACAAGGAGAACAAAGAGAAAACTTTGCGTAGTTTGTGAATGTAACATTAACATGAACTGAAACTCGCATTGAATTCTTTAAACAATATAGATGTCTTTGAAGTGTTTCCTCCTCTTGTCTGAAAGGTTTGATGACACCTTTTGTCAAACCGTGAATTTATTATAAACCCCTATGATTTACCTTAAACAAAATGTTTCTGTACATAAGATTTACAGGATTACGTTTTTTTTTGTTGTTAAATCGAGTTGGAGCTCTCACAGTGGCTTTGTGTTTCTTTCCACCGTATTCTTCCATGCTTTAATTCTTCATCTTTCTTTTGGCATTCAACAGCTAACTAGGATACCTGTATGAGTGTGTGCTGCCCCTGTCATGTTCTAGTACCTACAGCAGTGTTGAACAAAAAGCCACATTTTTCAAATTCTCATGACAACCTTGCCCAGAATCATCCAACATTGGCATCTGCCATCACCATTGCTGTTTTGGCTGAATGCAGTTATATTCTTGCCAGCAATTTTTCAACATTTAACCAAAAGCCTTTCCAGATGATTAGAGATGTTCTTCTGCATCAAAGAGGAACACTGGCTGTGCTTTGGGTCATGAAGCATATTTTACTATATTTGCATTAGAACCTGTTGTATAAAGAAAATATTAATGCTCTTTAAGAATACACAAGTGTAAATGTAATTGTGCACAATGTCACTTTACATATTCTCTCTGTTTTCTAAAGTTTCAATACTTAAATATAACTGCACATCTACACTTTACAGATTTTTATAGATTGTATATTTTCTGTATCTGACTATAACTGCAGAACATGCCACTTTACAGATGTTTGTATTAAAATATTTCTGCATATTTTTGCTGTTACATATAATTATGTATTTATTTCTTATTGTGTATTTTGTATTCCAATATAATGTGCATATACTTTTAATGTTAGAGTTACTATCTATTTTTCTTTACTCAATTTGTAACCCTGAAGTGCTCTTAGGAGTTACATTCAACTGTACTTTTTTGTGTATGTGACATCAACTTTAAATGCTGAATATTAGTTTATATAGCTGTGTAATGCTTTTATGCTATCATGCATCATTTGGTACATTATTACAAGACATTACTGATTCTCAGAAATGATCAGTATCAACACAACCCCTCAATACTGAAGCCATGCCTCAGAAATCAGTTACTCTCCTACTTTTAGGGAAAGAAAATTAAAACTGTTTCAGCAGCTCTCACTGGGTCAGAACTTTCCTGTTAAAAAGGGTTTGCTAAACAAAGTTTTGAGTGACTTTCATGGTCTCTCATTTGAACATACACCCACACACTCACACACCCAAACATACAGGAAAGAGAAGCTTAAAGTGGTCTCTACCTCCATTCTGGAAGCCTCGTCAGTCTCTCAGAGTCCAGCTGAACTTCTCCACTGCATGAGTCCAACTGCCTGGCTGAAAGCTTACACGCACACACACACACACACACACACACACACACACACAGGCAAACTCACATATGCACACACGCACAGAGTGCCGCAGCAGCACTGAGAAGGACGGTGAGGAAGGGGCTGGTCTTGTCTGGGGTGGATCTGGTGCAGCACCGTTGCACAATAGCGTCTGCCCTCAAAGGGAGGGATGGAGCTCCTCAGATGTAAAGTGAATTTAAGGGAAGTGGTTAGTTTAACTCACACTCTCCTGGGGCACATGTCGTGGTGGGTAGAGAAGTTTAAACCCTTACCTCAGCAAGAGCTGTCACTCAAGCAGAAGTAAAAGCATGAAATGAAGTCATTAACCCAACATAACTCTTCACATACAGACACAGAGACTCCATCTGATTTCTTCGAAAACAAAAGTGTGTCACTGGACCACAACTAACTAGATATTATTACTACAGTATGTGAAGGATCTTTAAAAGGTTCATCACACTCAGGCAGTGGTGGGGCAGCGGTGGCCTAGCGGTTAGGGCGTTAGCCGCATGATCGGAGGTTCAAACCCCTTCCCAATAGGTTGCCCTGAGGTACCCTTGAGCAAGGTACCGTCCCCATCACTGCTCCCCGGGCGCTTTCAATAGCTGCCCACTGCTGCACGGGTTTGAGTGTGCATGGGTAAAATGCAGAGGTCCAATTTCGTTGTGGTTCATGTGTGCTGTGCCGTGACCTTGCAATGACAAGGGTAGTCACTTTCACTTTTTCACTTTTTTCCACACTCACCAACCTCATTTACAGAAACAGTTGTCTAAGGAGCCATTCAGTGAGGGCACCTTTAGGGATCTTCTAAGACATTGCTCCTATGAGGCCTCTTTGGCTAGTTTGTTTTTAAAGGTGTACCCAGATCTAAGATCATAGTTTTTGGTAGTTGTGCTTTGTGTAGGAACATCTGTATTGAATGCATTCTCTCTTTTAGATTCTCATTTATAAACAGGGCCACAGCTGAATAAGCTCACATCCTGAAAAGGTTGAGATTAGCCAACACAAATGGGGGTGAACTATGGTCTGAAAGAAAGAGTGAGAAGTTTGAGGCATGGCGGACTGATAACAGGAATTCAGAAGGGTTTTAGAGGAAGACGGTTATGGAGACAAGGGCATCGGTAACAATGCATGTTTCCCTTGGGGCCTAGCTCCTGTCAAAAAGTCACCGGCTCAGTGTTTGTTTCCTGCTGATTGCTTTAAGAGATGTTTTGATAGGAATGGACTCTGATTTTGGGGTGAGCTCAATGATGAAGGCTGGAGCAAAAGACCAGCTTCTTTGAGCAGCATGAAAAAGACGTCAGGGTGTGCCGGTAGAACAGGAAGTCACTTTAGTGAGCAATGCAGGGAAGACCACCGCAGGAAGTGGGGATGAAAACATGCATTAGCCAAGATTTCAGAAATGAAGGAATGGAAACTCCAGTAGGGAGTTTTTAAAGGGGGTGGACGGTATTATACAAGAGTATTAAGAGTCCAGTTTTTCAGTGATTCCAAAAAGGGGTCATGTTCATATAGAAGTGTTTAGATTGTTTACAGACAACAGTTAACAGTTAATTTAAACAGCCCTGTAATTTACAATTAAATAGAAATGCCAGGGGACCAGTCGCTACTATAACATAATAATAATGTTGATTCTTTATCAGTAACGTTAGCACTTTGACTGAAACCCATTCATTTTCTGAGGTGCTTATCCTATATATATATGTGTGTGTATATATATATATATATATATATATATATATATATATATATATATATACACTGCTTATAGGGGCAGTGGTGGCCTAGTGGTTAGGGCTGAATCAGAAGATTGTGGGTTCAATTCCCTCCCCTGTAGGCTGCCCTGAGGTACCCTTGAGCAAAGTACCATCCCCGTCACTGCTCCCCGGGCGCTTTCATAGCTGCCCACTGCAGCATGAGTTAAATGCAGAGGTCCAATTTCGTTGTGGTTCACGGTGTGCTGTGACCCCGCAATGACAAGAATAGTCACTTTCACTTTATATAACCAGTTCCTAACCAGGAACTTAGGGTGTGCTGGGGCCTTTCCCAAGGAGCAGCACTGGCCTGGTGTTTAGGAATTTGACCCAATGATCTGAGAATCCCAGTTTGAGAACCAGAGCCATAAGTCACCCTCAGGTACCCCTGGGCTAAACGTCTCCAATACTACTTTCCGGCACTGGATGTATGGCTGTCTGCTGCTGGGGTGGAGGGGTTCATCTCTGTGTATGTTGTGTTAACAAAGACAAGCATTCACTTTCACTTTATAGCACTAAAGGCAGAGAAACAGACTGGACAAGTCACCAATCCATCTTAGGCCAGACTCAGGAAAATATCACCCTTACGTAGATAAACACAATCACTAGATAAAAATGCATATTCGGTCCGTTTGAGATTCTTATATGCGTACAAAGTCCAAATTCTAGAATTAATGGACCCCGGACACTCCATCCGGAGATCAAGCCCAGACCCTATGCTTTGATTAAATGAGGCCTCTGGAAACCAAGACGAAGCTGATCAGTACTTAAGGACATACCTCCCTCTTGTGTTAGAACATAATTACTGCTTGTTGATGGTGAACATGGGTTTTATTGATGATATGTGCATGTAACACTGATCATTCCTGGAGAAATGGAGACAGAACAAAAGGCAGAGCCATGTCAACTATAATTACACTAACACCAAAATAATTCATAATCCTAAGAATTAAATATAATTCCAAATCTATTCTATATAAATCAAAAGTATTAATTTGGAGACTGTCCCAGTGCACATTGGGGCACCCCTCAAAATCTCAAGCTTTAGCCAAGCAGACCAACCTTCAGATTAAGGGTGGCTGATGCTGAATGTGCCAATAATCCCACACACAATATCAGAGTCATATTAATAACTCACTTTTCTATCTTTAGCTGTTAAGGGGACTGTTTAATTAAAAGTGCATATAAGCGAACAGGATGGTGCTTTTTAAAAAGAAAAAACGTATTACTTTCAGAACCATTTTAATGAGAGATATTAATTTCCCTGCAGTTACATTTGCAATAATGAATGTGGGAGGGGAAAAATAATAGAGGCGATGGAGGAGCCTTTCAGAGATGGGTTATGCAACAGAAAGCATATTCAAGCTGTTCAGCACAGTAACAGTGCTGCAGTTGCCTACACTTGTCACAGTAAACGAGTTATAGCTTAGAGCTACATACCAAGCTAAAAGTTGTTTCTTCAAGTTGTTTAAAACCATTAGCATTATCTAAACAACCCAATTAATCTGAACGATTTCCTCTCTCTTCCCTGCGCTTCATCATTTCTGGGTCAGTACATGGTTCAGAGACTCCAATTTCCTTTTTTTCTGCTACATTACATTAAAAAGCAGCATGAAATTTCAGATTAAAACTGATTCATCATGGCAACCCAGGAGAAAAGAACACAGTAATGTTTAAAAGAATAGAGTTACAGCCTTACTTCTGAAGTAAAAATTACATTTCAGCTTCTTTGGCTGCCACTAGCAAAGATAATCTTCAGTTTCCTGTTTCTGTGTGTTGATAAGAACAATTTCCAAACCAACAAACCTCTGGTTAAGTTTCCAACCTGCTGAACGTCTCGCTCTGGCATCCATCTTGGACCTGCGTAGCTCATTTTGGCTCTATCCTCTGAAGAAAGCGAACGGGCAATAATAAGGAGACGGGAAAATGGACACCTATTGATTAATCCAGAGTCAGGAGTGTTGACTGTCCTAGGCTGTGGACATACCCTTTAAAAATCTCTCTGCACACTCTAAAAGAGTGTACAGTAGACATTTAAGATGATGTCCTGGTCACAGAGCCAAGCTCAAAGCTATACGGTTGTGCTCACAGTTCACTGCCCTGGAAACACTTGATAATGAAGATGTTATGGCTTAACAGGTCACACCACTGACTAAAGGCAACAATGACAGTAATAAAGAGTGTGAGGAGTAGCTGATCTCATCCATAGTGTGTGAGAGAGCAAGAGAGAATCCCCCAAAAAAGAGAAAACTGAAGGAGAACCTCTAGCGATGAGGTTGTTTGTTCCTTTACCTTCACAGAAAGTACACAAAAATCCTCTGCATGCAGTAAGAAAGATGTGGAATATGGGCTTCTGTAGTGAGGCATGTGCATGTAGTTGAGTGTGTAATCTATTCCTGAACAAAACAAAAGAATGAGGGAAATGAACAAGATCAAGAAAATGAGAATGACCAACATCATTAAATAGTTCAAGCTTGGGAAAAGCCCTCAGGCCAACATGCCACCCCCTGCTCCCCACAACACCTGAAATCTGTTCTTCACAAAATACTTGGAGAATTTCTGTAGTGTGGCAGGGAGCCTTTACCTGCTAGAAGAACCCCCTGCAAACTGGGAAGAGTGTGGTCTGTTTGGTCTGCAACAATGTTTAGTTATTTTTTAGACATTCATTTACTGGTATAATATTACCTGTGGTACTTTGAATTTATTTCCAGATGTGATGGAAGAGGTAAATGATGAAAAGAAAAAAAAAAAAGTGACAAAACTACTCCTCTATAGAGCAACTTGTGTTTGGAAACAGTGGCGCACCAGTGGAGCCTGAAATCTAACAGATCACTGATAGAGAGAAATTAAAGCAAGGATTAAACCCTGCAGCACCCATCTCAGAACCGAAACACTATTCACACAGCAGGGAAAATGTATGTCTTAAATAAAGTCTTAAGAATAAGGGCCCACATTGCAAGCAATAACTGAATAATTGGATTTTTATGGTCATACATCCACATAGGTTGTCATAGTAACAACACAGGCAAACATAATATGACTAGGGTGAGCTGGGAAAAGATTTTCTCCTGGTTATCTATTGATTTAAAAAAAAAAAAAAAGTTGCATATCAACTGTTAACATAATGTAACCTGTTGATGACAATTAAATAATTTAAATTAATTCTGAAAGCATCAAGTTTTTACGATTCATACTTTAGAAAACCTTTTTCATCAAATCAGATTTTTAAGTTTGGAGCTGAGCAACCTACTGCTGCTCAGCTGTGTCTTTAAATAACTTCCTCTATCCATCAACACTGAAATTAAAGCCAGAAACTGATAAGCTAATTAAAAACACAAACAACAACAAAAAAACCTTGTTAAACACTGTGCCAAAAGACAGCATGGCAGCAGAAGATAAAGGTTTTACGAGGACACCGCCTGCAAGGTCAAAACACAGGAAAGAACAAAACAGTCATTAACCAGAACCTGAGCTTCTGTTTACAATAGTCAGCAGGATCAGCATGAGAATA
This sequence comes from Hepsetus odoe, assembly GCA_017165825.1. Classification (NCBI taxonomy): domain Eukaryota; kingdom Metazoa; phylum Chordata; class Actinopteri; order Characiformes; family Hepsetidae; genus Hepsetus; species Hepsetus odoe. The sequence goes on from CM029382.1 coordinate 11,676,941, forward strand.
AAGCAGGCGAAACCAAACCAAGCATCTAGACGGAGTTCATTTGCACTGAATGTTCAAATGGAAGTGTATGTTTATTTTTTTGCTTTTACAAAGTAAACTAGAGTGACATTCCATTTTCTAATTTTTCAGGAACTGAACCTACACTTTAAAAGCATGTGTGACAATTCCTAAATTGAAAACACAAATTCTATGGCAACCATTTCTCCATTACGGACTGCAAAACTCCGCAAACGATTATAGTAGTAGGAACCCAAGGCTTATTTATTATGCCGTGGTTATACTAACATCCTCATCCCATTTATTTTTCCTCAAAACTAAACTACTAAACTAAAGAGTTCAAACGACCTTGGAAGTAAAAGCTCTTCTAGAATAGCACAAAATCTGTAACATTATTTCATGAGGCATGCGAAGAAAGTGAAGTAAATATTGGATTTTTATAACCACAGACAAACCTAAGACATGAAAATATTTATATAAAGTGGTACAGTTCTGATGAACAAAGAGGTGAAAAACTCAAGACATTTAAGAATTATAATGTTTTTATTGTGCATGGATCTTTCTGTAGATATGACTTTACAGATACACTTTAGATACATATTTATGATTATACATTTCTGATCTCATATCGAACATTTTAAAGTGATATGTATGTATAGTATAAATTTTTCATTTTGGAATGTAAGGTGTATGAGGTAACGGCAAACATTAAAATTACATAAAATGGTCTCGTTTTTGTGCATATTTTATTTATTTTTGTAGTTTTTCCTTCTCCCATGGACCAAATGTAGAAGCCTACGATGGTGGGGGAGATGTTAAAATGGCACACTTTGCAATTACATTTTATCACTATCAAAAATAGGAATTTAGATTTTTTTTTCCCCCCTCAGTGACAAAGAAGACATCTGAAGACTATCTAATAGACCAAATCAAAGAATTCATCAAGACTTCTTGCAAGGTACCTGTAGTCCTTAACGGCTGCGACAGCACCGTTACCATAACCAAGCACGACACTAGACCCCACGGCCAGATTGTCACACTGCCGCCACCCCGCAGTGTTGGCAATCACTCACAATGACTCAACACAGAAAAGGCAAAAAATTTAAATTCACAGGAAGTACATGTAGAACCAACACATTGTATAACTGCTTTTTGCTTTTTCTTTAGCGCGTTTTTTCTTCGTTTCTCTGGAGATGATTAACTGATGCTTTACTTAAATAAAAAAATAAACTTCGAATACATGATCTGAAGAAAGAAATTCAGTATAACATAAAAATGAATGTTTCATTATATATTCAGTATTCAAGATTATGTAAATACTCTACTCATCAAAAATTAATATTGCTAAAAGTAAAACACAATATAATTTGTGTTTCTAAACCTAAACTCAGAGAAATGAGAAAAATACTAGGCAGAACAAATGGTTGATTCGAATCACAGGTCTGAAATCAATGTTTTGAAATAAAATGCTTTCAAAAACAAGTTTTGTGGTACTACAATTTAACATCCAAAAACACAAGAAGGGCTTGCACAATCAGAGAATGTGTTCCATAAAACGTTTCACAAGACGCATTCAGTATTTTTTTTTCTTCTCACTAAGGTGCAAAAATAACGACTCAAGGAAAGATTCCAATAAGCATATTTTTTGTGCTGAACAATATTTTGGAGCGAAGCAGCTGTATGATTGTAAAATCAAGCTACAGTATAGTTACATGATAGTAAAAATAACTTTTACTTGGGTTAGGTTTTTTGCGCTACCCCCCCAGACAACCCACCCACCGCCCCCAAATAGTCATACTACCCCTATACCAAGTCATACTTCAAATGAACAGGTCCTTTCATCACACTGTACAAAAATATACTACCATTTCTCTAGTCATTTTTGCATCCCTACACATTCTGCACATCAAAAAGTTTTGACGAAAGTGCTAAATGAATGTTCTATAATGTGAACAAGCGTATTCACCTCCTGCTTGTCAAAAGACTACATCTCCCAGGGAAAGCTAGGTCCCTTTGGGGCCTCAAGGCTCCTTGTGGCTCTTCAGCCTTCTCCCATGTGCTTTTGGGAGATAAATGCCCCCCCACAAACTGTATTCACTGGCCCTCTGAGTCCCAGGCCCAAACCAGCAAGCCAGTGAACACTGCCACTATGAAGCCAGCTTTGGAACATAAAGTGTCACATACTGACAAATTGTAATCAAAACTGAAAATATAAATAATAAAAACTCCAGCTACACATATAAATGAAGGGTAAAAGGACTATGTAACGAGCAGTAAGCTTTATTCCTAATCCTTCAATGATCACCTCACAGCTAACATAAGAGGAATTAGCATTCTTTCTGATAGCGCTACAGGGAGAAAGAAGAAACTGACAGCAGAGAAAAGAAGAAACCCAGAAAGATGAGTAGTTGGTAGCAAATTTAAACCTACAGGCTTCCTTTTCTCATCTTTTTCCCACCGACATGGCTCCTTCAACCTGCGCAGGTGCCAAGGAAGAAATCATAACGGAAACAGAAACAAAGAAATTCAAAAGAGGAGGGGAAAAAAAAGAAACAAAAACAGGATCCCGTCTAATGACTTTTGCAGGCTCACTCAATGACAAAGTACTGGATGGCGACAGCGATGAGGATGGAAGTGACAGCCAGGAGGGCGATAATGAGAAAAGAGAACTGTTCATCCGTTAGGCTACGTCTAGGCCGCTGAGCCTCTGCTGCTTTGGACCCCGTGGAGCTGGAGGTACCAGGGGATTCGGTGCGAGGAGGCAGGAGAGTGACTGTTGAGCTGTAGGGCCCGATGATCTCTGGAGCATCCTGGCACTGGCGTATAGCACAGACACGAAAGCGGTACTCAGCAGAAGAGCTCAGGTTGGGCAGCTGAAACACAGTAGCTGAGCCCTTGTAGATCTAACCGAAACAAGGACAAGTTTCAAAATCCAACACAACATTTCCAAAAAAAAAAAGATTGCCAGGAGGGGTAAACATTGTGAAGGGTGTAATCGAAATGTGACAGACTAGTACCTGTTTGAACTCTGAATTCCCTTGCATGCACTGCAGGCAGTAGATGATTGGATCTCCCTTCATTGGTAGCAGGGTTTCCCAACTGATCTCACAGGACTCATCCGTTCGTTCCACACGTGGTGCTAGCAAGTGTAATACACACCCAAACAGTAAGAATTTTGCATATATTTCGGCAAAGGCTTTACCACATGACCAGCTGATTAAGTTAAAAGTTGTACCTTTGAGTGGAGCTGGGGGTGAGCGGGGAGTTGTGAATGTGTAAACAGAGGAGAAGGGCCCTTCGCCCGCCTCATTAAAGGCCTGGATGCGAAATGTGTACGAGGTAGACTCATTTAGCCTCTGCACTTTGTGAGTATGGCAAGGTCCCTTATATAAGGATATAAACCTAGAGAGAGAGAGCGCGCGAGACAGACAGACGGACAGAGAGATCAAAAAACTATTAGAACTAACACTGTATTATAACCTTTTTTTGTTTTTCTGTAATCATCACTCAGAGAAATGTTTCCACATTTCTGCATCTTAAATTTATCCATGAATAACTACATAAGCATGTAGAGAAACTACAAAAGCTGAGGAAGGGTCTCACCTGCCATTTTTGTCCTCCATTTGGAGGTGATACTGTAGGGAATCGTTGGGGGTTCCTTTGGCTGGGCCCTCACCCCACTTGAGCCTGAGGGTCTGGTGGCTGAAAGCCGTGCACTCCAGGCGCGGAGGCAGAGGGGGCAGGGGCTTGGTCTTCAATTTAAATGTGTGGCTAAAGGGACCAGCACCCAGGCTGTTCAGAGCCTGAATCCTTATCCTGTAATCCATTCATACACAGATTTTAGGACGTATTTGTGAACATTTAATTTGTCTTAATATTGGGTGTTTCGTAAACTATAAAACATACAATACAATTTCTGAGTAAATTAACTGACACTAGCAAAGCAATTCATGTCCATACCTGTAGCTGGTATCAGGCTGCAAGTTCTGTATAATGTATTTGGTTACAGGCCCAGTGAGAATTGGCTGTCTCTCTCCGATGTCAATCAGGTAAGATGTAATCTCTGCTCCATGATCACAAGGTGCCTCCCAGCGTAGCCCCAGGCAGGTGGATGGGGAGTACAGCAGTTGAGAAGGTCCACTGCCTTCATCCTCACCCTCCTCCTCCTCCTCCTCCTCCTCTTCTCCTTTGTCAAAGCTCTTTTCCACCAACAGCATTTCAGACTCCCGAAGAGCATGAACACTGCTGATCATGGCTGGTACAGAGCAGGGTGTCTGACACAGAACCACATCACTGAAGGAACCCACACCTGCTACATTCACCGCCTGCAGAAAGACAGGGAATATAACTGCACTGGACACTGCACAGAAACCATCTCCAATCATAATCTGCATTGGTTTAAAGAACAGTTTAAGAAACAGGCAAAATAGCAACCAAAGCTGATACAAAATAAGATGTGTGCACTTTATAGTTAAGTGATAACAAAAGCTAAGCAAGAGCTTTATTTAAAAAGAGTAATGTGACTGGCAATGCATAGAATATAAATGTTTTTTGATTTGATGATTTAAACAGTTTTCTGAATCCAAACTTGTTAGTGGTTTCTGGTTCTTTTATTTAATATTAGTTAAACAGTTTTTAACCGCAAGTCACAAAAAAAAAAAAAAAAAATGTAGTAAGCTGAACTAGCCACTTGGTGGGGCTGACAGTATTTCACTACAATGAGTCTTTTCATAATTCATTATCTTGAGTCATCACTCCCTCAGAGATTAATATACAAAGATAGGCTGTAAACATCCAGGAGTGATGCAACTCCGACTTGTGTTCCAATGAGGCATGGATTTAAACTGGGTGTATTGGTTTGAAGCCTGTTTAAAAAAAATTAAATAAAAATAAATTACCATAGTGGTACAACCCATGTAGAGGGTAGTGGGGAATGACATGTTTATTTGCTAGGTCGGTAGGTATGCCTGACGAAACAACATAGTAGTTTCATGTGAGATCAACCAAGCCCAAAGTAATAATAAAGACTGCCGTTTTTCATTCCACACTCAACAACATGGGTGGAGAAAAGAAAAACAAAGCTGTACCTGATTTTAAAAAAAGAGGACTGAAAAACAGCCACTGCAGTTACTTTAGTCCCCCCCCACCAGGAATTTCAGGACTTTGTGACAAGTCTAACCCCAAAACACTGATTGTGGATTTCAGGATCTAGCCCTGCTCTCACTTTCCCCTGCTCACCTGCACTCTGCAGAAGTAGTTGGTAGCAGGTAGCAACCCCTTGAGCTCATGACTAGTCCCAGATCCGGTGTAGCACACCTGCATGCTTCCTTCTGCTGCTCCCCACTCTAGCCGGAACTCGGTCACAACTGCTCCATTACAAGGTGGAGCCTGGATAAAGCAGGAAAGCAATGACATCAGCTTTATAAAAGCAGGCAAATGTTGGTTAAAGCATGATAACTAGATTCCTGGAACATAATAGTTAATAACATAATACAAATCACAATTTTTTTTAAACATAATTGTTTATTTAAAAAAAAAAACTCTTTACTGTTTACATTTTCACAACATAAAGGTATAAAAAGACAGAAGCTTACTTCCCAGCTGACCACTGCACATGAGGGCGATTTGCAGACAATGTGAGGAGGTCTACAAGCCTCAGGGGCTCCCGGTCCTGTAGTTACATCTGTACGCTCTGAGAATGGCCCATACTGCAAAGTAAGCCCATAAGTAGTCTACAGTTAAGTTTGTGGCAAGTTTTAAACCAGAGAGCGATTTCCCATTAAACATGATGTTGAGAAATTGTGTGTGAAATTAAAAAAAGGGATAGTTTTACTTGTTTTAAATGATGGGGATAATCATAACATCTCAAATCAGCATAAACCAGATTTTTTGTCAGACTATTAAATTAAATCACATTGCTCTTGATATTTCTACTATATGGACCGACTGCTTACCCCTGCTTTATTGGCCGCTCTTAAACGGAAGCTGTAGGTTCTGCCGGGCAGTAAACTACACACAGTGCAGTCAAGCTCTGAACCCTGGTACACCTCTTTGCCCGCCTCAGCCTGAGGGGCAAACAGCTCCACACTGTAACTACACACAGGACTGCCACCATCCACCTGTGGAGGAGCTGAAACACGCAGAACCCTTAGTACACAATGTACAAGTGATCATGATTCATTGCAATGACTTTAAGGATGCATTTACATTATTTTTTAATTTCAAAGACACTTCATCCAAAGGTATAAAGAAGCATTTTCTATCAATGAATCTTCCAAAAAAAAACCCTTGTGCATTTCTTATGGTTTACTACTGTGCATCTGTGTGTGGCTCCTCTAGGTACATTTGTGTTTTCAGTTTATTTTACAAAGATATTTCTATGCACAAAGATACATATTCTCTCACACACACACACACACACACACACACACACACAGACACACACACACACAGACACACTCTGTCTCCCTCTCAGCAAGCTCACCCCAACGAAGTTGGACCTCTCTGGCTTTGGGCTTCCCAACTACTCTGGGTGGCTGACATGGGCCAGGAGGAACAGCCGGCATCTGGACTTGCAGGATTTCAGAGAGCTACAAGAGACATACATAAGAGGCAGAAATGAACATTCACACACATGCAAACAAACTGGGAAGAAAATTCTAATTTTAAGACAAAAAGGAAAAATGTAAATATTCAAAAAATGTAAATATTGCAATATTTAAAGTGATGATGAACTGCTTTTCTCAACATAAGGTCACTGCAACTACTTAAAGAAACATGCACCAGTTATAGTGCAGTTCCCTGTGTGAAACACTGAATAAATTATGAGTATTCTGGTAGTAATTAATTTTTTACAAATTTTGTTTAAAACAGCATATCAGCTTTTTAAAAAATTATATAAAAACTTAATATTTTCTGAGGTATTGCACTATTTCATTATTACCATATAGCCCACTTTGTAAGTATGTTGCTACATTTTTCAACAAATTTTCAGTTTAGAAAATGCTATATTACTAACAATTGCGGTTTAAAAAAAAAAAACCCCACTTCAGAAATATTTTTGTACCTCTTTGCTGCATAAGCTATTCAATTTTGCACACTAAAATTGTGTGTTTATTTACTGCACAAGGAAATGGAGAATGTCTGAATCAATGAATAAAATACATTTTCTATGAAGTCAGCTTTTTTTGGGATGAAGCTGTGTTTACAGCAGAACCAGTGACCGCTATTTGAAGCCACTCTCACATTCAGGGCTGTGGAAACCAACAACGCCTACCAGCATGACTCACTGCTCATTCCTGGTGAGCCTAACACAAGGCAGGGGGCTGTCTGTATGACCAATGGTATTACCGCAGGGATTGTAACGATTAGGAGACTAAACTTAGAACAACTGATTCTCCATTTTGTTGATTAAAAATTCTATGTTGACATGTATGTGTGACATGCTTTTGGTAGACAAAGGCATAAGTGTGTGTAGACATGTTTGGTTTACCGGGCTTTGGCCTCCTTCATTGAGGCAGTGGACTCTTGCTTGGTATGAGCAACCTGGCTTCAGCCCATCACACACACAATCCATTGCTGAACCCTTGTAAACTTGCTCCCAAAGAGATCCTAAAAAAAAATAATAAATAATAAAAAAAAAAAGACAGAGCACACACATTTGCTGCAAGATCATCTCAATCCAGGTATTGCCCGGGGCTTTAAACAACTTCATTTGCAACAATCACTGAACGTACCACTTAGGCCTTCAGATAGTTCCACCACATACTCCGTCACATCTGAACCACCATTATCTTTTGGGGGATCTGTGGGAAAAACAGCTTGTAACATGCAGTAACAACGAACAAGCATTCACCCACACAAATAAGTGCAGCTAGAATTTCAAAGCTGAATTTACCCCAAGTCATGCGGAAGCTGGTAGGGTGTTGTTTGCCCTTGATGGAGGGTTTACATGGGCAACTCGGTCTGTCTGGGGCAGTAGTGAACTCAGAAACGGGACTGGGGTTACTCTTCCCTTCGGCATTATATGCAGCAACCTGAAAAAGGCACAGCAGCACTGTAAATGCCCTTGCAGCTCATTTTAATTGAAACAAAGCTGCAACAAGGAACTGGCTTGATTTTGGCACCCAAAAAAGGTACAAAAGAACTGTGACAAATCATCAGTCTGCTCATGCTGCTTCATTAGTATAATCAATCGTCAGTGGAGCTCCCTGTTCACTCATGGTGATGGAATATAATTGGAGCTGTAAGAAGGGAGAACTGCTCAGCAGGTAACAAGAGTCTCATCAGCTTCCACCCAGAAGCCCTGATCACATTAATATGCTTTTGTTTTTGGAAACATAATTGCAATCAGGCCTTTCTCTGATGGCACCAAAGAGCGATGCTCCATCTTGCTTCCTGTGTTCTAGAAAATACGTGAATAAAAGGAAAACAAGAAAGATGCCAGAAAAAGCAGTGCTAGCACTGGAGCTGGTTACTTGAGAGCTGAATAAGTTTACCAGCAATTCTTTTAAAAAAAAATGTAAAAAAAAAAAAAAAAAGAAAAAAAGTTCATAAATGTTAATGAGCCTTTTAATAAATGTAAGCTCACATGCTCCAACTGCAGCGTCATGGTGGCCAATGTAGCTGAATACTACTGCCTCAGCAAATAAATGACTCATGCCCACATAAAATGTTAAACATTGACTAAATGTGCACAAAAAGAGGAAATCAGTCTCACTCTGAACTTGTACTTGGTGCTCCTATGCAGATTCCGCACAGTGCATGTCAGATCCTCACCATCGTAACTGGGCTGGAACCCGTAACCCTGCACATTCAGAACACATTCACATTCAGAATGTAAATTAGCAGTCTGTAACAAATGATGTACTAGAACATTCAGGTACATTGTGTTTTAAAGGGTTTTTTCAAATTTCCTACAGCCATTTAACCATTATTAAAATTCAGTCTGCCTTAGTTTTTATGGGGAAGTTCTATCAAACACTCAGCTCAGGCCACATGGTAGCATCTCCTAGCACCAACACACTAACAAATTGGACAGCAAAACAGAAAATGTTGAAAAACAGAGGAAACATTTCAGTCTTTTTTTTATGCTAATGCTAAAGTAATTTAAAACAAACTCCAAAGATCCATTTTACATTTATCAAATCTCTTAGTTAAGGCACATTTACGTGGCAGGGGTTTATTCTTCTGAAGAAGAGGACTGAGCTGAACAATCCCAGCTTAATTCTGGTTAAAATCTTCAAAGGTTTCAGACTGAATTGTGATTATGGTCACCTAAACAGCTGAACCTATTCAGCTATAACACCTACAATAACACCTATAAAACCTATTTAAAAAAACCTATTTCATCTTTAGTGATGAAATATACACAACCATACTCCAGATTATACAAGTTTTTCCTTGATACACCTTTTCATTGTTGGTGGAAGCAGTCGGGGAAACCACTAACTTCTTCAGGCAGCTACCACTACAGCCCAGTCCGAAGTAAGCGCAATGTGAAATATGTATCAAACAAAATTTTTTCTGACCTGTTCAAAAATACTGGATATTGTAACACACTATACAGTGTGACTATGTCAAAAAAAGGTCACTACCTGGATTTAACAAAGCAAATAGGTAAGAGCCTCCCATTGAATAATTACTGAATGGATGATTATGTTTCAACTTTTTCAAAAGGTATTTAACCCTAACCGATGCAATAGCTTCTCATTACTTAAAAAACCTTGTAAGAAGACACATCTGTGGAATGACTAATCTACGATCACTTAAATGTGAAATCAAATTGTAAAAATAAAAAAAAATTTTTTTTTAAAACACAACAGTAGAACTCACGACTATGTTCAATAGTGAAAGTAAGAGCATTTCCACACAATGAAATGAAGGGAAGGGAACTGAAGGGATTGGGACTAAACAGCTGTGCAGCCTTAAGAAAACGTATGCGTGTACCTCAGATGTGTGCGAGTACACAAACTTACCGAGCCCTCTTCCTCCATTTCCAGCACATAGCCGATATTGTCTTCTTTTGGCGATCCAGTTGGCCTATTCCACTGCAGGCAGAGCCAGGTGACTCCGGCCTGGACCAACTCTGGGTTCAGTGGGGGTGCTGGGACACTACAGGATGTCATCATGTCTACAGGTTCACTGAACTCACTACACAAACAGAGAGCGAGGGATACACAAATGAACATGTCTGGCAGCAATAAAAATATAAACTTAAAATGAGAGCTAAGCAAGCAGTTTTGAGAGTATATCTAATGTAATCGTGCCAGTCTCATACCTAACACCCATGTCATTTTTGGCTGCTAGACGGAATGAATATTTGGACGCTGGAAAGAGCTTGGTTATCCTGAACTGCTTCTGAGGGCCATAGTAGCACCGCTCAAATGCTCCTGTACCCTTTCCCTGTTAAGGAGAGCATTAAAACACAAAAACACATAACCTGACGTGTACCTGGTTACGGCAGTCATTAAGAACCAAAAGGGGATATGTTCTTCAAATTATGCATTTAATTTAGAGAAATAATTTATTTCCATAGTCCAAGTACATTACAAAATCAAAGATTACACAACCTACAAAAAAAATAAGAACAGATATGAACAGAAATATACTGATAACAGTTGCACAATAATCATTTAGTTTTCAGGAAACAACAAGGGAGCAAACAATTTCTGAATGAATTACGCTGATAAAAAATATAAAATATTAAGACTGAGTAGCTTTTAATATTAAAAAAAACAACATGTATTCAAAAGGACAATTACAAACACATTCAGGCATTTTTCATTAAATACCTCATCCCACTGTAGAATGTAGTTTTGTATTTTGGAACCATTGTCACATGGAGCCTGGGAAGAAATTTCAACAATCTGAGATTAAATTATTGCGCAGTTTGTTAAATTAACACCACAGTTCTTAGTGTTCGCCAAGACCAACAGCTCTGTTTTCATGCAAAGGACTTTAAACAAAAAACATTTAAATTCTTGACAAAGCTTGTCAATCTATCAATCTAGGGTCAAAATGGAAACTAATATTTATCAAAATTCAACAAATTAATTTTGCTCAACTTTTTTTTTCCCCCAGAAAGTTTTTAAATACCTGTATTTGATTGTTTTTTGTGCCAAAATCACATTTCATAAACAATTTGATACTTGAAACATGATGACACAAAAATACAAAAATGTTTAAACCCTTTAATTTTAGCACTTGCAATTTGTGAAGAAAGCTTATGAAAACATAGCTAATTGTTACTGGGTTAGTGTGCATGTGTGAAGTATTTGCATGGAAAACACAAAAGGCAAAACAGACAAGACTATGGTTGAGGAGAAGTGTGTTGTGTTCTTTACAGCAAATTATGTATATAACTGTGAGAATGTGCTCAGAAAGAGAACTGTGTATCAGCGCACCTTCCATTGTAAAACAAGGTTGCTTTTTGTGCCGCTGGATTTGCGAGGTGGGCTGGGTGTGTCAGGCTCACAGCTCAGAGTAGTGAAACTCGCAGGCTCAGAGGGGCTTCCCTGTAAACAGTTATGCATGGCCTGGACCCTGCAGGTGCAAGTGAACAGACAGAAACACATGTCTTTAATTTTAGCCGTCTGAAATGTCATAAATGAATCAAGCTTTAAGACCTCAATTGAGCACAAACCTGACGTGGTAGTCCGTTGCTGGTCTTAGGTTCTCTATGGTTGCACTTAATTCTTTTCCACTGCGACAAAACCGCAAAAGAGAAAGATAAAATGGTAAGGATGAGATTTACTGAATTAGTAACACAAAAAGCAGCAATAGTTCACTGAAAACGAAGATTATAACCACTCAGCTATAGTTTGCAGTGCAAAACTACTTGAAAAAAATAAGTTAATAAAATATTTGTTTGTTCTTAAGGACAGACTTTATCTTGTCTAGCTCTATTCTGAATTACTTCACAGGGCCATGCAATTCTTCAAAACCCACGTTACGTTGTTTTTTTTTTGTCTCAAACACAAACACTGTAGCGTCCGTTTCTATGGCTTGAAAACAACAAAGGAACACTTAATCATAAAACACTTCAACAATTGTGTGTTTTCTTTTGTATAAAAAGGGCAGTCAAATACATTTTGATATTCATGTTTAACCCAGGAAATTATCATGCTATCCTCATTGATATAGCAGGTGCTACTCTTCTTATTTAAAAAAAAAAAAAAAAAAAAGAAGAAGAAAACTTTGCTACTCAATCATTTGTCTAATTCCAAATCAGCATTACCTGTAGGCAGTGTTGTATTTTCCATCCTTGCCACTATATGAGACAGATAATTCATAGCTAAAGCATGGATCTTCAGGTTTTTCTTCTCCTTCTTTCTGCTCCTCTTCTGCCGCTGTCCTTACTGGGGCCACCCAACACAAACCTGCTCCTCTGGCCTGGATGTCCGTCACCTGAAGAAATTAATAAACACTGATTTTATTTTTCTAAACAACTTTGTCATAACCACCCATTTGGACTTAGATTCTGAACAAACATATTGTTATGCCTGGCAGCATTTTCTGTGTGTTTGAAGTGAGTCATTTAATTTCAGTTCAGGCAATCTTCCAGCAAAGCTTAATAAAATTATTCCACTTGAGATGTACGTATTTATTTATTTATTTCCCCCCGACACATATCTGGGAACATTTTTGTTTCTAAAAATATAAAAAACATCAGCAGAGCACAGATACACACTTTCACATGCAAAGTTACAAATACACTCTCTTGTTCTTCACACCGTCATGCGTCTACCCTGTCCTCATCTTCATTGACAAATTACATCATTCAAATCATTCATTCAAGGTTCAATTCAATCCACTGCAGTTCAATTCAGTTCTGTCATTTTGTGTGCATTTGGTCTATTGTGATGAGAGTGACGACAAAGCTCATCTCACTAGACTGGTGTTAATTTAAACCCTATTGAGCTAGTCCTCAAACCAATAGGATTTCTTTTACAGAACAGGCCAAAGGTATGGGGGGAAAAAAAGAAAGTCAATCTGAGGGAACAGCATGATTTATGGTCTGTCAAGCTTGGTTCTGTTATGTTAAGTCCATTTACTTGAAAACCTTTAAACGTGGACTGTCAGCAGAGGACAAATTGTCATTTGAATTCTAATTTGGCAACTGACATTATTTACTAACGTTGGAAGTCTTGAACACTGGGAAATTATCATTATATAACTTTATACAATAAACTGTAATCACTGGAGCAAAATACATTAGTATCAATCTGGCTGTTGTTATTCATTAATTAACAGCGCTAAAATGGTCCTTTATAAGTATCCATTACACACATCATCTGAAGACAGGACTGAATAATTGTTCAAATCATGTTTATGAGAGACATTACAGAAGCACTGTAGGAGCAATTTTTCAAAAATGTTTGCCATGATGTAGAACTGGAGGTTTTTGTAGTGTTTTTTTTTTTTTAAACACCTTTTAATCAAACACTGCTAACATGCTACTGTATACCTACAGTAACACTGAACCATCATCCTCAAAAAAATTTTTTTTTTTTTCCATACTCACCACTGGCTTGCTAATATTGTTAAGCCATTCTTGAACAGCCTTTGTCTTTTCATTCAGTTCTGAAAAAAGGAAGTAGCAGAGTTAGAAAATATATTGAACAAGTTGATTTTTTAAATATATATCCTGTAATAAAAAATGACATTTTCAGTGTGTACTAAACCAAAAATGTTCAGCATTTTAATCAATTGAAAAGTTCAACTTTTTAATTAACTTGTATTTTGATTCAGAAAAGGTTACAAAGCTCAACTCATTTACATATTTGTTCAGTAAACAGCAACTTAGTTCTCACAATGAGGTGCAACAATACAGGGCAACTAATCAGAATAGAGCTCATTTATATTAATATTTTTAAAGCACAGTAACAAAATAGCCCGTTTAAGGGACGAAGAACTTGAAATTATGTGAAAATATTTGAGCAGACAGTGCAGTAAAAATGTTTTTAATTACAAACTGTAGGGAATTACTACATCACCACATGGCTTGGCTCATGTGACAGTCCTTGGGTAGTAGCTTTGACTTGGCTACACCACACCACGAGTGTGTCAGTCTGTGTTAATTATGGCTGTTTGCTCCATTAGCTACTGCAGCTAATGAGGGCAGAGATGCACTGCCCAACCTGGCAACACTCAGGTCACTGAGTCACTCTGTCCCTAAAGCTCAATCACACCAAAATGTAGCATTAATTTCTGCACTAGAGTAGAGATTTGACAGGACTATCATTTTTGCTATTTGTGACAGTTTAAGTAAAAGTGCTATATTTGAAGAAGAAATAAAAAAAGATCCAAAAGCATTACGGTAAAAAAGAAATCACAAATGTCAATGAAGAAATCATGCTGGACCCATTTCTACTTGAACTTTTCGGTCATATATCTTGTATGTGGTTTTCTCAACCATCTGGCAACAATCATAGGCTTCTAAATTAAGGATTATGCAAAAGTGTAATCCACAATTTGAGAAATGGATTATGTACATAATCACAATTCTGAGCCATTTTACCATGGAATGAGCTTCCTTACAGTAGAAGATCCAATATAAAGGAGAGTGAGTGGGCCTTTTACTATTCTTTGCCATTTACATTGAGTGGCACGGCATGAAAAACATGTACTCCATCCAGATGCGTAGAGTGTATTACAGTAAACAAATATAAAAAGTTAAAACATGTGAAAATGAATAAATTCACAACATCACATGAAAACATGGGATCTCTGTACCTCCGGGCTCTGCATCTCTCCCTGAACATTCCGTGCCTAGTCCGGAGACCGCTGCACTGGCTTGGCTCTGCTCCTCCACTCCTTTTAGCCCTAGGCCATTTTGGAGGTCCCCTCCTGCTGGTGGGGTTCCACGAGTTTTCTGTGGGGAAAGGGGAGGACTGTCTTTGGAAGAAACCAAACCACCCACTCCTCCTGCCTGCCCACCATGCCTCTCTTTTAGCTTCTTCTGCAGGCGCTCATAGGTTTTGTTAGCCCTTTCATCCCTGTGAACAAACGGTGTTCGTCCGTGTGGCGGGTGAGTGTCTGTGGAAACTGCAAGGACACAGAGATGTGCAGTATATGGTGAGCAGGTTGCACAAACAAAAACAAATATAAATCTCAGAGTATGATACAGATGGAAGACAGCAAATCAGAAACTTTTCACAAAATCAGCCAGAAATTGTTAAATCGGAGAAATTGTTAAATTGGAGGATTCTCCAATTTCTCCACGATCAAGCCCAAGGCTGATAGCACTCTATGAACTGCCTTATGTAGCCAGAGATGCAAAATTACCAGACATACAAAACTGCATCAATTAATATTTTAATCATACTGCCATTTCTGAATTTTAAACCAACAGGCCAATACAGTTTACAAGCATCTCTTGTAGATTTGTCTTAACACCATTTTGCAAATAAAGAACCTGCATCTGAATTAGGGCTACAAATATTAGTCAACAAAGCAAACAATATCCGTTGTTAAAAGGCTCATGTGTGCTTCCAGTAAATTTAAATAAATTTAAAACAAATGGATGGATAATTTATTTATACAAAGATGCTTGAATAATTGTGAACCTTATGCTTTTCTATATTCCTGCAAAAATGACAAAAACATCAACATTTTATCTAAACCAAGAAAAAACTATTAATCAAATTAGACAAAAATGTACTCGAGCATTTATTTGTTGTGGAAAACGATCCAGTAACACATCTGAAAATGTCAAAACTTTGTACACCTTTGCTTCCGATATTTAGAGTGAATCCCTTGTGCGTTGATAGCTGCAACTCAACATTTAAGGTAATTGCTGCACGTCGGCTTGGAGGTATTTAAGCACATTTCTGCAAACAGAACAACTTCAATTCTGGGGTTTTCTTCAAATTCCACAACACTTCTACTTTGACTTGGTAATTTCATAAATTTTACATTGATTCTACCTTAACCATTCTTTGCTAGACTGACTTGTGAGCTTAGGGCACTCATCTCGCTGCATCACTCACTTTCTCAAGGAAATTTGTTCACCAATGTAAGTCTGATGTTTAAAGTCTTATTTATGTAGAATTACAGAAAGATCTAAAGGCTTCACAAAAGGGATCAAGCACTGCTTTATGGTCTGTACAACAGACTGCAGTACACTAGAGCAAATGTTTTGTTGCACCATAAAAAAAAATAAATTGCACAGTTGGAACTTGGTGCTGGGAACAGTCGTGGAACGCCCCCAGGCACAGCGGCATAATTAGCAAACTCACCCTGCTCTGAGTAGATGTGGGCTGGATGGTACTGCGAGATGTACTGGGGATTCATGTCTCCCGTACCGCTGGCCATGCCTGAGTACAGGTGCGGAGGTGGTAAGATGGGATGATGAGGGTGGGGAATGAAGGCCTGTAGGTGGGCGTGGGGGGGTGGAGGGGGCGGGTGGTGCAGCGGAGAATGGCCCCCCGGGTGAAACTCCGCTTGAGGTAAGACCAAAACCCGCCTCACTCCATTTTCCTCAATGATCTATGTGGGAGTTTAAAGACAAAATATAGAGAGACATCAAGTCCATTCTTTGGGATGAAATCTACAAAAAGTACAAACATTATACCAAAAACCTCTCTCTGAAGCTAATACAGCAAAATGTTCTGCATGAACTCACTTGCTGAACGTATCCAGGAGGCACATAAATTGGAGGCACTGAACCATTTGGGGACATCATGGGAACCTGAGCAGGACCTGCAAAAGAAATGATCAGTGTCACTAGCATAATCACAACAGGTTTATCCATAATCCTAATAAGTTTATATTTACTTAAAAGTAAATATAAAGAGTGACAAATGAGACAAAAGATCTGTACAGAACATTTCTGGTATGTTAGTGGGAACGTTGCATGAATTGCGAGCTCCGGATGGCAGTGCTGGAACATTATTCCAAGATATAAAAAGACATTCAACCCACATGTATCACAACATATCAATGTGCATAATCCAATTCTTTTACTTTAAAATCCAAATCACTGTTACATGCTGTAATGAAGAAAGAGGTAGACAGATTAATTTACTTGATTGCATCAGTTCAATCAATTTTAAACAACATTTTTAATCTGGTGTCTGAAGTGAACATTTCAACATCTGCACATATGTTCAGATTATCCTGCTTCTGTAAAAAATGTGATCTGCTCTGTGATTTGCTCAGCCATTACTACCAAATGCTACAGGTACAAGATAGCAGATGCTGTCTAGCATTTTTGAGTGCAATATCTTTTTACTATTTCTGACTTTAAACTTGCCCGCATCAAATATATCTCCTTCAAGCATGAATATTGAGCTAAAGAAGGCACTTTTTAATCAGCACTGAAAGTTTAAACACCACAAAAGAAGGGGATTATGAATACATTATCAAGAAAACACACTTCCTTTGTCTTGTCAAGTTTTGACAAATGATGGGGAGGAGAGAAGGAGAAAAGTGTCCCAAAGAGATTATATGCCTCATTAGACACAGCAAAAGAAATGACAAGAAATGGTAAAGAGCATTGTAAAACAACACACTCTATACAATATATGGACAAAAACATTTGGCCAACTACATAAACTAAAACCTATGAGATCCCATTCAAAAGCTAAGGCTTCCTGCAATGTTACGTTTGGGAGGGTGTCTGATGATAGAACTAGAGATTATGGACCTTCTCCTCTATTTCATTCCAAAGGAGTGCATGGCACTGATCACCTGACTGCATGGCTAAGTGACTGGGGCAATGAGTATGGCTCAAATACCTTAATTTATATATCTAATGCACATTTGAACTTCCTTGGAAGTGGAGGAAAAAAAAAAAAAAAAAAAAAGAGAAAAAAAACATTTCCAGATTCTCTTATCTAATCTTATTCACCATCTGTAGGTGAAATGCCAGTTTATTGCAGCAGCAAACTGCAATACATTTAGGCTGTGAATGATGACACTGTACAAGTCAATGAGAATGCAAGTATAGAAAAGAAAACATATTGCATTTACTTCATTTTCATTAATATTACTTTAAAACATGCAATTTTATTAATTATTGAAGTTTAACGCACCTGTGGTCCTCCATTTCTCATTTATTCTTATGTTACAGGAATGTCTCATTACATATAGATACACATTACATATTCTTCAGAGCTGTCTGCAAACTATTGCTTCTATCAGCATAAGTTTCCTTAAATATTTTTACATTCATCCTTTCTGAAATCCAAACATGAATACAGTCTGAAATGTTCTTACGTTTCTATTTTCCTAATGATCAAGTGTATATCATTAGCATTTTATTACACCTTAAAGGTGAAGTGCTCATCTGTGCTAATTTCTAACATCATGGACTAGAACACAGACCTAAAGTTTCTCCACAGGCAGGCTTAATTTCCTCTAAGAAGTGAAAAAAATAGAGGCTCCTTGCACAGGGAGGAGGGTCTGTAGCAAAAAGAAGAGATGCAACAAAACCACTGGCTAAATGTCATGAAACGAGAACATTTTTATTCATTTATAGGAAGATGTGTGTGCGCAGGTATTAGTGGCTGTAAAGCTGCTAGAGCTCCAGACCTGTAAAATAATTTAGGACACTCTGCTTCCACAAATCAATGCGATCATTCACAGCTAGCATGCATAATTTAGATAAATGATTCGTTTAAGATTGAGTGTATCCAATACATCCATTCTGCATCATGCCACGTTTTAGGCAATTGTTCAAATGCCTCCCATGAGTGGAGTTTCAGACAGAGTTTCAGTTATATTACAGACCATTATCTGTGCAATAACTTTAGATCTCAGGTTTGTTTCATTTATAAGAAAGAAAAATCTAGCAGTAATGAAACACAGGCTGTGATATATAATGTGGGAGAGAAAAGCAACACATTCATGATAACCAAATGTTATTTAGACATCTACTGGTTTTTCCTGCTCAATTTAAGTTGATTTCATTTATACCACAGTTCATCCATTGGTCCTAAAGAAGCTAAAGTGACAGTGCTTGTCAACTGTGAAATCAACATAAACATAATTTCTGCATGATCACCTTTATGCATAATTTGGTGGACTTGTGAAGAACCATTTAAAAGGAGACAATAAAAAATTTTTTTTTAAATCATGTTGACTTAAGAAATCTAACTAGATGTGAGGAAAACCAAAGCTTAATTTTCAAGTTTAATTACTAGCCATGCAGTTCCTTTAAAAGTAAAGCAATTAATCACATGCCTGTTAGAAAGAGGGGCAAATCATTATCTCTTTACTTTGATGAGGAGTACTTTGGGGCCTTTGAAGCCTGATTAGAAGAGACTGAAGCTGCTTAACTGACTATGAGTCAACTTAATGTAACAGGTAAGTGGACCTGTAGAATATGCACATTCACTCACACACACTTATACAAATAACTGAGAATGGAGCTTTTTCTTCTTCGCAACTTTTCTACTTTCGGCCAAAGACAGTCGATTTCAAATTTGTAGCACTGCTGTGGGAGCTTGACCCATGCATGTCCACTTAAGTTTATAGTGAGCTAAATAATAAAAAAATGCAAAATATGCATGGAGGAAATGGTTTACAGTTGAATAGGAAAAGGGCTGACAAGGAGTTGGATTAACAGATCCAATGAAGAAAAGGTGGACGGCAAGTGACGGGAACAAGAAAAAAGTGACAGGATTATAGTATCAGAGGGAGAGTGAGAGGGGAGGAGAGAGAGGAAAAAAAAAAAAAAAAAAAGAGTGGGGGGTGGAAAACTCACTCTTTTACATCAGTCTGACGCACAACCACTGACAGATCAGACACAAAAGGCCACATCCCCTCCCACCCCTCCCCTCTCACACTGCTAGGCTGCTGCTCTGCTGACGTGGAAACCATTGCCAGCTTTTCAGAGGAGCCATCAAACACAAAGCAAAAATAAACACACAGATTCAGAACACAGATTTTGAGCCAAGAATAAACCCAAACTCCAAAATAGCAGGCAGGTCTATTCAGTGAGTAAACATCAGCAACATTTCACCTTCAGACACAACTCACCTGAGAGAGAGAGTGTGTGAGTGTGTGAGTGTGTGAGTGTGTGTGTGTGTGTGAGTGTGTGAGTGTGTGAGTGTGTGTGTGTGTGTGTGAGAGAGAGTGTTCGGCCAGCTGTTTTTCTGAGTAGCAAATGAGACACGGTTATGAAATCAACCAATTGCTGTTTAACAGTCTAATTTAGCTAATTTAATTACATCTAAATCAAGAAAAAAAAAAAAAACAAAATCACTCATTTTGGAGGTGAAAAATGATAGTCATCATAAAAAAAATTACAATTAGTGTTTAGACAGTTTAGTACAATTAATTGGCCTTCATCAGACTTTAAATGAATGAGGCATGGACCTCATTAAGGAAAAACAAGATCCTCAAGCAGCAGATGACAGATCAGCTTTGCAAGATGAAGCATAATTATTGGACGATGATGACGATCCATAATTCATCACTACACAATCATTTCATCGAACTATCCTCAATTAAATGATTGCTCTCTTTAGCCAACTATTACTTCATTTTCTACATCTTATGCATGCTAAGTTCTTTCTTTCTTTGGGATTTTCTGTAATTAAATCAATTTCATTCACAATATTTCCTACAGTTCCATCATAAACATTGACTAACTCATTATGTTGTTCATTTTCTATTTAAGGTATTTTGTTCTGAGTTTTCTATAATTTTAGCACAAATTCAAGTTGATTTCACAGCTTCCCCCCCACATTAAGATGAGAGAAATTAAAGAAGAATGGAATGAGGGAATAAGAAAGCAAGTGCCAGAAAAATAGAAAGTAAAAAAGCAAATGGATGGATGTTGTCCCAAAAGCCCCCAAAGTTTTACTGAGCTAAGGGTTTGCGTGATTTGCTTTACAGCTGATGGGAGACAGCACATTATTTGCAACAGAAGAATAAAAAAGAAAAAAGGCTCTTTCCTTTGAGCACTAAGGAATGCATGGATTTGGATTATAACAGGTCCTTGTAAGAGACTGTTCTTAATCACAACTAACCCAGGGTATAACATTCCAAAAAATTCTTACCTTGCAAGCCAGTCACTTCAAGAGAATGAAAATGTGTTCTTATACATTGTTTGCATCAGAGGCCTGAAACCTTTGCTATGTGATGTATGCATAAGGATGAACAGAGGGCTAAAACAGCGTAATCTGTGCAGCTGCAAACAGGAAAGGCAGCTTTAATGAAGAATACTAATGTTTATTCGCTTTTAAAACCGGGGGCTGAATAATTCATAACATCCGCCATAAAACCACAAGAACCCCAGTGACACGTCGCTCGTCTGATGACGCTCATCACTGACCCCAGGAGGAAGTGAAGGAAGGACGCCATGTTTTTATGAAACAGCCCCACACTCTCACTTCTGGTCTTTTGTTTCTATGAATAAACTGATAAAAATGAAAGAAGACAAAACAAGAAGGAAAACAGCAGGCAACAGCTCTTGGGAATAATTTGCCTAATTCCTTGGACAGTATTCAATGGGGAAACCGCAAGACTAATTCACTGGGCCCCTGCAGGTTTATTAGTGAAATGCACACCCCTCTGTCTAACCTCAGTAAGTGGTAATAAAGTCTATCTACACAGAGAAGTGGTGTTACACATGCAACAGACGTTGAAAGAAGCTCCTAAACGAAGCCTGCAGAGAAATACTACCATCACATAAACAACAAGCACATGGATCTATGCCTCACTCTCTCCATTCATCCTCTCCGTCTCCCTCCCTCCCTCTCGGCAGCAACAGCAGAGAGGGATGAGTCACCGACTAGTTTATTCTCAAAGCTATGGACTGCAGATGCCGTGAATGAACTAAGTGTGCGCTTGTATGAGATTTAAAGGGAACGTAGTAGCAGCAACATAAAAGACTGGATGCAATAAAGTCACATGGCCCAGTTTTGACTACACATAGCTGATTTGTAAACCACTGTGGCCCAGTCCATGTAAAATTTACACTCTGTATTTATGCATGGCTAATTTGTTCAATCAAGCTGAGGTGAAACATGAAGCCTTTCGCCTGCACTCCCTCATATGAGCAACTCCTTTAGCCTTTTGCGTTCTGAGCCGGAGAATACACAAATTCAGCTCATGCCACAAATGGTTTCAAGCCTAAAAGTTAAAACTATGGCACTGGACTAGACATGGTGACCTCTATAAAGGACAGCACAGATGGATGAGTGGTGCTAGAGCGCTGAAAGCTATATAAGCTTTGTTTTAGTCATAACAGAACACTTCAGGGAGAAGGCCTTATAAAAGCATCCACTCAGTCCACCCAAAGGGCACGCACTGACTTTCTCCCACATTCACAGAGCTGCAATTCATGTATGCTTGCACATGCACACGCAAGCCAGTCAGCAAATTTAAACTTTAGTTTAAGCTAAAAGTTTCAAGTTTATTTGTATAATATCGGCTTTGTGGTAAAAAAAAAAAATTAAAACATTTTAAATTGACCCACAAACACTACATATTTGCATTTTAAGCAATTTTGTCATTTTTCATAGTACCATTTAGATTAAAAATAATCTGACTTTATTTTCCCCATTAATATTCCTGCTGCTTAAAAAATAAAAATACATTTAAAAATGTTAATAGCAATCAAGTTACACCACACTTCTCTGCAAGCACCCACTGTCTGACCATAGGGTCTGGATTGTTAAGGTACTGTTATTTTGAAGATCCACACGAAACATTAAATAATCATGTGCTTGATGCTGGTTCATGTGGTTCTGTTATTGTAGTAACCCTGACACATCTTGCACAGTTTTGGTTGTTTGGCTTGGTCAGTCAAAGGTGGAAGTTCCTGGGAAAAATACATAACCTAATAATTTTTGGTACATTAGAATGTATGAGTCCTGTATAATATAGCTCTTTTTTTTTTTTTTAATTTTGGCTGTATGTTTGGGGCGGCTGTCTTGTTGAAAATGTCCTTTTTTGCCACAGATTTAGAGTTGTTGCTGGTGGTTGCTGAGGAGATTAAATGCTCTTCTAATTTCTCTCAGTACTTCGCTCCAGCCATCTCAACCACACAATTTTCTGTAATGTGCCTATAATTTTGCACGGGAAGTAGAAATAGATAGGACTGCTGGGCAGTTAATCTCTGTTATTGAAGTAGCTTTGCTTTCTGCTACTTATCAGCTGTGTTGTTACTCTTTTCAAATGACTGCCGACTTTATCATTAGCCTGAAAGCATACTGTGAAATCTTGCACAGCACAGCTGCCTGGGAAAA
The DNA here is from genome assembly GCA_017165825.1 of Hepsetus odoe. Taxonomy (NCBI): domain Eukaryota; kingdom Metazoa; phylum Chordata; class Actinopteri; order Characiformes; family Hepsetidae; genus Hepsetus; species Hepsetus odoe. The sequence goes on from CM029382.1 coordinate 11,700,142, forward strand.
TTCAGTGTAGCATTAAGAACTTTCCACTTGCTAATGTTATTGATTGATTACTGTTGCACTGACAGGGATGTTTACTGTCTTCTTCTGGCACTGAAGCTTTCCCCATCTGAGTGCTACTTAATTCCTGACAACTAACAACATCCTGTACCATATACTGAATTTTGGTGGTTGATTAGCATTGTACTGAAAGGTGCATTCGTTACTATTCTTCCAGGCAATGATAAAGCGAGGATGTAAGCAAATCCCAGCACTTTCGCAGGGCAAACCTAGGGTACACTGACATTCAGCTAAATGTTCTGTGACTACTATTTAGTTTCTGTCAGTGGTACTGAGGTTCACCACCTCGGTTTTAAAATAAAACGATCCTTCCAAATCCACACCATCTTTTCCACCTTCTCATTGCTCCACAGCACTGCTTCTAGTTAATAAGCAGAAAGGTATGCAGCGTTTGGCTTGCACGTGGCATTTACGTACTTCCCTCTACTAAAAATACATGAATGAAGCCAGAAATAAACCTGCAGTGGAAACAAGGAGGGGGAAGAGTTATCTTGTAGATTTCAGTATTGCCTCTAGCTCACTCTTAGGTTAAGGGTTAAATACAACACATAACCCTGCCCCCCTCCCCACATCATGAGTGGTGAGTCATCAATCTGCCGCCATCAATGACAGACAAGCGCTTCCAACAACATGCCAGTTAGCACCAGCTCTACTATTCTGCATGCTGATCTTCTACATTGTCTCTTCAAGAAAAGGCTATCCTAAATGCAGAACACCCGCTCAGTCAGGAACAGATGTTTTATATATGCTAGGTGCTCAATGGAAAAAGTTATAGGTTAGCCAGTGTGGGGGAAGTTTTTTAATAAAGATGTTGAGATTTTATTACATACTACTTAATCATGCTATGCCGGTGTTCTTGCTGTCAAATGTTTAACACTCCTGTTATTCAACAGCTTGTACACGGTCACAAGATTAACTAAAAGCATTAATTTCATATTTACATAATTTATGTTTTAAAACTTTCAGATTTTTTTTGGAATTCCCCCTCGAAATGTCAAATTCTTCACATTGAGACGAAGAGTTTGATTATTTGGCTGGCTTATCAAACATAGTGCACAATTACGAGTTGCATGTTCAGAGAAACTATCAGTGTATTCCTCTCCTTGGACAATTCCAACTGTGAACCGCTAGCAAAAATGCATCAAACTAGTAAAAACAGTATGAATACAAACATCAACCATAAATAAATAAATAAACAAACAAACAAAATCGCTTTAACTAAGAAAATGTATTGCTTTATAAACTTCATAATGAAGCAATGCCTTGATAATGTATATGTTTATCATATACAATGTCTTGATAGCTACACTGATCTAAAACTTGATTTTGATCAATTGTGACTTCTTTAGCACAGCATTTTTTTTTTGCCTCCTACTGTTCAACAATATAGTTTCAATAAAAACAGTCAATAGCACCACACAATCTTCACAACAAAGTCAAAAAGTATGCTCAAAAGCAGTATCAACAACCCACTCGCTTCAGCTGAAAACTTAACAGCACAACTAGAGAAAGCTATTGTTTCCCCACCTAATCAGTGGCTTTCTAGGGCACCATAATCTTTCAATTACAGTCACACTACACTTCCTACTGTGGCAGACAACTGCCAATCAGAGACACTGGCAGAGGCATGTCTTCTCTAGTTAGTCACAGTTCTTAGTGTATTCTCACTTCCCACACAATGGCTGAACACAAAAGAGCCATTCTGAGGCAGGGAATGTGTAAGACATCTCATTGCAATACCACAGAGACCCGACAACACTGTCTAACTGTTGTGACTGAGCTTCCAACACATACAGCAATTAGGGCCAACAATGACTGATGATGGGGTTCTTCATCAGAATGGTCAGAATGAATCGATCCCAGGTCATAGAGGACCGGCGATTGAAAGCATTCAATGTGGATGATTTCAACAGATGGAGTGATGCAGGGTCATGAGAGCAGTACAGTCTATCATTGTAACAGTAACCTCAAGCTAAGGTGTAAGTAAAACATTTACAAATTGAGTCTAGTGCAGAAATCAGAGTCAACAATAAAAGCTGAATCCTCAAAGAGTTTCTCTTGCAAAATTACTGCAGAAATAAAGGCATTCTGAAGCATACTTTTCTTCATTGTCCAGCTTCTGTCTTCCACAAGACTCACCCAATATATATAATGAAAGTAATGTCAAAATGATTGCATTGGTTCAGTCCTGGCTGCCTAAATGTGTCTGACAACACTTATGTGGCATACACTCATTTATTCAGCTGTTATCTATTAACCTGTCTATCTTTAAATGCAAAGATGCAGCAGTGAGATACAACAATATGTGGGGCAGAAGTAAGCTGGCCTCATGCTGGAAGAGCAGGGTGTGGCTCTATTCTTCTGCACAGCAAATCTTTTATAATATTGCTTAGCAAGTGTTTTCACAGTTGTTTTTTGTTGTGCTGGTTTGTTGAACGTAGAACAAAGTTTATGTTCCACAGATCACTTTGGTGTAGTGTGAGTGAAGTAACTTACTCTCTGCTTCTCACATGCCACCTTTCTGCTCACTTCTATAGAGTGCAAAAACATTAAACTGTGAAATATTATGATGCATAACACTATCCGCAAAAGCCAGGCTGACTAAAACAGAAGACGTAAAATTTTGTTCAAAACAGAAGCTACAGGAATCACTTTTTCACTGGCTTATGCCAGAAGCAAGTCTATCTATGGAATGCAATATCATTCAAGGCTTTGTCTTAATTTTAGTTGACCAGCCTTAAAAGGAAGGGGGATCAAATATACCAAATGTCTTTCTGTGTGCAACACACTTCGCCATTAAGGCTGATTCAGATTCTGAGACAGATTTTCAACTGAAACTGTAACGGATTATTTGTTTTTTACTAGTGACCGGAATGGTAACTCATAGATACGCAACTGAAATTGTAACTATTGTTTAGATACTTTGCACAAGTACTGTAACTAATGCCTATAACAGTGTACTTCACTCTGAATTTTTCTCTTTATATAATAAATAAATTAACAAACAAACCAACCACTTAACAGCAGCACCTTATTTTTCATAAAAAATAAAAAGCCATTTTTTGGGTTCAGGTTTTCAAGCTAGACGTAAACTGAAAACACAGCTACTGGATTTAGAATATAAAATCAATTCTGATGTTTATTTAAACTCTTCAAGCACATGAACTCAAAAAGATGTTGAAATCGTTCCACAGGAATTATGAACCCTGCTGAATCCAATGTTCCCCACAAGAATGCATTGGCAACAGTGCTAAGTGATCTTAAATGATCTTTTTCTAAACCACATGCTAACTTTTTGGTAGACAGCTAGCTTAGCATTAGCTTAAAAAAACCCTATGTAAAAGAATGTGTAAAGAAGTCTAGGTTAGCAGAAAAATCCTCATATGGTTACTTTTAGCATGAATATTTTTGTACTTTGTGGGAGTTGCAGCTTTGTTAGATTTAAAAGATGATTTTTTAAAAGAAGAAACTTCTATCAACAACAAAGTGACCAAAATGCTTACCTGTGATACACTGAAACTGACCATCCTCTCGCTGGATTGTGAAGGCCTCACCTGGGTTTACTTGCACCAAGATTACCTGGGAAAATGAAAGAAGAGACTCAGTACACTCCTTTAGTCCTCACAATATTGCATCTATCTACCGCAGCTTATTAGGTGAAAGAGTTAACGGAAGAGCTAACAGCTTTGTCCTTACTAGTCAATACTTTTTTTTTTTTTTCTTCCCCTGTATGTTGGTGTAATGCATCAATTTTAATCAAAGCTGAACTAATAGTGGCCAGGCTGTCAACCAGCCAGGAACAAACATAACTATCATTCTCTCTTTGTAGCTATAAATACATGAGTGATTTACAAAGAGATAAAAATCATTTTTGAAGAGTGCAGGAAATAGAAATCGTTTTTGTTGATCAGATATGACATATGAACTCTTTTCCTCTCAATCACAGACATCAGAACCACAGGGTGAAAATTGCTATAGTATTTGTTTTCGAAAAGCCCTTAAAATCAATAAGAGCCATAAAATGGATTAACTTCTGCCATTTTGTAGGTTTCCCTCATTTTGGTGTTTCCCTGTGTGCATATATACACACTTAATACATTAAGTTACTAAGGCATTACAATGCACTATAGATAATGTCTTTCTCTATAAAAAAACAATATAATCTTCAACTATTTCTACTTTACTATTTCTGTATTAAATCATATATGGTTATATTGTATGGTATAGAATTACCACTGTTTAATTATGGCCAAATGCAAAATAACTCCTGCGTTGGATATGCAGTGACTTTATCCTTAATCACAAAACATGAGTATTTTCACCAAGATCTAATGAACCGTTGTGAATCAAGCTCACAGCAATGTGAAATGCTGGTTTTGAAGGACGTAAATGAAATAGAGGCACATCTGGTGATTAACAATTCTCGAAATGATCGTAAATTAATATCTGTCATAAGATACATGTCCCCCCCCCCAAAAAAAATGGCTAAATTGGAAACTTTAAAATTATTTTATCTGAGGCTTAAGAAGAGCACAGAGTTCTGCCTGATTTATCTGCTGATCTGACTGCCTGGCTGCAATTCAGATCGGTACTATTCAGGCTGCAAATGATCTTAAAAATTCAAATCTATATGCAGAATCACAAGGAACAGAATCATTTGAAATAGTTTTATGCTTAAGTGGTATTAGTCAAAAGATTCTTCACAGACTATTCTTTGCTTAGGATTGTCAGCATAACGCCACAGTGGCATGAAGAGCTCACCTCCAACATTGTATTTTTGCTAGCTGATCAACACAAGCTACTTACAGAGACAAGGTTCACAATAAATGAAGTTTGGTTAGTACAAAAACAAGGGGCATCCCAATCTGTGGCATCATTATTGGGCTGATACTTGCCCAAAACGCTGGAGCAGATATCAGAGGTGAGAAAAATCTATGATCTGACAATCACAGTGTGTCACATGATAACAACAGTATTATAATAGGCACATTACCATTATTGGTTACTTGTAGGTTACCTGGACAAATCTGATGCCATGCGTAGCCATTTCAGGATCCAAATGTTACTTCAGATCCCTGTACAACCACTGTTTCATGCTTTTCACTTTAAATCTGTTGCAGTAACATTTTGCATGTGTTTGTGTGTGTGTTCGGACCAAATGGTTGGACTTCATACTGGGGATGCTTTGTTAGTGTTTCTATTGTTCTAATAATCATCTTCATATCCATTTGAGTATAAAATGTGGACAGTCGATTTACTTTATGCCAAATACATGTCATTTTATAAGGGTGGTAAGAGCCCAGACATGTTGCTTAAAAAAAAAAAGAACTGTAATAACTGCAGACTTGCTACTTCATATATTTTTGAAGGAACAATATTTGATATTTGTCATCGTGAGGCACAGCCCACATTAAAACACAACGAGATGCAACCTTTGTTTATAATCCATACACAACGTGCAAGGGGGCAGCTATCAGGGGGCAGCTATCAGGGAGCAGCGATGGGGACAGTAACTTTCTCAAGGGTACCTCAGGGCAACCCAAGGGATTCGAATCAGTGACCTTTCAATCCTGGTGCCTAATCCCAAACCTCTAGGCCTTCACTGCCCTGTGTGTGTGCGTGGCACTTATACTGAATATGTACTGACAATAATAGTGGCATTTAAATACAGTATTTATATTGACAATAGAGAACTAAGATAGCATGATGATAACATGATAGCGAGTGATGGGCGCATGTGCACCAACAGAAAGTATAGTATTCCGCAAGTAGTGCTGAATGTCAATAGTGGATTATTAGGAAAAGAGACAAGTAGAAGTAAGCCTAAATGTAACTTTTTACAACTGTTTGCCAAAAATAAAAGCACAGATAAAGACCTGCTCCTTTAACAAAGCTCTTTCCTTTTCTAATAAACCTGGTGCTCTGGGCTGCCATTAGATCATTCCGAGATGACAGTCATAGGGAAGCAGAAGGCAATATTGCTAGCTATGACGTCCAAACCTGCTTTACTTGCGTCAGCTTGAAATGAGATTGAAAGACAGTAACAGTGCTCATCATAGGGCCACTTGTTCCATGAATTCAGTCTGAGTCAGTCTTCCACTGAGCTTTTGTTAGGGAGCATTCATGACACATCTGCCTTAGAAGAGAGCAGGAGCTCTGATTTATTTCAGCAAAGCAGGGGTCCTGTTCCAAGGGCCTTCACCAGAAAGTCTTTTCATTCAGCAAAAAAAAGGAAAAAAGGTGAGGAGGGGGGAAAATAGGTTCAGGGTTTAAACCAGACGTTTACTCACAGTCACAGAGCAGAGATATTTATATATGGGGCAAAACACACACAAGCTATAAGGAAACATCAAAGGCTCAGGTAAAGACACAGCTGAAGCATTACTGACTTTTGTGAGCATCTTACATTTTTCACATTTGTCACAGCAGATAAGAAAGCATTAAGGATCTGTTTAGTCAGACTGGGTTTCAGACTGTAAAACAGGAAGTATTTCTCACCTCTCGCTCTCCACGAGTGATTTATATTACTGATAAATAAATGGAGCAAGAAGGCACAGGTTAATCACATCTACCTGAATGCTACAAAATCATAATTTTGAAGCTTGAGTGATGCAGATTTACAAGCCATAGAAGTCTGATGCTATACTCATCACAAATCTAATTAATTCCAGAAGCATCAATTAAAGCATATATATATTACTTATATTATACATATATAATATACAGGTACCTCTGTTTTCTGAAGAAGTCTAAAGAAGGAGGTCCTGCATATCACAGTCCAATGAAAATGTCTGGACTGAGTTTCTCTCAAATAATAAAAAAAACAAAAAAACAATCCAAGCCATAAAGAGAATTCTCTTACAAGTGCTAAACCGAAACATGACTAAAGCGCTTAAAACAGAGCCCAAAAGCTGACAAGGTTTTACACACAAGACCCTGAGGTTTCACCTTCTGTAGAAATCCACTAACCACACCAGAAGAAAGCTCATACAAAATAAACCACAATCACAACTTCAGCTTTATCATTCTGAGAAAGCTATAACAGGAATTCATAGAGCAGAAAAACTGCATACAACTTCAGTACTATGGAAGAAAACCCTTAACTTCATCATAAAGAGAATATTCTCATCCCAAGAAAATACACACACACAGACTGCATTAAATTTACCTCAGTCTTGTTGCTCTCATACTGCTTATACTCCCACGGCATTGGGGTCCTCATGTGGATCTCCCCCCAGCACAAACTGTGCACTTCCTTCTCACTTCTTGCTCCCATTCATGAATGAATGAATGAATGAAAGAGAGGCTTAGGCAGGCACGCGCCCACACAATTCAGCCCCTTTGCACGCATGCGCACGCGACATAAGACACACACACACACGCACGCACAAGCATGTTCATAAACACCCACACACAGAAGTAAACAGTGATACAAACGTGAGAGACCATGGGACAAGGGGACGATGTTGGGCAGTCTTACTGAATTTAAGTCAAGGTGCTACACCACAATTATTGCTGGTGTACGCAAGTAGGTGTGGATTTAACTTGGGTTAATGTTTCCTTTCTTTCCCCCAAAGACAGCTATGTAGCATTCCCGTATTCACTAATATCCACATCAATCCTACACAGAGAATGTCTCATGATCCTTTTTGACTCCTCCTTCTTTGCACTATACACAGCAGTGTTTCTATACGTGTGTGTCACAGAGAGAGAAAGATAGGAGGGAGCAAGAAAGGGAGCCAGTGAGAGCATCTATATATGAGAGAGAGGGAGAGAGAGAGAGATGAAATGAACTGTCACTTACTGTTGCCCGCATCTCTCCCTTTCATTCAGACAGATAGCTTCAGCAAGGTTGGCCACTGTGTTTAAAGGGAAGGAGAAAGAGGAAAGGAAAAAAAAGAAAGAAAAAAAAAATCCAGTACAAACCCCCACCCACCCTCCCCCCCCCAAATACACACAGTGCACTGGGGGGCTGGAGTCACCGGTTTTCTTATTCACCCACCACCCATGAGACTGGATGGCCGTGCAATCAACATATGGGGGGGGGTCCTCCTAAACTCCTATCTCCCAAGCTTACCACAGACCCATCTAGAGGAAGATGCAGGGCTCTTGGCTCTGTTTGCTAGCTTGAAGCTGTTTACTAGATAAAGGGAGCTTAGCCCATATTTGCTATGCTCTCTCTCTGCGTTATCTCCTCGCCTGCTCTCTCTGCAGCAGATGGATGGCTTTCTTTCTTTCTCTCTTTTGCTCGCTCTGGCTCCAGCTCTGCCTCGCCGTCACCGCCAGTCTCCACAGCAACCCCTTCAACAAATAAGCCGTGGCGATGTCCGCAGCGCACCACACCGGGAGATGGGAGGACAGCTAATCACCTGCGCTCTGCTCACGAGAGGAAGGAAGAAGGGACACAAAAAAAAGAAAAAGAAAAAGAAAAAAGAAAAAAGCCAACGGAAGGGAACCGGGAAGGCCACGGATGAGTGAACACAGTCATTTGACTTTTTCTACCGATTGGAAAGGAAAGCCTTGCGATTCTCACCTTCAGCTTGGTCTCTTAGCAGCATCGAGTCGTGACAGCTGTGTGTGTGTGTGTGCGCGCATGTGTGTGTGTGTGAGAGTGTGTCACTCACTACAGTGTTCTTAAACAGATATCTTGTTATAAAGACAGGGGCATCTGCAAATGCTTGTCACCAAGAACTGCCCTGTTTTCTCTTTTATACCACAATGAAAAAGGAGGAAAAAAAACCAAAAGAAAACAAACAAACAAACAAAAACAAAAAAAGGTTTCTGCTCTACAATACTAAGAGTCATTCACTGCTTGATATGCATGTATGCATGGCCACTCGTTCACAAAAACACGACCCCTAACCCTCCCCCACTATTTCCATTTGCAGAGGGATATGCAACACAGCTTCTATTAATACTATGATCGATGTGTAAAAAGATTAGGACAGAGCCTTCTCTGGCTTCTCTGTTGAAGACCACCTTTGCCTTCTCCTCTCCACTAGCTGTATAAGGTTTCCGAGAAAATATTTGGTTATTCCCAAATATAAAATAGAATAATTCCAAGGCAGAGTTTATTTTTTGCTTTAAAATGACCATGGGAATCATGCATGATGTGCCAGTCCTGAAGAAAAAGGCCTGGGAAGCAAACCAGACTATCGTAGCACAATGGTGCAGGAAGCCACAGCATCTAAGCAGTTCCTTACTGTACACTATTTTTGTGTATATAGACCAGGCAGAAGATTACAGTCCTTTTCAGATCATTTAGATCAAAGCAATGAGTGAGCGTAATGTGCACATACTTTAACAGTACTATTGATGTCTCTCATCAGTCATAACACAAAAAATAAAAAATCAAATTAAAAGCTAAATTTGCTCAAGGACACATTCATGTCTACTCAAAGAGGAGGCCTAAAATCATAATTTTAATAACTTCTGACTTTTGTAGGACTAAAATATCAAATGATAAGAGCTTTAGCATCCAGAAATTACAAATGATTTGGACACAGATTAAAAGACAGGGACGTTCACTTCCTTCCGTGGCGTCTGGAACACACTAAATTTGCAGGGGATAAAACACAAGGCTGTCATGGAGGGGAGAAACAAGAGTGATTAGCAAACACTGCTACAGCAGTTAGTGCTGGTTTTATTACCCTGGAGATGGGCCAGCAATGGCGATGTGTTCACAACTGTAAGCGACTGACGTCTCTTCCCACCTCTGTGAGACAGAGCTCAGGTTCCTTAATATTTGTTCCTCTTTAATTGTTTACCATGTAGCAACATGGCATTGCAGCCAAGTTGCCATGCAACAGCGGTGTGTGGAGGAGAGGAAGAGGGTGGTCTCAGGGTGTAGCAGGTACAGTAAAATGGAAAGCTGCAGTAATGGAGGCATGATCTGACCAGGGCAGCAGGTAAGGTACAAGCCTCCATTAGACTCTAACCCAAATATGCAGTTTAGACATACAAAGGCCAAACCCTTACAGTAAAAGCACATAGAGAAAATCACAGTGGGTAGTGATTACACTGCAGAAAACTACAAGTGTTCTCCACCAGATTACTGCACAATAATTACAACTAAGGCTGTTTGTTTGCTAATGCATGCATATTGTTTATTTACTGAATTTTTCTTATTTTTGATACACTTTAGTTTTTTTTAGTTATTTCCTCATTACACCTGCTTAAAGAAGTTTAAATGAAGTTCACATTCATGCAAAAATAATCATGCTTGCTAAAAAAAAAAAAAAAAACTTGCCATTTACAGTATAAAATCCAGATCTACTCCTTGAATATCTTCATTATAATAATGCTGTATACTACCCATTATATTACATGAAAATTGATGTTTTGTGTCTAGTTAAAAAGAAACTCACTCCAAGGACTGTAACTCTATGAGTCAGATGCATCAACTGGGAATACGCTTAAACTTGCATTAAATCAAGTTTCAAGGCTCAGCTATTTATACAGTTGCACCCAACTTTGAAGCAAGTTTAAAGACAACCACGATTAGAAATGAATCATTTTGCATTTAAGGGATTAAAAGAGGTAATGCCATTGTTATATGACTCTGAACTCAAATTTAAATCTTGATTGAGAAAGTACATTTAAAAACGAGGTTGCTTAAAGCAACCAGAAGCAGTGTACGAGTGTTTTTGCTTCAAACCGGCCATAATGAACATTGTAGAAAGAGGGGAAATAAAGACAGGTTGAAGTAAAGAGTTTGCTAATCCCTGTTAAAAAATTGTGTGCCAAAACAAATTAAAACGAACCTAGATGAACAAATCTATGATAAGTTCTAAGCACTGTTTAACAAGCTTTGTTGATGCAACCTACTGTAAGCAACAAATAAATAAATAAATACTTACATACATAAAAGTACACCCGTGTTTACTGTGCCAGCTACATGGCTGATTCCTTCACATCCCCATACTTTGTTGAACAACTAGGTGAGAAGAGTGCATTTCCAGCACTTGAAGGTCTAATGATGCATGCTTCTTCTGACAAACATAGACAGACAGGGAGTACTTATACCTTGTTATTTAAGTTGTTTACATTTCCTTGTCGCAACAACAGCGCTTTTCACTAAAACCAATTGAGTCCACACTGCACTGACACCATAAATAGAATTGATTTAAACAGCTTTGTTTACAATGTCGAAAAAGATGTTCAAATTCTTTTAAATTGCACAATTGTAGCAACTGAGGTAGAAATACCTCATCACAGTTCTATCTAAATGGAAACGGACTGTCCTTTATACATTTTGTATATTCTAATTAAACATTTAAGTCACAAACTTAAAGGACATCATGCTTTATTTATTTCAACATTTTCTTGATGATGCTGTCATGGGATAAGTTCACATGGGAACATGGGATAAGTTCACATTTTTCAGTCTCAGGAAGTATCAAAATTGTGATTACTATAAAGAATATGTTGTTGAACTAAAACACAGGATTTAATGTGCATCCTCTTTCAGGAATTTGTCTGGGTCTCAATTCTTTACCAGGTGCCATACAAAATAGCACCATCAAGCAAGCAGAAAACTGTATATACTGTACTGCTGTGTACTGGCACGTACACAGCAGTAAGCTATTCTGATCACTGGGTGCCAGTGACAAAAAAAAAAAAAAATGAGCTGAGGGCGTTAAATAGTGAAGGCAGTGCTCAAGCAGGAGAGTATCAGAGCGTCACTGTGGGAAGTATTGACTTACACAGTGAAGCGCCCATGAAATCAATCCAGTTTTTGGCGACTGGGGATGAGTGTTCTCTAGACAGGCCTCTCCGGTGTGCCTGCTAAAGCTGAGACAAAGGTGGGTGGGTGGTAGTCCAGGGCCAATAAAGCCTTATGCAGTAAGTCGTTGCATCTTTAGCATGACTCACTCTTACAGCAAACAAAGTCTTTTCTCCTGGGTGCTCCTACTCAATATGGCCAGCTCATTCAGATTTTTTGTATATATAGACAACAAAGGGAAAAGGTGGTACTAGTGTGGTTTTCACATGATGCTGTGAATAGAGCTTAACTACAGTGTGCCCACCACAGTACTCACTGCTGTAAATAAAGTAAGCATGCTTACCCAAATAAATAAATAAATAAATAAATAAATAAATAAATAAATAAATTTTTAAAAGCAGAAAATAGTGAATGAAGTACTAGAGGCTGTGTGAACTGTATTCCCTTATCCCAAATCAACTGACTGAATGTTGTAGATTAAGATCTCACCTGGAACTGAAAGCACAAGAGAATAAAAAAAGACACACTATACCCTCACTTGCAAAGTTTATAAAAGTTATACACAAACTGCATTTCTAGGAAATTCCATAAAACAGAAAAGGCCAGATCTACTAAAATAAATGCAAATTGTTCCTTTTGGTGTGATCAAAAGGGATGTGCTCTTTGGCGTCAATTTGAAAGTGAACAGGGTGCACGAAGATGCATTTCCAGCTCTACCAAGAATCTTCTCAGCCATCAGCCACTTTCTCTCTTAATAGTCTCTCTTAGCAGCAGAGGAACAGAAAATACATTGCTATGGAAACATTGATGAGATTAGTAGTAGGAGAAAGGTGTAGCATAGGGCTGGGGGTTGGGGCCAAAAGGACAAGATTAATGTCAGATTTGGTTATTTTATGATTTGAGCAGGCACATGTCTTGCCAAGGACCCATAACTCTGATACTGTAGTATTATTATTATTATTAATAATAATACTACTAATAATAAGGGGCAGCGGTGGCCTAGTGGTTAGGGAGTTGTCCTTGCATCAGAAGATTGTGGATTCGATTCCCTCACCAGCAGGTTGCCCTGAGGTACCTTTGAGCAAGGTACCGTCCCAGTCACTGCTCCCTGGGCGCTTTCAATAGCTCCCCACTGCTGCACGGTGTTTGCATGGGTTAAATGCAGAGGTCCAATTTCGTTGTGGTTCACCGTGTGCTGTGCTGTGACCTCGCAATGACAAGGGTTGTCACTTAATAATAATAATAATAATAATAATAATAATAATAATAATAATATTATTATTAATACGAAGAAGAAATTAGGCTGTAATCAGGGTAATAACACTGCCTTAATCAGGGTAATAACACTGATCAATTTAGGTAGGGCTGAGCATCAGGAAAATAACTTTTTTTTTGTAAGATAATTGCACAAGGCACAATACATGTTAGTATTATGACAAAATGTCAAAACTTCAGGGTAAAGGAATTTTTATTCAAAATGTAAACAACATACCACAATAGGAATTAATTGCACTTTTTAAAAAAATATATTTATTTAAAATTAGTTGGTCAGTGTTCAGGCCTTGAAATGCTCAGAAAAGGATATTACATGCTAAAAAATCCTTGTGTTGCAAAGTTCTCAGGTTTAGTAATCTTCATTATTTATTAAATAACAGCCAGTTTTCGGTTCGGAGCGCTGCTGACAAATGCCAAATTGTGGCAAGACAGCTGGATTGGAGCATCTCCCAAGCGCGTGTCTTGCGAGATGTTCCCAGTTTGCAGTGGTTAGTACCTTTCAAAACTGAAAGGACAACTATTTAATCGGTGACAGGGTCATGGGAAACCAAGGCTCAGTGAAGCATGGGGACTGAGTGTTATGCTCACACTGTCGGCAAATCATAGGCGTTTTAACAGTGAACAGAAGAAATCACAGGCATGCTGACTGGCCTGTGGTTATATAGGCTCATGCACAACAAGCCGAGATGCATTGTGTGTTTTGACACCGTTCTGCCACAGCCAGCATTTACTTGTTCAGCATTTTATGCAACAGTAACTCTTGTGAGGCTGGAGCAAACAGGCTAGCCCTGGCTCTCCACTCGCATCACTAAGCCTTAGTTGCACATGACTCGGTTTTGGGTAAACCCGTTCCTCAGACATTAGACCATCACAGTTACAGGCACTCAGATCCTTAAATTCATCCATCGGAAAGATCAGTTTCAAGGATGAACCATTTACTTGCTGCCGCATATATAACACCCCCCCGGCAGATGCCATTGTAATAAGAATGTTATTCACTACACTTAAAGATTCACTTCACCAGTCACAGGTTCAATGCTGTGGTTGCTATTTAAAGATGCACACTGCCCACTTATCCAAAGAGACTGCAAGGTATTGAGCAGTGTATTCCCCCTCAGCAAAATATTCCCCAATCCTGTATCAAAGTTGTCTACTGCTCCACTTGTGTGATGGGATAAAGCAGGAAAGCATTTCATTGTGTGATGTACTGTGCTTGATTCAGATTTTATTTGCTTTGCCACTGCCCAAACAATGGTCCATATTTTTGCTTGACATCAGCTCCTAACTAACAAATACAGGGCAATAAACGCAGACTGTCTGGAGTCTTTTAGCATACATAAAGAGAAACCTTAAATCTTAACGGGATGAAACTTGACTAAAATATTTCAGGCTATCAGAAGATGAATTTGGGACATTAAGTGTAGTTTTGCTACGGACATTCTGAGTTCTGGCAAGACTAACAAAACTGGTTTAATTTATTTCTGTACAAAACGAATGGCAGAAATATGCAGTCACAATCATGCACCGAAACAGAATGAATGCAGTTCTCACTTCACTGGATTGATGAATGACTACTTGCTTTAAAAAAACCGAGACACTCGCATGCCAGCACACAACAGTCAACTGACCTGTCTCATTAGAGCTAAATTTGATTAAATACTGATCATAATTAGCTACCACAAAACATGTATTTAATTTAAGATGATCTGCACTGATAACTAATCAACATTTACTTTTTTCAAAAAAGATCACAATTTTTAAAAAAGTGTTCCTACCTGAGGATTTTAACAAAGTGAGCTCAATTTGAAAAAGAAAAAAAAAAAAAAAAAGCTAAACTAACTTACCCAATTCAGGAAAATATTTGTGATAGATACACTTGTGAACTTGTGATAGATTATACTGATTTCCATGATTGAAAACATTCCCTTGTTAATCCAAGTGTTGAGCAAACCTGTTATTTGATACATGTATTGTGACATTTGGGAAATTAAGCATGGAGATAGCAGCAGCAAAATGTCAAGCCACATTTAAATAAGAATGATCCTTATGCTGGTAGGTTACAACAGGTTGCAGGCACGAACACCAAAGACCTAAACAGGGAGCATTTGGTCTGTTTAGGCCAAGTGGTTTCCAACAGCACAGCCTGCCCTGAAGCAGACTGCTATAGATTGAGCTGCCTAGATAATGAGCCGCTGTTGTTATACTTTTGATCCTAGCTTCAGGTTTGGGTTGCAAATTCTAGCAGCAACAATCAGGCAGACAATGATGCTTATCAAACCAGACAAACACAGCACTATGCAAAGCCTAAAGACCTTTGCACTTAAAATTCAACTAAAATGGACAGTGCACATTTATCTGCTCATAACACAAATATAAGAATAAATACAAATACACAAAAAGTGTTGATTTTGTATATTGTCAATTTCCCAAACTTTTCCGCAGAGCAGCCCGGTATTATGAGCCATGCCCAGTTTGGCTAAACCCAGATAAATCTGTATATTAATTCAAGTTTAGGCTTAGAGCACCAAAGTTCATTCTAATTTCTAGTTTATTTGCTTAGGTGCTCAAGATTTCTGTAAAGTCTTTAGATCTTAAATTGTTATGCATCCAGTCCCATTTAACAGTTCATGCAGAGATAACAATTCTACCCCCTCTCAACTCTGTGGTAAGCCAAATGAATAAAAAAGGGTAGAACCTGTAGGTAGGGCCTTGCAAAAACAAAGATGAGAAATGGCTCTGGTAGATATTCGCAATTGGGAGAACAGCTGGGTACCTGGAATATTAGGTAAGTATTGATAAACAAGAGTGATTCATGTGAATCCAGTTTCACTGCACACAAACAAGCAAGCAGAGAGACAACAGAGGAAAATGCAGAATGAATAAGAGCAGGAGAAGGAGGGGGTGCAAATGAACGGAAAATGTGAATCACACCATGCATATTCCACTTTGTTTTTGTAAAAGAGCTGTGATGATGCTGTTAGGCTGTGACTCCTGCGCAACACTGATATTTAGCCTCTCTGGTTTCCGCTCTGATCTGGCTAAAGACCAACGTACCAGTGGTGCGTTAATACCATGCAGCACACGGAGTGACGGTTGTGTTGGGGGAGGAGGTGGCTGAGTGAGAGTCTAACAATAAAGGTCAGGGATAGTAGGGTCAGCAATCACGGTGCATTCTCATCACTGTCTTCACCCAGCTGCATCGCTCCGTTGGGGCCACAAACCACCCACTGCAGCACCACTGGGTTCTCAACTTAACTGAGATCTCCGGCCATAAGCAGCACACCTTTTTTTATACAATGAGCACCTTTGGATTATACCACAATTGAGTTCAATCATAACTTGAACCCTCCCCCAAAAAATTACACCTTTAACAAAAAGGTGATCACTTGAGTGTACACTGAACTGTAATAAATTCACAGTCTGCTCATTTTCTGTTGTTAGGGCAACAGCTACGCACCTAACAAAAATAAAAAAAAGTTGATGGACAGCTGTGAGCCTCTCTCAACTTAACATTTTCTTTTTTCGTTTGTGCACTGAAACAATTATACTGTAATCATAAATAACCTGCTGCGACTTAAAACCTCTATGCTCTGCTTCAGCAAATAGTCAAGATTTGAACCAGTACGGTGCCAGTACTGAAATGCTAACGTCACTATTTAGGTACTCTTGAACGGTCAGAAGAAAATACATCCAACCATCACCTTAACCGCTCATCCTGTTGTGGGGGTGCTGGCGTTTATGTCAGCATTCATTAGGTGATAGGTGGAGAAAAACCCTGGACAGAGAGTCATTCCACCACAGAACAACATACGTCAACAGTTCTGTAAACGACCTGCGTAAAGAGCTCAAGCGAGAACGCAGAGATAGAATAGTTTGATTACTTACAGCCCTGCTAACACCCAATGGTTATGTTTTTTGCTAACAACAGCACAGTGAGTGTACTATGATTAGGAGGTAAACAAACTATCAATTTATGGATTGTTATCAAAGAACAATATAAAATCAATCTGTGAAATTTATGGGACTTATTAGTCCTCTGTTTCCTAGTTTCCATAATTTCTTTTTATACTTATTGAATAATATGAAATATTATTCAGAAATACTGTTGTCTTCATTGCATACCCCAGCTGGGAATCAGGTCCATAGCCTGTGAGGAAACAGTTATACCCACTGCACACCTTGCTGCCATTCACTAAACAGATGACATTTAATCCATCCAAAATATTTTGTAGATCCAGCAGAGGAAGATCAAAAAAGGAACAATTAAAAAAAGAAGTTGACACATAATTTGTACTGTCTTCAGTATGAAAAAAAGAACAATGCAGAGTTTATAGGCTGCCTGGAAACTTTAAATTATTTCCACTAAGCTGTGCATTTACAGCAGAAATCTGCAGCTTTTATGAATGAGGCAAGCAGGAGGTGATAAAACTAACAGAGGGGAAGAGAGATGATGAGGAAAAAAAAGTAATGAGAATGGAAAGAGCGCTGGCATGAAAGCATTTGCATTTTATGGCTCTTTAAATGCCCAGTGAACCGTATGGTTGTCTGAACATGTCTGCAGGGGGTTAAGAAGGTAACTAAACAGCCAAGAAACTGCCATCATTTGCATTGACCAAGCTTTCTTTACACACAGTAGGGAAATGTTCCATGACAACCTTTAGCCATAATGATGTCCAAATCACCATTAAGAGTCATAAGAAAGACAGCACCAACATCAGTCTTGTCACAAACACTGAAACTGGAAGTAACAGCCCCTCAAAGTCTTCAACTCTGCTGGTCATCCTGCACTTAGTTGGGCATGCAATCCCCAGTGTTTGCTCAATGTGTGTGTTGCACCAGTGGTCCCCAACCTTTTTTGTTCCATGGACTGGTTTTATGTAGAACAACATTTTCACGGGCCGGTATAGAAACAGCTTAAAACAAAGTCCATAGAAATACATTGCTTGTTTAACAAATTTTTTGCTACCTTTGGGCTTAATTTCTTTCTTAACTGTTGGTATCACATGACCGAGATGAGCATTTTTTCAAAAAAAAAAACAAACACACTTTTTTAGACTATCGATAATCAATAAAATATTCTTTAGCAGTATTTCTGTGCGGCCCAGTGCCAAATGACCCACGGACCGGTACTGGTCCACGGCCACTTTGTTACACAACTCTCCGTGTCTTTTACACCCGTCACTGGCCAAAGCTGCTGTCCCAATGTGCCAAGGCCACAACCATCTAGCTGATACCCTAACAATCCACCTCACACACTAGATCCTCACTACTTGTCTCAGTAGGTGAACCAGTCAACTGAAAAGGCAATATCTACAATGATTTGAGCTTTGCATTTGATACAGTAATGGCCTCCAATATGTTCACTAAACATAGAGACCTTAGCATCAGTATAACCCTCTGTAACTGGACCCTCGAATTCAATCAAACCCCTCGATCAACAAACCCCAGTCTGTTAGGTTACACAATAGCACCTCCTCCTCTCAAACCCTGAATGATGCTCTACATAGCTGAGCGCTCCGTAGCGGACAAAAAGGCCCTGTGAGGGGTGGTGAAACCAGCCCAACACATTGGTGGTGCCTCATGCCCATTCATCACTGACCTCCAGCATATGCACTGTCTGCAACAAGCTTGCTGCCTTAATTGGGATTCCTCCCACCCAAGGCATAGACTGGCTACCTGTCAGCAACTTCTTATTCTGTTGTATATATTTTGTGTTTATACAGATCACATACTCTCACCTGTAAATACGGACTCATCAGGGCCTATTATTATATAATATGCACTTTTTGGTTAGATGAAAAGCTCCATTTGGTTATACTTTCACTACGTGCGAAAACAACACTGAATTTAACTTTAACTTCATTCTTGACTTATG
Source organism: Hepsetus odoe (assembly GCA_017165825.1). Lineage (NCBI taxonomy): Eukaryota > Metazoa > Chordata > Actinopteri > Characiformes > Hepsetidae > Hepsetus > Hepsetus odoe. Next base: position 11,719,074 of record CM029382.1, read on the forward strand.
GCAATTACTGCACACCCTTTTCTCACTTCTCAATACCAGGCTTTGGCTGAGACACATGAGGCCATTTATAGCCTTTTACATTAAGGTAATGTGTGCACACACACACACACACAAAACGTCTTAACCTGCAGTTGGAATACTGCAAAAGGGTCTGATAAATATTAAGTGCTGATATAACAAAGCATTTAAATATAACCTTCTACCTGTTGTTAAGCTCAGGATGAACAAAAACCTAAATTTCAAATAACACCACACACTATACAAGTTAGTAATAAAAAATAATTGAAAAAATAAAAAAATAATAAAAATAATAATAATAAAATACTACTGATACTGACCAAGTAAAAGTTAGACAACAATAAATGCAACGATCACAGAATAAACTGAGCAAATAAATTTATGGTGTGAAAAGTAAGCTATTCAGATTAAAAATGGCTGGCTTGAAAACAAATGCTTTTTAGAAATGCATCAAACAAATGAAATGTCCTACCTGTTGGGCTCCATCGCCGTTGACCATACTGGGTGGTGGTGGAGGTGGTGGAGAGGTGAGGAGCGGGAGATCAGAGCTAAGTAACTGGCCGGGCTCCAGTGGAGGGGTGTGGTCAGCCATGACTCCCTCATTCACACTGGAGGACAAAATAAAAAAAGTCAGGTAAGTCAATTTTGAAACATTGTCTTTGCTTGTCTTTTTTAACTGCAAAGTTCTAGAGCCTCTGCAATGGACTGGTGAAGTCCAGAGCGTTTCAGGTTCCAACACCACCCATGATCCAACTCGGGGTAAGCGGTGAAGACAATGAGTTTTACACACTACATCAAATAAGCCGATTGCCAATGTTTCCATTTCAAATGGATTATTATTTAAAAATTCTATAGACTAAATTGTTCAAAAGTACACTTTAAGCTATTATTTTTTGGCAAATTTGCTAATTTGTTTCTATAATCAATGACTACAATATCATCATGCATTATTTAATGTCATCCAAGTCTGATAAATTATAAATATATTTTTCATGTTTTTTTCTACTTTGTGTTTTTTTTTTCCCTCCCTTCCTGATTGTCAAGTCAAATTCTACCCTCTAGCAAGGAATCTCTCACATTACCACCACCATTGAGAAAGTAAGCCCAGCAAGTTCTTCCTTCAAAGCTTGCCAAACAAATCTTTCAGACCGGCTGCAAACACAATCTCAGTAAATAGTTTTACATGGTTGGATGAGAATGCTAATTGCCAATTGTCAATTCTGCACGATCAGCTAACTGATGCCCAGGCCAGCTAGGTTTGTGCTGAGAGTGCCGACGGTTCTCACTCGGGCTCCAAACCACAGATGGTTGTAGCATCATTGTGCCTTGAACTAGCAAAACCCAGATGGTGAGGCCAACTTTTTAAAGATTATTTTGAAAACACTTTAGATTAAGGTTTGTACTTGTAATTCAGGAAAAGAACATTTAGGTGCAGATATGAAACACTTGTTTCTACTGAACATTATGGGGGAAGAAATATCAGTGGAAATCACTGAACACTTTTTTTTTTTCATATTTATAATAAAAGGAAAAATATACCATAGATGTAGCCGTGTGACACATTCGCTGCCCGTTACCAAAGTGAATGCATTACTTAAGACCCATATTGGCCTTTAGTATGTAGTCTGTAAGTTCATACATCACAGTGTTAAGTCACACTTCATTCCCCTTCCCAATACTAGCTTTGGTACAATACTGTGTGGGAAGTGAAGTGTGAGTTATTCTCAAGGCAGTAGGTAAATTAGTGCCTACCTGTTCTTTTTACAGAGCTGCATGCAAGGAAAGATTATTTTTAGCTACATTCATTGCATTTTAAAGACTCCAGGTACTATGTCTATATACTATAGTCCATGTACTATGCAACAATGCAATGAAGCCTTATTTCTGTCTACCATATCTATTCACCTACACATGCATATCTATCAAAAAGGATAGAAATGAAATAATGACTGTCAGGCCATGATGATTAAAAGGTAGCACCTTCCCCAAACTCATCTTTCTCATGCACTCATCTTTCTGGTGCATTAGACTTGCTGTGAGTCATAGACAGGGAACTAATAAGGAGGAAATGGCATGTGCCCTTGAAGCTAATTAGTTTCTAGCGCATGCGTGCCCTGGACCAATGGTGATCGGCTTAATCAGTCAACCAGCCTCACTGCTTAAGCTCATACATCAAGGGTGATGCTTACTAGGATGAATCCCCACTAAGACATAGTTTAACTAGCCACTCTCAAACAGACAAAGGCTTGCACTGATTATGCATTCACAAAAGAGAAAGAGCACACAAGTTCTAATTACTTTGAAAGCAGCAGGTCATCTTTCATTTTTATCATGCTAATATTAACAGGTTAGAAAATTGTAGTTATTGCACAATAGTAGTAAGTAGTTGTTGCACAATAAAAAGCTCTTTTGAAAACTATGTTGCAGCTTAAAACAAAAAGTGTAAGTGCAATAAGTGTAATAATGTGTCTTGATAAAAACTGGACTGTGCAAGACAATATCTCCCCCTCCCACAGACAGGTGGGAGATGCATACTGAGGATGTTCTAACACCTTTGACTAATATATGACGGTGTGATTTGTTAATTATTGCCTTAAAATAAATAGTCATTTGATTAGCTACAAGGGTGTCAAGGTGGCCCAATGCAAAGCAAGAAGGTTTTGTGTTCAAATCCCAAAGCTGCATTTCCTCTTGCCTGCATGGGTTTCTTCACAGTGCTACAGCTTCCTTCCACTGTCCAAAGGCATGCAAGAGAATATTAAAGATGTTCATTATCTGAGTTGTGTGTCTCCCCTGCTATGTAATTAACCAAAGAGACTGGTGACTTCACCCAGGCGTTTCTCTGCATTTCACCCAATGAGCACCAGGATATGTTCAGAACTCTTTCAGCCATTTAGACAAGCACCTCAGATAATAAAAGGACGAATGACGAGCTGCAACCAAATTACTACCCAGTATTTAAGGTGGTGTGGCTGCAAACTACCTGTTAAATGCAACTGCAGACTAGAACATTCAAAACCAATCAGAGCGCCACCAGCAGTGTAATCTAAAGTCATGCAAAGTGGCCAGATCATAGTAATAGTAATTGCAATAGTAAAATTGTAAAAGTATGGTCATGAATCATTATACAGTGCAATTTAATTACAAGACAGCTTCATGCATCTCAATATATTCTGAAACAAAATGTGCTAGTTTGAAAACTGCTTTCAAAATTGATAAAACATTCACAATTTATCATCTCTAGCACACAACACTAAATATCTCTTAACCAAGTAAACCCTATGCCTTGACAGATATTCATCATTAAAGTTAATGAAGCATTAAACAAATATTTCAAGTTTAGCATCTGTCACCCCAACACCATCTGGAAACGTGCCACTGCTACAGCCATACAAATGAGTACAAACTAACTCACAGCTCTCTATAACTGATTTGTAAGTTTCAGTAAAGGTTGAGCATCTGAATTCAACAATTACAGCAAGAGTTTTCCTTACATTTTATTTATTTGCTGTGTGTTTTGCCATGTAAAAAAAAAAAAAAAAGTATAAATATGCATATTAGCTTTGACAAAAGTAGGTATGTGAAACGCAATTCTCTTAGTTTTCTTACCATTTAATCAAGAATTACTGACAGTAATAGGTGGCTGAATATCGCCAGCCTAGCATTTGAATTCTTTTTGTAGGTTCTGCCTGCAAAGGAACTTTGGATCTTTAACTTTGATTCTTCAACTTATAATCCCAGCTCTGCTGTTTGCTTTTCTCATCTGACCACAGAACCCAGTTCCAAAGTTCCAGCGATGTTTAACAAACACCAGGTGCTTACATTTGTGGTCTGATGACAGCAGAGGTCTTCTACTGAAAAGCCTTCCTAATAGTTAGGTGGCATTGAGGTGGCATCTAATTTCAGTTTTGGAGCCTTGGTGATTCTATGATGCAACCAGTTCCAGCAGTTGTCCCTCTCTGATCCCAGAAGAGCGTGTTGAATCTCACCCTTTCCTCCTCATTTTGTGTAAAAAAAGACATGATACACTTGCATCATTTTGAAAAAAGTCCCAATAAATGTTCTTAATTTATGCATTCATGTTTATGTATTTATTGTAAGGGCATTTTCCTCAGTTTTTAGTTAATAGTATTAGTTATATCTTCCAGAACTAAATAGTTAATATTTAATAGTTAATTATGTGTTACAAACTGATGTTAATGAACAGTTTCCTAGACTTCTGCTGAAAAAATAAAGGAAATGGTTTGAGAACAACTTTGTACATGCCTGTACATAAATTAAAAAAAGTAAAATATTTGTTTGTTTTTAGATTACGTTATGGGAAATAACTTCTCCAGTAAGGGAAGTAAGCTTCTCCAGGTCACCTGACATGCATGTCTTTGGACTGTAGGAGGAAACCAGAGCACCTGTAGAAAGCCCACGCAGACTTGAGGAGAACATACACACTCTGCGTACACACCCACTGTGCCAGTGTGCCACCCAGCCATCAAGATATCACAGTAAAAAAATTAGTTTTTTTTTTTTTAACAAGTAAGCTTGATATAGGGATCATGTTTACAATTATAGCAACTTTTAAAATGAAGGTTTATAAAACAAACTAGAAATAAAAATTACTGCAACTCTGCAGCACCCAAATTCATGCTCTCTTATTTTCCACAAATACTTTAAAATAGATTAACATCCCTTGCACTAATTTAATCACAAAATGGATGATATTGGTCTGGGGCATTCCCACTAACACTACCACACAGGTAGTCTGATATTATCATCATTGGGTTAATAATTGCTACTTAGACTAGTTAGTTTAAGCAATCACATGCTATAAAACAGTTTACCCACTCTGCAAAAAATTACTGCTCACTTAATTTTAATTCAAAGCAAATAAGCCACAATTTACATTAAACTGCATTTTAGATTTTAACATTGTTGCTTTGTGAAAGATTCCAAAATAAATTTAATTTTAACAATTAGCCTGCAGCAAAACAGACCCCAAGTTATTAGGCTTTGGCCCAATCAAAAAGCTGGTAAATGACACAGTGGACAGGGCTTCAAGATATTTGTAGAAGAAAATGAAAGAGTGTGAGCAAAGTTGTTGGTTTTCCCAGCCAGCAGCTCCTAAATTTAGTGCACAGTCAACAAAATGGAAAGGTTGTAAAAAGGTAAATATACAGGTAGGACACAGAAGAAATTCAAAGCAATATGATGTAAGAAAGATGGAAAGAAATGGGTTTACATTCAGAAAAGAGAACGGTGATACTAGAACTGTTTAAATGAAATAGGGAATATGGCAAAAAGATAATGGTTCAGTTCTCCCACTCATTTATAATCTGACGCAGCATGAAAGATAAACAACCAGGGGAGATGGCAACGTGAACTCAACAGTCAATTCACATATTAAAATTTGGGACACCTTTCTTGTTATGTTTATGGAAAAAAAATCTGGTAAAAGCCTGGATGTTCAGCCATTTAAGTATCTTAATTACGAAGCCAAACTAGTTTAATTATTTGTTTATTTGCTACACAGAAAAAATGCTAATTAAAAATACCCTTAATTCTGTAACTTCATACGGGTTGTATCAGACACTTACAATTAACAAGTTTTAGGGAAAAAATCCACTTTAGCAACATTGAGAGTAGATTTAGTGGAATGTCAGTAGTTCTGGCCTTACAGCAGTGGCGTAGTGTTTAGGGAGTTGGCCCCAGGATTGGAAGATCGTGGGACTGAATCCCTTACCAGTAGGTTGCCCTGAGGTACCCTTGAGCAAGGTACCATCCCCATCAATGCAGCCCAGGCACTTTCAATAGCTGTCCTCTGCTGCCCGTGTTTGTGTGTACGGGTTAAATGCAGAGGTGTCATTTCGTTGCGTTTCACTGTGTGCTGCGCCGTGGTTCACAATGACAAGAATGGTCACTTTCACTTATGGTTGTATTTGTACCTAAACATAGTTCTTAAGACTTTTTGTGAAAATCAGCTTAAACCAGGCACAGTGTTTGGTAATGCAAAGAAAGCCATCTCAAGGTGACGATACTCAAATTTAATGGTCAATGCTGGTATATGATTTTTAAATAACAACCCCTGAACCCTTTTGAGTTTTTGATTGCGGATTTCAATCTAGCCCATTCTGTATGTGTCAAAATATATCATGATATGTACTATTAAAATTCCTTTGAGTGATGTGAACAGGTTATTTCCCCACCCCATACTGCCAGGCCCTTGGTTAAGCCCAAGCCTAGTTAAGCCAGAGTCAACTACAGTCTTTAGATCCAACTCCATCTGCTAGCTTTCAAGCCGCTCTGGTATTCACAGCTAGCTGTAAATATTTATCCACAAACAGAGCCAACATCAAAGAAGAGCACACACGTACACAAAAAAGAACTTTTCTGCAGAGTTCAAAGTGCTGCCCTTTTTAAATGAGTGTGCCTTCTGTGTCGTCACTAAGACAAAACAATCTACATAAAAATGTCTTAACACTAAAAAACACACAAAAGAAATGTTGTGGCAGGGTGCTCCTCACTGAATGTCTTTGGTAGCTGGGGTAACTGTACTGTATTCCGTGCAGCTATATTTTTAGGCAACACCGACACCATACACCCGGACTAATTAAATGCTTAGGTCCTGAAAACTTGTTTCCAAACTTATGCAATGACAAAGTCAAATTTTGTGGAATAGGTGAATGCACATGCATTTAGAATTATTCTACATATTAATTGTATGAATGCATTTTATAACATATTTTTATTTTTAATTATATTATATATTGTCTACACATGTATACAAATAAATGCATATATACACTTACACATCTGTGTACACACACACGCACATGTCCATGTATGCTTTTTTTTTTTCTTCGTCAGCTGCTCCCAATAGGGGTCACCACAGCAGATCAACAGTCTCCGTTTCTCCCAGCCCATATAAAGCATGTGCATATATTTACACAATATAGTCTAATAACATTATTAGAAAATGAATATACATATGCATTCATGAAACTGAATATCCTCTTGGCATAATTCAAAAACTGGTTCATTCCCTTTTTCCACAAAAATCCAACAAATTATATTTAAACTGCTTGTTTGTATCTCTTGCTTCCCCTGGCACTGCAATGATGACTTTGAATCAAAATCAAAACCAGTTGCAAATATCTTGAATGTTATATCATGAATACTGGAACTAAACCCATGTGACATCAGGGGAGTTCAGAAAAACATGCAAGAACATGACAAACATCCACAGAGAACGGAACAATGACAGAGGTGCGTGAATTTGTTTAGTTATTTACCTCTTGCAAGAAAGATTTTTTTCTTTTCGATTTAAGTTGTTAACAGTTACATTTTGGAAATGCACAAAACTCCATAACATGCCATTTCCCTACCCCAACTCACATTCACTGATGAGAACAATGAGCACCTTGTTATTTTTTTATTTATTTATTTATTTAACAGGCTAACCTGTGTGTAATAAACCTTATCTCTATACTATGGTGTGGTGATTGTAATCTTTCAGACTAAACAAGCAGTGAAGGCAGTGCCCATTTATCCAAAATTGCTCTTTAAAGGGGCAAGTGGCTACAAAGTGAACATGGCTTCGTCTTAGGCATCGCAATGACAGCCCCTCTTTGAGCAAGCCAGTTCATGTGCTGCATTTCTGAGTCAGCTGCAATTATTTCAAGTGGCACGACACAAGCACTCTACCAGCCCGTGTTTGGTCACACACTCAAGGGTTCTCACTGCAACCTTATAGTACACTTGCCCCATAACACCTACATAGTGCTGCAAAAAGGACATGGTTGTAGAGCAGTAGAAAAAGAAAAGAAGACAAAGGAAAAAAAAACTGGCTGGCAGACAGACAAATAAATAGACAGACCCATGTTTAATCAGGTTCTACAGAAGGGTGGCAATGGTCAACTATGTGCAATCTGCTTTCACAAGGTTATCTTTGTACAAAGCTACAAAATTCCCCAACAGAACTTCTTATTAATTTCTACAGAATACAATTTTGACTTTTAACTGGACATCTGAACCTGAACAAAACCTTCAGACCAGAACACTACAAAGAAAAACTCCGTAGGGGAAATTTTAATTTTGTTGTGGACTTCCCAGTGTCGGTGATCACACACAAAACATCAAAATAAAGGAACAGTGTGATCAAAACTTACACAACTTCATTTCCACATTCAGCTAAAACTACCCTCTAACAAAAATTCAAATAGGGCTGAGAGATAGAAAACAGAGAAACAAGAACGAAAAAAGAAGAGCATCATCCATGACCACATCTGTCTTTCAAATGAAAAACTACCAATACATTCAAACCTACTCAGATTTGACATTTTATTAAATAGCTCTCTCTATTATATTATATATGTATAATGAGAGAGTGAGAGAGAATCAATATTAAAATGAAGCTCTACAGCACTTTCCACAATGAATAATGGAAGCAAAGTGTTGTGCTACTATCACTACCAGGCTTACAAAATTGATTTTCTCTTTGAAAGGCTTTAAATTTCAGTTTCAGTGGTTAAAACTTTAGAACTGCACTTTGCTGTTTTTCAGGGCTTAGTTTCAGGAGCCTTTTAAGTCATTTCGCTCTGCACATGAGGCCAAACCTTGTTCCCCACATCACAGCACCCAGATGAAGAACATGCCTCTAAATGATGTTGCACATTAAGACTTTGGGTTCAGTCTGTAAAAATCGAGAACAACCGCACCGTAAACTTCAATGTTTTCTCCTCTTCACTAAAGTTAACCAGGGAGAACTATAGAAAGACAACCATGATTAATATGGAAAGAAATGTCACAGAACATTAGAGGAGTCTCAAGTGATTTTTTTTTTTAATAGTTATCTTGAACAAACAACTATAAATTTAGTTTTTGTCATTTTATAGTTTGATATGAATTGTTTTTGAAACGTTGCAGCATATGACTGGATTCATATAATAAATTACAAGTAAAAAAGTATAGACAGAAGGCTTGCATAAACTGGTTAAATAATTTAAGCTGTGCAATATTGATTTCAGCACCATGACATGCCAATCTAGAGCAGACCAAAGATTGGTCACATACGTTATGGTCAATTGTATCATGTTAGCCAAAGTTCTGAAACAACAGATCACCACATTACTAACCAGCAGTTTCCAGTAAGGAGCAGCCCTCCTGATAACTGCATAACAAGCTGAGTGCTTTTTTCAAATGGCATGGCAGGATTACACCCTGTATTATTCAACTCTGCCTTAATTTTTAAGACTGTAAATGTAACCTAATGTATATTCATTCTGCACAGAAAAATGTGTTATTCTTCTTGGCCCCCCTAAAAAAAGACAAAATTTCAAAATGTAAATGTTTGCATTCACCTTTGCACAGGCATTGCAGCATCAACCTTATGTACTTTAAGATTTAATTTCATTTAAAACATTAGTTAAAAAGGCAAACCATAGGTTGTTCTTTAAAAATAAAAAACCTTGCAGTGCAAATTCATACTGAACAAATAAGCAAGAAGCGGTTTTCCTTGCAGCTAGAAAAGCAATGCTACATAAACTTTCAGGCTAACGCAGGCCAAAAGGGCGTTTGTAATACCAATGTCAACATTTTCAAAGGAAAATAGATAGGAAGAACTCCACCATCTAGATTTGATTACTGACAGTAATTTCCGTCATAGATTGCAAGAGACACTAGGAGAGGTGTCACAGACTGACAATACAGTTTTAATGTTAACACATCGGTTCAAACACACATTTTGGCTTTTCGGCATTGTAATGAAATCACTCTCCTTACTGCAGACATTATCTAATGTTGTCCAGCCTGAGATGATACATTCCAGCTCGAAAATAAAATAACACAGCACAACACATGAGCATGCAGTGCTGGGTGCTAGTAACAGATAATTCAATATTATATTGTAAGCCAATATTACTGGAGTGAAAAGTACAGCTTGTTCAGATGTCTGGATGCAGCTGAGGTCCTCAAGACAATTTGACAAGGGGCCAAATCACGGCCTACTGATATTCAGAAGGATTAAATGTAACTTCATCTGTTGAGGATACACAAAAGCTTACTACTCCACACACAAGCACACTCACAAAAGAAACAAAGAGACCCTGTCTTGGTCAAAGCACAAGTATGTGGAAAACGGTGAGGCATTACACTCACAGGGTAATGACCCAGAAGGGTGATGTGTGCAGCAGATTTCTCTTCTCTTGCAAAGATCTGAGCAGAGAAACCTACAGCATTTTAAAGCCTCCACCCTGAAACAGTCTAACCCACAAAAATGAAACAAACTGGTTGGAACGTTGTTCTACGAAGAAGGTAAGAGCTGAAGGAAAAGAAAAAAAAACACACACACACACACATGATGAGGGATCCATTCATAAGTAAAAAACAGGTTCTAATCATTTTGGCTGCCTAAACAAAATAACCTCATGCCAAAATGTTACCATTTACCAAAACAAAGACACATTAACAGTGTACGATCTGCCCAGTTTTAGCTGCAGGAGTGGCAAAAGTGACTCTCTTGTATGCTTTATGACAAACATATGGAAAGAGGGCTTTGTCAAGTCTCTGGCGAGATTAAAAGGGACGCATGGAGAAGCTGCAGCCCATTGAAAAGACTTGTGTGTTGTATTAGCCCTGTTTACAGACAGACAGGAGTGCAGATCAGCTAGCCTCCAGGCTTACATGAACAGGGAGGTAGACTTGGCTGGATAATGAGTCTTAGCGGAACTGTTTGTTTCCCAACACACAACACACACACAACACAACACACACACACTCTCTCAAGCTAGCTGGCTGTCCATCTGTTATCTAGCCACTTAGCTGGTTATGTATTAACAGGCAAGACATCAAAATGTCCTTCTAATTCGTGATTCTGTTATCCATATGGATCGGACTAAAGGACTGCCTGGGTCCCGCTCATCGTGTGTAAGAGGAGCCGGCTGAACAACTTGCCCCCAGATAACGTTGACGTGTTCATTTCTCGTCCCGTTGAGCTGGCAGAAAACACACCGCTCCAGGGGAAAAGCGCCTGAGATATGCTCACGGAAACAGCCCAGAGAAGCCTGTGTTACTGCGGTATACCGGGCAGCTGTTAGGTTTTATTTGCAACATTAACACAGTAATGAATGCGTGCTTTTCTCGCTGGCACTGCTTGTAAACAGTCAAGCTAGCTAACATTAGCTCCTTAAGAAGTTACTACTCACCGCAGGCGCTCCTATTTCCTCTTCAAGGATGGGTTTATTTGTGCTGAATATCACAAAAAACAGCGAAAAGGCCGTTCGTATCCCTCGCTAGGAGTCCTGACCAAGAGGCACCGTTGAGAAAAGCTGCAGGCGAGCTAACAAGCCAGCTAGCGGCGTGGCTAAATATAAGCTACGTGGCTCGCCGCTGTTAGCTAAAGCCCGCTGGACGAATTACGGCTCAGATCGACAAGCTCCCACAAAGCAGCGATTCGACAGCAGCACATGCTCTAGTTGCCCTTCTTAGTTGAAAAGGTCGGACTTTTGGCCAACACCGCGTCCCCCTGCGAAGTGAAGCAACGTTTCCCCGCTGCCGTAGTCACTTTTCACACTCAGCCTCCGTCCGAACGTAAGCTGGGCTCTTTAACCATTTGGACAGCCGCCATCATTTTTCGCTCAAGAATGTACACAATCTCATCGCGCATGCGCACTCCGCCCAAACCCACAGCAGGCACACGCAGCGTTCATGTGCTCAAGCCCTCAGTTTCACCCGTTCAGCTTTTTACACCGGTTAGCAAACCACTTCCTAGGCTCCCAAAAGCTCTCACACACTTTGAGAAAAATGTAACAGCAATTTTACTGATTTATTTGTGCCACCTTTCAGGCCCAGTTTTCTTTTTAAGCTTGAGGATTACCAGTAATGTGCAAGTCTGCTAAATCACACCTCTGCTAAAGTTTCTGTTTTTTTAATTAAACTTCCCATTTAGAAACTGATTGGATAATTAAATATTTTACAGTTTTGGATCATGTAGGATATAAATAAAACTCAATTATCAGGTGACCTTTTTCCAGATTTCTTTTTTTAAACAAAAAAAACAGTTCAGTGTTCAGCAGTGGTCAAGGTACCATTCCCAGCACTGCTTCCCGGCGCTGGATGTGTGGTGCCCACTGAAACATTTTGTTGAGGTTCACTGTGTGCTGTGGTCACAGTCACTTTTACCCTACCAGGCAACTGTTTTGATTAGCAAATTCATCTGCTTTGAAATTTGTAACCTAATTTACATTATCGTGTCCATTTAGTGTTTAGGGAGTTGGCCGCAGCATCAGAAGGTTGTGGGTTTGAATCTCAGATTATTAAATTGCACTGAGGTACCCTTAAGCAAGGTACCATCCCCGTCATTGCTCCCAGGGTGCTTTAAATAGCTGCTGCATGGTGTGTGTATGGGTGAAAAGCAGCGGTTGCATTTTGATGCACACAGATGAGTTTTCACTTTCACTTTGAAATGTTCCTGTGAAGCTCTTCCTGCACTGTCGCTTGAATGCTGTGCCTCACTTATAAGTCACTTTGGATAAAAGCGTAAATGCAAATGTAGTGTCTGCACTAAACTGAGTTACTTTTGTGTATTTATTGGCTCCAAGAAGATGTAAAGTCGGCCTACAGATTTACTGAGGGGGGCAGCGGTGGCTTAGTGTTTAGGGAAAACACCCCATGACCAAAAGTTAGTGAGTTTGAGTCTCAGGTCAGAAGTTAATCCGGAAGTCCACTTAAGTAAGGTAACGTCTCCCATCACAGCTCCCTGGACGCTGGGGTTGAAGCCCACTGATCCTCCACCTGGTGTGTGGTATTCACTGCTGGTGTGTTTGGATGGTTCGATGCCGAGGACCAATTCTCTGCATACTGTTCACAGTGTGTGTGCCAGCACTAGGAATTTCATTAATTTAGTTTAATCTGCTTCTTCAACCACAGGCGTTCAGGCTCTCTGATAGATTCCTCGTTTCACCGCAGAGGGCGCTGTTCTCGTGTTTGCGGGCCTGGATGTGTTACAGAGATCGACCAGCAGGTGGAGCTAAAGGTAAATATTTTGAAAACGTTCATAAATCTCAGTGGAAAATTACAATGACCAGGGAGAACTTGCACTTCATACAATCATAACAAAGCATGAAAGTGTTGCATAGTACTTGTGTAGACAAAACACTCTGGGGGCAGCAGTGGCCTAGTGGTTAGGGAGTTGGTCCCTGGATCGTAAGGTCATGGGTTTGAATCCCTTACCAGATGTTTGCCCTGATGTACCCTACTGTCTCCATCACTGCTCCCTGGGTGCTGGAAACAGCTGGCCCTTGCTCTAGTGTGCATGCGGGTGAAGTGCAGAGGTTGCATTTGTTCACTATGCTGTTCCACAATGGCAGATAGTCACTTTCACTTTGCAGAAAATACTGATTTAACTTCTTCTCTCAGGATAAGTAAACGTACAGGCTCTGACATGTACTCATGGTATAAAGGTATAAAGTTACCTCCTGAGGGACATTTCTGAACCTCACACACTAATTTCTTTACTGTAACTCTTATGATTAAAGACCTTTAAACCATTCAGACTTAAATAAAAACTAATCCCCTTTCTTTTCTGTTGGCTTTGTTGGATCTTTGATGTTGTTTATGTGTTGTTATGTTTGTTGTTCATGACACTGAAGAAGGAAACTTGGATTTGTTTTTACTGTGCTTTTTCTAAATTCAGGTTTAAATCATGATGTTCTGTGCAATGGCAAATCGCATTTTCCCCTTCAAATGCATTAAAACTTAAATCTGTTTTGAATGTAAGGAACACAAAGTGCAGATATTTATGTTTAATTATGAGAAGCAAAAGTAAAAAGGAAAAACCGCTCTAATGTATTGTTTTTATTTTCTTCATACAGCAACCACCTTTTGCCCCATAGTGTGTGTGTGTGTGTGTGTGTGTGTGTGTGTGTGTGTGTGTGCGCATTTTTATTCTGAACTTGTAAATGTACCAGAACATGTCAAAGGCAAAATCTTTTCATCTGTCAGTGAAGTGATGAAGTGATGGACAGCAAAGCTTCTCAGTCTTACTCTAATGCAGAGAAATCCATTAAACCCATATCAGCTTTGAGAAGAAGCCTTGATGTTTTTGATACTCAACTCTGCGGGTTCTTCCATTTGACTTGTTTTTGTTACCATGCCTGTAGACTGATATATGTAAATGAGCTCTATTCTGATTTGCTGCCTTTATTGCACTTCATTCAAAAAGTAGCTCAGGCTGAAACACTTGAACGGGTGGAAAAAACTGCTTTGGAATAAACAGGCAGCTATATATAAAAGTTTTTTGACTTCACAAAAGCAATGAATTGCAGCTTGTTGAAATGTATTCAATTTATGTACAGAGCAATGAAGAGTCCGTTTTGAAACAGTGACCCTTTAAAAAAGGCTCTTTGAGTGGTGCCATAAAAGAAAAATATTAGTTCTCTATGAAACCATTGTGTAAAAAAGATTTGTGAGTGGGCAGAAGCTTTATAGGGCATAAATAACCTTTATGTAATGCAAAGGTTCATTTTTTAAGAGTTTGGCAGGAATCTTTGCATTATATTGCGATTCTTTAGAATTATATTGCATTATATTGTGATTCTTTCTTCTACGGCAGCATGCAAATAACCCTTTTTGGCCATTAAATTTTTTTATGTTTTAACTTAGTAAACTGAACTTCCGTAGATGTACAAATATGTAGTTTAAGCAAATGCAAAGTAAAATCACATTTGTACAAATGTGCTTTTTATATTAATGCTTAAATGACAAATATTAACCATATAAAATATGTCTTTATTGCTTGTAATTGAAGTAAACATCTGTTAAATATTCTTACATACATTTTTCATGGCTGTGTTGATTTAAAATCCCAAAAATGCTGTGAGTCCAACAGACCCACTAAAACAGACTACATATAAAAACGAACACCACACAAGGTACAGCTAAGCTGCGTAACATGTGAACCTATGACAAAAACTTAGTAAAGCTCTAGTTAATGCAAATTTAACATATTGACAATGTTTTTGCAGATTTCTGTTGTAATGTGATTACATACAATGGTACCAAGGAGTGAGACAATAATGACTAAATTAGTATAAATTGAAAATTATAATAACGTTTATATTTGAACCTTTAAGCAGTAAAGTACATTTTGAACTTATATACAGACACTGATTCTTTGTGCAGGACACTAGAGTAGAAAAAACATCAATGTGCCATGCCAACAGTCCCACAATCAGACTACATGGTACTGTTGTGCTGCCGTACGTAGAAAACATGACACTTTGAAGAGTTTAAATCTGACTTTTAATCCGTCACGAATCCTGAATAACCTTGTTTCTGTTCCTGTGTTGTTTTTTCTATTAAACGTTTCTGCATGTCCAGGCTCATCCCGATCCTTTCACCTGTTGTTTTCATCTGTTGCTCTAAGCAAGAATGCCTTGCGGGTTTGTGTTTGCAATCTTTCTCGTCTGCCTCTTCCTGTGATTAATCTTTTTGCTCCTGGTTCGTCTTCGCTTTTTTTGCCAATAACCCCAGAAGTTTTCTCCGACAAAAAAGTATAGGAGAGGGTCCAAGCAGCTGTTGCATGCAGCCAGGCAGAGCGTTATAACCGCTGCCTTTCTTATGCGTACAATGCGTTTACATGATTCCCCATAACCTTTCTCGTATGCTTCTTTTTCGGCCTCCAGAAAGATGGTGCGCACAATATGATATGGCATGAAACACACCAGAAAAATGAGGAGAACAATGACCACCAGTGAGCAGGCCTTCTTGTAGTGGGGTGCTTTTCTCCCTTGCTCCTTCCTACGCTGGTGCAATTTCCAGGCCACGATTATGTAACAGAAAGAGATAATAATAAAGGGGACAATAAAGCCTAAGCACAAAGCACCTTTGTTCAGGGAAATTATTGTATTGAGCAAAGACAAGTCCAGCTCCAAGCATTTGATGTGATTAGATGAATCTTTATTTGTTCCTGCATCTAAAAGAGGGATGGAGGTTGAAGTCACCAAGAGCCAGACACAGACGCACACCAGCACGGCCCCTCTGCTGTTCTGTAAGTAGATGTAGCTGTACGGCTTGATGATGGCCACAAAACGAACTATGCTGAGCACCATTAGGAAGTAAACACTCCCATACATGTTAATGTAGAACACAAAAGCCATGATGCGACAAGTGATGTCCCCAAAGACCCAGTTGGAATCATTGAGGTAGTAGGCCGCTCGCAATGGCAGCATACACACCAGCATCAGGTCAGAAATGAGGAGGTTCAACATGAAGAGGTTCCCCGGAGTGAAGGCGTTCATTGTCCTCCTCACGCCAATGAAGAAACATAATGACACAAGGTTACCTATCAGTCCAAGGATGAAGATGGATAAGTAGGCAGCTGGGTAGACTTTGTGCTTGAATTCACTGATTGAGCAGTTGCACTCAACAGAAGTGGTGTTCGGCAGACATGACAGGGTCATGGTAGCTCCTTTATGAAGTTCTTTGTAGGCCAATTGAATCAGATTAGAAAGCTAAGAAATAAAAAAAGAAAAATCAAGTAAGTTAATTTGTTCAATAAAGTCAATATCTGCTCTGCTCATCATTATATTTTACATATACATATTCAGAATGATCCCAAACAGTAAATGATGCCTCAGAGGACTCTTAAATTATAGTTATCAGATCAGATATTATCAGATATTAAACTCAAGAGCCATAAAAAAATTGAAGAACTGTGATGAAAATTCAGCCAATATCATTATTAACACGTGTTTAGGTATGCGAGGGAATACCTGTTATCTGATGTGTATTCCTTCATCGGGGGTGTCGGAGTGTCTGAGTAGCTCTAACGTGTCCAACTTAAGCACTGCAATTAAAAAAGGTGTTTCCTGCCATCTGTAGCAGGTGTCTGAGGAACATTCTGTCATCCAGCGCATAGTCTCAAGCAATAATTATTTAAAAATGCCCTTAAAGCTGTTCTGACCTACTGCTTACCAGCAGTACCAGGAACCAGGAAACGGGTTTTCCAGTATCCACAAAAGTTCCTTAAAATAAATAAATTAATGCTGGATGGACAGATTAGAGAGTTCTGTGTTGATGAGGCACGTGCAGCACAAGATAAATGTTTCAATGCCTGCACGCATCTACGCTTATCTGTGCTTAAAATGTTCAGGCTTGTTTTAAAGTGTTGGGAAACTGAAGAAGGAAATACTGGTGTGCAAAAAACTATCCTGAAATATCTTGACAAATACCGTAAGGGGGTTTACGGGTCCTCTAGCACAAATAGAAAATATTTGTTTAAGTTGCTCCTCTAACGTTTTTGTCATAATTGTGCTTAAAAATGTTTTTCATTAATTCCAGTTAATTTCATATTTTACACACATTTAGGTTATTCCACAAAAAATAAATAAATCGAAAAACAGAGAACTGGATAGCAGTGTATGAGAAAAATGCAAACGGATGAGCAGAAACAATTGAAAAATCATATACTTCTTAGCCTAATTCAAAGTGAGAGACTATAATCCTAAAAATCCACCAGTCTAATCTCAACAAACTGTCCTGTGAAATGTGAAACAAGATCTAACGCAAGAATCATAAGTGAGTATGTCTATTCTCTCTAAAATGATATATTTTCACCTTAAATAACAATATACAGTACTGTGCAAAAGTTTTAGGCAGGTGTGAAAAAATGCTGTAAACAAAGAACGCTTTCAGAAATAGAAATAATGACTGTTTATTTTCATCAGTCAACAAAATGCAGTGAATGAACAAAAGAGAAATCTAAATCAAATATTTGGTGTGACCACCCTTTGCCTTCAAACCAGCATCAGTTCTTCTAGGTACACTTGCACAAAGTCAGGGATTCTGTAGGATTATAGTCGGTGTGTGATCAACCAGTTTTACCAAACAGGTGCTGCTGATCATCAGTGTCACACGGAGGTTGAAACACAGTCTGTTTGGAAGAACCGACCAGCCGAGTTCCTTCAAAAACTGTGTGTAAGTGTACCTAGAAGAACTGATGCTGTTTTGAAGGTACAAAAGGTACTTGGCATTTTGTAAATTGATAAAAATAAACATTTACATTTACATTTACGGCATTTAGCAGACACTCTTATCCAGAGCGACTTACAACAGTGCTTTATTTCCACATTAGATCATCATCTTGGTGACCAGCACAGATCAGTAACTGCTGATTAGCTAGTACCACCTAAGTAACAAACTAAGAGCCCTTGTGACAAGTACATACAATATATATATATATATATATATATATATATATATATATATATATATATTTTTAGACAGGAAAGAGAGTAGAGGTTGTTTTTTTTTTTTTTTTGGAAATAAGGAGCAAGGGTAGGAGAGTGGATGGTTTGGGCCTCAGAAGTTCAGTGAACCGTAAACAATCATTATTTATATTTCTGAAAGCATTCTTTGTTTACAGCATTTTTTCACACCTGACTAAAACTTGTGCACAGTACTGCATGTACTGGGCTTACAGTAATTTTAACAAAAAGAATTAAATGTATATATCATACTATACATGCTATGAGACTTATTATAGGTCATGTGGCTGCAGGTTTTTATTTTATTTATTACGTTCTTGTTTCTTTAACTGTAGATCAGAGTATGTCAGTTCTTGCTACTCCTTTTTTGGAATTTTCATACAAACTGTGCATGCAAAGAATCTTATCACACCCAAAACGATGCCAGAAAACACACTTACCGTTTGCAGAGGGTTGTCAAAGCATTAAGCTGAAAATCAAAACTGGTTGAAGGTAACTTTGCAAACTGAATGGATAAGAGTAGAAAAAGTGACCACATGCAGCTTCTTCTCTCTGTGTGGTTGGTGGAGGTTCCTCTGCATCTCACCTTGAAACCCCACCCCATCAAGCGACATATTTATAATATGCAGATTCCAAAAATAGTGAGGATGCAATCATCTATACATGTGTATGTCCTGAAGTGAATTAAAGTGGAGTAATTTCTTCATTGGACTTAAAAGCAAAGGCCGGTGTCCTGTATAATCCTGTCTGCAGTTACTGTTTGTTTTTCCTTGTACCAAAGGCATTACATACTCAGGACTCACACCAACTAAAAGATTCTTATGTGATGCTAAGTTTTTTTGCCTATAAAAGGGGCTTGAATCATATATGTTCAAACCTGCTTAAGAATGTGAGGTTTTATTTCCACCCTGTAAATGTGGCATGACTGGAAATGTCTCGGTCTCTCTCGCTATCTCTCTTGCACTCATGCTCTTGCACCCCCTTTTCAAAACAAGGGCCGAGGCCATGACCATACATGTGAAAAGTTTAGATTACATTGTTTGCCAAACTAAACTTTTTCTAAAACTTTCTCTAAAACTTTCTCATAATTGTTGGAGTGGCTGCTAGTGGCTATACATACACACAAAGGGAAAAATGATTGCCCTATAACTGGATATCATCCAAACATCCAGCACTATCAATAGCAAGAAAATATGAACTCTCTTCATTGTTTACTGAACCGGAACGGAAGGTGCAGAGCAACTTAAAAACACATGAATGTAAAAGCTATTAAATGCACTCATTAAAATGTGGTACTAAATACCATATACGTTTTGGGTTCTCCCAGGTCCTAGATCATAGATCATAGATCACTGGAAAAATGTTCATTAGTGTAATTTATAATCCTGAAATCGTTGACAGTCTAAGGGGAAGTTTTGCACAGAAGGATGTTAGTGTTTAAAATAGAAATCATATTTATACTGTTTGAAACCAAATAACCAGACTAAAAGACAAAAAAGACTGCTTCGCTAATGTAGTTTTCTTTAAACCAAACACAACCTTGCAAAATTACATTGCTCAATGTTTATGAAAAACAAGGAGAATGATTCAGTTAAGATGTTGGGAAGATGTTTTATTGTCAGAAAACAGTAAACAAAGGCTTTCTGGCAGAATACTTCAAGAAGTCCTGCTTTGGTGTGCCAAGAAACCGAAGCATGAAACAAACTCGCCAAGATCAGTCAAAGTTGTAGCCCGTCTGTGGCTCTCTTTGGAAATTACAGTTCACAAGCATAAACATCCCAACCTGAAGAACATGCTAAAAATCTCACATAATGCAGGAGATGCCATCACTCTTACCAGAATACCAAGGCGATTTTCTTATTTTCACAGGTGTGTTGGACTGGTGAGTTTTACGCTGAGGCTCATCATTATAAAGCCCTTAATTCAAGGCCACACATTCTAATGATATTCTTGGGGCGAGTGAGAAAGCTGTTCTCAGGTGCAGCACAGAGAACCCATCCCTTGTGCTGCAGTTGTGGACGGTAACATGTGAAAACTATAAGTCCTGAACAGTGTAACTAGTTCAACTTGTCAAGTTGGACCAAGTTCTAAATCATTTAATAGCAGGGGAAAGTGATAAGCAGTCTGTAGATGAAGCAGAAAGGTGGTGAGAGTTCATTTTCCTGGGTGTGAGTGAGGAATTAATGTGTGTGAAAGCAATTTTGAATATTTTGCTAGATGTTTGTTGCTGTATTTTGTTTTGTTAGTTATATATATATATATATATAAAATAAATATACATTCCCTCCAAAAAGTATTGGAACAGCAAGGCCAATTCATTTGTTTTGCTTTACTGAAAACTTTAGGTGTGAGATCAAGATGGATATGAGATGAAATCCATTTTTTTAGCATTTATTTCCTGGTATTTCCATCTAGATGTGCTAAATTACATAACATGTAAGAACATGTTGCCTTGTGTTTCTGACCACCCAGTTTGAAAGTACTGGAAAATAAAGTAATGGAAGAGAAAGTAAATTAAAATAAATGGCACATAATATTTGATTGCATATGCACTGCATCGAGTCTACACCCCACTAACTTCCCCAAATTGTCGGTTTTACCTTTCACCATGGTCTGTTGATTTCCACCACAGGTTTTCAGTTTATTCTAGGGAAGTGCTCTCTTTGGTCTCCAGCCAAGCGTTCCGATGCATGTTCAGATGGGTTACTTGTGATTGACTTGGCCAGTTCATAACTTTCCATTTTTTCACCCGATGCAGTCCTTTGTTAACATGCCGGTGTGTTTTAGATCAGTCTTGCTGAACGATTAAGTTCCCCTGGCAAGTTTGGTTGCATATATTTAAAAGTTGTTTCTGCAGACTTCAGAATTTATTCTGTTGCTCCCATCATGAGTTACATTATCAATAAAGCTTACTTTAGAGTTTGTTTCAGAATAAACCGTGCAAGCCGAAACCATGACACTTTCACCACTGTGCAGATGACCTGGTATGTTTTAAACCTTTCAATTACTTTGGTAGAGATCACACCATGTTGCCTACCGTTTACACTAAACAGGGAAGGTGATGGTCTAGAGGTAGGATACTTGTTTATGGATCTATGGCTCAAGAGTTCCCAGGTTTGAATCCCACCTCTGGCACCACCACCATTGGGTCCCTGAGCAAGACCCTTAACCCTGAGTTGCTCCAGGGGACTGTCCCTGTAATTAGCACATGGAAGTCGCTCTGGATAAGAGCGTCTGCTAAATTGCCGCAAATGTAAATGCCAAACACTGCTTCAGCAGGGCCGACATTATAGGCCATGGGCCGTTACATTTCTCTCATCCAGCAGGTGCCAGGAACCTCCACTCCCCACACCAACAGACTCAGAAGAGCTTTTACCCTGAGGCTGGGGCCCTGTTGAACTCCATGTCACAGCAAGAAGCACATTGCATTCATTTTTGTAAAGATGAATCCCTCCCTTGAAAGCTGAACATAATTATTTATGTAGTACATAAACTGTATATTACACAAACAATTTAATATTACACAACCCCTTACATATGAATTCCTTTTCCTTCCCTTTTTGCACTCCTATAGAAAACACATTAAATATACTGTACGTATTTTGACCCATATATACTGCCCTCTTCTTTTTTTCATTTACACTGTACATACTGTGACATATAGCAACACTCATACTCGTCTCTGTGCTGTGTTTCCAATTCTTACTTTTTAAAAGTGGTTGCATCTGCACAGGATAGTACTCTGCACTTTTGAGCCTTCATCTACCCTGAGGAGACTGTTTCTTGATGTCCCCCAAGCTGTTTTCTTTCCCCTTCTGATGATTTTCTGTCATTTCATGCTGTTGCTTTATTTAAGTGACCTTTCTTTAACAGTGTCTCTCGCTCGCTCAGTGTGCCAGTTTTTTCCTTTTGGGTATTCCAAATAGTTGTAATGGCTACGTCCACTGTTTGTGAAATGCCTTTAATGTTTTTAGGTTTTTTTTACACTTTTCTCAGCTTCTCTTCAGTCTTAAGGTTGGTTTTTCCTTTATAACAAAATGAAACATTTTTCAAAATAACATCCAAAGCTTCAAATGAGATTAGGTATAACAGCTATTTAACGTGTAAGTCTAATGTGACACACCTAAAAAAAATTAAGCTGAATATCTGATCTCTGATCTCCTTTTCATCTTTTGATCTCAAGCTCAAATGTCTTGGCAAATGCAGAAGTATTGGCCTTGCCGGTACTTTCAGAGGGGAATGTATTGTCACATGATCCGCCTCTAAATGCCTCTAAAAGGAGGAATGGCAGAGCGTTAGTGTTGATAGAGCGTTAGCTAATCTCTAAGTGAAGGTTTAATAAAACAAACCCAGCTTTGACCTTCTCTAGAAGATATGAAGTAAAGAGCCATTTTAAACATTAACCATGTTCAGTATCTGTCCAGTCAACATTGCATTCATTATTCTGACTGTACAAAGAGACCTACAAATAGGAACATGAATTCTTTTCACCTGATGTATGTGAGCATAGTTTAATAATACAGTTTTCTCAAAATGTACTTGGATTAATGTGTTATATTTAAAATGTAAACAGTCTATTTTATTAGGAAAGAAAAAAATATTTTCTTAACATCAACTCAAGAGTGCCATTCTTGTTTTCACAATAATTTCTTCCGAAAGGCAGCAGACATGTATCAGATTGTTATCTTTTCAGCAGTTACTTTGCAGGATTCTGTAGGTTTGAATTTAAAATGCATTTGACGTATCTGATCCCAGCAGCCTAAGGAAAACAGTTTTGACATTTCCTCCCCCTCCTTAAGCACTTCGAGCAGTATGTGTCAATTTCTCCTTCGAACGAATGCGACCCATAATGATGATGATGATGATGATAATAATAAAAATATGATGATGATGATGATAATAATACTAATGATGATGATGATGATAATAATAATAATAAAATAACGATGATGATGATAATAGCCACAAATAATGATGATGATGATATGTAATAATAAAATGATAGCGCGATAATAATAATAATTATAATAATAACAATAATAATAATTATAATAATAATAATTATTATTATTATTATAATGATGATGATGATGATGATGGCGATAATAATAATAATAATAATAATGTGTTGATAATAATATGTAAGAAGAAGAAGAGAAGAAGGAGAAGAAGAATGATGATGATGATGATGATGACGATAATAATAATAATATTAATGATGATGACGATAATAATAATAATATGTGGTATTGACGATAATAATGTAAAATAATAATAATAATAATAATGTAATAATATTAAGAAGAAGAAGAAGAAGAAGAAGAAGAAGAATGTGATGATGATGATGATGATGATGATGATGATGATAATCCCCCTGGCGCCAATATTATGGAGCATTAATAACAATAACAAAAATAACAACAACACCAACAATAATAATAATAATAAACCCCATCTTCGTCATTATTGTTAGTATGTTTTTAATCAGTGTAGAATAAATCTAGACACGGTATTATTAACAGATTATTCCTGGAGGTGTCATTAATATTTGGACAGTCCCTGTGAGTTGGGCAGGTTTTGGGAGCTGCAGCTCCTGATGAGTTTCCTGCCAGACTGTCTGTTCAGGAGGTTCGGTGGAGCTCTTGTTGGAGGATCTGGTGGTTTTGCTCCACAGTCTTGGCGCTGAGAGTCGGCAGTGTGAGCAGTGTGAGCAGTGTATGCAGGGTGAGCAGGGTGAGCAGGGTGCTCTGCTGCTGCGGGGAAGCTGAAGATGTGAAGGGTGCGGTGGAGCGGAGATGACAGCAGCCGGAGCGCTCAGAGCACCCAGCGCACCCGAGCGACTCTCCTCCACACCGACCTGTTTTTTTATGTAATGTAGCAGAACCGAGAACAGACGCTAACTCGTTCAGACACCCTTTCGATGAAGGCGCACGGCGTTAATGTAAAACCGAGGTAACGTGAAATATTAGCTGCTTTTTTGAGAAACTGGTTTGTTTATGCAGCCTGGCTAACACACATGCTGTGACTAGCCCCTCAGATAAATAAGCCCACAACTGAATGTGGAGCATCTGCTATGCTGCTAACTTCTCTCACTGCTGTGTGTGTGTGTGTGATCTACATCGATGTTATCTCAGGCTGGACCTATGTGGTCTCCTACAGAGTGTAAGCAACCTACAGGATAATTTACTCAGCTAACTTAGCTGGTCTCGCTAACAGTGGCGAAGTTTAAAGTGCAGACAGGCTAACGATGGCAGGCCACCGCGTTTCCTCTCTGCAATCTTTCTTGCTGCCTTTACCTGACTGTACTCTAACATTTCTGATTAAAGACTGTTTGTAATAAAACCCAGGTCGAGTAGAACAAGTCAGAGATGAACTGAAGTGTAAATATACTGTAATAATCTCACAAACCCCACCCTGTTGATCGTTTAAAGCCTCAGCTCAGATCTTCTCTCACTTTACCCAAATCACAGCACAGTCCGAGCTGCTGGACTGATCCACTTCTCTGAAAGAGGAGAAATATAAAAAGAGGGATGCAGGTGGGATCCGTAGCTGATCGATGCTGATCATTTTCATATGGGTCAGCCAGACATATTAAAATGCAGAAAGTTGGGCAATAAGAGTTTGGATTTATACCAATGCCACAAGCAGAGATCAAACCAAAAGTATTTCAACGATATTCCTGCATCATCCTGCTCTTTTGGGTGATGAGTGTGTACGTTTGAAATGTTGGTCAAACTAACATCTGTCCCTGATGTTGATTTCTTCAAACAACTGTCTCAGACACAGATCCTTCAAAATCTTCAGAACCTGTGCTTTGGGGTAAGTGTCATTTGTTAGTAATTATCTTATAGGCTTGGTTTGGATTGTGTTTTCACACACACAGGTTACATTTACTGTACACAAATCTTATCTCCGACTTGCACTGAGGCATTTTACATCCATCATTTTTTTCTGGGTTTTTTTTTATTTTTGCCTTGCATGAAGATGCAGAAAATACTCTAACAAAAGGCATTTCCCAAATCTGTTCCAATCCAAAATCAGTGCAAAAAGACTGTACTTTTAAATCTTATAGATTTCCCTGTAGCCCTGTATCCTGGAAAACCAGTCTGTCTCTTTATCCTGTTGGTTGGAAGTAGCATGTTAGACGTGGGAAAGTGGCCAGTGTTTGCACTCCTGCCTCCTGAGGAACTGCGACTCATGCGCCAGGCCTGCGTGTTCGGCAGTGCTGCTAATGAGGCACTTTATGCTACTGTCAATGATGAGGTAAGCTTTGTTTTTAAGGTACTGGTTTGCAATACAGTTAATAAAAGAATCATATGTAGTACTCATGCTTTGGTTGTAGTTATGTACAGTGTTCAGTCAGGAAGGAGTAAAAGTTTCCCCGCTCTCTCACTCACACACTCAGAGTGATAAGCAGATAGAGGAAGGCCAAAAATAGCCCTGTAATACAACACAAGCCTTGTTTGGCATCTGAGTAGGAAAGTGTATGTGCCTTTGGAGTTGGGCCCTTTATCTGCTATAGCCTTTGGAACAGGAAAAAATAGCCCAGAATTGTGTATAGGTGCATAAAATGAGTCAATGAGAATATTTGTAATGATTTTCCCTCTTTTATGTCTCCTGAAGACTTGCATAAGATTGATTGTGATTGAATCATGCACTACTTTTCTTGCCTCTAAAATTAGATTGTTGTACAGTTTACACCTATCCAGTTTACACCTCACTTCAACTTCAAAAAGCTCTGTATAGTGGACAAATGAAATGATCTAATCTTTGTTCGTTCATTCTGCTGTTGCATATCTTTAGTGCTTTGTCGTCCTTGACTGCGGTTGACATGACCTGAACGGTGTGCAAAATTCTGCGCAGAGCTCATATCAATTATGTCTTCTGTTTATTTAAGACAAGACACCTGGTAACTCGAGCAATAAGGTTCAGGACATTTGCACGCTGTAACATAAACCCTGGTGATGCTGGTATTGGTTTTTGCAGCCAGGGATAGATGTTTGTTTTATTTCTTTAAAAACATGCTGTAGATATAAAATGATCCTTATATTTTTGGAACAAAGGGTAAACTTGGCTTTTGACAATCCAGTGGAGAATCGCAGTACAACTGTATGTTTGATTACACTATAAAAATGACATTTCATAGTTTTGTGATAGTCAGGGTCAATTCAGTTCAATGTCAGTAGTTAGGTAAGCAGAAGATAAACAGTTTACCAAAAGGCATGATGTTAAACATGACACGTTTCAGCCTTTTATGCAAGATAATTGTAGTTTTTGTTTTGCAGGAATTGTACTGCATCATGGAAAAATGTAGGCATATGGTTCTGTCACAGACATCATTAGGAAACCCCAGGAAACTGCAATGCTTTATAAATTTATAAACCTTGTTCCAACAATTAGCAGCCAGGGGCTCCTATAAGCAACTGCCAGGCACAAAATAATTGATGCTCAGCAGTTGAAGGCTACAGAGCATTTTCAGGAAACTGTTTCCTTACTTTCTGACGGAACTGCAACCCCCTGTTTAACTGCAAAAGACCTTCAGGATGATTTAGCAAGCTCTTGAGTGGTGATGTAATGTTCTGCTGTGCAGCGACACCTGTACAAATATGATCTTCATTGAAATGCATGTTGGAAACAAGTTCTGATGACTGAAGTCAAAATAGAACATTTTAGTCTGTCGTCTAGTATGTTTTGAGGAAAAAGATTAGTCGGGTCAGGAAAAATTCCTCTCCTACGGTTTTGGTATTTTATGCGTGCAGAAGAAGAGCACACAAATGCTTTAAAGTATTAAATGTCATCTTTAACTTCATGGCTTTTGCAGATCAGGATAACTTCTACTCACTTAATTTTCATAGTAACAGACTTTTTAAGCAAGTGTGTCTAAACTATACATTTAAATATATTGCTACATAGAATATTTAATCCTTTTTAAATGATATTCTGAAGTCTTTTTGTTTTGGTCATGTCTACCAGTTTTCCATTGCTTTCTTTTTGTGTTTACAGGTGTTTGCTCTGGGAACAAATTGCAGCGGTTGTTTGGGTCTGGGAGACATACAAAGCGCATTGAGCCCAGAGCGGATAGATGTCTTGTGTGGGAAGAAGATAGTGTCTCTGAGCTATGGGACGGGTCCTCACGTGGTGATTGCAACTGCAGGTATCAGTTTTTAGCAAGAAACACCAGCCTGATAACATGGTCTAATTTTAGAGACTGAGCACTTGAGAGAAGGAGACTTCACCCTGTCCTGAAGAGCCTCTCTGAATTGACTGGGAGGCACGTATTTATTTTTTGGCCTAATTGTGGGATCATCTCCACCAGTCTAGTGGCCCCTTCTTAGATTCAGCAGCTAACTGCTTTATGTCGATATTTAAGTCTATATAATTACTTAATCAAATCAATCACAGTGAAATCATCATTAATCATTATCGCCATTAATATTAGATGAATTGTGCCACCATAATATCTGGTCGAAATGTTCAGATTATTCAAATGGTCTCATGCCTAAGCAAAATGCAAAAGAGCAAAAAAAAAAAAAAAAAAAAGAAAAATAACAATATTATGTGAGATTTAATAATAAAAAAAATAAGTGTTAGAACATCTTAGATAACAGGCTGGCCTACTAATTGTGAAATCTTAGCTGTGGATACATTTGTTCAAAATAATTTAGATTTCC
Organism: Hepsetus odoe; assembly: GCA_017165825.1. Taxonomy (NCBI): domain Eukaryota; kingdom Metazoa; phylum Chordata; class Actinopteri; order Characiformes; family Hepsetidae; genus Hepsetus; species Hepsetus odoe. The sequence continues at coordinate 11,747,017 of CM029382.1, forward strand.
ATTTAAATGAATGCTCTGATCAATTCAACACTGACTAAAATTGATTAGGCATGCCAAGAGTGCAGGATTATTTTAGAGTTAAAAAAATCTTTGTTGAGTATTTTTGAACACACACAAAGATTAGACTCAAAACATATTAGGTTTTTTTCAGAGTGACATTACTATAGTGACTTGCTTCAGGGCTGAACAGGTAGACATATGCTGAGACACCCTGAGGATGTTTTGAGAAAGCCTACAGCAACTCCCAGGAACTTACTGTTTTGTTTTTCTTCTTCTTCATTACGTTCAGAAGGAGAGGTCTTTGCCTGGGGCCACAATGGATACAGCCAGTTGGGAGGCAGCACCATAAATCATGGCCTAACTCCTGCCTGGTGTCCACCAACCTCATTAACAAGAGAGTGACTGAAGTGGCCTGTGGGTCCCATCACACCATTGCGCTCACCACTGAAGGAGAGGTGCTGTTCACTACTAACGTTACTGTACACACACGTGTGTGTGTGTGTGGGTGTGTGTGTGTGTGTGTGGGTGGGGAAACCAAAGGTAGTTTTAAGCAACAAACAATCACTTGAAATGTATCCTGGAAAAATGCAGCTGTAAGGGTTACAGGTATGCAATGGGGCGGGGTTGCTTTTTGGTGGGTTGTTTTATTCTGTTTATCTTTTTGTGTTCATTTATCATTTCATGTCTTTATTTAAATTTTATTTAATTTAATTTAAAGGTAAAGTAAACCCTAGTTCAGTTTTTATATCACATTTGACTTGTAGTTTTCTTATTTGCTTTCATATCTTATCTGATATTACATAATGCATAATTGTGTATTATGTTGTGTCTTCGGTTGTGTCTTATGTTGTCTTGTGTCTTATGTTGTGTCTGATGTTGTCTTGTGTGTCGCACCAGGGTCCTGGAGGAGAGGAACGTTATTTCGTTTCACTATGTACTATGTATATGGCTGAAATGACAATAAAATCCTACTTGACTTGAATGGACTTATCTGCTGTCCGTTTGCCCAGTGGGCTAGCAATCACTGCTGCACTGCTTCATTCTCCCATGTTTAGGTATATGCCTGGGGCTACAACAACTCTGGCCAGGTGGGCTCCGGCTCCACTGCCAACCAGCCGACCCCACGCAGGGTCAGCAGCTGCCTGCAGAACAAGGTGGTTGTCAACATCGCCTGTGGACAGCTCTGCTCCATGGCTGTTCTGGACAATGGAGAGGTGATCAATGAGTTTTATTTAGGTTTATCATAGGTTTATCATAGGGTGGTGGTGGTCTAGTGGGTCTAGTGGTAGGATACTTGCCTATAGACCAAGAGGTACAGGTTCCAATCCCACCTACAGCGTTACCACTGGGTTCCTGAGCAAGACCAGCAACCCTGAGTTGCTCAGAGGGACTGTCCCTGTAATCAGGAACTGGAAGTCGCTCTGGATTAGGGCGTCTGCTAAATCCCGTAAATATAAATATAATATAATATATTTAGTGTTACTAGTGTTGAAACTAGTGTTTTGTGCTAATTCAGACGTTTGAGAGATGAATGCATCAGGTGCTTTTTCAAAGGTTATGCAAATTGCATGAAATTGCATGTTTTTTTCCCTTGTCTGAAGTTTATTATAGTCATTTTTTCCTCAAAGGATTTTATTCAGTCTGAAATTGAAGGTTACATGAAATATTGTTGTAGAGTATTTGCCATGCGTTCTGTGAGGATGTTCTTTGTAGATCTATGGCTGGGGCTATAACTGTAATGGGCAGCTAGATTGCAGGGCAATAATGGCAACCAGCAAACACCCTGTCGTATCGCTGCTCTGCAGGGGGTCAACAGTGTACAGGTGAGGACACGGTTTCAAGCTTTATGTCCTTCTTGTTTGTTCAGTTTCACATGGGTTAACAATACACTAAATTAACATAGCATTAATAATTGTACTGTAAATAACAGGTGAGGAAAGGAAACTAAAAATGTAAAAACCTTCTTCAAAAGTTTTAACATCAGCCTGTTTAAGCATTACAATCAGATCTGAATAAAGATCATATATGCCCATGTCATTTATAACCTCATTTTAGTAAAGCATTTGACCTGTATTTATTGGTCTGTAGTTCACTAACAAGGATAAAATCATTACTCATTTTGGTTTTGTAAACATTTTCAGATAACTGCAGTTAAAATGTCATAGCTGTTTCAGGTGGCTGTGGCTATGCACATACACTAGCGCTAACAGATGAGGGATTTGTTTATTCTTGGGGTGCCAACTCTTATGGACAGCTGGGCACTGGAAACAAGAGTAATCAGGCATCCCCCACACTCATCAACATGGACAAGGAGAGGTGGGAGCACTGTCACAGAAGATTCCGCCACTTACTCCTGCACTTATTTGCTTCAGCAACATATACAGTGGGTAGCAAGTATTTAAATCCCGTTCATGTTGTTCAGGTTAGCTAAATAGTGAATTCTTGTTTAGATTTAAATTTTCAATTTACTCAGCCATTGCAGAAAATTGACCTTTGATCATTGTCCTTCTGGAAACTTTTGGCAAACTAAAAAAAAAAACTTCCTTTATTTTGCAACATCCACCCATCCATTCTTCAGTTTTAGAACTCACTGCTTGTCCTGATTTTATATATATATATTTATTTTATATATTTATATATATATATATATTATTTATATTTATTATATATACACACACGTGTGTGTATGTATATGTATATATATATATATATATATATATGTTTGTGTGTGGTGCTACCACCATGTTTTACAAATGGGATGGGGCTTAAATGCTGGAATGAAGTGTTTTCCTGTAACTTTTTCCCTCCTGATAAGCATCAGTAACTCTTTGGGGAAAATGTGTCTTGATAAGCATTTGCAAAAATTTGTATTGTGAAGGACAGACCAAGATAAGCCCGATCAAATCTGATTAACAGCTGATCATAGAGGTCCGCATACTTTGGGCATTATCTGACATACTGGAACAGTTTTCTCAATAAAAAATATGCAAATATAATATTTTTGTCTTGTATTTAATTAGGTTCTTATATACTTTTAGGGTTACTTTAAAAACCTGATAATGTTAAAGGTTATTTGTGCCACAAAATACCGAAAATTCAAAAGGGATCAAGCTTTGAACTGTACATTACAAGAGCTTAAAAGTTATCAATTTACACTATTGTAATATACATTGTTTTCATGAAATAAGCTTGTGGATGTCATGAGAGTTTGCCAAAGAGATCTGATGACTCCTCTCTGACGTGTGTTTCTGAGAAGGTTTCTGGTCATTGATCCTTTTTCCTGTGTATTCTTTAGCTTATGTATGCAAGAAATGTTTTATCCATCTTTTAAACAAAATGTCCGTATATAATACTGCCACCCCCATAGTTTACTGTTAGATGTTTTGTCAAGTTTAATAAGGGTATTTTTATTTATTTTTGAATCCACATTTCAACTTTTTAAATGATTGACTGACAGAGATCAGATGTGAGCTTGCTGTCTAAGCCAAGCATAAACATGGAGCTCTCATAAAACTTAGTGACCATGTAATTTGTCATTGTGTTGCTGCTTTATTTAAAGGGTATTTTTTAAACATTTCAGTGTAATTTTTTTTTCAAAGACTAATATACTGATTATGGTAAAACCAGGCCACCACTTCCTGTACTGCTGCTTGTTCCTTTTTTAGTACAGACTAATTAGCCTGTGTTCTGTGCACCCCCTCTGTTGCCCCAGGATGGTGGAGGTGGCAGCGTGTCATACCAGCCACACATCAGCAGCCAAGACACAGAGTGGCCAAGTCCTGATGTGGGGTCAATGTCGTGGGCAAGCTGTTCCATACCCACATGTCACACACTTTTCCTGCACTGACGATGTGTTTGCTTGCTTTGCCACCCCTGCTGTCACCTGGCGTCTTCTCACTGTGGGTAAGAAGTGTAGCAGATTATCATTTAGTTGATGATTATTCTTAAATCTTTTCCAAAACATTTTATTCTCATACTTCATTAAAGCTGTAATATAGCTGTTGGAATCTCTTTTGTTTTCCACTTCTCTTCAACCGGAAAAATCTTTTTGGCAGTAAAGTAAACATAACTGCTATAAATTATTTTCAGATGGAGATGACTATCTGACTGTGGCACAGTCCCTCAAAAGAGAGTTTGACAGCCCAGAAATCTCAGACCTTAAGTTCCTTGTTGATGGGAAATGCATCCATGTTCACAAAGCCCTGCTCAAAATCAGGTATTTACAATCTTCATCCAGACAAGATAGTCTTACTGAAAAGGCTACCTAAACAGTTCTCTTCCTTTATTCCTTTAAAGCATTTTTCACATGAAATAATAAGTCCCAGACATGTATCACCAAACTTATGTAGGACACGTACATGGAACTGTGTGGGAGGAAGCATTCTTATAATTTCAGACTGGATGATTGTGTACCTGACAAGTCAGCAGCAAGGGAAATCAAGAAAGCAAAAGAGATATTTGTACCACAGTGTTGGAATTTAGCCAGAAACATGCTATAGCCTGCTCAAGGAAGTAAAACCGAATGGAATACTGGTTGAAAAGATGTTGAGTAACTCAGTTCAGTCTGTCTGTGTGTGGCTTGTAAATCATTTTATTTACAAGACTAACTTAATAGCTCATAAGAAACTCAGAACTGTCCATGACAGACTATGTAATAATAAAGGATTTACTGTGATCTGGAAGGTTAAGTTTCCCTTTACCTCAAATCGAGCACTGCAAAGTAAAATCTTTTAATGATAAAATGTGGAAGAGAGGTGAAGAAGAGAGTGCAGGCAGGTTGGAATGGGTGGAGAAGAGTGGCTGGAGTGATTTGTAACAAACGGGTACCAGCGAGAGTAAAAGGGAAGGTTTACAGGACAGTAGTGAGACCAGCTATGTTGTACGGGTTGGAGACGGTGGCACTGACGTTGGCCGTGACAACAGGAGGCAGAGCTGGAGGTGTCAGAGTTAAAAAGTTAAGAGTTAAAGATTTATGTTGGGTTTTGTTGAGGAGAGATAGGATTAGAAATTAGTATATTAGAGGGACAGCTCAGGTAGGATGTTTTGGAGACAAAGTTAGAGAAGCAAAGTTGCCTTGGTTTGGACATGTCTAGATGACGAGGATTATATTGGAAGGAGGATGTTGAAGATGGGGCTGCCAGGAAAGAGGAAAAGAGCAAGACCAAAGAGGAGGTTTATGGTTGTGATAAGAGAGGACATAAAGGTGGTCAGTTTGAAGGAGAAAGATGCAGAGGACAGGAAGAAATAGAAATGGTTGATCCGCTGTGGGACCCCTAAATGGGAGCAGCCGAAAGAAGAAGAAATTTTTTTTAGGTGAAACGTTGATTTCTTTGGATTGGATGATTTTCATCAGAAATTTCAGGCCATCTGAAATCAAAATGTAATAGGACACCACATTAAATATTCAGTTCTTTATTAAGACATTCACATATCAATGACAAGCCTTGTTTTTATTTTTCTCTGGAAAAGAAAGTGATTTATTTGCAAGTAAACAAAATGAACCTTGATTTATTCATTAAACAAAAGATATCAACAAAAATGTGTATTTTAACTGAGGAAAAAGTTAGGACACCCTACCCCCTTACAGCTAGTGTTCCCCTTTGGCTGAAATAACCGCAATGAGATGCTTCTTGTAGCATCTACCAGTCTCGGACATCGGTCTGAGGAAAGTTTGCTCCACTCAATGCAGAATCCTTTGAAACTGTGAGATGTTTAAGTGGTTTCTTGCATTTAAAGTTCTTACAGATGGTCTCACATGTTCTTCAAGCATCCTCTGATACATGGTAGCATTCATAGTGGATTCTATGATAGTGAGCTGGCCAGGTCCTGCTGCAGCAAAGCATTTCCAAACCATAATGCTTCCATCTCCATGCTTCACAGCTGGTATGAGGTTCTTTTCCTGGAATGCTGTATTTGGTTTACACCAGACATGTCCTTTGTTGTAAATTTAGTTTTATACGCAGCTGTCTAAAGAACATTATTCCAGAAGTCCTGGTCTTTGTCTGTGTTCTCTCTGGCAAATTTCAGTCTGGCCTTGTTGTTTCTCTTAGAGAGCAAAGGTTTCCTCCTTTTTTTGTGACAACCCATGTCATTGCGAGGTCAAAGCACAGCAGACAATGAACCACAACGAAATTGGACCTCTGCATTTAACCCATGCACACTCAAACACCGTGCAGCAGTGGGCAGCTATTGAAAGCGCCCGGGGAGCAGTGACAGGGACGGTACCTTGCTCAAGGGTACCTCAGGGTAACCTATTGGGAAGGGGTTTGAACCCTCCGATCCTCCGATCACGCGGCTAACGCCCTAACCACTAGGCTACGGCTGCTCTTGCACGGCTCCCATGAAGTTAAAGTTGTGCAGTCTCTTTCTGATTGTAGAGGCACTTTCAGAAGCAAGAGCCTGCTGTAGGTTCTGTGATGACATTTTAGGGATTTTAGAGACTTCTTTTAGCATCTTGCGGTTTGTTCTCAGGGTGACCTTGCTTGGATAGCCAGACCTGGGCATGTTGGCAGCTGTTTTGCAAGTCCTCCACTTGTAGACTATTTTCTGGACAGTGGAATGGCTGATTGCAAATTCTTCTGAGATCTTTTTAAAGCCCTTACAAGACGAATAAGCTGCTACGGTCTTCTCTGTGAAGGCTTCAGACAGCTCTTTTGATCTCACCATGGTGTTCACTCTCATTCCAGCAGTCAGGAGCACCAAACTAAATGTCTGAGGTTTAAAAAGGGCAAACCTACTTAAAATGCTGAGTAACCATGTTTAATCATGTGCACCTGTTGTGCTACACCTGTGTGTGATTTGAGCCATTTTAATTGGGAATAAGGGTGGGGGTGTCCTAATATATTCCTCACCAGAAATTGCATTTTTGTAGAATTACATTACAATTACAAGATTTTGGAAAGTCTTTTCTTCAGTTTTAATTGTTTAATTATATTACTTGAATCTCCCAGTATTGTTAAAATTGTGATTCGATATCCATGTGTCCAAGAATGTTACTAAAACACTCAGGCTTTCATAGGGTGTCCTGATTTTTTCACGTGACTGTACCTTTTTAAATTGCTAGAATTTCCCTTATCTTGAAATCTCCATGCACCGGTGGGTGGAAGAAAATAGGCAAACTTCTAAAGTTAAACTTTGTTTTCCCATTGGGTGAAATGGCTCTGCTGAATTAGATCCCCTCCTGATACTGCGCTTCTGGAAAACATTTCAGATAGGAAAAACTGTGATTTCCAATAAGTGCTAACTTTAAAAACATTTAAGTGTTTGAGTATTTATCAAATATGTATATTTCAGAAGGACACTTAAGAGTTTTAAACAAGGATGTTCTTTTTCAGCCACCTTCTCCCGTACTTGTTGTTTTCTGTTAAAAGGTGTGAGCATTTCCGAGCACTGTTGAATGAAACTGATGAAGAGGCCATAGAAATCCATCAGTTCTCCTACCTGGTGTACCGCTCTTTCCTGGAATACCTCTATACAGACACAATCAACTTGCCACCTGAGGATGCCATTGGTAAACTCAGCTTGATGTTCACTATTTTAACAAATACATGGCATTTAATTTTTCCCTGATCAACAGAACTACAGGACTATGTGATAAATTAGGTTATGCAAAATGGAGATTACCACCTTTTTGGTGTATTTCTTAAGATGAAGATTTTACCATTTACATTGACTCTGTTATCTGCTGTGAAGGTCTTCTAGATCTCGCTACTTACTACAGAGAAACCCGCCTCAAGAGATTATGCCAGGAGACCATCAAACGGGGCATTACAGAGGAGAATGCAATCACACTGCTGTCTGCTGCTGTCAAGTACGAGGCAAGGGTAGGTCACATTCTCGTTACAGTCTCTTAGCTACAGAGGTTTAACAGCACCATAAATGGCCATGTGAAGGATCCATACAAACTGCAAAAAGCATATATATATGTAATAAAAGCAAGTAAACTGAGGTAACAATAAGTGCTATCTGTAGAAAGGCAAAATTAATTTATTCAATAAGAAGTTATTTTGTAATTATCCACTCAGATGCAACCTGAATTTAATGAATTTTAAATTAAACTTGGACGCAGTTGAAGTGCAGACTTTAAGCTTTAATTCTGTGGGTTGAACAAAAAGATGGCATAAAAATTTGAGGAACTAAAGCATTTTTTTAACACAATCCCTTCATTTCAGGGGCTCAAAAGTAATTGGACAAATTAAATAACTGAAAATAAAATGTTCATTTCTAATACTTGGTGGAAAACCCTTTGCTGGCAATGACAGCCTGAAGTCTTGCACTCATGGACGTCACCAGATGCTGGGTTTCCTGCCAGGCCTTTACTGCAGCAGCTTTCAGTTGCTGTTTGTTTGTGGGCCTTTCTGTCCGAAGTTTAGTCTTCAACAAGTGAACTGCTGCTCAACTGGGTTCAGGTCAGGTGACTGACTTGGCCATTTAAGAATATTCTACTTCTTTGCTTTAATAAACTCCTGTGTTGCTTTGGCTGCATGTCATTGTCCATATATATTATGAAACGCCGCCCAATCAGTTTGACTGCATTTAGCTGGATCTGAGCAGACAGTGTGTCTTTGAACACCTCATCTCACATCATCGAGAAACACTAGTGTCTCACTGCCACTCGCAGCCATGAACACCCAAGCCATCACACTGCCTCCAGCATGTTTTACAGATGATGTGGGGTGCTTTGGATCATGATCTGTTCCACATCTTCTTCATACTTTTTTCTTGCCATCATTCTGGTAGAGGCTGATCTTGGTTTCATCTGTCCAAAGAATGTTTTTCCAGAACTGTACAGACTTTTTTTTAGAAGTTTTTTTTTTTAGCAAAGTCCAATCTAGCTTTTCTGTTCTTGAGTGGCTTGCACCTTGCAGTACACCCTCTGTATTTACTTTCATTACTTTTGATACGCCTACCTCCTGGAGAGTGTTGTTCACTTGGTTGGCTGTTGTGAAGAGGTTCCTCTTCACCATGGAAATGATTCTGCGATCATCCACCACTGTTGTCTTCCGTGGATGTCCAGGTCTTTTTGCGTTGCTGAGATTTTGCCACTCCTGATATTGTAGCAATTTCCCGGATGGGTTTTTTCTGTTTTCACAGCTTAAGGATGGCTTGTTTCAACTGCATGCTGTCTGTTCACAGCAAAATTTTCCACATGCAAGCACCACACCTCAAATCAACTCCAGGCCTTTTATCTGCTTAATTGATAATGACATAACGAAGGAGTTGCCCACACCTGCCCATGAAATAGCCTTTGAGTCAATTGTCCAATTACGTTTGGTCTCTTTATAAAGAGGGTGGCACAAGTTAAGGAGCTGGAACTCCTAAACCCTTCATCCAATTTGTATGTGGATACCCTCAAATGAAAACTGAGAGTCTACACATTATGTCCATGTCCATTTCTACACATTATGTCCATTATATAACTATAATTGGAATATGTCTCACTAAACAGGTACAAAAACAAATCTTGTGTCAGTGTCCAAATATATATGGACCTAAGTGTAGCTAATTTAGAGCCAACAAAATTAAATCATACTTTATGGATCCTTGGTTCTTGCATTGTCTGTTAGAGGGGATAAAAGATTTGTTTATTACTTTAGATGACCTACTTCAGTTGGTAATGATGTAAAACTGTGTTGGTCAAACGACACAGTTACTTATGGGTGTATGTAGCAAATATAGATTTATATAAGCTCTAACTGACATCATTCTTTCTTTTTATTTATTTATCAGCTCTGCAAATGTTCAGTTTTGATATCAAGGCCAATTATAATTCAGTAGGGACATCAATGTGCTAGGTGCTGTATTACTACTGGCTCATTTAAACACATTTTATGTGTTATGAGTGTGTTCATATGGACATGTAAAAGTCTGATAGTGTACCTAACTAATTTAAAATGTACTGCTATTGTAGCTCTTTACCCACATTTTAACTTTTGGTAAAATCCTTGTAATGCATGGCTTCAAGTGGCTTTTTGCTTTAGTTTGACTAATCAGTTTGACCATTTTGTGCATGAATATGCACTCTTCACAAGTAGATGTGTAATGTTAATATTCCTGACATCTCAAATTGCAGTGTGAAGTACTCCATTTTTCAGTGTAAAGCTTGTGACAGCTAGGGTTCTAAATCTGTCATACCTGTGGTTGCAAAATGAAATCGGAACCCTATCCATATTTGGAGACACGTTATTTAATTTTTTTACAATCAGCATTGGACAGATGATTTGACCAGTATTTCACATTCTGAAAGAGCGGAATGTTTGTGATATAATTTTTGTCTTAAATGCATTGGTTTGACTCTTTTTAAAAAAAATTTTTTTACCTTATTTAAACTTATAGAAATAATTGCTAGATGTAGCAGTTTTTTAAAAAAGAAATTCTATTTTTTGTATCAACAATGATATTGGCATCAGTGCACAGTCACAAAGTGTCAGCGTTGGTCTATAAATCCCCCATCTATTCCTTGTTTTACCTACACATATTACTCGGTCCATACGTGTTCTTTGACATAAGACCTTCTTCATTTGTAGGACCTGGAAGAGTTTTGTTTCAAGTTCTGTGTTAACCACTTGACCGCCGTCACTCAGACACAGGCCTTCGCTGACATGGACCATAATCTGCTGAAGAACTTCATTAGCAAAGCCAGCCGCTATGGGGCCTTCAAAAACTGATATCGAGCGAGATCAGAAACAAGAGAAAAGCCTGGAGAATAATGCTGGACTGACTTTTCCCGGGGCAGAAAGGTGCATTTTAGGGTGTGTGACTAAAAGATAGGCAGATAGACGTCCTTTGTTTGAGCATCATGAAAAGTTACTGAGTTGGTGGACCAATAGGTTTGAGGCTTTGAAACCTCACTTCAAAAATGACACCAAAATGTATTAAAAAGGGTTATGATTAGTCAGCTCCTCAGGGTGAGGTGTTTATAGTTCAAAAGGGACTTGAAAAAGGGGTGAGGAGGCCTATACCTAATAGTATGACAGGGAGTGATGTAGTTTGTATCGACACTTAAAGGGAATAACGTTCCACTAGTGCAGAAGAGTACAAAGATTCTTATTTGATGTGGCGTTTCAAGAGATGTCACGAGTGCTTGAATGTATGAAGGAGCTTGCTTTCTTCAGCACAAGAGAAAACAGTAACAAAAGAATGGCACAGCAGTACACTGACAACATATATTATATACAGCAGGAAGGGTTCCTCTGCAGAGCAATGTATAGTGTAATGCATTTAATATAGATGCATTACTCTATACTAACTCTGGTGGTATTTCTGCTCATGAAAGCAGTTTGGGAATCACAGAAAGAATCCTTTTAGTGGTGAGAATCTTCAGGTTTTTACCCAATTCAGTTTACAGTTGAACTCGATTTAGAGTTGTTGCTTAAAAGCACAAGGTTATTTTGTAAGTAGCTGTAAACAACTTCAGCGGTTGCTCTTAAGTTAGTGATGCATCCCTTTGTTACTAACTTCAGTGCCTCTAGCTAGCTTTACCACAATGAGATAAAAGGTGCAGGCAACTAAAAATAACACACTTCATTGTGAAAATCTTGGTTTCAAAGCTCCTGTTAAAGATTTAAACAACACTAATAACAAGATCAATGTTATAGCAGTATAGAGCATCATTTTTAGTTTTGCATCACACCACGCTTTAGTGAGCAGTCTACTTAGTTACGTGCAAGCTTTTCTTTATCAGCAGTAACGGGGTTATACTCATTTGCACATTTTATTTGTTTTTCACCATCTTGTTTTCAGGACCAGAAAGGTCAGTTTTTGTGGCTTGTGTAATATTGTAGCTTTGCACATCTTAATATGCATCATCTTCCTTGTCTATGGTCAATCAAAGCAGACTAGAATAACCAACAAAATATGGATCAGTGGGTAGTGTTTACACAAGACTAGGGCCTTATGTGCTCATTTGTTCACTCAACTCTCTTGGGCAGCTTAAGATACTGCTCACACACATACACACACACATTTTATATATATTTATGTGTGTATATATATATATAAAAAATGTGTGTGTGTGTGTGTGTTCACTTATTAGAAGGTGAAAAGGTTGTATGACCACATTTTCATGTCAAGACTGCAATAAAATCCTTGTTATAATCCCAGAATATCTACAGCTGGTACATTGACAAGGATTAAGTCTAGTCCTTACTTTAATTGGATGTTAAAGGAATATAGTCTAGGCTTATAAGAGAAAGGGTCTAATGAAGATGTAATTGTAAGTATTTTTTTCAGACCCACCAACATTAGACGCAACAAGACCGTCTTAACTGTCTGAACTAAAACGTTTAACTGCAGATAAACTAACAGGTTCCAAATCCTGGCTCATTAACACTTTATGTTTACAGCCAAGTTTTTACTGTCACGTTGGGGGAAAATCTGCCTAATTACCATCAGATGGAATTCCCTTCATGTTGTTTTTGTCCCACTACTGATGTGATAACAGATTATTGGACTACTTTCCCACTCCATTGCCAATTGATAGTGGGTGTGAATGTGGTGATCTTCAGCTTCCTTGTAATCAAAACTTAAATATGTAATTAGAACTGACAGCAGATGATCTCTTTCAAACCTGCTGTTGTTGTGTAAATATCTTACTGTTACACTAAATATTCATAATAAAAGTTCTAAAAAAGAAAATAATCTGGGTTTTGTTTTTTCTTTGATTTGTTTTTGTGTTGTTTTTTGTGTGTTTTTTGGTCATTTTGTCCTGATATTAATGACTACAACATTAAATGACAGAGCCTTCATTCTCAGTATTCTGGTGAAAATATTAAAGAATGAATAGGTGAGTCTGGTATTGCTATAAAGACTACAATAAACAAACAAATATCCATTAAATCCTTTGTGCTCCTTCTTTAGTCTGATTCTCCAAAAACTACTCGGCTCTGGCCACTCGGTTATTTGTTGAGGTTAAAGGACCTGCATGAAACAAATTTCATTCTTCAGCCTATGCATATCACAGACATAGTAAATCATAATTTTACTGCATCATAAAGAACAACCCATTTTCAGATGTTTGCTTTTTTTACTTAGACTAACTTTGTTGGATTGTTTTAGACAGACTTGTGATTTTGGTTTTAATGGGGTGATCTGCAGACTTTTGCATAACGTATTGTTTTTCACTAAAAATCATTCTAAAATCATTTGACTTAACACCTGCATTGTCTAGAAGTCTTCAGTTCCACCTCTAGATGGCAGTATATCACTAGTGCATTAGGTTTCACCTCTCAGATTCTCATGTGAATCATGACAGTGTTGCTAATTCTGGGCCTTACATATTGATTAAAATTAAGGCCAACATTTGGTGTTAATTTTAAAGATATGGACAAGGTCAAGTGGCCTGGTGCAGGAAAAGCACACAGATGGCATTGGGAGAAACCATGCTCAGATTGTGGGGCAACATTATACATTTATGGCCTTTGGGTCTGGAAAGTCAGAAACATTCTGCTAATTTTTTTCATCACGTCATTACCTGTGGTTGTAGCTAACCACAGCCTTGTACTTCACCTGCAGAGTTTTTCACAGTACTTCCTTTCTCAGCACAGCCTCAAATAGTCAAAATGGTTTTTACTGGAGGAGCAAAGATCATATCTAATATGTAATATCTAATCCTTTTAGATCACACATATGTTTCCCTCTCTGCTTACCTTTTCCTTGACAAAATTTTACCTACTTTACCATCTCATCTCATCTTCCACTTCCCTGTCAGACTGTCGAATCCTGTAATTGAGGCTTTAGCATTATGCTCAGACCAGTGTCTCAGAGTTGCCCTCCTCTTAAAGTTCAGTGATATGTAATGATATTTTTATCATTGTGTGTGAAACATGCAATATTTCAGGGGTGACTGTACCGACTTATGGGGTACATAATATAAGGCAGGCAGAATTCAAGGTCCCTTTATTTTTACATTCCATTTAACAGGTAATGTAACTTTCCAAATCCTGGGCCCAAGTACCTAATCACTAGGCCATCACTGCCCAACAGAGGAAGCTGGTATGCCAACTATATATTAGACTCCAATAGAGGAAGCTTGCAAGAAAATTAGGCATTGTCATGATATAACATTATATATTATATATGTCAGACATTGTCAGATATAAACAACAAAATACTAACAAAAACCAAAGGTACATAAGTCACCAGGTAGTTTAAAGTCTAGTTGGATAGCTTTGTCATAAAAAATTACATATACTTTTTATTGGTACTGCTCATTTTCACTGTTAAAGGACTTCATTAAGAATGGTCTCGTTGAAGATGTTTATGGTTTCCTGCATGTCATTATCTTTCAGATCTTTCCAGGAATAGAAAGCTGATATGCCAGCTTCACTGTCCAATACAGCATGTCAACATATATTAATAAATCTATAAGTAAATCAGAAAGCAATAGGAAATGATGTGTGTGCTTCAAATGCATGCTGCCGCTGAAAGGAGTGCTAGAAGCTTTCACCGCTGCTCCTAAAGCTGTTGTTTTGGAAATGCTAGAGCCCAAACACTCCTTTGACTTATCCACTTGCATGTCCTTCTGGTAACATTTTCTGTGAGTTTCACTACAAATAAAAGTGAAGTGGATGCTGGAAAAGCCTTGAGTTAATAAAGTAAAACATTTTAATCTTTGAGCACTTGCTGACTAGAGGGAAGTCTTGTGCTTTGTTTATTTTTAGCAATTTCAGTTGACTAGGGGTGAAAATTGAGGGTGCAGTAAAAATGCTTTTACTCTGATAACAGTGAACAAGCAAAATTCACAGGAATTTAATGGTCACATTTTTGAGTAAACACCATTACGCAATTCACTGTAGTAAGGCTTCTCTCGCTAACATGCCTTAATATTGCAGATCATTTAGCTGTGTTTTAATGGCTTTTCTCATATAACCAATTGTTAAATTACTAAGTTTTAAAAAACACAGATTAAGATTAAATCTTATCTTATTTTGAATTCATGTGTATGTACTTTCCCTTGACCATGTAAGTCTTTGTCAGAAACACTTTCAGATATGATATTGAGGGTAATGTGATGACCACACACTGAAGGACTAAGTGGAAAGCTTTTACTTTTCCTTTTGGAACTCCCTTTCCAACAGACATCTGTTTTAGACTATAAAAACGGCACTGTTACAAAAATAAATAATAATAAAAAAAATTTAATTTCTGGTCAATTAATTGTCCTATTTTGCACGTTACAAACATTAACAGCCTTTAAGTTAAGGCCTTCCAGCTAAAGAATATTGCAGCACATTAGCAAGAAATGAAGCAATGAAAATGTTGAAATACTTGAGCTGTACAAAGAAGCAATATGCTTTGGAAATGGTTATTTGCTTGGGCTGCTCTTTAGCATTTGCTTTTTCAGTGAATTGGTTAAATTTGAAGCCGAATATGTTTACATTTTCACACTTGCTTCAACACGAGGATTGCAGAAGGGTCACTGACGATTTTAGTTTAATGACCATCATGGCTGTTTCTTTTGCTTTAGTAAGGGATATACGGTCATGTGAAAAAAATAGGACATCCTATGAAAGCCTGTGTGTTTTTATAACATTATTGGACATATGGACATTTAATCTCAATTTTAACAATACTGGTAGATTCAAGTAATATAATTAAACAACTAAAACTCAATAAAAGGTCCAAAATCTGCAATTTCTGCAAAAAAAAATGCAATTTCTGGTGAGGAATATATTAAGACACACCCACCTTTATTCCCAATTAAAATGGCTCAAATCACACACAGGTGTAGCACGTCAGGTGCACATGATTAGAACATGGTTACTCAGCATTTTGAAGGAGGTTTGTCCAATTTAGACTTTTAAAAACTTTTAAATGTTTTGTGTGCTCCTGACTTTTGAGGTGAGAGTGAACACCATGGTGAGATCAAAAGAGTTGTCTGAGGCCTTCAGAAAAAAAACTGTAGCAGCTTATAAATCTCGTAAAGGATTTAAAAAGAATTTGCAATCAGCCATTCTACTGTCCGGGAAATAGACTACAAGTGGAAGACTTCCAAAATAACTGTCAACATGCCCAGATCTGGCCATCTAAGCAGGGTCAAGAACAAACCGCAAGATGCTAAAAGAAGTCTCCAAAAACCCTAAAATGTCAGCACAGGAACTACAGCAGACTCTTGCCACTGTTGATGTGAAAGTATATGCCTCTAAATTCAGAAAGAGACTGCACAACTTTAACTTGTATGGGAGGCATGCAAAAAGGAAACCTTTGCTCTCTAAGAGAAGCATCAAGGCCAGACTGAAGTTTGCCAGAGAGAATGAAGACAAAGAGCAGGACTGGAATAATGTTCTTTTGACAGATAAATATAAAATTGAATTATGGACATCAGAACAGAGGACATGTCTGGCATAAACCAATAGAGCATTCCAGGAAAAGATCCTCATACCAAATGTGATGCATTTGAATATGCTTTGCTGCAGCAGGTCCTTGCCAGCTCACCATCATAGAATCCACCATGAATGCTACCATGTATCAGGGTGCTTGAGAAACATGTCAGACCATCTGTAAGAAAATGAACTGGACCCTGCAACACGACAATGACCCAAAACATACCAATAAATCCAGCAACGACTGGCTGAAAACTAAGAAATGGAAAGTCCTGGAGTGGCTGAGCCAAAGCCCAGATCTTAATCCCATTGAGATGCTGTGGGGTGACTTGAAATGGGCTGTTAATGCAAGAAACCACTTAAACATCTCACAGCTTAAAGGATTCTGCATTGAGGAGTGGCACAAGATCCTCAGACCGACTTCAGAGACTGGTAGATGCTACAAGAAAGAACTCACTGCAGTTGTTTCAGCCAAAGGGGGAACACTAGCTTTTAGGTAGGGTGTCTTAACTTTTTCCTCAGTTAGAACACACATTTTTGTTGATATCTTTTGTTTAATGAATAAATCAAGGTTCTTTTTTGTTGTTTACGTGCAATCAAATCACTTTCTTTTCCAGAGAAAAATAAAAACAAGGCTTGACATCGATATGTGAACATATTTATTAAGAACTGAATATTTCATGGAGTGTTCTCATTTTTCACACAACTGTATATTTTATTTGGCCTTGACCAGCTTGTACACTTTGCATATCTAAATCTTTTCCACCGCTTACCCACAGCAACGCATAGAACAGTGATGAAGTCAGTTGTCATTTGACTGTGGTTATTTGCAACCTCATGAGACTCACATCTTGTGATGTCACATCGTCCACCATCTCTTAAATGAGTGTTATTTACCTCAATACTTCAGCTTTATGATGCCAGGGACTGGAAGTTAAGACAGTGACAAGAGGGTGGGATTGTTGACTTGCAAATGGTGAAAGATATGGTGTTTCACTAGCATGATTACATCTGCAAAAAGTTAACAAGGATGCAAACACGATTTGATAGTTTGTAGATCTTGTCTGTTGCTATATATATACATATATATATATATATATATATCACAAAAAGCTGAAGTCTTCACAAAGCTATTACAGTATTGTTGCAAGTTAGAAAAGATGATGCATTTTCAGATTATGAGACTGTTGTGAGGATATATAACCCAGTTCTAAAGCTGTTTACCTTGATTTATCTAATAAATTGACTTAAATTGTAACTTGCCAGTATATATAATGCCTGCCAATGGGAGATAATGTAATGCAAATCATCTAATAGCTTGAATAATTATACAACTGTATCATATCATGTAGCTGTTATAATTTTGGTCCTTATGGTAATTTTACAAGCAGGTGGAATACGTGGTCTTAGTGAAAAGAGAAAAATAATTCAGAATTTAAGTAACAGAGTCATAACATTGCAACCAGGTGTGAAGTGAGTTACCTTGACTGTCTTGTTGCAATCGTACCTGTCAATGAGTGGGATTTACTAGACAGCAAACAATTAGTCAGTTCTTGAAGATGTGTTGAAAGCAGGAAAATTACTTTTTTAATGTGATGGCTATGTGACAGCAGGTAGAAAACAGCAGGTTTTGTGTGTTGTTTCCAGTCTATACTGTATACAAAGTTGTCCGAGGAAGGATAATCCATAAACCAGTGACATGTTCATGTGTATAGAAGGCTCATTAATTAACACTGGGATAGAAAACTAGCAGATTATATCTTATAGCTTATAGATATGTAACTTATCTAAAGTACAAAGACATGAAGTGCAGTTGCAAAGGCTAACGAAAAGGTGTTTAGTGAATTGTAGGAGAGGTTAGACAGTAAGGAGGGAGAAAGAGACATTTACCTATAAGCTAGACTGGGAGACAGAGCTGGGGAAGACATGCAGCAGGTCAGGGCAATAAAGGATAGGGAGAGGATTCCTGAGGAGTGGAGGAGAAATGTACTGTTTTTTAGGAATAAGGGTGATGCTGCAGTAACTACAGAAGGATAAAGCTGATCAACTATAGCATGAAGTTATGGGAAAGAGTAGTGGAAGCTAGATTAAGAAAATAGGTGATGGTTCATGAGCAGCAGTATGGTTTTATGGAGAGAAAGAGCACAATCATTCATATGTTCACTCTGATGATAGGTGTTGATAGAGAAGGACAGAAGGAGTTGCTTTGTGCCTTTATGGACTTGGAGGAAGTACAGTACTGTGCAAAAGTTTTAGGCAGATGTGAAAAAATGCTGTAAACAAAGAATGCTTTCAGAAATATAAATAATGACTGTTTATGTTTATCAATTTACAAAATGCAAAGTGAGCGAACAAAAGAAAAATCTAAATCAAATCAATATTTGGTGTTACTACCTTTTGCCTTCAAACCAGCATCAGTTCTTCTAGGTACACTTGCACAAAGTCAGGGATTCTGTAGGATTATAGTCGGTGTACGATCAACCAGTTTTACCAAACAGGTGCTGATGATCATCAGTGTCACACGGAGGTTGAAATACAGTCATGTTTGGAACAACCTACCAGCGAAGTTCCTTCAAAAACTGTGCGCAAGTGTACCTAGAAGAATTGATACTGTTTTGAAGGCAAAGGGTGGTCACACCAAATACTGATTTGATTTAGATTTCTCTTTTGTTCATTCACTGCATTTTGTTGATTGATGAAAATAAATGATCAAAACTTCCATTTCTGAAAGATAAACATAGTGATGATTACCAGCTCCAAATATTAGGCTGTAGATTATTATTTATTTAAGTTTAAGTTTTAAGTTTATTAGTATTATTTATTTGTCTTGTGAAGTACTGTGAAGTTCCATCACAAGATGTTGACATCTGTCACAGTACAGTGTAATAACTGCAGATGTTTTAATTTGATCTTTATTGCAGGGTGTCAGATATGTAGGTGTTCAAGTTTCATGCTTCTTTATATGAAAAGTAAGATACATGACTTTAGTTTTTGCTGAAATTTAAATATTTTCACAGTTCATACTTGAGTAGAGTCCATGAAAGATCAATATCTAGAAATGTACTATACAAGTGTTTCTGTTTGTTTTTTTTGTTTTTTTTGCTACCATAAGAAATCTACTCCTCCTCCTTGAACCGTCACCTTATCGTGGTGGAGGGGTTTGCGTGTCCCAATGATCCTGGGAGCTATGTTGTCGGGGGCTTTATGCCCCTGGTAGGGGCACCCAAGGCAAACAGGTCCTAGGTGAGGGAAGAGACAAAGAGCTTTTCAGACCTCTTCTGATGAATAACAATTTTGGAAGACGTTTTCCCTCGCCCGGACGTGGGTCACCGGGGCCTCCCTCTGGAGCCAGGCCTGGAGGCTCGCCCGATGGCGAGCACCTGGTGGTCGGGCCTTCACCCATGGGGCCCGGCCGGGCTCAGCCCGAAGAGGCAACGTAGGTCCCCCTTCCCATGGGCTCACCACCTGTGGGAGGGGCCAAAGAGGTCGGGTGCATTGTGAGCTGGGCGGTGGCCGAAAACGGGGGCCTTGGCAGTCCGACCCTCGGCTACAGAAGCTGGCTCTAGGGACTTGGAATGTCACCTCTCTGGTGGGGAAGGAGCCTGAGCTAGTGCACGAGGTTGAGAAGTTCCGGCTAGATATAGTTGGACTCACCTCGACGCGCAGCTTGGACTCTGGAACCAGTCTCCTTGAGAGGGGCTGGACTCTTTTCCACTATGGAGTTGCCACCGGTGAGAGGCGCTGAGCAGGTGTGGGCATACTTATTGCCCCACGGCTTGGGGCCAGTACATTGGGGTTTACCCTGGTAGATGAGAGGATGGCGGCCCTCCGCCTTCGGGTTGGAGGACGGGTCCTTAGTGTTGTCTGCGCTTATGCGCCAAACAGCATTCTGGACTACCTACCCTTTCTCCCATTGGACTTTTGTGCTCATCACGGATTTTCCATAACGAACACCATGTTCAGGCATAAAGGTGTCTACATGTGCACCTGGCACCAGGACACCCTAGGCCGCAGTTCGATGATCGACTTTGTGGTCGTGTCGTCGGACTTGCGGCCCCATGTCTTGGACACTCGGGTGAAGAGAGGGGCGGAGCTGTCAACTGACCATCACCTGGTGGTGAGTTGGCTTCGTTGGTGGGGGAGGATGCCGGTCAGGCCTGGTAGGCCCAAACGCATCGTGAGGGTCTGCTGGGAACGTCTGGCAGAGTCCCCTGTCAGGACAAGCTTCTACTCCCACCTCCGTCAAAGCTTTAACCACGTCCCGGGGGAGGTGGGGGACATTGAGTCTGAATGGACTATGTTCCGCGCCTCCATTGTCAAGGCGGCTGACTGGAGCTGTGGCCGGGAGGTGGTCGGTGCCTGTCGCGGTGGCAACTCTAGAACCCATTGGTGGACACCAGCGGTGAGGGATGCCATCAAGCTGAAGAAGGAGTCCTACCGGGCCTTTTTGGCCAGTGGGGCTCCGGAGGCAGCTGATAGGTACCGACAGGCCAAGCGGAATGCGGCTCTGGTGGTTGCTGAGGCAAAAACTCGGGCATGGGAGGAGTTTGGAGAGGCCATGGAGAAGGACTTCCAGACGGCTTCAAGGAAATTCTGGTCCACTATCCGGCGTCTCAGGAGGGGAAAGCAGTGCACAGTCAACACAGTGTATAGTGGGGATGGTGCGCTGCTGACCTCGACTCGGGACGTTGTGGGTCGGTGGGGGGAGTACTTCGAAGACCTCCTTAATTCCACCAACATTGCTTCCAAGGAGGAAGCAGAGCCTGGGGACATAGAGGTGGACTCTTCCATCTCTGGGGCCGAGGTTGCCAAGGTGGTCAAAAAGCTCCTTGGTGGCAGGGCTCCGGGAGTGGATGAGATCCGCCCAGAGTTCCTCAAGGCTCTGGATGTTGTGGGACTGTCATGGCTGACACGCCTCTGCAACATCGCATGGACATCGGGGACGGTGCCTCTGGATTGGCAAACCAGGGTGGTGGTCCCCCTCTTTAAGAAAGGGGACCGGAGGGTGTGTTCCAACTATCGAGGGATCACACTTCTCAGCCTCCTGGGGAAAGTCTATTCAGGGGTCCTGGAAAGGAGGGTCCGTTGGATAGTCGAACCTCGGATTCAGGAGGAGCAGTGTGGTTTCCGTCCAGGTCGCGGAACAGTGGACCAGCTCTACACCCTTAGCAGGGTCCTGGAGGGTGCATGGGAGTTTGCCCAACCAGTTTACATGTGCTTTGTGGACTTGGAGAAGGCATTCGACCGTGTCCCTCGGGGGCTCCTGTGGGGGGGTACTCCGGGAGTATGGGGTATCGGATTCCCTGTTAAGGGCTGTCCGGTCCCTGTACAACCGGTGTCCGCCAGGGCTGCCCTTTGTCACCGATCCTGTTCATAATTTTTATGGACAGGATTTCTAGGCGCAGCCAGGATGTTGAGGGGGTCCGGTTTGGTGGGCTCAAGATTGGGTCACTGCTTTTTGCAGATGACGTTGTCCTGTTGGCCTCATCATGCCGTGACCTTCAGCTCTCTCTGGATTGGTTCGCAGCCGAGTGTGAAGCGGCTGGGATGAGAATCAGCACCTCCAAATCTGAGGCCATGGTCCTCAGTCGGAAAAGGGTGGAATGCCCTCTCAGGATTGGGAGTGAGACCTTGCCCCAAGTGGAGGAGTTTAAGTATCTCGGGATCTTGTTCATGAGTGAGGGTAGAATGGAGCGGGAGATCGACAGGTGGATCGGGGCAGCTTCTGCAGTGATGCGGGCTCTGCATCGGTACGTCATGGTGAAGAAGGAGCTGAGCCAGAAGGCAAAGCTCTCAATTTACCGGTCGATCTATGTTTCCCACCCTCACCTATGGTCACGAGCTGTGGGTAGTGACCGAAAGAACAAGATCGCGAATACAAGTGGCCGAAATGAGTTTCCTCCGCAGGGTGTCTGGACTCTCCCTTAGAGATAGGGTGAGAAGCTCAGTCATCCGGGAGGGGCTCAGAGTAGAGCCGCTGCTCCTCCGCATCGAGAGGAGTCAGATGAGGTGGCTCGGGCATCTGATTAGGATGCCCCCTGGACGCCTCCCTGGTGAGGTTTTCCGGGCACGTCCCACCGGAAAGAGACCCCGGGGAAGACCCAGGACACGCTGGAGAGACTATGTCTCTCGGCTGGCCTGGGAACGCCTTGGGATCCGCCCGGAGGAGCTGGAAGAAGTGGCCGGAGAGAGGGAAGTCTGGGCATCCCTGCTGGAGCTGCTGCCCCCGCGACCCGACCTCGGATAAGCGGAAGAAAATGAAAATGAAAAAAAAACAAAGAAATCTACTCCTGAGGGATAAAGAGAATAATATAAAAGACTGAAACACTAATGGTGCTTTCTGTATGAAGAAGGTTGCATTTCTAAGGGGCTTTAGTGCGTGTTTTTTTTTGTTTTATTTTGTTGATTGATGAAAATAAATGATTAACGCTTCCATTTCTGAAAGCATTCTTTGTTTACAGCATTTCTTCACACCTGCCTAAAACTTTTGCACAGTACTGTTTATGCTGGAGACAAATGTAGAGAAGCATGGTTGTGTTGGTTTGAACATGTGCAGAGGAGCGATGAGGATTTTATTGGGAGAAGGAAGCTGAGGATGGAGCTGCCAGGAAAGAGGAAAAGAAGGCGGCCAAAAGAGGAGGTTTATGGATGTTGTGAGGGAGGACATGCAGGTGGTCAGTTTGAAGGAGGAAGATGCAGAGGACAGGAAGAAATGAAGATGGTTGGGCTGCTGTGGCGACCCTTAAAAGGGACAGAAGGCTAGTTCATGTGACCCAATTCTAAAGAAAAGTTACTTCAGCACAAATGATTGTAAAAATCATTGCTGACTATGATAGAAACGTATCAGGCACACACAGTACATCACTCATGGCTATGTATGGGATTGTGCAAATGCAGGACTGGTCTGTACTGACCCCTGACCTGCACCAAAAAGGTCTATAATGGACACGTGAGAATTTACATTTGAATTTAGTTAATTTTGCAGACACGCTCATCTATAGGAAAGCACATGAATGCACTGTGGCTTCAAAAGGAACTATGTCCCACACTGAAAAGAGTTTTTGGTGCTTGTCTTCTGATGCTCTGAGACAGCAAGCTGTGACTAACATCTTGGTGCCAAATGTCACAGCACACATTCAGATATTCAGATGAGAGCTGTTTTGGTGGCAAAGGTGATCTGCACAATATCAGGCAGACGTTTTTAATGTTAAGGCTGATCGATGTGTATTTGGTGACCTGCTGTGGAAAAACATGACTGATGCTTTCATCTGTGGATTCTTGACAATACAAGGGAAAGGAAGACAGTAAAAATGAACATGTATCAACCTGTGCTTTATTAGAGATAAGAGGGCTTCTCTGGAAATAATTAAACAATGGCATGATCTTCATTGTGTTATTATATAAATAAGCAGTCCAGCCATACAAAGAACAATAACTAAACTTAATTGCACAAACTGCACTTGTGTGAGAATGCATGTGTTCACTTCCTTTTTTAAATATAATGCATACAACGTTATGTTTATATGACATTCTACATGGAAAGGTAAATATGTTGTGATTGGAATATCACCCACAGCAACAAACACCTCATCACAGAGTAAAATGTAGGCCTGGGATGGTGTCTTGGCCTTGGTGTTTCCTGCCATTGTAGGTGGTTCAACTGAGTTGGGACTTACAACCACATGTATTTCATTTAGTGGTCATGCTCAGAAGTGTTGTAGAATTTAGGAGTGACATCTCCTTGACCCCAGTGGTATGTGTTACACAGAAAACCATGGGAGAAAAAGAACAATGGCTAGAGACATCTTACCTGTTTTACTTTGTAAGCAAAGATTTAAAAACAGCTTTTATTCTGATTTATGGAGCCATCTCTTCATATGTTCGTGACCGGATTGTGTAAGCAACCCCCTTCTGTAAAGAAAACAGAGACATCTGGCCTATATAAAATGCTTCCCACCTTTTATTCATTACTGGGATTTTGACAAACCCAAATGCTGCTCATGCATTTAAACATCAACTTACATCAGGGATTTAGGGGTAGTTTTGCCCTCATGACAAATGGGCAATATGAGCAAAATAAAATAATATTAAAAGTAGCCTTTAAACTTATTCAGAAATCTAACTTATAACACAGCTTACAGTGTGACTGAAAAACAGTATGCAGTTTCACTGTTGCAAAATACAGTAATGGTACCCTTAGCTATATAACAGCATTACCGAATTTTTAACAACCACTCTGGGAGATGGATGGATTTTTGGTTTGAGGAAAACTGTACAAACACAGTAATCATCTGCATTAAAAAATAATGCTGTCAGTAAATTACTGTAACTCTCTTGTAATTTATTCTGTAACTTTCAGCATAATTGTAACAATTGTCCTTTGTATTTTATAGGAAATAACTGGAGTGAAGACATCATTAGCAAAATTGTAACATATGAGCAGTTTAATGAGCACAATATTCACATCCACTGTCATTTAATTATTACTTAGAAAACTCTCATGAGGGAGAGTTTTCTAAGTAATTCCACACCATATCTGGGCAGAGGAAAAAACATTGAATGTCTTGTCTTCTGACTCCTTTTCCAGATTTCTTTTTACTTTTTTTATTTGCTTACGAATCCAAGCAACACATAAAAAAGTGAAAGAGAAAAAGAAAGGTGTAGGATTCCACCCTGAATGATAACATGCTGGCACATTTTCAAAGTGTGTAATTCTGGAGTAGGTAGAGATACACCCTTAGCATCGTCAAGGGCAAGTCAGAGCAGAGTGCTGAGCTCGCTCCAGTGACTGCACAGTCGTCCCAGTGATTCAAACAGAACTAAGCTCACATAGTGAATAGCCCAGTATTATTACCTCATTGTGTCCTAATACCTGCGGAACTACCTGATGATTAGTACCAGAATCAACTGGTGCAACAACTGACATGTATGACTCATAAAGGAGTGCCCTAAGAATCCAAATAAGGATGTGAGCGGCTAAACATTTTGCTGACGTTTAGGTTATTGTTCCTTTTTTTTTTTTTTTTTTAAACTGTTTTCACATATGGTTTGTTTGTTAAGCCTATGTGTATGTGTTTTGTGGGGTATACACTCCAATTTAAGGTTAGGTTTAAAGGTTCAGAATAACAGCCAAGGTTTGGCAACTTCACTGAAACATAAGTAAAAGCTCCCACAAGGGATCATGTATGTCTGTCTGTTTATCTGCCTTTCTAAGTATGTGGGTTCGCAGGTTAATACTTGCACAAGCTGTAACTTGTCATAGAGGTTGTATTAGACTTTAGGTAGGCTACATGTTTTACCAGTTTACACACTGGACACACTGATGTTTAGAGTTGTTCTTTCATTTATAAGAATTATATGATTTAACAGCTTAATGTGATTGTCCAGCTGTAACATATTTCTAACATCCTAAAGTCATATTAAGTGGAAATTTCCTTTCTGAGTGAAAGGATATTGGAGTTACTGAAGTGTTGAGTGTTTAGTGTAAGGCCACAAAGGGTAAAGGTCAGTGTGTTGTGAATACGTGGTCCTGCTGTACAAACTCACTGTGTGATTTTATGTTTCAGTGGCAGAATTCAAGGCGGTGCTAGAGAAATAAGAGTGTCTATAAATCTAACCTACTATTATTCTAAGGTCTACAGGCTGTAAACATGATAAGGACAGTGTGCCAAAGATTATTCATATATGTTTAGAAGAACGAACCACATCTGTGTGAAGACAGCTAGACACCTCTTGCTACAGTGCTCAGAAGGCAATTTGTGCTTCCTTTATGAAATGTGCCGGAACACATTTTAAACCTTGCTGCAAAAAAACGTACTCACAGGAAGTATATTTCTAACCAAAATCTTTTCCACACTTTGAAAAGTAAAGACTTGAGTGTAATTAGTAAAAAGAATCAAGAACTGATTTGGCTTAGAACAGTAAAAAAAATAAAATAAATAAATAATCATTAGATAAAACCAGATAAAACTTGAAAACAGATAAAGCTGTTAACCAACCTAAAGAAGTTACTGACAAAATATTGATGTATACTTTCATCTCTAAATGGACCCTCCTGGAAAAAGTGGGGACAGAATAACATCGAAGAATATACCCAGCAAAGCACTATTACAAGACAAAGGATGAAAGCTTTCAAAAATTGTCTGCATGACTCTTGCTTGGACCCAAAGACCCAAAGTTTTTCTTTCAGAAACCTAAGCCCACTGACCACAAAAAAGAAGGCAACCAGTGGGAAGTTATCCTTCCAGGCAACTCCATGTTCAGGGGGAAATGAAAAATGAACTTTCCCACTTGACCATATATTCCTAGCCTTCAGTCTGGTTTTCCAAAGTCTGTTTCTACTGCAAAGACATGAAAGGTCCATGAAAGCAGTGGGAGTGGCCATGATAAAACTCAAAAGAGCTTGACGTGATAACACATCAGCTAATGAACCACCACCCCCTTCCAACCTCACACCCCCGTACACATTTGCAACGTACAAACAACAGAATGTCCCTCAGGCTGCTGGAGGCGGAGATACCAAGCAGACAGATAGAGAGAGAGAGAGAGAGAGAGAGAGAGAGAGAGAGGGCAGGAAATAGGCTCGGAAAAGAAGCTGTGGCTTCACATTGTCATAGGCTCAGGGAGAAGAGCTGAAGCATCGTGTTAGATCCATGCTGTGGTCACAGCGTGCTGGACTCCACAGGTGCTATGAGTTTGCCTGTGCTTCAGCAGGACCAGCTGTGTGTTTCTCAAAAACACAAAAGGGACTGCCTCTGAGTCTTGGGATATTTGAAAGAGCAACACAAGGGAATAACAATAACTGGATCATTGTGGATTACCTTCTTGCCTGACTTTTAATAACGTGTTTCAACTGGGAGATATCAAGAAGATTTTTACTCAGCAAACTACTTTGGACTTCAGTGACTTCTGACTCTTTGGGTCTGCTTGGTTCTCAAAGACCAAATGAACCAGCACGGACAAGTTGTGTGAGTTTTTGAGTGAGTACGGAGCTCCCTTACCTTTGGGCTGAGGTGGCTGGGAGAGGGCAGAGGAAGGGGGAGGGGAGGAGGAAGCTAGAGCTTGTCTCCTGTCTCTAGGGAGGACTGCTTTCACTGTACACTAACCCCCAGTGACCTGTCTGTAGCAGCCCAAGGGAAACACATGAATGCTTGGAACACATAAAAAGAGACCTCGGTATCCCAGGCAGCAGGGGTGTTTTGTGAGAGAAACTGGGAAGGAATGCCTCTACTGCCTTTTGCTTTGTATTCCACTGAGCACTCCTGTAGGATTCAGGGTCAAGGGAAATCCTTCCATTGTGTTGCTCTCACATAACCTATAAGCAGTGCCATATTTCCTGGAGAGATGCAGAACATCACTCAACTATCGGACAGCATCTCTAGCTTTCAGACCACCGTGCTTCCGAATGTGACGGATTGTCCCAAGAATGACAATTTCAAGTATCCACTCTACAGCATTGTGTTCAGCATCGTCTTCGTGGTGGGGCTCATTATGAATGTAACAGCCATGTACATTTTCACTTGCTCACTGAAACTCCGCAATGAAACCACCACCTACATGATAAACCTTGTAGTATCAGACTTGCTCTTTGTGCTCACGTTACCATTACGGGTGTTTTATTTTATGCGGCAAGAATGGCTCTTTGGTGTCCTGCTGTGCAAGCTTTCAGTCTCCCTCTTCTACACAAACATGTATGGCAGCATCCTCTTTCTCACCTGCATCAGTGTGGACCGCTTCTTGGCTATCGTGTACCCATTCCGTTCCCGGGAACTTCGAACAAAACGCAATGCCAAGATTGTGTGCGTCGCCGTGTGGGTGCTGGTGCTGTCTGGGAGCATGACCACAGGCTTCTTGCTGGACTCCACCACTTCACACACAAACTCCAAAAAGTTTTGCTTTGAGAACTTCTCCTCCAAACAGTGGAAAGTACATCTCTCCAAGGTGGTGATCTTCATTGAGACAGTTGGCTTCCTCATCCCACTCCTTCTCAATGTGATCTGCTCTGCTATGGTTCTCCAGACATTGAGGAGGCCACAGTCAGTTGCTCGTGGAGGGAGGCTGAACAGGACTAAGATCTTGCGCATGATAGTTGTGCATCTTTTGATCTTCTGCTTCTGTTTTATCCCTTATAATGTTAACCTGGTCTTCTACTCACTGGTGCGTACCAAAATTTTGGGAGGTTGTGCAGCAGAGTCTGTGGTCAGGACCATATATCCAATCTCCTTGTGCATAGCTGTATCTAACTGTTGCTTTGACCCGGTTGTCTACTACTTTACCTCAGAGACTATACAAAACTCCATTAGGAGAAAGTCACAGACTGACCGTGGTTGTGATGCAAAGTTCTCAGAAACCTTGCAGTCAGAATCATCCTCCAGCCTTAGTTTCAGCCTGAGGTCCATTAAAAAAAAGTTATTTTTCAATGAGTCCAATGTATGAGGAGACTCTGGCTTAGACTTTCAAATGTTCTGAGTGCGCAAACCAAACACAACATGGATATTGTATGTTTGGTACAAAAGCCACTCTGCTAATGGCTTTAATCATTTTAAAGTAGTATTGAATGCAGGCAGTATGATACAACATAGAGCAACTAATGGACTCTGCCCTGTGTTTGTAAACCATGTAAGATATGCTTAAGGTCATTACAACTTGTCTTTGTGTGTTCTCATCAATGTAGATTTACTTAACATCTCTCTTTGGAAAAAAGTATTAAGCTGTTGAGAGACCCACTTTTTGTTCCAGTTATATGAACTGTTATTATCTGACCTTGAATAGATGATAATTGACATAGACTATAATGTCTTACAGTGTAGAAGTTAATGATTGCACTTACATTTTGCTAAGTGAATTTGCAAATACAGTAGCCTATTATTATCTCATAAAACTCAAAGAAAAAAACAAAGAAACTAAAACCTGTCAGTGATTCAAGAACCGACTGGAATTTTGCTGTTTCCTGTGCTTGCTTTTGCAAAAGTTCAGAGTTAGAACCACATGTTTTTGGAGTGTCATAGTATTAACTAAATAATGAAAAAAAAGGTTTGTTGGCACTTTATACTATAAAAATTTGCACTGACATTGTTTTAAATTTTCATGCACTGTTTTTTTCTGTTACAAGCAGGTTTGAAAATAAAATTTTAAAAAATCTTTAATGCAGTATCGGTTTCTTTTTAGACTTCCTCAAATTTAAATTAAACCTGTGAAACATATTTTATAGTTCCTTATGTGTTTTCACCAAGCAATGATATTGACAATGCAACCACACTGTTACGATTTTAACCTGTTTTAATACATATCAATCAAATGCATTATGAACATGGTATGTTGAAGTGGGTAGTTAGTCCTCCATAAAAAGCTCAAGATTATATAATGTAGGGTTTTAGCTAAATGTAAAAAAAATACAGTCACAACAATGAATGACATTTTAAAATGCAAATCAAAATGCCTCATTATTGTCATACAAAAAATGTTTTTGGCCTTCACGAAATCAGAGGGTTTTGTTGAACTGAAGAGACTTGAATTCAAGTAGAGCCATTTGCAAGTTGACAGGGGAGTGGAAGTTACGGCACCATTTTCAGGAGGGAGTGTCTTCCCTGGCAGTGTTAATGCCAGGCCCTTCCTCCAAATGGCTGCTTTAATCCATCTATTTCTTATTTCATACACACAGAGCAAGCCAGAGCCGGAGTAAGCATGTTTGTTTGGATATTTCTGCCTCCATATATATATGGAGGCAGAGAAATCATTTGCTGTGTCTAAAACTGAAAAAGTATCAAAGGGGAAACTATGATGATCTGTTAATAATCACACCTAAACATTGTAAATAGTGGGAAGTCATTGTTCAAATTTAACAATTCATTCAAAAGACAGAACTGGTGGTAGATCTGACTCGCTCCTCTATTTATGTTGTAAATATCAATGCATTGCATCAAGCAAGTTGCCTTTGAGTGTGGAGTGCCTGGAGATACAATGTCATGCTGTTTTGGTCTTCGTGCATCAGTTTGATTTATTGCTTTGGGTGGAACAAATGAATACCAGTCTGCAGGAGGAGTAAGTAGACGGCCAAGCCATGGAAGTTTTGCTTTGTATGTAAAATACATTATTTGTTATTTTCTAACATGCAGTTTAGTGTACTGATCAATGTTAGTTACTGACTCATTAAAATGTAGATTTTTATCTACTAATTAAACTGGTGCACTAATTATACCCAACTATCTTTGGAAAAGCTCGCTGTGTGGCTCTTGGTCTTCTACAGGGAATGAAGGAGAGTGATGCTCCTTTTGAAAAAAGATGATACCATAAGAGCAGTGAGCATTTGTTTGTTAAAAAGTAAGATAAATTTAATTGACCAAATAGACTAATATATTGTTTTTTATATGTTCGCTTAACCACTGATGGCTCAATGTATAAATAACTTTGGTGGAGGTTTGCTCTTTAGTGTGTTTACCTCTCAGACACTCTAATATGCAGCTCATCAGAAATTCAACATTAAAGCTTCTCAATGGCCACATCAAAGCACTGAAAATCCAACAGAACCCTGATTTGTTTCTCTGGACTTTTGATTGGCTTATTTCCTGACAGTAGATTTTTGCAGGAAGAGGACTGTTCGGTCCAGTTGTTTGGTCTGCCTGGTCAGTATTCTGTTGTGTTTTGGCCTTCAAAAGAGCCTGGTGTTCCTGTTCAACTAACTCACAGTTATACTTCACAAAGCTGTAGATTGTTTCCATTCATTTCAGGCTGTACTTATATCCATTGCACAACAGAAGATTATTGACACAGGTGTGAATGGATCTTTAGCCAAACATAGGGGGCCGGTCTGAACACAATGATGACCTCTGAACTCTAAGGTTGTTGTCCTCCTATCAAAGAGCAACACATGAATGTTCTGATTATGCCCAACAAAATAAATAACAGTCCCTTTCTGAGAAATCCATCCATGATGGCTGCTTCTCGTTTTAGGATTTCTTTAATATTTAACAGATTAGTGGATTTATATGCTGCATGAGAACGTGCAGCTGAGCAAGCAGCAGCATGGGCTGACAGAAACGCATATCTGCAGGATTCAGTTTCACTGCCACCTGTAGCACTGATTCTATGCATGTGACAGGAAACAGAGCTCAGAGAAGCTCAGAGCAGATGATAAACTGAAGCTAGAACATATCAAAATATCATTTCCTCAGGCAGGACTCTGTTCTTCTTTCTTTAACTCATGAGTCATTTTTTTTTTTCACCTAGAGCACTTAAAAAAGCAATAGAGCTCTCTTAAACATTTTATGGCAAACAAAACAAATCAAGTCAAATCAGCTCTGCCTGGCCTAACAATGGAGAAAAGGAATTAATATAAATCTTAGACTGCTATGAAGCATCCATTTCTACCTATTAGCTTGTTAACTTGACAGAGACCTCACTAAATGTGAACTGAAGCGAAAGGGTCAGCCTTTATCTGGCAACCAAGTGCACCAAGCTGCCCTCTGACTAAAACAGAGCAGACGAAAGGGATCAGCTTAGACAAGGTCAACAGATATCCTATAATGTCAAGATGTCAACATTATATGCATTCCTCTGGATAACTTGTAAATAAAGTTTTGAATGCACATATAAAGAGAGCATCTTAGAGATTAGAGCTTGACCGATGTATCACATGGCCGAAAATATCATTCTCATTATTAATATTTCCTGCATTAATCGCATCAAAGAAAAGTTATGTTATACATCACACACACAGTGCTGTGCAAAAGTTTTAGGCAGGTGTGAAAAAATGCTGTAAACAAAGAATGCTTTCAGAAATATAAATAATGATTGTTTATTTTTATCCATTTACAAAATGCAAAGTGAGCGAACAAAAGAAAAATCTAAATCAAATCAATATTTTGTGTTACTACCTTTTGCCTTCAAACCAGCATCAGTTCTTCTGGACACACTTGCACAAAGTCAGGGATTCTGTAGGATTATAGTCGGTGTGTGATCAACCAGTTTTACCAGACAGGCGCTGATGATCATCAATGTCACACGGAGGTTGAAACACAGTCATGTTTGGAACAACAGACCAGCCGAGTTCCTTCAAAAACTGTGTGCAAGTGTACCTAGAAGAATTGATGCTGTTTTGAAGGCAAAGGGTGGTCACACCAAATATTGATTTGATTTAGATTCTCTTTTGTTCATTCACTGCATTTTGTTGACTGATGAAAATAAATGATCAACACTTCCATTTCTGAAAGCATTCTTTGTTTACAGCATTTTTTCACACCTGCCTAAAACTTTTGCACAGTACTGTATATCATTTCTTTTTGAAGAGAACAGATAAACATAGTGATGATTACCAGCTCCAAATATTAGGCTGTAGATTATTATTTATTTAAGTTTAAGTTTTAAGTTTATTAGTATTATTTATTTGTCTTGTGAAGTACTGTGAAGTTCCATCACAAGATGTTGACATCTGTCGCAGTACAGTGTAATAACTGCAGATGTTTTAATTTGATCTTTATTGCAGGGTGTCAAATATGTAGGTGTTCAAGTTTCATGCTTCTTTATATGAAAAGTAAGATACATGACTTTAGTTTTTGTTGAACTTTAAATATTTTCACAGTTCATACTTGAGTAGAGTCCATGAAAGATCAATATCTAGAAATGTACTATACAAGTGTTTCTGTGTGGTTTTTTTTTTTTTTTTGCTACCATGCACACACACACACTGTCTAAATGCACACACAGGTCACACAGGTCAAGATGAATCAGATTTTTTTTCAGTGGTCTCAGTTCCTGGAAGTACACACATTTATAAAGCCAGGACGAGTGGCTTGGCAGGGTTTAAAGTTTGAAATGGTTCATGTTATTTGACCAAAACAAATGATTAAAAATAAAAATAAAAATAAAAATCTACTGAAGGATATACAGTTATGTCCATAAATATTTGGACAGTGACAACTTTTTTCAAATTTTGGTTCTGTACATTACCACAATGAATTTTAAATGGTTTCCTGCCAGGCCTTTACTGCAGCAGCTTTCAGTTGCTGTTTGTTTGTGGGCCTTTCTGTCCGAAGTTTAGTCTTCAACAAGTGAACTGCTGCTCAACTGGGTTCAGGTCAGTTGATTGACTTGGCCATTTAAGAATATTCTACTTCTTTGCTTTAATAAACTCCTGTGTTGCTTTGGCTGCATGTCATTGTCCATATATATTATGAAATGCCGCCCAATCAGTTTGACTGCATTTAGCTGGATCTGAGCAGACAGTGTGTCTTTGAACACCTCAGATTTCATTCGGCTCCTTCTGTCTTGTGTCACATCATCGAGAAACACTAGTGTCTCACTGCCACTCGCAGCCATGAACACCCAAGCCATCACACTGCCTCTGGCATGTTTTACAGATGATGTGGGGTGCTTTGGATCATGATCTGTTCCACATCTTCTTCATACTTTTTTATTGCCATCATTCTGCTAGAGGTTGATCTTGTTTTCATCTTTCCAAAGAATGATTTCCAGAACTGTGCAGACTTTTTTTTAGATGTTTTTTTTTTTAGCAATGTCCAATCTAGCTTTTCTGTTCTTGAGGCTTCTGAGTGGCTTGAACCATGCAGTGCACCCTCTGTATTTACTTTCATTACTTTTGATACGCCTACCTCCTGGAGAGTGTTGTTCACTTGGTTGGCTGTTGTGAAGAGGTTTCTCTTCACCATGGAAATGATTCTGCGATCATCCACCACTTTTGTGTTGCTGAGTTCATCAGTGCTTTCTGTCTTTCTAAGGGTTTACCAAACTGTAGATTTTGCCACTCCTGATATTATAGCAATTTCTCGGATGGGTTTTTTCTGTTTTTGCAGCTTGAGGATGGCTTATGGATGGCTTCACCTGCATGGAGAGCTCCTTTAACTGTCTGTTCACAGCAAAATCTTCCACATGCAAGCGCCTCAACTCAACTCCAGGCCTCCAGGCCTTTTATCTGCTTAATTGATAATGACATAACGAAGGAATTGCCCACACCTGCCCATGAAATAGCCTTGCCCAATTACGTTTGGTCTCTTTATAAAGAGGGTGGCACAAGTTAAGGAGTTGGAACTCCTAAACCCTTCATCCAATTTGTATGTGGAAATCTATTTATAAAACAACCAGAAGTCAAGTAACCTGCCTGGAAGAGGATACTTGCTTACTTTATCCACACAGTGAAGGGTATTATAGTTCAAGATTTGGAAAAAATGTCTCTTCTAAGAATCAAGTGTCAGAACAGTGTACAAATATATGCTAATAAAGGCCAAGAAACATATTTAAGCACCTGGAGTTTGATTGATGCAAATAATACTAGTTTTATGATCAGATAAGACCAAAATACAGGTTTTTCTAAACCAGCACTCAAGATGGGTTGTTTTAAAAGAAGCATGCTGGTGCAAAACCTAACTCGCACTGTTAGAGATGATATCGGATGTGTGATGTTTTTTCTCCATCAAGCACCAGAGGTTTTAAGATTAAAATCTGATTCAGCTTTTTTCCCACATGTTGTCAATGTAAACTAATCACACTTTTTATGACATTTTTTAACTCTGTTTACCTAGGGTGACAATAATTATAGATAATATAATTATAATAATTATATAACTTCATACAGCATTCTCTAAAAAGCTAAAAGAGTTATTTTATTTCCTAAATTGCCATGACCAGAACAGATTAACAGATCAGAATCATTCTGTGAAAATTGTTTAAAAAGGGAAACAGATTAAGCTTTATAAACAGACATTTGGTGGTTTCAGAGCTCACTCCTTCAGTCCCACACAGTTAGATTACTCAAAGCCGCCATTATTAGCACAGGGAGAGGAGTTAATAAAGTTACATTTACATTTACGGCATTTAGCAGACAGTCTTATCCAGAGCGACTTACGTTACTTAACTACAGGGACAGTCCCCCTGGAGCAACTTGGAGTTAAGGGTCTTGCTCAGGAACCCAATGATAGTAGTGCTGGAGGTGGGATTCAAACTTGCGACCTCTTGGTTTGTAAGCGAGTATCCCACCACTAGACCACCAGCACCAGCACAACTCTGAGTTGTGGATGATAAGATGTTACTGATTTAGCTATATAATTTGATAACAAGCAAAAAAAGAATCAAAGAGTTTTTTAAAAACATTTTTTTATTACAGAAGTGCCTTGAAGAAACAGTACAGTTTTACGTATGCTCTGACTGACTATGTAGAAATGAATTACCACATTAATTCGTGCACTTAAATAGTTATCTGCTCTGACACTAGTCTGATGGAGCTCTAACCTTCAAAAACATCAGCTAACGTGGAAACTGAGTCAGATCAAAACAAGGGTAATTTGTATTGTACAGGAAAGATGGGGTGACAGTAAAAGTGTAGCAAACTAAAGATGAACGTCATCGTCACATGAACTTCATCATCTTTTTACCAGATTATAGCTACTGTACAGCAGAACAGATGTTATCGGTTTATGCCCTGGCAGCAAATATACACTTTAGTCCTATATACACAGATCAGCTATATCATTAAAACCACTGACAAAGTAAGAAAATAACATTGATGATCCTGTTTAGGCAGCAAGTAAACTGTCAGTTCTTGAAGGTGATCTGTTGGAAACAGGTAATATGGAAAAGCCTAAGACCAGCCAGTGTTCTCGTACTGCGCCTGTCATCACAATATAAGTCAGATGGTTTTATTGTTATGGCAGATTGGTGTAAACAGTTGTACACAAAAGCTTCAAATTCTTTTGTCAAATTATTGTTCTGAAATATAGTTTGGAGGCTTCTGAGTATTGCCAAACACACAGCTTATTTATGCTGCAGTGCCTGGTTTATCACAGCTGTTTACAATGACTAAGTGCTTTAGCCAGGAGGATAGGAGTGGAAAGAGGAACCCATCCCATTACTTTCCCATTCAGAGCCAAGACCTGTAATTACTGGACTACTTATATTCTTTATACAAATATAGTTAGCTCTTCTGCCTGGACTTACTGGGAAAATGGGGCAGCTATTCAAACCAGAGGTAATGTACATACGTCAGTCTTAAAAACAGAATAATCTCTAAATCCTTGTTTAAATCAAAGGGTATTCAGGGACTCTCCAAATGAAGAACTCTGGCTCTAAGCTGTTTTTTTTTACAGGAAAATTGTGCATTTTCCTTGCACAATGTCATTGGATCCTCTGAATTACATAAAAGAGTAGTAATATGAATATAGCAACGTCCATGCTATTGTCAAGCGAGCTACAACATTTCTGGTTTGCTACAAGGTGCAATGACTTTCAAGAATGCCATTTATTTGTCCACATAGAGGAAACCAGCTTAGTCCCAGAGTTCTCAATAAGGCCAGGACACAACAACCATAAACAGAATATCATGATTAGATATGAATTAGATTTTATTTTTAGTATTTTGCGAGGACAATTTTGGTGAAACCAAGTGTAGCCTTTTCTGAAATAGGACAAAAAAAGTAAATGTTGCTTCTTATTTATTTAGTAATTTAATGTAAAGTGAAGCTCGCATGCATTTGATTTCTCTTTCTTTGTTTAATCTTCTCAAAAGGAATTCTAAAGACTGATTGCGCTGCCAAAAATCTAAATGGTGTGAGAGCCCAAGCCTTATATTTTGGAGACTGAGGAAAATCTGCCAAACTCAAACTACTTTAGGGCTCCCAGTGCCCTCCCATTTACACTGTTTGGATTCCATATGCATATAGGAGTAGGCCATTTAAAATCATTATCCATGTAATGCCAAATAAGGTCAAATGTGGCCTAAACATGATGACAGGCAGCATGAATGACATTGATAATCTTGTTACAGTGGTACCTGTTGAAGCCTGAGATATGTTAGGCAGAAAGCATTCGGTTCTACATCGGCTGAAAAAATGTGCAAGTGTAAAAAATCTAAGTGACTTTGACATCTCCAAAATGGCAGGTCTTGTGGGATGTTCCCAGCACCCAGTGAATATTACCTTCCAAAATTGCTCTGATGTCATACCAGAGCAATTGGCAACCAAGGCTTATTGATGTACCTGTGGTGATGTATGTATTGATGACTGATGTACCTGTGGTGATGTATGTATTGATGACTGATGTACCTGTGGTGATGGGGCCTAGTGGTTAGGGAGTTGACCATAGGATCGGAAGATTGTGGGTTCAAATCCCATTACCAGTAGGTTGCCCTGAGGTACCCTTGAGCAAGGTACTGTCCCTGTCACTGCGCCCCGGGCGCTTTCATAGCTGCCCACTGCTGCACGGTGTTTGCATGGTTTGCATGACCCCATGCAGAGGTCCAGTTTCATTGTGGTTCACTGTGTGCTGTGCTTTGACATTGCAACAACAAGAAAAGTCACTTTCATGTATGTATTGATGTGAGAAGCTATTTCAGCAGAAGCTAAAAAAGTTCATGCGGGCCACCACATTAGAAAGAAGTTAGAACACACAGCGCATCACAGCTTGGTGCATATGGGGAAAATCTGCTTCAGCCTTTCCCTCTGCAAGACGTGCAGGAAATAGAGTAAAGTGCAATATGCACCAGTGAAATGGCTGTGGTTTTATGGCACAGAACACTATGAGCACACTTGTATGAAAGGTAACCATGTCCAAGCATGCCTACAGTTTGTACATGGCATTGGTTGCCTGGAAGGTTTGCTGTTTGATCTGTAACTGGTACAGGAATTCACAAGTTGTCTATAAATTCAGCTATTACGTGTATGCAATTCCCCCAAAAGACCACATCCTATGACCCCAAGGAAATTACGATCCTACAGTTATTCACATGAACTTTTATGGATTTAACCTGAATATATGTTACAGATTAAACCAAGCACTATGCTAGAATATACAAAATGTTCAGTTGCTACACTGTGTGCACATTTATTAGGCAAGTGAGTATTTTAAGGATTAATTTTAAACTGGAACAAATCCAGTGCCATCAGTCAATCCAAAATGTTAAAAACCCTGAAACCTGAATGTTTTACAAAGGAAATGTGAGTGTGAACATTCTTAGGGGATACACATGTGTGCATAATTATTAGGCATCTAGCAGTGTACATCTCACTTGTTTATTTTGCAGTCCATACCAGTACCCCATCTCCACCTTGTGAAATTGAAGTGGAGCTCTGTGCTCATTACTGATCCAGCCACAGGCCCATCCATCTGATCCATCAAGAGTCACTCTCATCTCATCAGTCCATAAAACCTTTGAAAAATCTGCCTTGAGATATTTCTTGGCCCAGTCTTGAGGTTTCGGCTGTGTCTTGTTCAGTGATGGTCGGGTTTCAGCCCTCCTTAACTTGGCCATGTCTCTGAGCACTGAACACCTTGTATTTCTGGACACTCCAGGTAGGTTCAGTTCTGGAATATGAGCATTGGAGGATAATGGGTTCCTGAAAGCTTCAGAGATATCACACCTCAATTTCTTTGCAATTTCAGGGGATGCCGCATCCCTTTGAAAGACTTTTTACAATTTCTGACTTTTTAGAGTTATCTCTCTTTTATGGCCCATTTTGTCTGAGGAAAATAAGCTGCCTAATAATTCTGATCTCCTTAGGCCACACCCTCCTCATTACACAAATACACATCACCTGATCTGCTTAAATCCAATTAGCATTCAAGTTTATATAACTTGGAGTTGGACTATGCTATGATGGTGTGGTCAAAATGCTCATCTAATAACTGTGCACACAGTGTATTCTTCAAAGGCAAAGCACATATGAACACTGGTGAATAAACTCTGTTAAGATGCTGACTCTCACACCTTAGTTTCAAAGTTTTGAAGTGAATGCTTCCAGTGCAACAAAAGCTTTAGTGCCTGTTTTCTGTTGTTTTCCTTCTGAATGTTCTAGCTTCCATATGCTCTTGTCCTAACGTCTGTATTGCACCATACAATAATAAGGTGGGTTGTTCCCAGACAGTTACGCCTTATACAGGAAAAAAATGACAGGAGTTTCAGTTAAGGAGTGTATGAGCTTATTTCCCTGGAGGGGGGAGGTTAGTGTGTGCACATTAATGATTGACCAAACTGCATGTAAGGGCTGGCCATGCAAGGTGGAGCACACCTCACACTCAGCTTACAGTCGATCCATTGTTGATCGTTGATCAATTGGCAATGTAGGTTTTGCATGTATACAGTGAGGAGCTGCTGTTGTCAGATATGCTTCTTTTTGAACTTTGTACAATATACCCACTTCAAATTTACACACAAAGGGGTAAATTGTAAATTCTTAAGCATTAACATATTAAAGGGTTGTTGCTGGTAGGGAAAATGGTGTGCTGGTCTTAAATAAATAATACTAAAAAATACATATATGTTAAGGTGGCGCAAGCTTTCAACATTTATGCTGCACAAATAAAAATCAAAGTGTTTTTGTACAAATTGCACCTGCCATGAAGATTTCACACATGTAGTAAGAATGAAAAAGGTGATGCAGCATAACATTGTTAAACAATGCATTAATGGAAAAAGAGCCTTGCATAACCCTAAAACGTCTGTAGCATTAAATCAATATCTGTCAACAGTAAGGGGAAAGTCCAATGAAGCACAGCGCTTCCCCAGACAGTGGGCTATGCAAGACTTCTCTCAGACAAATGATAAAGAATGTGAGAGGAACCCTCAGTTGTAACATGATGTTAAAGCAGCAGGGACAACAGTTACACAAACAGCAGTCTCCTTTCCTACACACACACACACACACACAAAAAGCTTTGCATTAATTTAGCTCATCATGTCTGAAGAAAAATAGGCTGTGCTTGTGCATATGATACCAAGATCACCATCCCCATAATTAAATTATGCAGGTGGGAGCATTATGTGTTACTGCATTACTGCAAATTATATTTAACATTACATACTGCTGAAGGAAACATGAACTGAGTGCTGTACTGGGACATCATAATAAGAAGGTGGATGTTTTTTACTCTTTTGAGTTCTTGCTTTTTTAAAAAGTAAACATCAAAACAAGATTATATGTGTACATTTATGAGGGAATATTAAAAAAGTCATGTTTCTCCTTACTTCATGATAGGGGAGGCCAGTTCAGGCCCTGAAGAACCAGGCCTTAGCACTATTTA
This sequence comes from Hepsetus odoe, assembly GCA_017165825.1. Classification (NCBI taxonomy): domain Eukaryota; kingdom Metazoa; phylum Chordata; class Actinopteri; order Characiformes; family Hepsetidae; genus Hepsetus; species Hepsetus odoe. Next base: position 11,787,360 of record CM029382.1, read on the forward strand.
CTGATTTTTCCAAAAAAAAAAAAAAAATCCAACTGTTTTTCTGAGAACAGAACTGGTAGCAGTCATTGCTAACCTGGACGTTTGACCGATCCGTTATGGAAATCTGTAGTGTTGTCTATATACTGATTTGGCAAAGGTTTTACACTGGATGCCCTTCCTGAGGTAACTTCTCCCCATTGATCTGGGCTTCAGACCGGCACATAGAAATACCCTTGTGCAACGCTAGTGACTGAATTGCTTATGCATGTAGGGGTAGGCAGTTTTAAGATATTTGAAAGTGAAAGTGACTACCCTTGTCATTGTGAAACGCAGCACAGCACAACACAGCACAACGAAATTCAACCTCTGCATTTCACCCATAAACACACGTGCAAAAGGGGGCAGCTATTGAAAGCGCCCGGGGAGCCGTGACAGGGATGGTACTTTGCTCAAGGGTACCTCAGGGCAACCTACTGGTGAGGGAATTGAACCCACAACCCTATTTATAAATCATCACACTATGTTCACATAATGATGACAGGTGACAAGATTCACAATATTTGCTAATTTTCACAGAAAACAACTTTGTATTATAAACACTAAGAGACATTAAAAGTGAATAATACATAGGTGGCAACAGCTGCCCCACAACTTCAGTGCAACAGATCCTGATTTCTTGCAAGCAACACACCACAGCACCATTCCTTTTATAGACAGACTATAAATCATAAAAGAAAGAGCAAAGAGCAAACATGAAGCTCAGATGCTGAGTTTTCTGCTAGTTTCCGGGCAGATTCCGTGACTGTGGTCTGTTGGTCTATCCGGAGCAGAGGACAGGCCTTAGAAATAACAGTCATGCTGTTATTGGCTCTTCTCCAACACCCACATTTTACGGAAAGACAAATGGCAGCAAGTTCAGCTGAAATGTCTCTGAGTCCTCCATCAAAACTTTCTGCTATTCCCCACCTTTAAAACGATAACTTAAAGCACAGATCAGCATGTCTTACAAGAGCTGGCGCCACCAGGATGTGTGAAAATGTGTAATACTTCCCAGAAGAAAATGTATCTTTTTATTGAACACCTCTGGTAAACAAATAAATGAAAAGCAAACTGGAATGCTGGATTGTTTCTCGTTTCCAAGTAAAGGAAAATAGGAGAAATACTGAGAAGATGCAGATGAGCTGCAAAGTCATGAAACCATAAAATGAGCAAGCAAGCAATCATGTTTCATGATATTCAGTGTCATAAAAAAGTCCAATAGATGTTTGAGCCATCAAACTTTCCACTTTGCAGCATAAGTCATATAATGAATCATGATGAATGAGGACAATAATTTTTTTTGTACATTATTAGTAGTAGTAGTAGTAGTAGTAGTAGTATGCAGCAAAACACAGTTGTAAATGTATTATTATGAGTTTATTTGATCCTGAATTATCAGTATTGTTATCATTATTATTATTACAATATATTGCCCTGCACAGTTCAGTGCTTTATCTGCTTTATCACATTTTATCACACCCTTAAACTGATTTTTTTGGATCAAATTAGAATTAAAGACATACTAAAATGTACAAGATGTCTCCAATACCACATGGCATCGCTCTTAACAATGTTCTCAGCAACCACAACAAGTTTAAACAGGTGTACCATACAAAACATGTTTCACATGTCTTTCCGTCATCTCACACAGAACACCTCAGGAAAGAAAAGTAATCAGAAAAAGGTGAGCAATAAAGTGTCCTATATGAAGCCTGTATTGTTTCTTATTTAAAGTGGATACGGGCTGAAAACAATTCACTCTTCAGCTGAAACCTCAGCAGAATTCCTGAGTTCATACAGAAGACAATCTATTGTAGATACAAGGGAAGGAAAGTTTCAGGATGGATCCACCCTTCTCTCCACCCCTTCACCAGAGGTGGCAGGAGCTGTGAAAGAGATAACAGGGGGCCTGCTGAGCACAAGAGTGACTGAGCAGCCCCAGCAAAGTCCTTGGAATTTTTTTAAGAAAACCATTTCCACAACTTCTTTTTTTAAACGCTTGACCTTTAAGCAGTGAACATGAATTATAGTGGCACACAGAAGTGAGGCTTGCAATGTTGTCCTCTATTGTTCCAGCTGATCCAAAACAGTTTTGCCAGACAATAGAGAGACGCTGAATAATGACAATGTCAGCTGTGTATAAATAGTTGCTGAATGACAGAAGTGCTGCAGCAGGGTTCTTTATGGGAAAAGCTGCTTCCGTTTTATAATGATCTTAATAAGGGGTATTAGATAAGAGCTCTGCCAGTTCTGCACTAGCTCTATTTAAGGAATATAATGAGATAACATCCAAATGATTATGAATGCAATAAAATCTCAGGAAAAATGGCTGTAGCAGGAGGATATCAGGTTTATCAGGATATCAGGATATCAGCACAAACTATGTAGAGGACAATGTAGCGATAACTATAGTACATTTTTTATATTATATTTATATTTTCCATTTATATTATATTATATTAGACCTCAGTCAGTGGACCTCGGCCAGTGAGGATGAGTGAAGGGTGAATTACATACTTAAATTTTCACTGCACATCAGTGTCTGTTGAACAAATTTGCATAAATACCGATTCTGCGATCTCCCACATCACACAGGCTTCTTCCTCTGCAGAGACCTGATAAACAATGCACTGATATATAATTTTGCCATAAGTAATATGTAGATACTTTTAAAAGAAAGGTGTGCCAAACCTGAATGAAATTCCCCAGAGGACTTGAGGCTGTCATTGCTGCCAAGTATGCCTTAATCAACAACTAACTGAACGGCTGAATATGTATGCAATTCGGCTGTTTCATTTTATTATTTTTAATACATTTATAAAACACTCCAAAATCCATTTTTGCAATAATTGTGGATTGTGGATTATTAATTGTGAGAAAAACTGAATCAAATACATTGGGAGATCTGTTTAAAAATGAACAAAATTTGAAATAAGTTAAAGGATCTGGAAACATTCTGTATGCACTATATACTTCACTATCCATAATTTATCCAGCTTTTTTATTTTGAAAATACAAAGCAATATACTGTCAAATGCCATTTATGGTCAACCTTTGTAGAAATGACTAAGAAAGCTCTGGCCTTTACAGGATAAGCCTGTAGAATGAAAAGAAATTTCCATACAGCATTATTATAACATTGCTGCCTAATATTTTCTGTGTGGGATGCTGGAGATAAATCAATGAAAAAGGTCAAATGAATGTAGTAGGAAAGAAAAACCTAACTTTGTCTCTTAGATATGCCAAGGTAGCTGATGCCCCAGTACTTTCCCTTCCATCTTGTGGTGCCCATTAGGCCCAATAGGGGGTTCCCTTATTGCTCTAAAAGTATATTTCTAAAGATTACCTCAAAATAAATTAAACTGTCTCCTAGCACTGGGTTATTCACCATCTGCGAAGCTCTTCCTGGTTTCCTCAAACCCAGGGCTAGAAAAAGGGTTGTGCTGACTACACAATACTAACATTACACAATACTATGTGGCAGGGTGTCTTTGGCTGAGGGAAGTAAGAGTTAAATATCGCTTAGTATTGCACACCTGAACAAGAAAAATGATTGCATCTTCAGCCACTTGAAATATGGCATTAAGACATTGCTCACTTCTGCTGCAAACCTGAGAAATCAGTTAAACACTTTGACAAGCAAAAGATATTTCTGAGAAGCCCATACTAGAGGAAACCACTGTGCTGACACAAAACAAACACCTATGTTGTTTCTTTTAAGTCTTTTCAGCACCCATATTTTACCCCAGCGCTTCCTTTAGATATAGCAGAATCTTTTCACACTTTAGTATCGATCTGTAGAAACATGACAAACAACATTCTGAGAACAGAGGAAGGAGCTCAGCAGAACATCAGAAAATTGAGGCTCCAGTCAGAAGATGCATTGTTTGATTCACAATGTGTGACCATTGTGCATCCAAACAACTCTTACAATGGGACATTCCAGCATGATCGGTTTGTTGTTCTTGAGATACGCCAGACATGACTTCATGTCCCTTTCCTGAAAAGGAAAAGCTCTGTAGTTGCTCTCAGTTGAATTCTGACTGCCAGAAAGGACAGTAATACTATAATGTGCAAAAAAAAAAAAAAAAAACCATTTCAGAACATCATGCTGTAATGCATTCTGATAATTATATGGAAAACATTACATCAGTGCATTTAATATGTCCTTGTGAATTTTTTGTTCTGGGGAAATCCCACCAATTTATCTGCATAAATAAACAAGGGAGCAGTCATTCAGAGAGGTTTCATATGAAATGCTCTTTGAAAGAGATGCTAGACTGTCAGAATGGTTTACCGTAGTGGTGATAGGAACCAGACATCTTGAGGTTAATGACTCTAAAAACTGCTTCACAGAAAATTATTAAGTATTTTGTGTTTTTATCTTTTTTTTCTCCATACATGGGAGAGCTACAAGGCAGGATGTATCACAACACATTAAGGGTGTGGAAAAAGTACATTTACTCAATTTTTTCACTATTTTACCATCATCTACTGTTCATATGAAATACAAATGAATAATTCTGACTAACGAGTAAAAGTGAATAATTAGTCATGTAAGTTTAAAAAAGGATAATAAGTGATATCCGTTCTGTATAATCTTAAGGGTTTTATTTTTTATTTACTGAATCATTCATTTATTGTTTCTATATTTTACATCCATCAACAAGCATTTCTATCTAAATTATGCAGTTAATATATATGGTATCTATATATATATATATATATATAATACAGATCTGATTTTAATGTAATATTTTATCTACTGATAAAGACGGCCAGTGATTGCTAGTCAACTTTAAGAAGAGCTAAACTGGCATTTCAGTTTGAAATGTTCTTTTATTATTTGTCTGTTTTTGGGATCTGCCCTCCCACACCCAGCTGACTGAAGTGTAATCAAATAAGAGAAGACTAGACGCTTTCTGCTCCACTCTAATTTGCTTACAAGAGAGAGCACATTTCAAATGATGAATTCCAGACACTGCTTCTAACAATGTCTGATGCCTTTTTTTTAGGTTCTTCCTTCCTGTTCTTAATTCCATCACTCCCAGTCAAGCACAAAATACAATGGCACAAGACCACATTTTCCAAAATAGAACGTACCCTATGAGCAAAAGAGCTACTATCGTCTTAGCAGCTCTAGTCCTGTCTGCCGTTGAATTTTTATCTCTGCTTTTCATAAGACAATGGGTTCTGACTGAGGTAAGAGAGGAAAAATAAAAAAGGCCAGGGGGCCAAATATGAGCCCCGGGGGCACGCCATGTGTCTTTCAGATAAGGCCTGAATGCCAGCACTGTGTTTCCTCAATTACACAGCTAGGGGTACTTATCTCCAACAGACCCCGACAGTCACTAGAGACCACTTGAATGCTGAAATGAGCTGACAGGACTGGGCATTAGTGTTTTTTCATTTTTGTTGCTATACTCATAAAAAGGTCAAGACAAAAGCAAGGTTGCTTTGGTCTGTATTATATGGCTGTTCCACAGAAGTTGAATCTACACCAATAAAAGAAGAGACAGCAGTAATTCTGGTGCCTAAATATCTATCAGGGATGGATATTATTGTGTTAGCAATGACTGATACCATTATGATAAATAAATATTACTGTGGAAAAAATACTAATATGATTTCACCTTTCATATTAAAATAACGTGAAATAAAAATATGCTATACTGTGTAACGGGTGCACCTAATTTAACAATAGGAACCCATTTCCCTTTTAGCCTTAAAGTGAAAGTGACAACCCTTGTCATTGCGAGGTCAATGCACAGCAGAAAATGAACCACACGAAATTGGACCTCTGCTTTTAACCCATGCACACTCAAACACCGTGCAGCAGTGGGCAGCTATTGAAAGCGCCCGGGGAGCAGTGACGGGGACGGCACCTTGCTCAAGGGTACCTCAGGGCAACCTATTGGGAAGGGGTTTGAACCCCCAATCCTCTGATCATGTGGCTAACGCCCTAACCACTAGGCCACCGCTAGTGTTTGTATTGTGTACTGGTTGTAGCTTGTACTGTGCAAAGCTGCAGTACAAAACATCTTAAACAAAATGTAGTGCATTTAGAAAATTTAGTAGTTTCAAAAAGGAACCAGTAAACCACATTTCCCAGAATTAAGTTAAGAATCACTCCATTTGTCTTCTGTAAAATCCTGACACCACCTACTGGATGAATGATGGGCTTATCTCTCTTATCACAGCGTTTGAATACACAGTTGAGTACAACAGGTTTTACCGTCATGATTACCTCTCATGTACGATGAATCAGTCATTCATCTGAAGTAAAAGGAAATATCACAATAAATATCAGATAAAAACCATAGAAGTATTTAATGAATTTGAAAGAATTAAAAGTTTATTTTTAGTGAATAAAAATGTATGCTTGGGCCTCTTCTAAGACATGACTCATTTGACTGGTGCTTTAGAGCCAAGATTTCCAAAGATTATATCAGAATGAACCAATTTACCAAATTAAAATTGCAATATACAAATATGCAGATGTACAATTTTCCTTTTTTTTTTATCCTGCCTAAGCACCCCCTGCGGCCCCCCAGAGGGCCATACCCACCCTTCAGAAGTTTTAGATCAAGGGAAAGTTCTGTACATTTTTAGTGTTACAGCATTTTCTCTAACTCGTCCATCCAGTCAACATAGCAATCCTCCTCAAAATCTCTGCAAATAGAAGTGAAAAGTGAAGCTGTAATGGTATATGGCAGAAGAGTGATATATAGACAAAAATGAAAAAGTAATGAGAGAACAAAAGAAGTTTTTAAGTCACTCACGTATCTTCATCGTCTGAACGTGGATCCAGCCTGCTGTGATCAGTGTCGACCTCCTCTGGGCCGTCAGGAGCATCACTACTTTGTTCTGCAGCCAAAGGTCCAAGCAGAGCATCAGCGCCTACACAATGTCACACACAGGAAAACAGCCATGCTGTCAAGACTGGCCCTCCGTTCACAGTCGTCTCCAGTAATGTATCAGTTCCCAGGTTACTGGCAGCCATCAACAGCCTATCACTCAGCAGTCAGCTCTATACGTCATGCCCAGGTTTCAGTTTTGACTGATAATTACTAATATTATCATTAGGTCAGTTATTTAGAAAAGAGAACCTTTCAACAGAATGGCAAAAAAAAATAATAAACCACCAGCTTTATCAAGCTTTCTTAAACTTATTACTTACCGTGTCTGTGGATGGTGTAGGTTTTAAAGGCTGTGCTGAGCTGAGCTTTTTCCAGGAGGCTGAGGAGTCTTTCAGGTGGATCTCTGTCCCATTTCTTTCTCTCTTTCTTCTGTTGTGTCTCACAGACCACTTCTATAATATATAGTTCATCACAAGTAAGTACATGCATTTTAAACTCTCATGAGAATAATGTGTAATTTGTCATTTGTAAATATATATATTTTTTAACTTGCCTTCAGGGACTGAAATGTGTATTCTGCTACAATTACACACATTGTGTTAACTGAGACCAAGATGGTTTACCTTTAAAAACCTGCCCTAAAGGTTCCAGGAATCCCATTTTTACTTTTTTTAATAGAGTATGACAAACCTTTTGAAGCTTCACATAAGGTAAAGTTACCTTTCCAATTAAGTCTGCAAAAACCTTTACAATTTCAGGAATATGCCGGTGGGCTTAAACCACAAACAAGTTGAGGAAAAAAACATTAACAGTGGAATGGCAATGAGAAAAAATAAGGCTTTTTATTCAAATATAGATGTGCTTAACATATGCAGATAGCACATAAATGAACTTCTTATACAGACAGTAAGAGGGTAAAAAATCTCAAAAATTGCAAGAAAGTAGAGAGTAAAGAAAAAGGGAAGGGGCTAAAAAATAAGTGAAAGAAGAGGAAGTCTAGCACCCGCTGAAATTAGGGGAAAAGGTAGGGAAAAGAAGAAGTGGAATCAGGTTTTGAAACTGGTAGAATATGACATCATAGCGGAAATTGCTGGAGATGAAGAAGGGTTTGGGCACCAAACATTTTTTCTTTTTTAAATGAAAATACGTACTTCACTAAATGAAATGCACTTCTGTGCTACATTTAAAAATAACAGTTTCTGAGAGGATTATCAGATAATTTAATTACTAGATTGTTAGTCCAGAATGTACTGCTTGAGTCTCTGTGTTAAGAATCTGAACCGCCGTGTTTTGACTAACAAGATGTTTAAAACTAAAAAATGTGCTGTGCTTTTCTGGACACACATGAAATCTAATACCAAGTGTTGTTGTAAAAACAGCTGTTTTAAGAGTGACTGGGGAGTAATAACGCTGATAAGCGGGGTCTCCTTTAATACAGTGCTTCTGTACCTGATCTGGAGTCGGACCCTTCTGCGGTTGTCATACCAACCGAGGAAATGATGTCAGCATTACCCAGGACCTCCAGTACTGTGCTGGAAAGTCCTTTTGTCCACCTCTTTCGAGGGACTCTCTGATGCTCTGGTAAAGCTGTTGAACTGGGAAATGTGCCTGAAGAAACAAATAACTCAGTTTTACATTGGTCTACTACCCCAAGTTCTCCAGACCAGAGAATCAAACAGAACTAAAGGTTCAATCGGTCGTACAGATCCTGTTAGTATTATATATACCTTTAGTTGTAGACGCTGTTAATAAGCTCTTCTGACCCAGAAACCTAGCCACTTCCTCTCCTTCCTCTTTCCTCCAGTACTTTTTGGATTCCTCCTCCTGTTCCTTTCTCTGTATGGCAACAGACAAGCACTGGGTGATGCTAAAGCTGCTGTAGCAATTTTAAGGCAAAACACTACAGGCAGAACCAATTTATTAGATTTTTAGATAAACAGCATCCACATCATGACTAATTCTTCATTATAATTTGATAAATATCAAAACCAAACAGAAATGTTTGTTAGTGAATTTACATCCACTTGCATCTAAATGTATTTTCCAAAAGTTATCCAAAAAAAGTATGGCTTTAACAAACGCTCGGTCAATTCACAATAAACACAAATGTCTGTCATCTAACAAAACCTCTGAACAAAAAAGCAAAAGGGCTGTTTTAAAGTGTGGTTTGTGGATTGTCTGATCGGTCAATAGTACTGTACCTCTTCAGGTAGGTACTTGTGCAGCAGTCTAGACACACGATGGGAGTTAAGGATGGTGTGTATGGAAGGCCGGTCTCTGGGGTTGGTCTTAAACATATGTTTAATCAGGTAGTGTAGCTCATATGGAAGATGACTTGGCAAGGGAGCATATGATCCACGACACACTTTCAGAATTAGACTCTTCCAGCTGTGAGCCTGGAACTAATATACAAGCAACAGAGACAGTAAATGAAATTGACTCAAGCTTGACTATATGTGAAGCGAACAGTCTTGTACTTAAAGAAGCATACGCACAGGGTGGTGCAAGGTGCACATTTCATACAGGACACAACCCAGAGACCAGATGTCACTGTGAGAAACACACATCCACATATGTTTAAGAAAAAAACAACAACCTTTCTTTCATGTCTATTTCTGATACTGAAATTAAGCCTGGTTCTGAATGTAGAGACTAAAGGGGAAAAAAAGCCAAAAATAAATAAATAAATAAATACATTTTTTTAAAAAAAGCAGTACAGGTCGAGGTATACAGTGCGGGAGGAAGCAAGTATTCAAACACTTATATTAATTTACTTTTATATAATATAATCTACTTCCAGTGCAAATATTCACTTTCAAGTTACACAAATAATGGATTTGATCTTTTATTCTGCATTTATGAATATATGAACAAAAAAGCATGCATATATTCAAAAACAAAATTTCATCAAAGAAACCGAGACACCACAAACGAATAACCTTTGTATTCTGTTGCAAAGCTGGTGCTGGTAATTTGAAAACTTACGCTAAAGAGATACAGCTTTGCAATACTGTGTGCAATATTGTGGTTAAATTTTGCTTCTTCTTCTTGGTAAACCCTCTTCTCTTACCAAAAGCCACACAAAACCTTCAGATGAACTAAAAACTTTAAAATACACCATAAATTGGATTCAATCCAGGAGACTGACTAGGCCATGCATGCTTTTTTAAGATTCAGTTTTTAAGATTCTCTTCACTAAATCACCCCATTCATGATTTCTTTGGCTGTGTAATGCCTCAGTGCTATTTACAGAAAAGCAGAACCATATAAGGATAATCCCACCTGCGTACTTCACTGTGGGTGTAGTTTGTGTGACAGTGATTCCTGCTGCTTTTAGGCAGCTCTGCAACTATTTTCAAATGGCTGTTGGCACCTTTTTATCATGACAGAAATCTTGCATGAGACACATGTTGGGGCATGATTATTTAGTTTAATGTGCTTTCAACTTTCATATTCCTAAAAAAAAAAAAACACTGACAGGGATGTTTATGGCGCCAGGCCTTTTGTTATACTTGGTAACTAGTAAGCCCCTGTCAGATTCACCACACTGGCTTCCTGCTGCACATGCTGAACTATGGATTTTATACTGAAATTTGCACAAGAGCACATTTTTCTGCATTAATATCGAGAACAGAAGCTTTAAGTTTCTTTAAGCCCTACACATAAATATTAAAACTAATATCTGAACATCTTTTCCCTACAAATTCCATTTCTTAAATCTTAGTTTATGTTGTATCCATCCCAATAAAAGTCAGCCCATAAAGTCTGAGCTTCTACTTCAGCATAAAGAATGAATATCAGCATATGTCCAAGGTCCGGTCTCTAGTTCTTTACCTCTTGTTGTTGTATCGTTGGTTGTCCCAGATTTCTGGGGACACATAGTAAGGAGTTCCAACATAAGTCTGGGCATAAGCTCTTGCGCTGCAATGAACAAAATGCATCAGTCAGCATTATTAAAATCCTATTTTAATTTTCATGTTTATCATAACATTACAAATAAATGCTTTTTGCCCAAAAAACTCAGGGGCAAAACCCACTGCCCGACACTGATTCTAGAGGAATACACATGCTCAAAAATGCAAGATAAAGGGAAGCATTGTATGATATTCCACATGAAGGGTACCTGTATACAAGATACCACCTGATAAATGGAGGATTCTTCTCAGCTTGATACACAGCTTAAATAACCACACATCAAATTCTTGGTTGCTATCTCCTGGGGGGGGGCGGGGCTGGGCTGGGGTTTAGAAAGTGGCCCCCATAAGTTGGTGGTTGTCGGATTGAGTCCCGGACCAGCAGGTTGCCAGGAGGTACCATTGAGAAAAGTATAATTCTCAGCACTGCTCCCTGGGTGCTGGGTATGGCTACCCCCTGCTGCCCTGGTTAAATGGTGTGAAACTTAGTTGTGGTTCACTGTGTGCTGTGTTATGTGTTCACGATGACAAATCGTCCCTTTACCTCATTTCATGAGTAGCTCCAATTTACACCCAACTGGGGCAGCGGTGGCCTAGCGGTTAGGGCGTTAGCACCATGATCGGAGGATCGGGGGTTCAAACCCCTTCCCAATAGGTTGCCCTGAGGTACCCTTGAGCAAGGTACCGTCCCCATCACTGCTCCCCGGGCGCTTTCAATAGCTGCCCACTGCTGCACGGGTTTGAGTGTGCATGGGTTAAATGCAGAGGTCCAATTTCGTTGTGGTTCATGTGTGCTGTGCCGTGACCTCGCAATGACAAGGGTTGTCACTTTCAACTGTGTTACAGATCTCCATCTTTCTTTATTCTATAACGCGTTACTTTTTTTAAAATAAAGTTGTTTTAGCAGACTACCTGTTAAGAGTGCATGCTGACCCAAAATCTCCCAGTTTGACTGTATTGTGCTCCGTCAGGAACATGTTCTAAAGAAACAAGTAGGGGGGAAAAGCATAGATTTGAAGGCTAAATGCCACCTTTGAGGAAAAACAATAATCAAGTAACAGCAGGTGTTGAAAGGCAAGCATGCAATGGTTTTACTTCTGATTCTACAATTTAAAGTAGTGCAGAAACTGAAACCACTTCTCAGTATCTTGAATGGCTTGAAACAAGAGTACACGATTACCAACCGACCAGCTATTTCCTTATAAACTATGAATGGAGCCAGTTTGGATGATTCCATGGGAGACTATGGTAAGTTAAACTATCTGAAAAATTGAATTTACAGTGAATTTTATTTTGAGCAGTTGTTAGCCTTTTGCAAATGAATCAGTTCAAATTAATATGCCACCACACAGAAACAATATGAAACAATTATGTCCCGTAAATTACAAATACACTTATTTTTTACCTTGGATTTCAAGTCGCGGTGAAGTACTCGTTTATCATGGATGTGTTTTGTACCCAGACACATCTGTGAAAACCACCCAAGTATCTGAGCAGGCAGATATATAGAAATATAATAAATATTTGGGGAAAAAATTTGGCAGATACATTTAAAAAGTTTTTAATTCTGGAAATGATTCTTATGCAGGAGCTTGATTTTACCACATCCTCAGAGAAGTGACCGCCCTTTTGCTGGCGTATTCGTTGAAAAAGATCACCTCCACTACAGAACTCCATTACAATGTACAAATGGCCATCCTCTGAAGAGAAAGAGGGAGCGTTTCAGTTCCAGAGTGGCCTCTGTAAGGTCAGCCACAAGGATCCCACTCCCAGTCAAATGTCAAATTCCCTGACTTTTCTTTCTTTCTTTCAGTGAATAGAAAGCTGAATTTTCATGACCTATAATGAATGGAAAAACATGCCATAAACATGCACAGATTTTAAAAAGTTCTAGACAAGCAGGCTTTTAGTTTTTGGAAGAAAGCTAATTTTGGAAAAAAATAAATAAAATTCCAAAGGTGTTTCTGACACTAGCCTTGCGGGATTTTTTTTTTTTTTAGTTTTAGATCTTAAATTTGCTGAAAAAGATGAAAAATGTGATAAGACTAACTCTCGCTGACAAAGTTGTGCTGAATGACTCTGAACAACCCTGAAACTGCGCTTGTGAAAATTCACATTTGAGGCATTTAGCAGAAGCTCTTATCCAGAGCGACTTCCATGTCCTAACTACAGGGACAGTCCCCCTGGAGCAACTCAGGGTTAAGGGTCTTGCTCAGGGACCCAGTGGTGGTAGTGCTGGAGGTGGGATTCGAACTGGGAACCTTTTGAGCCACAGGTCCATAGGCAAGTACCCACCACTAGACCACCACCCTTAAAAAATGCCATTCAGCCGTCAGAAAGGACAGAAATAACTCAATAAACGAATGTGAAACTGAAACACCCTTAGCATTTCAGAATGTAGCCCAGTAAATGACAAAATCCTCTGAACTTCCAGAGATTTCTTTAAAATTTCATGTTACTGAAGAAACTTCTGGGAAGCCCCTTGGAGAACCCTGTTGCCAGTAGGAGTGGGTTCACCTAACAAAACCTCTCAACTCTTATCACATTAGAGGATGTTATAAAAAACTTTGTATGATATGATGTACCAATTATTCATACATATTATTTTTCCTTGGTGTCATATTTAAATCCAGCCATTAATATTTCAAAACAGATGACTTGCTGCCTCACAGACTTAGGTTTGGATGCCATGCCTGTCCACGTCACACTAGAGCCTTACACTATACTTTGTGGGTGGGGAAGGAATCAGACAACGTTCAGATTTCATTAATAGACATTCATCTCAAAGTTCAGCTTTTATTAATGAATTATTCATTTTTCTCAACGTCTATCCAGGCAGGATACACACCTTCAAAAGACTCCCTGAAAGCAACAATGTTTGGATGCTTCATTCTTGATAAGAGCACAGCCTCTCTTCTTGTAGCTCTCACTCCACGTTCACCCTGTTTAGAACGACAGCAGGTCATGATTTAACAGCAAGTCATTAAACTGCTTTAAATATTTACACGCTCTCAACCCACCCACTCCGTCTAATCTGCGCATGATTGACCTTTGCTGCATCAGTGCAGGTGTGTCAGAGCAGGAAAGCTTTGAAATGTGGGGTTTCAGAACTGAGGCTGGCAATCCCTGCTTTAGCACATCCAGCACAGGAAATCAGACATGTGCAACCCTGTTGCTCCTTTCACAAATGAATTAACCTTAAAAGAGAAATGAAATGTCCAGCTGAGAAGCAGAGAAAGTTCTTTTACTATGGTTACAAGTAAACAAACAAACACACACACACACACTAAACCTCTTTACTCATCTTTATACAGGAAATGACTGAAATTAATCTGCATGACCCCATTTACTCCAAGAGATCAGGAAACAGACCCATTCTTCTGTCCTATACATGCTGCTGAGTATATTCACAAATCTGCACATCTTACTTCTCATTGGCTGCTGATTCTCCCAAATAATCCCTTTTTGTGCATAAACAAAAATACTAAATGACTATATATGAAACAAAGCCATGGTAAAAACAATTACTCATAAACTATAATGATTAATAACAACATTTCATCAATTAGTATTATTGACAACACTGTTATATTGTTATGTAAAGAGTAATATTGGCAATAATAACAATTGACATGAATGTAATTATATTTAAAGGCAGCAGCGCCCCCTGGTGGCCGAAAGGTACAAATCAAACGCTTATTGAAATAAACAGCTCTGAGAGAGAGAGAGAGGGCGAGAGAGAGAGAGAGGGAGAGGGGGGACTTTACCTTTGGCAGTCTGATTTCTTTCACAGTCCAGGTCTGTCTAGTGTTTTTGGACTGAACCAGCAGTGCTCGCCCAAACGAGCCCGTCCCGATAACCCCAGCGACTGAGTACTGCTCCATGCCTCACACGCGCCTAGCCGCCAGATGTGCAGTACAGCTGTTCTGTTTTCAGAGAGAACGTGTTCAGCTCTCCCAGCGCACGAGTGAAGCACACTCTGACACTCAGAGACAGACACCCTGCTGAGCACCCCGGCCTTCAGGACGAGGAGCTTATTGTGTGTCGGAGAGACGGTGTGGTCGATGTGCACCTGATTATCCGAGAATCGGGACACAAAACAAGCCCAACGACCAGAAAACTTCATTTACAAACCAATTCTAAACCAAACGTGCATGAAGTCCCAGGAATTAGGGCGAGGACACTGCGCATGCGCACCAGCACATCCACGCCGTCAATAGGTTATTTAAGGCAAACGCGTAAAATTATAGACTTTATAACTTTTATTCAGCATTAATGTTATTGAATGTTTTGCAGTTTTAGGCAACATAAGATTGGACAAATCGAAAGTTTTGGTTTGGGCCAGTTGATACATGCTGAATAAATACAAGTGAAGAAAAGGAGATGGACTAGATAAGTATTTTCCTTTTTTCTACTTCTTTCCGGACATATAATATTTAATATTTGTGTGAAAATGTTTTCTATATTCTATGTATTATTGTTGCCTGTATGTCTACGGTTAACAATCAATCAATCAATCAACCAGTCAGTCAGTCATTCAGTCAGTCAATCAACCAACCAGTCAATCAATCAACCAGTCAGTCAGTCAGTCAATCAACCAACCAACCAATCAATCAATCAATCAACCAGTCAGTCAGTCATTCAGTCAGTCAATCAACCAACCAGTCAATCAATCAACCAGTCAGTTAGTCAGTCAATCAACCAACCAACCAATCAATCAATCAATCAACCAACCAACCAATCAACCAACCAACCAGTCAGTCAGTCAGTCAGTCAGTCAGTCAGTCAACCAATCAATAGATAAATCAACCAACCAACCAATCAACCAACCAGTCAGTCAGTCAGTCAATCAGTCAATCAATCAATCAATCAATCAATCAATCAACCAACCAACCAACCAACCAACCAATCAACCAACCAGTCAGTCAGTCAGTCAATCAATCAGTCAATCAATCAACCAACCAACCAGTCAGTCAGTCAATATATCAGTCAATCGATCAACCAACCAACCAGTCAGTCAGTCAATATATCAGTCAATCAATCAACCAACCAACCAGTCAGTCAGTCAATAAATCAGTCAATCAACCAACCAGTCAGTCAGTCAGTCAATCAATCAATTAACCAATCAATCAACCAACCAATCAATCAGTCAATAAATAATTCAATCAACCAACCAATCAATCAATCAACCAGTGAATCAATAAACCAACCAAAATGTCAATGCTGCACTAAACCGTGTGATCTCATCTATGGCGTGTGTTCAGCTAAAACTAGCTGGAAGGGCGACTGTGATCCAGATCTACTTAAAAGGAACCAAATTGCTCTTCTGGCTGAATGCAATGGAATCTACCCTGTAATGTACCAGCATCTGGTGTAAAGCTTATTCAGAAAGCTAAAGCTGTTACTACATCAGGGCCCACTAATAACACCCCTGATGATGATGATGATGATGATGATAATTATAACAACAACAATAATAATAATAATAATAATCATCATCATCATCATAAAACTGCAAACGTTTAGACATAGTTTCAGTGGAAATCTGAATCCCGAGAAGAATTTAACTAAATTTGTTTCTTAAATTAAATTTTCGAATGCAAGAAGTCTCTTCAGGCTCCTGCACATGATACCATTTAACACTCAATAATCCTAAAATATCTCCTCTTTCACCAGTAGATGGCAGGAAGAGCATGAACATGAAAAACATTGGTCCGTTTTCACAAAGCTGAACTTTTTTTTCCAACATACTTCATACCTCATTGCTCTTTTGGTTGAATGCAATCAGATCATCCCTGCAATGTTGCGGCATCTAGTGTGACGCTTTTCCAGAACGGTAAAAACTTTTCCTACATCAGGAGCAAGCTCCATATCAATAGCCCTGAGATCAGGAAAAAACTACAAACTTGTGGACTTACTATTATAACTTCTGGACTGAATCTGATTGGCTGTGATATGAGAGAAAGAAAGAAAATCAAAACCTGAATTCAGGGTTGGGTTGAGCTCCGTGGTGTGGAAACAGGGCAAAATAATAAACAAATGAACAAAGTTCAGGAAACCTGTTTATGATTGATTTATTAATTAACCACAAGTCTGTAACGTTATTCAATAATTGCTGTGAATGATTAGGTAACTGAAGGTACATAGTGATCTGAAATGTTGACCTTCTTCTTTAAAGGGGGGCAGAAGTGAATGAATTCTGCGCTAAAACCTTCCAGCATTTTCCTACAAAATAAGAAATAAGAATAGAAGTTGTGCGGAAATGACAGGTCTCATGCTCAGCCACACAGTTAAGCCTTGTTTTTACAGATGAATCTGCGTCCAGTCCAAATGAATGTGTCTTTTTTAGGTCCTGTCTGTCTCTCTGTCTTATCTCTGTGAATGTAATGCTGCATGAGAGCCAGTGATTGTACTCAGGCACAGGCAGACGCTTCTCCAGCAAATACATTGTTTCCCCTCGTGCTGCTGGCTGACAGAGGGGATTGTGTAGACGCAGCTGTGTTTGCTCAGGGATTTACTTCATTTATTAGGTTCACAAAGTCGGCCAGGCCACGCCTGATGGTTATAACAGCCGCATCCAGGTGCATAATCAGTATCTGACAATGTGAGATAAAATAAATTCTTTATTATTCACAAAAACCCTGGGCTGCCACCATGGCCTGATGATGATGATTCTCCTTTGTTTCCTGTCTGTGTGTAAACAATGCTTTTCTAGCTCCATTTGATCTAACGGCAACCATATCAAACGCCACACAATGGACAAATGAAGCAGAATAATCGGGACAGGTGTGTTTTCTTTTTTCGTTTTTTGCATATTTGCATAATTTTAGTAATACAAGTTTGGACACTCCTGGATAAATGACATGATTTGCAGATTCCCAATGTGAAAAGTAATACTTTGACTTTTTAATGAAACAAAAATCATTCGTTTAACATATTGCAGGGGAAATAAAATGTACAGTAAGGCATGTGTAAATACTTTGTTTCCTTTTTTCCCGTTTGTGAAATAGCTTAACCAGTGCAATAGGAGACGTTTACTTATTTTCATTCAGTAAATCAACAGAACATATCACTAGAAAAATCATGTTCATTTTGCTTAAGATGAAGGATTTTTTCCAAACAATGGACCTTTTATACTGGAATAAATGAAAGTGAAAGTGACAACCCTTGTCATTGCGAGGTCACAGCACAGCACACAGTGAACCACAACGAAATTGGACCTCTGCTTTTAACCCATGCACACAAACACCGTGCAGCAGTGGGCAGCTATTGAAAGCGCCCGGGGAGCAGTGATGGGGACGGTACCTTGCTCAGGGGTACCTCAGGGCAACCTACTTGTGAGGGAATCGAACCCACAATCTTCTGATGCGGGGAACTCCCAAACCACTAGGCCACCGCTGCCCTCAAATATTCACATGATAAAAACTGCATATGCTGATTTTATACCTAGTAATTCTGTATAGAGCATAGGTATATATCACAGGCAAATGTCCTTGATTTGAAGTGCCTTAAAGCGCCTGAAAGAGGCTTAAGAGTTATTGGATAAATGAAAATCATTGCAGCAGATGTTGCATATTTCACTAAATGGTTATTGGCCAGGAACTGTCAAATGGACTCCATTATCATCATAGTGCAAACAGCCAGGAAAGACTGCATTCATCCCTCTGTCAGCTCTCATTCCATCCATACAGATAATTACTGTAAAAAAAAAGGAACCAATCTTGAGGCTGAGAGATTAGATCAAATTAGATATTCACACGCATGCACACACACACACACACACACACACACACACACACACACACACACACACACACACATATACACAAACACACACATACCAAATAATTGTGACTGTGTTGGTACGAAAACATACATGTTTTAAGTGGACCACACTGGGCAAGCTTTATGTTTATAACATGGGACATCATGTTTAGTTTTTTTTTATCTTAGACCAGATTGCAATGGTATCAGGCTGAGGAGGGCAACCCATATCTTCTTTTCCCCTTGGGACATCTAATGCATGGCTGCTCTTTAAAATCCAGTTCATGAAAATCTCAAACAGAATTTGAGACCAGGGACAGTCCTTGCAGAGTCCAACATCCACTGGGGACAAACCTGAGTTAGTGCCAAGAATGTAAACACAGCTCTCGGTATTGTTATACATGGACTGAATTACTTGCAACAGAGAACTCCATCAGAAATCCCCACTGGACACGCCCGAGGAACATGTCTGTAGGCCTTGTCCAGAACAAACAAAAATTACACTGGCATGGCAACTACAGCAGTGCAGAAGAGCTGGAACCCTGTTCTGTGGTCTTGATGAAATACAATCCATTGTTCCTCTTGAACCTGAGGTTCAACAATCTTTTCCAGCAGCCTGGAGTAAGCTGTCCCAGGCAGGCTGAGCCTGTGATAACCTGATAATTACAGCACACTCTCTACTAAAACCCACTTTTTAAAAATGGGAACCAATACCCCAGTCTGCCAGCCCCCGAACGCTGCCCAGTCTTCATGCAACACTGAAGAGACTTCAGCCATGACAGCCCTACAATATCTAAATCCTTTGGCATTTCAGGGCAGATTTCAGCTATGCTGATGACAATATTATTTAATATTTGTATTTTTATATTATTCATTTATTTATATATTAGGATTGTTTACTGGGATGTTGGTGCTGTTGTCCTACCACTCTCACACGATCACTCAAGTTTGTTGGTAGTGGTGTGGGTAGACACCAGGGGCTTGGGAAGCTCTCATGTCTGTGAAACACTTGCTTCTGTAGTTTTTAATCAGGCTGCAATAGCGAGATCTGCAGGAGTGATGGTATTGCACTCTTTAAATTCATAGTCTGCACCCTGTGAGTTCAAAACAGAATTAGTTCTTTAATTATTGCCTGAAAGGAGAGGGTGCCCACCCAAATCCATTGATTACCATGAGGGTTTCCTGAACTCCAGTCTGACACTTTTTCTGCCTTTACACCAAATCATCTACACTGGATCTACATCTTGCATCAGCTGCATGAGCTGCTGACAAAACCAATTCTAACCAAACTACACTGACAGAGCTACTACCGTTAGCTCCAAACCATTCGTTCATCTAATAGACTCCTTTTTGACTAACCCAGACTGTGCTGGCAATTGGTGCTTAAATCTGTTTAACCAATATAAATGTTTCTATCTTGATTAGCCTGTGTTGACCAGAGAAGAATGGGTTCCCCATCTGAGTCTTCCTCCAGTGTTAGGGAGTTTTCTCTGTTGCCTTCAGCTTGCTCAATAGTGGCTCAGACTTGGATTCTGTAAAGCGTCTTTGTGACAACAACAATTGTAAAAAGCACTATATAAATAAAACTGACTTGACTTGACTTGATTTATAACAAATATATATATTTCTGTCTTCCTTGTGTATCTCCTACAAAAGTGGACGGTGGTGTACAGCAGAAATAATATATCCCTACCCAAAAACACACCCATACAAAGTGACAAAATGTATATGTATGGAAGGCTCATTCTCTTTCTGTGCAGAATCTGAGGGAATGAACGAGTAGAACACACTAAATTGTCAGGAGTTATAGCCTGATCAATCATATTATAGTAAATTAGCATTAGCTGCTTACATTTGAACACATTTTATACATGCAATTTAACATTATATTTAGGTTAATGAATGACATGTGGTTTGGAATAAGCATGAATGGTTCATTTTTAAGAACTGACAGAAGAATGTTACTGATTTTCCCTCTGGTCAATTTTAGGCCGTGCTTTCTCACAGTCAGCACAGTCAGCTATCAGTATGAAATCTTTTGCATGTCGTTATCACACGCAGGATCTTTCACAGGAGCACCATCTTGCATTGATGCTTAAAGAAGTCAGGCTGAGATAATGGGGAAAACTACTAACCCTCTTCACAGACCCCAATATGTCACACCACACTGCTATTCAGATGTGTGTCTGGTGCTTGGTAACAATCAAAGAAAACAAAAGACAATGAACAGAACAGAACTAACATGACAAAGAGGGAGAGAAAACATCAGATATTCTTCAAGCATGAAGGAGGAACATTGTCATGATTAAACCTACAGAAAAAAGCAAAAACCCAAGAATTCAGAATATATGACTAATTAACACGCTCATTATATGGACTTATAGACACATACACTGCTTTTCAGTGAATGTTTATCCAATAGATTGTTGCAGGAATCCCTCCAAAAGCCATTAGATCCAGCTCTCACTGATAGAAGGTGTGTACAAAACTTTATTTGTCCATCATTATAACAGTTTTGGCTTTTACTAATACTGTAAAAGACTGCAGAATGGAAACAAGGCCACTAATCAATGTGTACCACAAGCATCTTAACCAATCAGGGTTCTAGATTAGTGAAACAATGTTAATCAGCATAATGCAGGCCCATCTTAAATCAGAAAAATGGTCAGTTTTAGTCCATGGTACAAACTGTGTACATGTTCTCTAAAAGGTTGTATATTAAATCAGTTTTAAAAGTACCTGACATTTACTTTTTTTTCCAGAGTAGTAGAACAAAATGAATAGTGTGGAGTGAAGGCTTCAGTGAAATGACTGATTTGAAACCAAAACAGAATATTGTATATGTTTCCTAAAGATCTTAGACATGTATGTCTTCATTCTCCAAAGGGAAGTTTTTTTTTTATTTTTGGCTCTCTGAATGTGACTTGTTGTGACTCTGTGTTGAGTCGTTAGTGAGCAATAACGATAAAAAATAGAAGGAAGACTGAAACTGTTAAAACCAGCACATCACCACTGTAACAGTGGCGGGGTGCGGAGAGGACGCCAACACTGAGCCAGGAGTTCGGATCATAACTTTATTAACTATATTAACAAAACAAGAGCAAAGGACTGCAGTTCAAACTAAAACCAAGGAACTGCAGCCTAAACCAAGTTACCCAGATTACCAAATACCATAACCACCATAACGTGTAGGCTGAGCCTAACGAATGAGCCGCGCTCTGTTCTGACTCATCGGGGCTTAAATAGTCAGCCCCAATGAAGCACACCTGTGCCTTCATGAGCTCAGGTGTGCTCAGTCAGAACAGAGCGCCCTCTACCGTGCCCAAAACACACCTCACCTGTGACAACCACTGATATCAATACTTTAAAAGGGACACATTTCAATTCAAAAACATGCATAATTTGTATAAACGTTGTTTGCCTTGCTCACCAGACAAAAATCTAAGTTGTAATTTGTGAAATGTATTGCAATGCATAACACAAATACTATATGTAGCCATATAATAACTAGGCTAGTATGACTAATAGCAGTGGAGGACCTAATGATGTGTTAGCCTGTTTTTTAACATCAGGAGTCTTCATTATTTCTGGCCATATCCCACCCATATGGAGTGCTGATATAATAATATGGGTGTTTATAATAAATCTGACTATATTTATAAGTGGGTCAGCCTTTGATAAAAAAACATGGCTCCCTGATGCATCAGTTGTAACAGCTCACTGGACTGATCTAAGTTCAAATCTTGGTTGGAACCAATTAAAAAAAAAAAAAAGTCCTCACTACCCTAAAGGCAGTCCTACATATCAAGAATTCTTTTGAAAAAACTTCAGGCGAATGTACAGTACAGCCTGCCAGGATGCTGTATGAAATGGATGCATGCTTGTCATACCAGCTTCTGTCCCATGGTGCATTTGTAGGCCTAAAGACTCAGAAGGATTAAGTCTACAATTCTGCATTTCATGAGCTATTTATGTGCACTACTCTCCTCCGACACAAGCTGGATTTAAACATTTGCATTTTATGTGGAACTTGATTTTTCACTAAGTCTTATTTGACTTGCATTTGCAGTGCAAGAGTGGTTTCTTGAGAGTGCTTACTGTACCTGAACTGGTCACATTTAGATGCTAATAAGGGCATCAAGCGTGGTCCCAGAGGTTCTGTAGTGATGGAGTGTGTAATTTATATACACTGTATTTATACAACATATACTACATAGTCGGCAATGTCCTGGACCTTTAAAGCAATGTTCAGTTCAAATAAGAGAAATGGATAATTTTTATTTGATATGTCCCTTTTTGTCCAGACGAGGCAGGGAATGAAAAAAGTATTCTGTCTCTGCATGGTAAATAGTCCCTATAGGTCATCATATGAGTCTGTGCCATGACCTTGTTACTTATAAGTCCTCAATAAGAGCTCCACCCCTTGAAGCAATTCAATTTTGACAAATTATACTGGATCTTCTTTGCCAGACCCGAGCTTGGACACACCTGAAGATCTATTTTACCTTTAATTCATGCTACTCTTTTCTCAGATGACGAATCACTATGGAGCCATCTAGAAGCATTGCATTACTCTGTAGATTCCAGGTACGTAATAGAAATAGGGTACAAAAATGATCTGGTAAACAAATAAATTGTTTATAAACAAATTTTATTTACAAACATATGATGAATAAAACAAATACATGATTTGGATATTTTCCTTTTCACAAAATATGTATGTCAAAAATGCATACATTGTCCCAATGTATATCTTGTATACTGTTCCTATAGTATACATTAGCATAAAATGATAACAATAGTCTTTTGACAGTGCAGAGGGTGAATATAACAATTATTGCATTTCATAGTGTACTGCAAAAGTTAAAATGAACAGATATGGAGATATAAACAATCCATAACAAGAATGCATATTTTTGTTTTCACACTTTTTATAACAGACTTCACGACCACTACTACATCACCAGACAGGGAGAAAAAATAGTACTCTCAGGATTAAGTGTAGAAATAAAAAAGAGAAGTTGGTCCTTCTGAGTTTTCTGATAATCATCCAGGATACACGCACTACATGAGAGATCAATAGTCACTGTGTGTGATCAGTAGGTCACAATTTGATCACCAGAAGTCCATGAGAGCATAAAGCCCATGTGAGCGGACAGTGGAGGGTCATTGTAGTTGAGAAATGGAGAAAGCGGTTGCACTTTAGCTAAAAAGAGTGCGTCTCTGCCATCTTTATAGTCCACACTCTGCTGTGTGCTTTTGGCGGTAGCTCTGTTCTTGAAGCTGGATTTGAAGCTGAAGGTCAAGCGGGCTCTCTTTAATAAGGGTACTGCTTCTGTTTCTTTCCTGCAAAGCAAGCCAGCCAGGTACACAACAGGATGGCTGAAGCAGCGCCTGCCCCGGTGCAGTAATACGCCCAGCCAATCTCACATGAGCCTGGAAAAAACAGACAAAGACTTTTACTCATGTGAAGGTATAGATCTATGCTCTTCCAAAATCTAGTAGCTTCATGAATTCAGAAGATATTGTCAAATTAAATTCATGGCTGGTGACATTTCCAGTTCAGTCAATATATATCATTCAAATATCCCATGTTCTGGTTTCATGTTTTTGGACCATGGCAGCTGTTGTATTGTAATAAACTATGGTAAGGGCTTATTGATTAACTCAGGTAGTACATCTGCATTTGTAACCTGCTATAGAAGCTTCCCACATTAGCCATTGATGTCTGCTAAACAAATAAATATTAAATATTTTTCCATCCATTCATTATCTTAACCGTTTATCCTAACTTTGGTCACAGGGTGCTGAAGTTTATCCCAGTCCTCATAAGGCGAATGGTGGAAGAACACTGTGGACAGGTCCATCACCGGTTCATTACAAGAGAAATATGTTAAATAAAACAGGATGCAGGGAAGCAACATCCCAGCAGATCTTTTGCCTACAAATGAGTTACAGTCACTTGGTAGTACAATTCCCATCATCCCATCTCTGCTTATAATCCTGGCTTCCCTTTTGTTTGAAAAGATGTTTGTGGTGATGTTGTGATTTCTGTTAAATAACAATTTTCTCTAAAACAGGCACCAAAAACAGAAACAGCAATCATGGGTTGCTTGTCACCCTACCCACTTACACCAGATGTAGCCAAGCCCAATATGTTAGCCAAAACTACATGAGACTCATCACCCAAACATTTCTGGTAAATCCATTCACCATATGAATTCTGAGAATAAACGTCACATGCACGCTCCTGTGAGAGAAAAATATATATCAAATATATATAACTATATATATATATATATATATATCTAATATATCTAATATATATATATATATATAATATATAACTATAATCCTGTTTGTATGTATCTACTAAATAGAATATCTCATGCAATTTTTATTTAGAGCTAGATATATCTACTCTGATGATTTTTGTGTCAGCTTAAGTGCAGCCAGAAATGAACTATTTAAAACTTCTGTTCAATCAGTCACCCCCTGCTGTGAAACAGGGTCAACCATGCTCAAAGCAGAGAAGCTAAAGCCCAGTGAAGCTCATTTTAAGAAAGAGAGTGAAGGAGCTGATGGACATACTCAGCTAAGTGTGACACTTGTTTTTGTCTTCTCTGCAGACGCACATGCTGCACCAAAGACTTCAGTTATGCTTGTCACAAGCTTTTGAATTCTACCCTTCCATGGAGACAAAAAAATTATGCTTAGTGTGAGCAGAAGGGCTCGACAGTTCATTCCAGATCCTTCAGAATTCTCAGTTCTCTAGTAAAGTTTTAAAGAAGCTCTTGATGCTGCACTATGAAGTACTGAAGCGTGTCTGAGCTTTGCACACTTGCAGGTACACAGTGTTTGCTGCAAGCAATGTTGGCTTAAATAGTGTCCTTTCAAACAAACAGCATAATAAGCCAGGCTTTGGCTAGAACAAACTGTTTTCACAGAGATCCCTTACTGGGGACTAAGCAAAGAACTGGCTGCAGGTATTTTTACAAGTGAAGTAATCAAGTATGCAAGAAATGGAGCTACAAAAATATTTTTTCTCAGAATGATCTATACAATTTGAATGACAATTTTGTTTTTTAATGTTTCTGTACACAGCAGCAAACAGCAGCTGACTCTTTACACTATATGAACATTTTCTGAAAAATAGGGCTCAAAGTATGTCTTATAAAATGTCTCGTAAAATGTCTCATATTAGTTTGCAATAAAAGAATAAGAATGGCTTTGCCTTGTCCTGTTAAGACGCCCCTTTGGGCATGAAATATATTTCTTTGGTTAGTACAACAGACAACAGAGCATTAACTTCAACACTATACTTCAGGAATTCTTGTTATAAAGATTTTTGACTTGAGTCAAAAATGAGTTCAGAAAGGTTGAAACAATGGCAGTACTTATTTTACAGTTCTGATCCTGTCTGTTGAGATCTTCAGTCCATCATAACAGAAGTAGCCTTGCATCTTCTTATTAACACTGCTATTGTTCAAATGGTAATATTGAGTTATTAGGGCCCCGATGCACTAAACCAACTGAGGATCAGCCATTTGTGAATTGGTGGGACCAAAACCCACAGTTTTTGCAGCATGCTCTTTTCAACTCTCTCTCTAGCTCTTCTCAGGGCTGTTTGATCAAGACGGTCAGCAGTTGACCAGGAAAGATTCAACATCCTTCTCCCAGTTTCTCCTCGTCTCTCGGGTACACATGTCCCCACCTGTGCAATCTTACTTCTGACTTTGTCTAATAATCATCCAACCTGAGCTGTCCCTCTAATAAACTTGTTCCCAAGCCTGTCCATCCTCGTCACTCCCAACACAAATCTTAGCATCGCTAACATCTGATCCAACTCAAATAAAGATCCCCAAAGCCTTGGATTTTTAGGATTTCTTAAACCGTTTTTATTTATTTTACTTTGTTTTATTCAACTTTTTAAGAAAGTGAATACTTTATAATTTCTTCACTAATTACACACAAACTAAAATGAATCAAAGCTTTTCTATATATTACATTTGATAAAGTAGAGTAGAGTAATCTTTAATTATCCCAATTTTTATTACTAACCCTAGGAATGGGAAATTTGGGCGTTAAAGGGCTCTTATAAAGGAGACAGAAAGAATATAGAAAGATAGATGTACAGAAAAAAAAGGAAAATATAGAAAAATATAAAGAACGAGGAACAAGTACAAGAGCTATAAATAATAAATCATCTATATATATATATATATATATATATATATATATACATATTTACATGAAGATTAGGGATATGAATATGGCAAAAATTCATATTCATATTAATGGAGAGTTGAGTGGAAGGGGAATGTTTGGTAGGAAATAGTGCATAAGGAGCAGGGAAGGATGCAGCCTTGAGAGGATTGTTAAGAAAAGTTGATTTGAGAAATCGGGAGAGCTTTTCAAGGAGTGGACTGAAGCTGTTGGCATCCCTCCATCAAGAGCCACCACATACTGACATGTTCAGGAAAAGGGCTACAACTGCTGCATTCCTAACATAAACCCACTCCTGAACCAGAAAAGGTCAGATTGTCTTGCCTGAACTAAAGAGAAATCAAACTGGACATGGACATGGTTGCTCAATGGTCCAAAGTATTCTATTCGGCTAAAAGTAATTTTTTGATTTTTTGAAATCAAGGTCATAGAGTTTGGAGGAAAAGTTTCTTTGGTCTGCAATGGTTTGTGGTGCCATGTCATCTGCTGGTGTTGGTCCACTGTGTTTTATCAAGTCAAAAGTCAACACAGACATTTTCCAGGAGAGTTTATCTGCTGACAAGCCTTAAGGAAATGCCCATTTCCTTTTCCAACAGGACTTCGCACCTGCCCCCACAGTGGCAAAAAATAATCCCAAATGGTTTGATGACCATGATCTTACTGTGCTTGGTTGGGCAGTGTTGCCAGAACTAAACCCAAAGAAAGTCAATTTTGTATTGTCAAGAGGAAGATAAGAAACGCCAACCCAAATACACAGATGAGCTTAAGGCCTCTATCAAAACAGTGTGGGATTCAGAACACCTCAGCACTTTTTAAATCAGGAACAGCATTCTCACTCTGGAGTTACTGGAGATACTTACAATTAGAGTGAGACCAACTCTTGCAGCATACCCCTGTCCCAGGAAATTGTCATTATTATCATTATTAACTCTTTTATGTCTATCAATCATTGCGAAGTAACATTTTGTAACGTCTGTTGCTTATGTTTGACTGTACCAGTAACCTTCCTTTAAGTAACTATAACTATCTTGTAATTGAAGAACCTCTGTGGACTAAGCACTTCATCAGCGAGTCAGACTTGGCCATTTATTCCATGCTGTGTACTTGTCACTGCGTGGCTTAATAAGAGGAATAGCGGCTGTGCTTTGGGACCAAATCCAGCATTTCCTCCAGGGAAGGGATTTTATTTATGAGGGTGTGAAAAAATGAATAAAATAAAATGAGAGTCTACACCACCATCTATTATCACCACATGCTCTGCTGAGCTTTTAGAAGTATCCATGAGTGTGGTTTCATTTTGGTTGCATTATTATGTAGAAATGTATTGGTGGACAAAACACATGACTCTAATACTCTTATCGTCAAAAAAAAAAAAAAGGTTTAAAATTGGAATCCAGAAACACATCACATTTTGAATTTTGGGGCCCTCTATGTTTCATACAAAATAAAATATTTTTATCATTTTGAAATTGCTTAATAAGAAACAAGTTATACCATTTGAAATGTTAAAAAGTCTCACAAAGGTTTTTCATTTTACGTTCTGACTTTTTTCCAAACAGATTTCAAACAGATCTGCAGATTTTCCTGTGTAATGTACCAGATACTTGGCAAAGATGAATATTTTAATTGCATTACCATGAACAACTGCATAGCAGTATCAGAGAAGCTAATTTATGAATGATCTTAGTTAGTTCTAGTTGCAATTGGACCAGTAACCTGAGCTTGAAATGCTGAGCATGTACACCAAGCAATCAATTCTACTGCTGAGGAATTAAGCATAGGCTACTTATGTCATCTCATCTCTTGGACATACTCTTGTGAAATATATAATAACAAAAATTAGGCCACTGAGAGAAGATGTGCAAAAACAGTAAAAATCTGTGTAAATAATTAAAGACTTTTTTGCATGATAACAGAAGCTGGTGTGGATGTTGAAACCTAATGACTGGATCCTTGGTTTAATAAAGCCTTACCAAGGTGAAACTGGTCTGAGCTGTTATCACAGGTCTGTCTGACCTCCTCACTGTCCCAGCCAAGAGGGTAGAGGGCACATCCTGAACCAATGAGCAGACCTGCAGACGGGAAAAGGGAAAAAATGTTCAGATAAATAGGCATGGCCTTTTCTTAAAATCTACATCTTAAGGTGCTACACTGTTCTTTGGTCCAGGGCCAGGGAAGAACAACTTTAGCCTTCCTAAAGTTTAAACGTTTAACATTAACAAATGTCTAACGTTTAAAGACTTCCACATGCAGTAAAAGCTTTATTCCAATATTTTTTCACTGCATTCCCCTTTACCATCACCACTGTAAAGTGTTCTCCCAAACAGTCAGAAAGAACTTGTGATGTCTACTGAAAAACCTTTCTTTACTCTGAAATCTCAAGGCCCAGGCCACAATCTGCAAATGGCTATGTATAAAAGAGTTGTTTAAGCTGAAAAGATATTTGTAGCGTTTTTCATGAAGTGTGAGGGAAACACTATATTTACTCCACATGTTCTTTCTCTGCACATAATTAGCTTTAGAGTATACAAATTTTAAATTTGAACCAGGGACAGACAACCTGCGTAGCAGAATGTTTCCAGGATGCTGTGATGTCATGTATAAGCAATGTGAGAGTGGACTGTGTGTAATTAGTGAAGGATGTTTTTGAATGAAAAATTATCTAAACTATAGGTAATAAATATAGTCAGTCAGTCATTTTCTTCCGCTTGTCCCAAGCGGGGTCGCGGGGGGGGGGGGGGGGGGTGCTGGAGTCCATCCCAGCTCACACAGGGCGAAGGACGGGGACACACCCTGAACAGGTCGCCAGCCCATCGCAGGGAGGAGCGTGATGGGGACGGCACCTTGCTCAAGGGTACCTCAGGGCAACCTATTGGGAAGGGGTTCAAACCCTCGATCCTCCGATCATGCGGCCACCGCTGCCCCTTGGTAATAAATATAGTTTTGTGTTAAAGGCTCCTTCTGCCAAAGTACTTCAGTTCAGGTTTCAAAATGTACATAAATATGCTTAGTAAAGTGCTATTTATATTATTGAGTGGTTCTGAAAAAAGGACGGATGGCTTCACAACATAATTAGTAGCCCTCCTGGCTCTACCTGTATCACAATAATCTGTATGATTGACTCTTTTAATACTAAAGGGGTTTGAATTGCTCCCTGAAGCAGTGACAACCTGTCAAAGTAAATTGGGAACAGAGTGAACACACTGCGGGTTTTGTATTGACAACAATGTAGTTAATGTAGGTTCCTCTAATCAGAGGAAGTCATAGAGCTAACTGTGACAACAAGTGCTGCGGGACAAATTATTTCAGTCTAATGTTCAAATAAGCAAATGAGCAGTATAATTTGGTCACTCCTAAAAGCATGCCTAAATGCCAAATTGATGATTTTTTGTAGTAATGCTTCAACCTAGAGGTCCATCAGTCCTACAGTTTTTTTCCTCTGCTCATATTCCCCCACTGCAGCAAAGTAAAAGCTTGATAATTAGCTGGCTTGTTGAGTTGTGTGCGTTGGGAGCATGGAAACCTCCAAAATGTGCAGAGTAAGTGCGCATCCAGGACCAGAGTTGGAAAACACTACCATAGAAGATCCACTCTAGCTCTAGGGACCCTCTTCCATTAATTTCCTGTTCACACACACCTAACTCATCAAGTAATTATAATGAAAATACTTACAAAAATACCTTTTTTCAGTAAGATAATCAACTTTAAACTGTAAATATTAAAGAATCTCTTCACAACTTAAATGTTCTGAATCGTTATAAAGGTTTCCACTGAACTGTAAATCTAAACCAGAAGCTTTTTTGGCAACTGCTTGTATGTAGAGGTGGGACTGTAATGAGCCCAAAAATGTGCCTTGGTCCATGTTTCAAATGCATAATGAGGCAAGCTCTTATGATCCTTCATGAGTGGAAGACACGTGAAATGCTACAAAAGAGCTCTTTTGCTCCAGTTCCACTAGCAGCCCACTCACTGATGTCTCAGGAGAATACTCGCTGCTCTTTGCAATTTGCTGTTCGCCAGGTCTCAGCATTGAGCTGCAAGGCCATGACTGCTCTGCTCTAGATGGATATTAACCCACAGGCCTTCAGCTAAAGGGCTTTGCTATCACATTAGCTTAATCTCTTCCAATTTGCCTCCTGCTCTTCTATCAGTTTTGGGCCAGTCGTGGAGAGGGAGAGAGCCACAGAGGCACCATCGCACCAACCCCGCCACATACGGGGGCAGCAGTAGATAACAGAAGAAAAAAAAACGCAGAGCAGCGCAGCATGAGCTTCCGAAACGAGGCACTGAAAAATTAAAGCTATGCATAGTCATAAATAGAAAAAAGGAACATACACTACTACAATTCTTATTAATGCTCTGTGGCTTATATACTGAAAATGTGCATTAGAAGAAAAAACAAACAAACAAAAATCTATGGCAGGGTTATAACAAAAAATAATTATCACAATCATTTCTTAAGAAAACCAACAGAATTTTGTAATACATCCCCACACATCCTTTATTGTCTAGAAGGAGCGGCAACTAAGCGCAGCTGTGGGAGACAATATACTACACTGCCTGATGAATTAAAAATCTGCCATTTGGATTTAAATTAGCAAAACTTATGACCCTAAAATTGGAAAACTAGTGCATCGATTAACATGTTACAACTGGCAGCGATTTTTAAAACAACATTGGCAGAATTTTTCTGAAGCCTGTTAGTTCATGGTCATGTTACAATTTAAAAGTCACTACTTCTGTTTATGAATAGTCTACTATTCAAAGGTAAAGACTTTCCTAAAACATTTTCAAATTTCATGCACCAGCAGCAGGAAAAATAATATTAAGCAATAATGATATGGTTCACCTCCTACTCCAACCGCTCCAGTCATAGCATGAAAAGAAAGTTTGTTACTTGTTCCTATTTACATAAATAAATATATGTCCCCTGACACAATCTATTTTAACAATCTTTGGTCAGTAGTCAAAAAAGAATAAAGTGTTTCATGTAAACATTGTAATTTACACAACAACAACAACAACAACAACAATAATAATAATACCATTATGACACTCTGCAGAAGGCCTCACAGATCTAATTGGAATGGAAAAGGAGTCTCTACTAGCTGCTGTGCAAGGAGAAATAATGAACCTTCTGTCCACTGGTGTCAGCATTTATTTACCATTAATGCAGCACACATTATTACCACCTCCATAACAATGTTCTTCCTCATATTTCACTATGAAAAGGGCAATAAGTAGAATTTCCTCTTTAAAATGAGATGAAACATTATAAAAAATCAATATTGCTGACAATTAACAAAATGTTCATTTTAACATTCATAAATCATGAGCTATGTTTATCCCATCAGCCAGTTTCTAGCTTGCAGTTTGGTGGTCTAAAGTGTGGCTGTCCATGTGACCGGAAACATGCATCGTACAAAATGAGAGAAGGCCGCAAACGTCCAACATATCGCTCGTAATCGCCAGATCATCTTCAAACACACTAACAGCTTCTGGCTTCAAATATGATTAAAGTGCACATCAGAGATGCGTTGCCTCTTCAGATGTAACAGACTCTTTCTCTCGAGTCTGTTTCGTCTCAAGATCGCTGCCCCACTTTCCAGATGTGGGTGGGTCTCTAGCACACTGAACACTCAAAAGACGAGCCTAAAACATGCAAAATCAGACAGCGCTACTCTGGGCCAAACACCAAGAGCCTTGACACTGAAATGCCACAAGATTGGTATGGGCTTCTAGTGTGTTTGGACACAAGCAAAGCCAAATAATGCACACCTCCAAGAAGCCATGGTGTGATGGTAATGTATTCATGCTGAATTTTAAGCAAAATCATGAATTCTCTTTCAAGTCGCAAGTAATATCAAGAGATAAAGAGGCATGTAATAAGCTTGAAATGCCCTGCAGTTCTAAAAAATAGAAAGAAAAAAAAGGAAAACAAAAGGAGGACAGCCACATTTCAGGAAGGAGGATGGGCATCTTTTCCTCTTGAGCACCTTCGTCTAATGGCTATTTTGGCACCAATTTATACCATAACACCAATTTACAGATTAAGTAAACATCCTTAGTCTGATATCATAGACCAGCAGGGTAGTGATCCTTACTCTAAGTTCCCTGAAAAATCTATTTTCAGTCGCAGGAAGATCACAAAGTTCACAAAGTCCTAATAACTTCATCTGAATCAACTTTTTGTACACAAAAGAAAAAGTTCTTGTTATATATTGTTTTATATTAGTTGAGAGTAAGAATATCATTCAGAGTAAGAATATATATAGTCTGCGGTTAACTTTAAACAGTGAAACAGGCTTCAATTGGATCAAATTCTATTCCGCCTACAGTGTGCTGGTGGAACCCTGCTGGTGGAGGAAGACCAAAGAGGAGGTTAATGGATGTGGTGAGAGACGACTCAGAAAGGATCTGCTGTGGCCTAAACGGAAGCAGTCTAAAGAAGAAGGCAATATTGATATCACATAAGATGCTATATCAATATGCAAATGAGAATTAATTAGCTGTAATAACCTAGACTAAAGTAGCAACTGAGTGTTTTCCAGGGTGTTTTGATAAATCACAATATTGAATATGTTTTCAAAATTTTAATTGAATATTTAGTTCAAAATAAATATAATTTATTAGCAAGCATCAGCCATCTAATGTTACTAGTCAATCAATGTATATTTAGTGTATCGGGGCAAGAAAAGTGTCCATATTCTCCGGGGCGACTGTAAGGGCAATGGTTTATCTGCAAATCTGTTGTAAAAAAAATCTATTAAAGTGTTTTCAGATTTTCTTGAGAAAGACCTTTATTATGGCTTCTAGCTTCTAGCTCATGTACCTTGGAAAATGAACTGTCTCTGAAGAGCATTTGGAAAAGTGGGTATCAGTGCTGCATAAGAACTCTATACAAGTCCTACATGGCAAAAAGCTAAATGAACAGAGATGGAGGAAAGAAGAGCCCCAAACTCAACTGATCATCTAACCAATGTGCAACTTCATTCTTTCATCTCCGCCCTGTCTACTTTCCTTCCTGCATGCTTTATTCATTCAATCATTTGCAAAGTGTGTCATTAACTTGAACAGAGAACAGTGCTTTGTGCCAGATGTTAGTGACATTTATGCACATACTTTGCTCTGAGGAATGTAACGAGGTAAGGGAATGCAGCAAATCGCTGCAGGTTCTGGGAAGGGAAAGTGTTGCCCCAATGAAAAGGAATGTGGTGACGTAACCTTAACAGAGACTTTATTTCTGTGCTTTGTTACTGAGGTTCTGTAAAGGGAAAACTGAAGGACTTAAAGGTCATTCTTCTCCAAGCTGCAGCACATATGCCTCCTTAGTGCAACCACCTCCACCACATAATCCACCTGCAAAAAAGGGTTTTATATTGTACCAAAACACTTTTATTATCAAATGTTCTTGTATATATCTAATATTTGATTATATAACATTATATAATGGTGATGACGACAATGATGGATGATGACAATGATGATAACAACAGCAACAACAACAACAATAATAATACTAAATAAACTCTTTTAATTATTTTGTGTGTAAAACTATATGGACAAAGACATTGCCACATTCGTATAGAGTATGTTTCACTAAAACCCATTTTTACACAACTTGCTCTTTCCATTGCATTGTTTGTCAATTTGCTTTTTGCATTGAGTATTTTGGGTAGTTAATCCCATCCTCCACACTCCTTATGTGGGTTATTGAGTCTGAGATAAATAGTGGAAGGAGGGGGCAAAGAGAGCTAAGAATGGAAACAGCAACTGCACATTTTGTCTATATGCCAAAATTCCAAGAGGCAGTGCTGACTTATGAACGACAGCTTGAGGATGGTGACAATCTCTGGTGTCGTGGAGGCAAACACATGTTCATGTACTTCCAAACTACACAGGCTATTCTGGAAACTGCTGACAGTATTCAGTGGGTCTTATGGGCTTTCAGAACTAGGAGCACCAACAAACCCACACCGACACAAATGACATCAACAAAGTAATTAAAAAATCCATAAATACATAAATCGAGGCCTAATTGTAATTAAATTGATACTTTTCATGATTTGTTTGCCTATGTATTTGGGGTTCATCTGTAGCACAGACAACAATTTTGTATGTGTTGTCCTAAACAAAGAACCCATCATCTCAAAACTTCCTTGGGAACCAGCAGACAGTTCCTTTGGCACTGTCAATGATAATCAGCTGTATTCAAACATGACAGAGACTAGAGAAAAGTTCAAAAAAGCTACAAGAGAAAAGGAAAAGAATGGCAAAGAAAGTGACGTGTGCCATGGATGGGTCCCAAAATACAAAATTCCCCTCAGACAAAAAGCAACAGTGAATCAAGTTACCATCGAAGGGAGCTGTCTATTACAGGTGGAGATTTTAAAACTGTGATTGACAAGCTAGACAGCTGCTTGGATCACAGAACTGATGCCAGAATATTAATGATTGCTCTCTCCCAGCATGGAAGAGGGTGACCTAGATGTTTATTTACAAGATGCGTGTCACACTCGCCTCAGCTTTCTTATAAAACTAGATTTCTTATAAAACTAGATTATGACCCCCATTTTTTCCTGATATAATTTGATTATAATACAGTGCAAAGAAAGCATCCAGATGTAATGGGAAAAGTTTTGCATAACATTAAATGTTTTGCTGGGATAAAGATGATATCTAATAGTTTTCATTTAAGACATTAAAGAGTTTTAAGAATGTTACAAAATTACACATTTTATTAGACTTTTTGTTTACAATTTCATCAGATTAAATTATATGATTTATATGACATAAATAATTTCAAATAGAAAACTCATAATGAGAAATAATCGTTGTTTTCAAGATGTCCATTGATTTTGCTTGCCATACAGATACCATATTTGACAATGTAGCAACTTCAGGAATTACCATTCCTATTAAACTGTAATAAAGTTACTGACACAAGCTACTGACACAAAAAACTGTTGGCAGCAACAGTTAAAAACCCTCCGATGAGGGCTGAAATAAGCCAGCAGCTAAGTTTTTGGGAAATACACAAAACAATTGACCCTCTATGCTATTCCTTTCTTTTAGCTACTGTTAACGCACCTTTATTGAATAATGGCAAAAACTCCATTCAAAATAATGGGAAATTGAGAATCTAGAGGTCTTGCATGATGTTTAGTTTGAGGTTTTTGCTGTACCATTGAAGTTTTTTGCTGTGGCATAAGAATTACTTTCCAATGTTAATGTTAGAAACCACCCTAAGAATGCCCATCTCATACAATCTCAGAAGTTAAGCATGGTGGGGCCTGGTGAGTACCTGGATTGGAAACAGCCCTGAGGCACCCTTGATCAAGGTACTGTCCCAATCACTGCTGCCCAGGTGCTTTCAATAACTGCCCCTGGCTGTATGAGGTTGTGTTTAGCTGTGCTGTGTTTCACAATGATAAATAGTCACTTTAACACATTTTGCACAAAGACAAAACGAACTTTCACACACAAAATAAGAAACATTAAAAAATGTAAACAAACGTTAAAGGTAGATAAATACCACTCCTGCACAGGATGCGTGAGATGTTATCAACATTCTGTAAAGCTTGTCCAACCTGGCAACAGCTTCTACAAAGAACAAATTTGTTGAACATGGACATGTGAACTGTGTCCTGACTATAGTCCCTTGAGAACACCTGGATCTTGAAAAGGCTTTCGCTCTAGTTTTGATCTTAAAGCTTTTTGAAACTGCCTGTATGTGTTTAAACATCGTCTCAGATGCTGACAACAAGGCCTGAATTTAAATCCCATGTTGCTATCACATCAACGGCCAGCTGTATGAGTAATAACTTGAAAAAAGCACCGATGAAATCACTCATACTGGCACTGTAAATGTGTCATGATGAAATACATTTGAGAGGTTCTGACAAACTGTGAAGAGGTGCTTCTGTTTTTACTCCAGCCCTCGTGGGACTGGAAATTGGAATTGGTTCGGCCTGCTACAAGCCCACAGAGGCACTTCACACGACGCTGTGTACTTACTGGACTGCCTTTAAAACGCTCTTTTTTAATCAAATTCAAGAACAACCAAAGTGCCTTAACCGAATACATTATGCTTAGCATCCAACCAGCGACCAACGCATTTTGAGATACTGAAACTTTTGTTTCAATGCTTCTGGTTCATTCCAGTTTGCTCCACAGTTTCGCTGATGCAGCAGCTGACTGAAGATCTTGCTACAGGATAACAACAGGATCAGAATATGATAAACAATAAGATAGCTGTCACACCCCCTTATCACAATATTATCTGACAGAAGTTAGCTAATGTAGTTAGTTTCTTTTGTTATATGTTTTAAAGTCGAAAGTTGTAATGTTAGTGGATAGCAGGTGAATTGGTGATAATTTTGGTCTAAGCAGGTGTGAAAAAAGGTAGAAAAAAAAATTGCCTCTCCTGAGTCCTGAGGCCTGTCTCCTGCCATTCAAAGTCATTAAAAATACTCCTGTATTTGTGTAAGTCATTTTCAGGCCTTGGCTGTTACTTTGCTGTTGCTGTTGCCTGTTCTGAGTTTCAATGTTTATTACATTGTCATAATGTTATTATTATTTAAAGTGACCATTCTTGTCATTGCGAGGTCACAGCACAGCACACAGTGAACCACAACGAAATTGGACCTCTGCATTTAACCCATGCAAACACCGTGCAGTGATAAAAAAGGCCCGGAGAGCAGTGGCGGGGACAGTACCTTGCTCAAGGGTACCTCAGGTACCTGCTGGTAAGGGGTTTGAACCCACAATCTTCCAATCCTGTGGCCAACTTCCTAACCACTAGGCCACTGCTGCCCAACTAAGGCATGTTTGTTGTTTTCTTCTGTGCTTTTGTTTATTAAAATGGACTGCCTCTATGCCTCCCAATTCTTACAACTGACAACAAAAATTATTTTTCATTTTTGAGCATTTGAGCATTTCATTTATTATAAGAAAGGAATTTCATTTGCACTTATGAAGGGAAA
The DNA here is from genome assembly GCA_017165825.1 of Hepsetus odoe. Classification (NCBI taxonomy): domain Eukaryota; kingdom Metazoa; phylum Chordata; class Actinopteri; order Characiformes; family Hepsetidae; genus Hepsetus; species Hepsetus odoe. Next base: position 11,825,127 of record CM029382.1, read on the forward strand.
AACTCCTTAGAATGCAAAAACTCTTTATATGTATGCCTGTTTATTTTATTCAGCTAAAAAGTTACCTTTTGGAAGAGACAACAGTGATGAGCTGAGATATGCAGCAATATCACAACTGTGTCATAAGCAAAATTAAACCAAATGGTTTTATTTTAATTGTCTACAGAAGGATGCAATTGCACAAATTTCCTACCGTCCTTTGGAGACCAACCCGGGAATGAGATATCAATGATGGAGTCAAGCAATAAAGGCTGTTGGCATGGTAACCAGACAGCAGAACTGATAGGCAGCTATTAGCATAAAGCTTAGGGCTAACTCATACCCCATAAGCTAGATGTCCAATTTTCTGTATGTTTGGCAAGTTCTTCCTGGTTATTTGAATGAGAATTCAGTCCATGAGGCTTTGATGAGCATATGAAGGGAAAGTTCCAGTCTATTGCAAAGTGCTACTACTGTCCTCCATTAAGGAAGTGTTCAATATGTAGCCCTTGAGTGGGTGATAATGAACCCTCATCTACAGCTAATGCTTTCTCACACTCTTAGTGATTACCTTACAACTACACATTCAGCCCAGCCTGAGAGCAGGGAAGCCTTCCATGTCCTTACAAGTAATTAAAGATTTAAGCTGCCAGTTTTGAATACAGACTTGGTTGAAGAGTTCAACAAAAAGGCCAGTAGATGAGCCATACGAGACCGGCAAATGTTCAGAGCCTGTAACACAGCGAGTGGATTACAAATGTACAATTAAATATACAGATTTAAAATCTCCCAGTGAAGTCTGAGGTGATTTAATTTCCTTCAATTGTAGATCCTGTTTTATTTTTTTAATCCTAGCTGCTTAGAGCCTATAGATGATGAACCCCGCACATAGATGATGAAAGGCAGAGAAACACTATGGGCAGGTCACCAGTCTATTGCATGGCAGAAAGACAGAAAAATTCACTCATAGACAGTCACACCTAGTGAACAATCCACAAAGACATCCATGTCTTTGGACAGAGAATCCAGAGGAAACCCACATAGATACAGGGAGAACATGTGTTTCGGACTGGGAATCAAACACGTAACCTTTTCACCGTGAGGCAACAATGCTTACCATGCACCACTGTGCTGTGAGCACAAAACACACCTCTGTTTTCTATAATGTTCACTCTATTGTCACACATTTATATTATATTGTTGCAATATCAGACTATATATGATTGCTACCTGTTTATTTACTATTTATGAGAGGTTCTGGAAACATCTGGGTAAACATTTAACTAAAAAAAATACTCAGCGCAATAATACAAAAAGATTACATGTTGCATTGGGTAATCCTAAAGTAGTTGGTCTGAACTTAAGCTTGTTAAAATTGTTGGCAGGTGAGCTCTTAATCTAGTCTTTGGAGATTTACACAGCCCATGTGAAATCCTATCTTTCTGTTTAGCAATTGCAAGGCTCTCTCTTTCATCTTCCTCCCATCCTACTGTGTTGGGATCGCTCGTTTTTAAGCCATTCCTTCCTGATTTACCTCAATGGGGATTCCTGAATTCTCAGTCTTGCTCTTTGCCCTCAATGCTCTTCACATTTTGTATTCAAAGGGGTGGAGACTGAGAAGCAAAAAAAGACTCTGTTAAAAGACTTTTTCACAGAGAGTGCAGAATAGAAAACATGAATGGGTTTGGGGCCAGTTTTAAAGGGAGCAACCATCATTCTCTTAGGAACAAGACTTGGGAAAAAAGGAGAAGGGCTGTGTACCAAGGATAAATGGGCCAGGAAAGACATTCTTCTCTTCAAGACACTAGAATACCAAGGGAAAAAAGAAAGAAAGAGTAAGATAAGAGTTAGAAGAAGATCATTAGGTTTCTAAATGGTTCCTGGATGTATTGTTCAAGGAAAAACTTTTAACTCATGCTGAAAATGTATAATACATGGAAGGTTGTTTCATCACAGTTGCAAGTCTCCATGGAAAATGTTCTATAGGGAACCAAGAGTGACTCTTCTATAACCTTGTTCCAAAGAACCCTTTTTAACACCTCTATTTTAAGAGTGTAGAGGAAAAGAGAATGTCAATTTAGTAAAGTAATGCGTAGTGGTGAGAAAAACATTTTCCTAGAATATCTTCTCCCAAACAGGAAAGAGCACATAGCTTAAGTCAGAGTTATTTTTAAAAGGGTGCTATATTTATCCTCTTCATTTTTTTCGATGGTCTGATTACTTAAAGTCATAAACACTGAGTGCTTAGTCTTTTGCTTTTCTGATCCTCTTTCATCTCCTTTTAAAATTCTAACAGGATCAGAGCAGAATTTCCCAGAGAAGCTTTATTCCATGGCGAGCTTATCGATGAAGAACACTTCTCTTAATCCTGTGAGGGGGCGTTAGGGATTTTAAGGAGCCAATGAAAAGATCTATAGCATAGCTGTTTTGGGGTTGAGAAACTTCAGTGAGAAAGTTTTGCATTCGAGAGCAGTGACTGAGGACTGAGGCTGAAACGAAAGAGAGAAGGATAAATATCTTCGGGCATTAAAACACTTCACTTCAGAAAACAGTTGAAAAGTCTAGGAATAAATTATATTTTGCTATTAAAATATATGTTTTAATAGTCTTTACAAAGGTAGAATTTCTTAAAAAGGCCATAGAAGAACCATTTCGATTTCCTTGAGAACTTCTGATAACAAAGTATAAAGCACATTTCCTTGGGATTTCAAAGCATAAAGATCTTTGTTTTTATGAACTCACATGTCCCATCTACACATGGTTCTTTAAAGAATGATCCATGGAATTGTTTTTTGGGGGAATTCAAGTTGGTTCATCTATGACACAAATAATAACTCTATAAAGAATATTTGTGAAGGTCTTTTGTTTGCTCACATCATTTATAAAAATCTGCTTCAGGGAACCACCCATTGATGGTTCTTTGTGGAAGTATCTTGTTTATGATTTTGCTTCAAAGGAATCTGTGAGGCAACTTTATTTAAATATTTTTAAAATGCCATATCTCTCTATTTTGCAGTACATTCAACAAATTATGCATCCATGTTAGGTACATGTGCATGATCAGCTAACCAGGTTAAGGAGTTGTCCCTGAATACGCAGATTGTGGGTTCGATTCCCTCACCAGTAGGTTGCTCTGAGGTACCATTGAGCAAGGTACCGTTCCCATCACTGCTCCCCAGGTGCTGTCATAGCTGCTCACCTACTGCATGGTGTTTGCATGGGTTAAATGCAGAGGTCCAATTTTGTTGTGGTTCACTGTGTGCTGTGCTGTGACCTCGCAATGACAAGAATAGTCACTTTCACTTTTCACTTTCACTTTAGGTCCCAACTCTGGATTCAGAAGCCACCAGGTCAGGTCAAACTTCATTAATCTTTACAGACACTGACCTCATTGTGTGGTGACTGCTATGCTGGAGACATTGCTCTAAGGCGTAAGCTTCATGGACTAAACTTACAGAACTGGTCTCAAGAAACAAAGACCATTTTCACAGTGCCACTGTTTGGTTAAATTTCATGTTTTCAAGGGAAAGCTAAACAAGAAGTGACATGTACTTGCCAAACAAGCTTCTTTCCAGCCTTTGGCATCTGTTTGTTAACAATTCCAAGAACTAGCTCACATCTGACTACATAAGATGTCAGAAGATTTAGCAGTTATATTTCTCATTAACATGAAACAATTTCCCAGTTACATTTTAACAAGATTAAGAGCAAGAGCAGTTTTGCAGTTTAGTCACTTTTGCAGTTTAGTCCATTATGAGACTTGATCCATGTTTGGGAAGCCAAGCCATATGTTGCTCCTGTTAGGAAACCAAAAAAAATATTAAGTAAAATATTAAGGAGAAAGTAAAAAATGTCCACAATGAAATTTCATTTAACCCACTTGGCAATTTCTTTTGGTTCATTGGTCATAAAATATTTATACAATATACAATGCAGCTGTCATAAAAAAAATAATAATAAATTATATATATATATATATATATATATATATATTATATATAGTTTGATATGACAGTGATGATATGAAGTTAGCGAAGATCTTTCCTACTGACCAGTAGGATGCCAGTGCCCAATTCCCATGAAAGAAGTCTTCAGGGCTCTTTGACACAAGGTCATTTTGTTTCATGTCTCAAAGCCTGCCATGTCAATCCCTAGCCTCGTCCCCGCTGCCCTGCTTTTGTTCCATTGATCGTTCTTCAGTGAATGTGTCAGAGGTCTCCAGTCAACAGCAGCTTTTATCTGATTACATGCATAACAAAGCATGCACTCCCATTTATTAGATGTGTTAATGAATTATATCATGAATTAATGTAGTAACAAGACAAACACCCAGAGAGGAGATTTAACACTGAGCAAAAAGGCCAAGTCAGCATGTGGTGTTGGGATGTTTAAAATTCTGTTAGGCTCTTTTTTCTTGGGATAGCACTGAAACCACTTCTGACATACAGGATTAACTGTGGTCTCTGTGAAATAACTTTAAGATTGCCATCGAATGTCTGCAAGTCTGGCAAGAGATCAAACAAACAGAGTCTATATGAGAACAAGGCTGAGGCACTCATCCCCAACATATTTCTTGAGAACTACTTCCAAAAGAGTTTTCATATTGGCCTCAATTCACTTTTTTTAAAGATTACAAATTGAAAAGCTTTACGCTTGCCTGTTGAGGCTTAGAGGAACAGCCTAAAGTAGAATGAGAGGAGGAGAACTTTGAGAGGATCTGGAGACTTAAGGAATGCTCTAGTGCTTGTGAAATGTCCTGCTTTTCCAGCCGTCCCTTTTAAAAAATGCAGACTGTCTGCCTACTTTCCAGAAAGCACTGCTAAAACACTTGGCACAACACTGCTTAGACACCAAAGAGAGTTGGTGTGAACTTGCATGAACCGCCGAGCGGCTTTGCTAATAAGCCGGTGGGTGTTCTTTGATGCATGAGGATTTTCAAAAGGAATATGCCCAACAATTTTGACTGACATGCTCACAACAGTGAGCAAGCAGAACGATCCGAAGCACAGCGCAGCAGTGCACTTTATTCAATTGCTCTTCTGAATAATTAACGGCCCTGAACACTGTTAAGAGTGTCAATGTTCAAAAGTTTCCTCTACAATAAGGACAGCATGCTCACTCTGAGATGTAGCCTGCAGCGAGTCTTCTCATTCCCATGACCCTACATCTCCAAGAGAATACATGAAGGCTGAATTAGTTCTGGAACAGTCTAAGAAGTAAGCAGCACAATTCAGTCATGCATAACCAGACATGGGAAACATCTGATTCTCTAAATCAATTTACTTTGCTGAAGAGGTTTCCTAAACTCTAAAAAGGCTCTTCAATCTCATGCAGCTCATTAACAACAATGGTTAATTAAAAACAAAAAATCCAATGAAAGGTTCTTCCATTTCAGTTACAGTTCCAGGATCCAGCAGGGATAATTATTAAATCCACAATCAAGCATAGTTGATTCAACTAATCTGTACATTGGTGGTAAAACTGGTGTTTTTAAGGAGGGAAATGAAAAATTTAATGAACCAAATACCCTCAAGATCCCTGCTTTCTTAAATCAGCAGTGATTTCTTGGTCAGGTCAGTGTCATCCAAGATCATAAACACATTTTTACACAGCAAACTAACTGGTTTTGACTGTACTGTTGAAGTTCACAGCATTGCAACAACAGGTTCAGGGCAAGCTGTGCTCAAGTTGTAATTATATATATATATATTCCCAGACACAAACCACATATTTTCCCCTGAGCTCTTTCCTCAGTGTTTAAATGCACAGCACACAGCACAGTTCAAACAAAGCACTATATAGAAGAAGATTTTTTGTAGTCATTCCAACTATCATCTAAAAAGCTACACAATTATTATATACTTTGGTACAACAGTTCTTTATATTCATGATCTTTAATGTGCGGTAGCCACATCATGCAGTAGAAAAAGTGTTGTTAAAAAACAAACAGAGAGAAAAGGCCTGGAACAACATCTGTTGTTACTGCTCTGAAAATAGTCTTTCTACTTTCATTTCCTTTACAGTCTTTCAGGTTCTTTAAGTTTTCACAAGTCTTCAGAAAGCACTCTGTTCACACTTTAAGAGAGGCAACATCTCCCAGTAAAATGAACCTGATAACCTCACAGACAACCTCCAAGGATTAAACATTTAGGCATGAGGTGACTTCAGCCTCTTTACCAATGTCTGTATATTTAAACTCAACATGTTTTTGGTCTAAACATAACATAACGATAAAATTTACTATTCGACCATGAAAACTGTAACCTGTCATGGTGATAAAAGCTGTCAGCTACATGGCCTCAGGCCTTCCAGAGTCAAACCACCTCCCAGTTTATAGTGGGTTCTTTTTTCCAGTTGCTATTTGATGTGTGCTCACCTCTGGGTGCTTGACAGACAGCAGGTTTCTTTAGCTTCTTTTTTTTTTTAAGGGTGTATCAATAGACAGAAGCGGAACACCTTTGGGGATATACAAATGATCCATGCTCCTGCAGAGTCCTTTAACCAGACTTTGGAGAAGAAAAAAAAATCTTAGCTATTACCACATGACTTCAAAGGCTTTGGGCAGAGAGGTGTGAGGTGTGTGAGTGTTAAAACCGCAGCACTGACATTGTTAGATGATAAGGTGTATAGGGTTTTACTGAAGCTCTCTAGGATTATATAGCTGCTTCAAATTTTGGTGGATTTGATTGGATTTGGAAATGATGACCCAGAGGGATTTTCTCTCTACCTAGTAATATGAGTTCAAATGCAAGATTATTTTATTACTTCTTAGTAAGATTTTTGAACGAAGATAATTACTGCTCTCTCTGGCATTGACTACGACAAGGATGACTGTAGCAAATGATTAGCAATTACCAAATGATTGGACCATTCAGACATATCTGACAACAACCTTGAAATGTTAATAATCCAGTGATATTAAGAGGAAAACATTTCCAGAATTTCCTTTAATGGAAAAAAAAACAATACAAAGATGGCAGCTGTGTTCAAATGATGCAGTGTTATCAGGTTTTCTTTGGGCACCCACTATATTGGTCATGGGGCATATTTGTTGACCACATGGTGTGATAGTGATCATTAACACCATCCATTTTTAAATTGCAATACTGTTGGATCAATTAAAAGATTGAAAGAATTTTATGTGTAAGCTTAAAAGGACCAATGCCTGTCACTTTGTAGTTTGTTTAGGAACTGGTTAAACTCATTTTCCATAAATGACTGATCAATCCAGGAGTAAATATTACAAAATTATATTTTAATTTTAAACATCAATTGTGTTTTTGGTTTACATTTTGGCCATTTATACTTACATGGGGCAGCGGTGGCCTAGTGGTTAGGGCCCAGGATCAGAAGGTCATGGGTTGGAATCCCAGATGAGTAGGTTGCCCTGAGGTACCCTTGAGCAAGGTACCATCCCCAGCACTGCTCCCTGGGTCCTTTCAATAGCTGCTGTGTGTGTGTGTGTGTGTGTGTGTGTATGGGTAGAATGCAGAGGTCTAATTTCGTTGTGGCTCGTTGTGTTTCACCCTGACAATAATAGTCACATTCACTTTCATGTACTGTAAACTGACAGGGTGAAATCTGATTTAGCTAAAAAATTAAATTAATCCGACTAATGCTGCATCTATTTTTCTCTCCCTCTCTCTCAAATACACTCACACACACACTTTAACATTTTCCTGTGCCTCTTGCTTTTGACTCCTTCTATTCTCACTTCCAAAAAGCCATCCGCAGCCTGCTGCTGCCGCCACACTTCAGAGACCACCGAACAGCCCAAATGGTTAATTAATCCCTCTGCAGATTGACTGTAGTGCCCTCCTCCTCTGCTCCCTGTCCAATACGGCAGTGTACTCAGTTGCCCACAATTCCTCTGAGAAGCATTCAGCTGGGATCCAGACTTCATTACACTGCAACCTTCTAAAGTTCCTTCATCAGCTCCACACTCACTGAGAAATATCTATGCACTGGTGCATTTTTAAGGCCCATTTCCTTCATTTCTCTTGCAGTATAAATTTTCTCTTGAGGTCTACATATGATGTTTTGTGTGGTTTTAAATACTAGGGACAATAAAATATGATGTGTACCGGGCCACTTTGTAAACTCTTCTCATCTCTCATATTTAACTTAAATTTTTTATTACTGTGCCTTTAAGCCTGATATAAAGAACATAAATAATCTTTATACTAAGTTTGTGACTCAATTAAAAAGTCTAACAGTTTGAAAAACACTTGTTCTCTTGGAATCGTCAGATGCTGAATATGCAAATAAATGTAAACAAATCACTTATTCTTAAACTGCTATCATGGTTAGGCAAACTCAAATGTTTGATTTTCTGAAGTCTTTTAAAATGCCTCTTTTTTCACTTTCCAGAAAATTTTTTCCAATCTTTTAAATGCTTTGCATGATTCATAAAACTTCAGAGTGTTCAGAGTGTGCAAACTCTCCTCATATCTGCATAGAGAGATATGCATAGGGTTACCTGTCCTAGGTGTTTCTCTGCCTGTAGCCCTATGAATGCTGGGATAGGTTCCAGCACCACCTGTGACCCTACACAGGATACGAAGTAGAGATAATGAAAGAATAATTTGAGAAGTCCATTTTAATTGTTTGGCCTTTTTTACAAAAACTCTTCTTATTGAAAAATTACTCAAATAATACAGTAGATCAGTCCTTTATAATGGAATCAATAGCAATATTTTAAACCCTATCATTTTCTGTAGTTCATATTTTCTTCTGTAGCACTCCTCCGCTGGTTTTATGCTTGATCATTGAACTATGAATATCATGCCAGATACTGAATTTACCACCTCCCACAACATTTAAGCTGTATCATCATCAGTAAGTAATGTGACCACGTCATGTCTCAAAATCATACATTTTACACCAAAGTGCTCTGTATCAGCATATCTGCATTTCTCACTCTTAAAGCATACAGCCCCTGCTGGAATTGCGAAACCTTGTAAAACTGGATGGAGCAGTTTGGGTTTCTTAATACCACATCTGGGACAATACAGTATTTCATTATAGTGTGCAGAAAAATCCCACATGGAACATCTGGATGCAATTTAACTAGCCAAAATCATGAGACATTAGGTAAAAACACACCTAAAAGAATGCTGGAGTCCAAGTGAGTGAGTTTACAGGGCCTTGTGGATCACATTAAATGCAGCCTGGACATGCTTGTGCTAAGATGACTTGTGTTAACTGAAAGATTAACGGAAAACCTAGACCTAAAAATCACCCGAATCACATCTCAGTTTTTGTATCTTCTTATTCCCTATGAGGTGTTCAGAAAGCATTAGATTATTTAATTTCATCTTTCTGCTTCAGTATGATATAGGTTGTCACTGTTGAAATCCCAGTATTATAGATATAAGGCATTTTTGAGCTTGCAGTTTGCTCCGACATGATGATGTCATTCATGTTTATGGTAATAAAGCGACTGGACAGTTGGTGTAGTAAATTAACATAGATAATATCTGTGAAAAGCATCCAGACTGCAGACTTTCAGATGAACAACAAAAAATTTAATCCATATTTAAAAAGGTGGATTAAATACTTCATGACTGATGAAGGCTTTGAGTGCTTGTTTGCAAGCTGACTGAAACAACTTCAGAGGGTCTCCTGGAAAGTGAATAAACACCATGGTGAGCTACGTTTCCTCTCCAGTTCAAACCGTCCATGTAGTAAGACTAAGCTGGGTCATTTTTTGTCACATATGTACACACATTATATGTGTTTGCTTCATGCACAGCAGGTTAGAACACACAGTCATGGCTTTATCAGTTAAAAGGAGTTTTACAACTCAAATAGCTTTTGAAATGTGATATAAAATGACCAACCAAACAGAACAATGGTCCTCATATATATGATAATCCACTTCATTACATACAACTGCCTTGTGACTCACTGTCCATTTTATCAGCTTTACTTAATGTAAAGGTGCACTCTGTAATTTACAGTTACAGACTGTAGTCCATCTGTTTCTCTGCATCATCTAACCTCATCTACCCTGTTTATTAATGATCAGTACCCCCACTGGGCCACTAGTGAGCAGGTTTATTTGCTGGATTATTCTCAGCACAGCAGTGATGCTGACACCATAGTTAGTGTGTATGTGCTGCACGGAGTGGATTACACCCCCAACACACACACAAACTATCTATCTATCTATCTATCTATCTATCTATCTATCTATCTATCTATCTATCTATCCATTCATCCAGCCATTCATACATCAGTTAATTGGTCTGTCTATCTATCTATAGATTTATATCTATAGATAGATCTATAGGTTTATAGTTTGCTAGCCTCACTACCAAACTAAAGAAGCAAAATATTAACTAAGAATACTGGCTGATCATCTTCACCTCAGGTAACTGAAGTACTGGTAATTAGAATTAGAATTAGAAGCAAGCCCTTCCTGGGGTGGTGGTCTTGTGGTAGGACACTTGCCTACGGACCTATAGACCAAGTGGTCGCAGGTTCGAAACCTACCTCCAGCACTACCAGCATCCTGAACAAAGCCCTTAACCCTGAGACTGACCCTGTAATTGGGACATGGAAGTCACTTTGGACAAGAGCATCTGATAAATGCCGCCAATGTAAGAGTAAAACGAGCTCGACACCCTGAGAAAGAAGTGAAAATGTGGGACAAATATAACAGAGGACTAAATATAACAGAGATTTGGTCAATGTTTAAATGAACAGACATATTATATATCATGACTAGGTAAATTCATTCTTTGTTGTATGTGCTGTTCTGACCTTGTGCACGGTGGACAGGCTGTTCTAGTTTCTGAGCTGATTAGTGCAGTGGTCTGTGTCATTCAGACCATGAAAGCACTTGCGCACACAGTGTCTGAGAAACCAAATAAATCAAATGGTCCATTTATAAAACCTGAACTATTGACAAACAGATCACTTCACAGACCTTCACTTTTATTCAGTAATGTGACACTTAGCAATACTGAAGAACTCACAGGGGATTATCTAAATGCCTTCACTAAATCACTGCAAATTCACATTTTGTGTTTTCGAAGCTTTTGCATAAATGTGACTTTGCATAAATGTGACTTTATGTGGTTCGTATAATAGATTACAATGCAATTAAAGAGACTGCAAGGAGAAAAATTATCTCAAACATTCCCTGTGCATATATATGAGTGTGTCTTAACTCCAACCCCCTCGTTCCCAGACTTCTCATCAATATTCCATGCATTCATTAGCGCATACACACATCTGTGGGAATATACACCCCCTTGCACACAAATGCACACACACTGAGAAAGCCCAAGATCATCCCCTTTCACACAAGTGAGAACAATGTGAGGTGCCACTATGCACACACTCACACATCCCCCACACATCACACCCACCCAGCCCACATCCCCTCACCAAGCCCACAAGCTCAATGTCAGTGTGTCCTAAGCAGCTCCATCAAATTGCTGATGATTTCAGACAGAGCAGCCAGGGGTCACTGAATACATTGAATAAAAAGTATTAGGACTTTTTATTACCAGACTAAGAATCTCAGCTTTTCAGCTAAGATTCCCCAACATTGTTCATATAACATGATAATTCAAGTGTTTGTTGTTAACCTATTAAGAGCTATATGTTCAAGCCACATCACAATGTTCAATCATGTGACTTCCAGACAAGAAAATGAGTCATACTCAGCCAGCCGCAAAGAGAATGACTCTGGCACCACAGAGATCCTTTATGTGTAATAACTGTGAAATCTTTGGGACGTTTCTGTGGTTTCTTGGTCCTATAATTCAGATAAAATGAAAGAGTTAAACACAACTCCTCACAAACCCTCAGCTCCATCATTGCATCATTTTCTGAAAACACTTACCCACTTCAACCTCGTACATGAAAGCTTGAGTAAGAACCCTTTCCCCATGTATATCCCGCTTCAGTAATCACAGGGATGTGCAGAATCTCATTGCTTACATACCGAAGAGTCAAATTTATTGCTTGCATGGGAATACACCAGAGGATATCCTCTGTCCTTTTCTTGTCCTCTAGAAAAGACCTACTGATTTATAAGAATGAACATACATGTCTGCAACTTGTAGATCTTTTCCTTTTTATTGGAATCGTCATGCAGCATGTATTTGCTCTGTAGTATTTTCTGCAGAATCAAAATTTTGAAACGTTTAACAATCTTTTTTGCTGGTATCTAAGTTGATCAAACCAACCAAAGAGCTGGTATCAAATCCTTACACATTGTATTAACTACCATAATAAGGCATGCGATTGTTTAATCATCAGTTACACAATCACAATGTGATGTTCCAATGGATGGAACCAAGTTTGTAAAAATAAGAATGACACCTTGTGCTTACAGAAATAGTAGATACATCAGTGAGGCTAGTTACTGAAAGAGTCACTGTGAAACTGTCAAACACACAGGTGCAGGTAGAACAAATGCTAATTCCTCTTAAGATAATCAAATAAAGAGTGAAGTACCTTTTAAAAGCCTCAAAAGTTTGCATTGATTCTAGAAGAGGCAAAAATCTTTATCTGCACCATAATTAGCGCTAACATAGTACTTGAAATATGGGTTTCGTAGGTTGTCACCAGCAAACACATATGCATGTATTTCCATGAGGACATTAAAAGAATCTTAAAAAAGGCTATATGCTGGTTAACCTCTGCCATCAATGTTAAATGCAGTGCAGCAATGGGGACATACATCCAGACCAAAAACTTTTAGTTAATATTTTGCTAAGTGTGAATTGTGAGGTGACATTTGTCTGAAGTATGCTGCATAACATTGATTTGCTGCTGAAAATTAGATTTCGAGCCATTTTCCTATATGCATTGTCACCTTTCAAAAGCACGACAGCATTGAGAGATCCCCTTTCTTTAAAAGAAAAGGTTAATCAACCGTTTTCCCTCCATGTAAACGGGTTAAGAGTTTGGAAGATGTGAGGTATGAGGTTCATAGTCTGCATAGTGATTCACTGTTATGTTGAAATTGAGAACACATAAAAGACAACTTCAATTCCTGCCCTGCTGACAATGACAATGAGGTGTTTCAGATCAAATGTATTTATGAAGCTAGTTTGCTTCCACACACCCCCTGTGCCAGAAGTGGCAAAACAAATATTGATTTCTATGCAGGCTTATCTAAAATCTTTCTGTACAGAAGAGATGGAAAGACATGTTGGAATAAGGCCAGCATATTGGCCGAAAAACATGCTTCTCTTCAGTCCTAAGCCTTCCTTCTTCGTTATCCTCTATCACCAGCAGAGGTTCTTTGATCATTCAGTGGAACTTCTCACAGAGAGAATGGATCTGAAAGCAATGAAAGATTCCTACTGATGCAGAGGAAAACAGGAAAAGAAGGATTAAAGAGAGGTAAATAAAGGGTTTTGTATGAAAGGAGCTCATGAGACCTAGTAGGAATAAAAAAATCAACTCCTTTAAATCACATCCAGCACCAGAAACAGCAAAAAGGCTAAACAGACCCTCTGTCAGGTGTTCTTGACTCAGAGAGCAAATTGCAGTGTTCAGAACAAACGACCTCCAATGTCAATAGAGACAGGAATAGGCTGTGTGATTAGGTGTCAATAGATGGTAATTCTACCATCATTTATTCAAGCTCCCTCTTCTTGCCTGTGCCCTTTCTCCAAAGCCCCATTTAGCCTCTGTTGTTTCACCAGTGCTAAAATAGGATTCCACTCAGCAGGGAGCGAGCCTTTCTCTTTTTAAAGCAGGCACCATGTCTCTTATGATACCAGACATGACACGCAGCAATAAAGTATGAGGAATATGTAAACAAACAAATCCAGACGGTGTTCCAGCGGCATGCATTGGCCCACTACAAATGCTCAAAGGTTGAGGGTAGGGAAAAGAGAACACAGGAAGGATTTAGCCCTAAAAAGCTTTTTGCAAACCTAAAACTCACGGAAACTATGGAAAAACTTCCTTCCCTTTCGTTCTCCTATTAATAGTATATCACATAATTAATCAGATAGTGATGTAATGAGTTACATTCTCATTAGATTTACATTCCCCATTTACCCCTGACATTTTTTCACTGGCTTTGATTTCAAATAATGATTGCAACATGGCCATAAAACAAGATTGTTTGCACAAGAATATCACTGGCTCAATTTCAAATCGGAAGAAAAAATCCGCTCTTTCTATGTTTTCCAGCCTTACTCCCTGCCTACTTCAGCAAGTGAGCTCTGAGGGAGAAATAACAAAAAAATATTGCATCAGCAGGGGATGGCAGTGAGTTCTAAGGGGTAAAGGCATACTTTGCCCATCATTTCTAGCATGGTGACATGGCTAAGAGATGCAGTCAATTGAGCAGAAATGTGGAACCCAATAGAAAAGGATATTGTTGAGGATGCTCAGTATCATTCCACAGCAGACGTCGAAGGGAGCTTTAATCATTGAATTCATGCTCAAAGCGTAAAGGAAAGGCAATGATGGAGGAAGCATGCGACAATGAAAAAGAGAGAGGAGAGAGTGAAAAAAGTCATTGTGCGGGCATGATGCCAACATGTGGGTACCAATTACTTTCAAGGATGGTGGCAGAGGGATTAGAGATGCCCAGTGGGCACAGATGGCACTGAAGCCCTGCAGGCCTTACTCAAAGGTCAACAACTACACATGAACCCTTGAGGATGTCACAAACAATATTCTATTCTGGCTCATACAAAGTCACCTTGATGCCCCCTTTCCACCCTCTTTCAAAAACTATTACACTGTTCAGTCACACATACCATATGCTTTTGATGTACCAGTGATTTTAGATTCAGCGTTCAGGACATTTTGCTGAACCTGGCAAATTTTTCTACTGTACTTTGGAATTACTTACACAAACTTATACAATCACGTACAGGATATACCTTTTATATATATATATATATATATATATATAGATAAAACATCAGAAGTCATAAAATATTTAGTATAAAAAATGTATTATACCTGAAGCTTTGGTCACTTTTAATTGTGAAAAAAGTGATAATAATTTATATGTCTTCTTGGACTTGCTCTGGACTTATAATAGTGCATCAACAACAACAAAGGCAGCATTGTGCTTCTTTTATGACAGGAAACACAGACAGCTTCCACATGCTGATCCATTTTACACAGGCACACGTTACCAAGCTACTCTGGTAGAACTTTTGTTTAAAGCTAATGAATAATATATACTAATAATATCTGATACATTGTGATAACTGCTGCTCATGGGAGCATATGTGCACTGACTGATGAAGTAAGAAGAGAGTATTTTCGAAACAACTAGGCCAAAGGAGAATAGAGAGCCAAATCTGCTCCACCATTAACATTTAGTCTTAGAAAAAAAGACTGCAGAAGAAAAAAGTAAAGGATGCAGATCTACATGCTTATACTTTTTTTTCCACACCGGCCTCATGCACAATTTAACTGATTGTGGGAAACAAAAAGCATCACTCATGATTAGAGCACAGACAAATGAAGAGGACCGGAAGAAATGGGGACGGATGATTTGCTGTAGTGACCCCCTAATGGGACAAACTGTTAGGCAGAAGAAGGAGAAGAATAAGAATATCTTCATTATTATAAAACAAAAATGAACCGGGATTGCCAGGATTATTATTAATTGTAACTTATGAATGTTTTATTGTTAACATTTTCTAAAAGCATTAGAGCACGTTGTGCTTTTCCATTGTTACAGCAATATTCCCAGGGGGATTACACAGAGCATAACTTCTGAAAGACACTTCTGTGATAAAATCACTGTAACACATAGCTTCTTTTGATTTATTGCTTTACTTTAAGACAAAAGTCTACTGACTTTTCAAACCTAAAACATCAACCCCTGTGGTTCTCACTCAAATGTCATCCACTGCAGAAGGACCCTTGTGGGTCCTCTGCTCTATTCATAATTTACACAAGAAGATTCTATTCTGGCTCAAAGAAAGTCAACCAATGTGCTTTTATCTCTTACCCCTCCATCTTTGACCCTTTCACAGCTGAAGCATGTGTGCATGTATATGTGCGTGGGTGTGTGAGTGTGTGTGAGTGTGTGTGAGAGTGTGTGTGCATGTGTGTGTGTTTGTGTTATTTAACAACAAGGAAAATGTTTGAAAGCCTGTTATGCCCCTGTGAGTCCTGCGTTGTCACTTAAGAATTGCTGGCTCAGGCACAACTCAATAAGTCGCTTGTGTGGGCTGCTGGAGGAGCGAGGAAGATGCTATCAGTGTCTTTTGTAAAGACATTTCATCAGAACTGACCTGGCCAAATGCCATACTCCCACTGTGCTACACTATAAGGGCAATTTTTTTGGGAACCTGCTGGCCAAATGAGATGTTATGATGGCTGTAATTTGCTTTCAGAAGGTCAGTTCTGACACCTGTTAGACTCATCTTTCTCAAGGATAAGACGAGAGCCACTTATTTCCATTATTTTCATCCTCGGTAAGAGTGTAAATGTGACCCCATGGATGTATTTTGTATTCACCAATTCTTGCATTCCATGCAAATGCATTCTTTAACCTGACCAAACTTTGCAGAACATCTATAAACATGATAGATTCAAGATTCATTTTCAATGTTGCCATGACATTTACCGCATTTAGCTGACGTTCTTATCCAGAGTGACTTATGTTTCTTAACTATAAGGACAGTCCCCCTGGAGCAACTTGGGGTTAGGTGTCTTGCTCAAGAACACAGTTATGGTAGAGGTTCAAACCTGTGACCTCTTGGTCTGTAGGCGAGTATCCTTCCTCTAGACCACCAGCACCCTTGCCAAGCTTGATTACACAACAAAAAAAACCAACCAACAACTAACTGTTACAGTCAGACCTATTCATACCCTGAACTACAACACTGAACTAATCGCATGCTTAAAATGTCCAGATTTTGAAAAATACAGTGTAGTGAAATATCATATCTATACCATTGGTGGCCTAGGGGTTCCCAGGAATCAAAGGCTGTGGGTTTGAATTCCTTATCAGTAGGTTGTCCTGAGATACCCTTGAGCAAGGTACTGTCCACATCACTGCTGCCTGGGCGCTAAATATAGCAGTCCCCTGCTGCACGATGTGTATGGGTGAAAAGTAGAGGCTCCATTTCATTGTGTTTCACTGTGTGCTGTGTTGTGATTTACAATGACAAATAGTTACTCTCACTTCACTCAGCCCTGTTAATAGGAGTTCTCCTAACCTTCTGTAGACCTTTCAACAGTTGCTAAGAAAGAATGCTGTGGAGCATTATGGAATGCTCAAGAACAAAAGAAAAGACTACAAAGACAGCAACAGTATTCAGACAAAAAAACAAGAGAGTCTTATTTTGTACAAATCAGGTCAAGTAGGAGTACAAATAGGAGAACAAATATCAGTACCATCAATGATGAAATTCCGATACTGCTTTTTTTCCGCCCGGCACCTCAGTGGTTAGTGCTGCTTTCAGTTAAACACTGTGCTGGCTTTGCGAGAGCTTCCTGACACCATACGGCTGACACCCCCAAGGGCGCTGGCTTCTACATCACCACCATATGGTGTGGCCTGGACCCTGGCTCCACACAACATACCTGGGGGGATTTCTTTCTCTTTCCTCTCTCTCCTTACTTCCTTCATTCCTCTCTCCTCCTCCTCCTCCTCCTCCTCTCAGTTTGCTGTTCTTGTTTTCTACCTCCGGCTCTCCTGCCTCCTTGTGAGTACTGGGTACGCTCTTGCCAACTGGGCCCAGCCACAGGCCTGCCAAGTCTTTCTTCACAGACACACAATCGCAAACCTTAACATTCATCTTCATAATACACTCTCATCTTCACAATGCACTCTCATCTTCACATCTACTTTTTTCCTTTTTGTTTTCAACTCACATGCTGCATTTATACTAGTGTGGCAGAGTAAGTAATGTTTTATAGCTATGTCAAGACAGCAAGAGAAAGCAGAAGAACAAAAAGGCAAACTTCTTTGAACTGCCAAAGCTACCAACATCTAAAATGAGAGATGTAAGACAGTACATTGTCATGTGTGTTCACACTAGTGTTCAAATGTTTTGATTCACTGTACGCTTTCTTTTACCTTTTTCCACAATTTTCTCTCCAGAGTCAATTCTCTCTCAATACCACTATCTCTCCACACAAGAATCTCCGGGAGGTTGAAGGCTAAAATTCTCTACAGCACTTGAAACACAACACAAATGCAACACTGTTGGGGAACTCAATGTGCCTGAAGAGGAACCCTAACTGCTAAATCTGTTTTTTAAGCTAATACACTGGATAGAACTGCACTCAGCAATGGAGGGAGAGGGAAGACAAGAGAAAGGCCAGTTATGTTCTATGGTACTACCTGCTTTGAATGGCCATGTGAACTGTATCTCCTCATGACAATGGTCCCTTATGGAATGAATTTTGTTGCAGATATATACCCTAATCCTGATATGTACCCCTCTCATGATCACTACATTTTCGCTAACAAATGACTGGCAAATAAGCAAAAAGAAAGTTTTGTTTTATTGTTTCTTGAATGGAGCTGTTAAAAGCACAAGCCAGCATTCACGATAGTGCAGTGTGATACAGACACATCCCTCTGCTGTCCCCTGTGACAAAAACAACCAAAATGTAGTTAACCCTTGCTTATGCAGGTTATAGTTCATTCATGTTTTTATTTTTGTGAATAATCAGGAAGTTAACATAGTGACCATTATTAAACATAATCTCCTTAAATGTTGATAAGTTTAAACAGATCTGATTGGAGAGCAGATTGCTGATTATCATACTTGTGAGCAGAGCAGCCTTCTAAACATGCTCTTAACAAACATCAGATAAATTGTTATTAGCCCCCGGTGCCCTTTGAAGGTTTTATGCCACCAGCTGGAAGGTTTTTGTTTTTGTCTTTTTTTGCTCTTTTCTTAAGATTCATGACATCTCAATGAATAGGTTTTCTGCTTTCTTAAAGTGAACACATTTGCTACAACAGAAATAGAAAATACTCAATGAATAAAAACGTGGAAAACGTTAAAGGTTTTGATGAATTTAGTTGATTGTGGTCAGGTGATTATCTAAAAACTGCTACAGAATTTTTCCCCATGTTTTCCATTTAATACATGTTTGTTGTTACTAAAATAATACAAATTAGTTGGACTGGAACCACTAACAATGGTTTGCAAGCTGTGTTGTAATTTCATGTGTGTGTGTGTGTTCTGGCCCCCCATGATGGCCCCAGCTCATAGCACAGGGTCAGTACTTGCATGCATGAGCAATCACCTCTCTTTAATGTTGGGGTGATAAATGTTGGCACGCTAGCATAGTGATGTATGTTGCACATTTCCCCCCCGAGATCTCAACCCTCCATTACATGTCTTATTACTGTTCTCTTTCTGATGGCTTAATTGATCCTCATAGCTTCTCGCCTTGGCCTTGTAGTGACCAGCCCCGAGGGAGGGGAGGCTTTTACGCTATGAAAAACGAGACCCTTCATCCAGAGATCCCAGCCTTTGATAAGAGACGCAGAGCAATGTTCAGGACCACCCCAATTCCACATTCAATCACCCGCCTGTCGGGTCAACATAAATCCAGCGCAGATTGAACTGCGCAAGGTCAGCTGCTATCTGTGGAACCTCCTGCTATACGTTTCCCCCCTTTTCTTTTTCACTTTCTGACCTTATTAGATTGTATCCATGTAATGAGTAACAATATGTATTCATGAACTGTTAAATTTTATAACGGGATGACTAGAGAGCACAGGACTTCCAGCTTGCATTGCTGTGGCAAGAGCCGGAATAAGCCCTGAGTGGTTTTTTTTTTTTACGCTCTGTCTAAAAGCAGAAACGCTAAGTATGTGAAAACAGCACTTTAACCCAGCCGCAGCAGTGGGCCAGTGTTCCCGTGGCGTTGTGCATTTTTTTGCTTTCGTGTTTTTTCCGACATATTTATAGCACAGCTGCTTGATTTAGACACTCCATCTGGTCTTTCAGGATGGGGATGTGTGCTGAATCTCTGTTCCTCTAAGTCTGGCTTTCAAGAAGAAAAGAGAAGGATGGCAGTGGATTATTCATCTCCCACTCAGTGTCTTAAAACAGGCCCTGTGTATGTATGTGTATGTGGGTGTGTGTGGGTGTGTGTGTGTGGGTGTGTGTGTGTGTGTGTAGGGTTAGTCTGACCTAAAACTGATATGGCTGCAGTCGGTTAATATAAAATGGCAAATAGAAAAGAACATCTACAAGCAGAAAAGGACATCTACAAATAGAAGAATCTAGGGACTGTATTATATTAAAAATATACCTGTCAGTGTCTAAAAAGGACTGAGAAGAGTAAGAAAAAAGAGAAGAAGAAAGAAAAAGGGCATCCTTTTTTCAGTTTTCATTTTTCTAAACCGTTTGGAAACAGCAATTGCTCTTCACACTGCATTACCATTTCATTTCAGCTCCAAAATTACTTTGAATAAAATCTCTTTACATGAACTTACACCAAAATGGTTTGCCTTCTCTTTTAAGCTTCCCATTTTGGAGATGTTTATTGGCAGTAATGATATGCTAGATCATCTAGACTCTTCAATATTTTCTTCTTAAATACTTTTTTGTTGGGTATAGGTTTGGCTAGGCCTATCAATTCTTAAATAGCTGATCACAGTGATTTGAGTTGAATGTAATTAGTTTCCACAGTTGTTTGCTTTCACAATTGTGTTTGTGCTGGGACAAACAGAATGTGCATTTGATGTTTTCTGATCATTTATGAATCACATTTACTGAATGTAAAACCCTTCATGGTTCTCGAGAAAACAATTGTTCTTCTGAGATGGTGCTACAACACCTTTAGTGGTAAGTGCTGAGTACTGTCTGCTTGTTCCAGGTTTATTAATGCTAGGACTTGCATGGTTTTTGCAAAATATTAATACAAATTGTAATATTTTAATAAACACTTTAATATTTGGAAATGTAAGAAGACAGAAGAAGACCTCTGACCGAAGACAGAATACATGAGTGTGAAAGAAAGAGAGGAAAGTAGAGTGGTTAGGATGCAGGAAGTGGAGGTGACAACTGTAAAGGAATTTAAATACTTGGCCTCCCGTCTTTTCATAAGTGGCACCGTCTCCAACCCATATAATGGTCTCACCACCGTCCTCTAAACCTTTCCTTTCACTCTTGCTGGTACCCGTCTGTTACAGATCACTGTTGCCATTCGTCACCACCAATTCCAACCTGCCTGCACTCTCTTCTTCACCTCTCTTCCGCACTCACCTTTACTCCCTGCATCCTAACCTCTCCACTGTCCTCCCTTTCATTCACACTCATGTATTCTGTCACTGGGCAGATGTCTTCTAAAGAGTCTGTTTCTCCTGTCTAGTTGCCATGAAGGCAGGTTTAACAGTTTAACAGTGTATAGTAGCAGTGTTTCCTCACAGTGCACATAACATATTATACCTTATTTCGGGTAAGAAGGTGTTTAATCACATCTTTCATCATACATAAGTCACAGCAAGATGGCGTTAGCATTGTAAATCACACCTCAAGATGTATGATAAATAAACAGCTGAAAAATGCATGCTATCGTTAAAATATATAAAAGGCTGTATTTCAGGCCTACTTCAGCTTCACTAAAATGTATGTCCAATGGTCTGGTTGGAACATTGCTGAGAGGATTTGATTCAGACATAAGCGCAATAGTAAAGGCAGGTACTGATACTGGGTAACTAGTTCTGGATAATAATAATAATAATCCTTTATTTATAATCCCACGAATGGGAAATTCACTCTCTGTATTTCACCCATACACACATGTGCAGCAGTGGGCTGCTATTGAAAGCGCCCGGGGAGCAGTGATGGGGACGGCACCTTGCTCAAGGGTACCTCAGGGCAACCTACTGGGAAGGGGTTCGAACCCCCGATCCTCAGATCATGTGGCTGACGCCCTAACCACTAGGCCACCACTGCCCTATCTAAATTATCTAAATTACCCCTCCGACTCATTCCAGAGGATCTGCACTGAGCTCCATTCCTTCTTGGAAAAAAGCTCTACTGCTCCTCAGCCCAGTGCTGGATGACCCCAGGCTTATGTGTGGTTGCTCCAGGGCAGCCTGTTCTAGTGGCTGTGGTTTACTATGCCGATTATGCATGTTGTGTGTGCACAACTGAACATCTGTGTCAGCAGTGAATATGTGCACTGTCAGTGCACTATCATAAGTGAATTCACTAATTAGATTGGATGCCTTTTTAGAACATATGGGGGATACCGTAACCTGAACATACGATTTTCTGTTTAACACACTTCCCTCAGGCTGTGTCGCTGCCGGCCTTGACTCCTGCTCCCCTGACATTTCCCTGTGTCAGTCGTAACTAAGTTCTGATGAGTGTTTGGCCAAGAAGAGCTTATTATACCTTTAACTCTCCATTGCATATGTGTGTTTATGTAAGAGTTTATTACACTCTCTCGCACATAAATGACAGTCCTCCTCAGATTCATGTTGCTGAAGATTAGTGGTGTCTGCCAGACTGACACTAGTCTGCAATACTGCAAATCTAAAACTGAAAAAAGAAGAGACAGTATGTGTATATATAGTACTGTGATAAAGTTTTAGGCAGGTGTGAAAAAATGCTGTAAACAAAAAATGCTTTCAGAAATATAAATAATGATTATTTTTTATGATTATTTTACTTGTTAGTGGAAGGATGAAGATATTTAGCTATACTGCGGGAAAGCCAAGTATCTTTATTGTAGCCAGATAACTTCAGCATCTGTCTCAAATGATCATTAAAGTGGAAAAAGTGTATTACTCAAACAACGGAAATGTCTGTAGCCCATAGCTCAGTGGTTAAACTTGCAGTCAGGACTAGCTGACACCACAGTGAATCCTGGAAGTCGTATGATGTATTCGTGTAATACAGTACTGTGCAAAAGTTTGAGGCAGGTGTGGAAAAAATTCTGTAAACAAAGAATGCTTTCAAAAATAGAAATAATGATTGTTTATTTTTATCAATTTACAAAATGCAAAGTGAGCGAACGAAAGAAAAATCTACATCAAATCAATATTTGGTGTTACTACCTTTTGCCTTCAAACCAGCATCAGTTCTTCTAGGTACACTTGCACAAAGTCAGGGATTCTGTAGGATTATAGTCGGTGTATGATCAACCAATTTTACCAAACAGGTGCTGATGATCATCAGTGTCACACGGAGGTTGAAACACAGTCTGTTTGGAACAACCTACCAGCCGAGTTCCTTCAAAAACTGTGTGCGAGTGTACCTAGAAGAATTGATGCTTGAAGGCAAAGGGTGGTCACACCAAATATTGATTTGATTTAGATTCTCTTTTGTTCATTCACTGCATTTTGTTGATTGATGAAAATAAATGATTAACACTTCCATTTCTGAAAGTATTCAGTGTTTACAGCATTTTTTCACACCTGCCTAAAACTTTTGCACAGTGCTGTATATATGAAGAGAACTGCACATGGAATCTTTCTCTCTTATAAAACACGCTTCTTCTGCTGTGAGAACTAATTTATCAGCATTGTCTGATGTCTGAAAGGGGAGAAGACAATTTTATGAATACCACAGCTTTACTAAAACACAACCCCATAACTCAGATGCATATTAACATTTTTAAAAGATTATTCATAAGCTTCAGAGTGCCTCAATCTCATCTCATTCCTCTTCATTAAGGAGTCTCCTCAACATTTCAACCACAGCAGAAGCAATTTCTCTTGGATAACCACAGATTTTGAGCTTCTCTGCATCTTTCTCTCAATAATCTTTCCACGCAGTTGTAAAATGATATGAGCTTTAACTTGGCTGATACACTTCCTCTGTGTAGAAACAGACAATAGTGTAGCCTTGATCAGGAACAGCATGACAATCTTACATTTGTACTTTTTTGGCAAACAACTGACAAGAGCAGTGCTATTGCTCTCTTGAGCACTATATCAATGATGATGATGATGATGGTGATGATGATGATGATGTTGGCGATGATTATTATTTATTTAGCTATGTGTTATTGTAACCCTTTCTGAGTCAAGATATGTGGCTTGAGTTGGAACTAAAAGATTAAGACCTAATTGAAACACTACTAACAAGGTTCAACACTCTCAGAAATGAAGATACTACACTGTGTGCACAGTTATTAGGCAAGTGAGTATTTTGACCATAATCATCATTTTTATGCATATATTCCAACTCCAAGCTGTATAATCTTGAATGCTAAATGGATTTAATCAATGTGTATTTGTGTAATGAGAGAGGGTGTGGCCTAAGGAGCCTAAATTATTTGGCCGATTCTTTTCCTTCTCAGACAAAATGGGCCCAAAAATTTGCTGCACAAAAGGTTGGTCAAAAAATCAAGAAACTGGTGGATTTCATGAATGGAAGGACTATGACTATTATTGAAAAGAAGGGTGGCTATGCTGGTCACTTTTTTTTTTTTGAAAAGGCAGCGGTGGCCTAGTGGTTAGGGCGTTGGCTGCATGATCGGAGGATTGGGGGTTTGAATCCCTTCACAATAGGTTGCCCTGAGGTACCCTTGAGAAAGGTGCCGTCCCTGTCACGCTGCTCCCTGCGATGGGCTGGCGACCTGTCCAGGATGTGTCCCCTGTCCTTCGCCCTTAGAACAAGCAGCAGAAAATGACTGAAATGTCAGAAATTTGTTTGTAAATTTTGAGTTGCTTATTTATTATTCTCACTTGTTAAAAGAAATAAAGAAGTGAGATGGGAAAATTGTATCCTGAAGTTACATAATTTTTCATTTAGGGGCAGCGTATCCTGAAGTTACATAATAACTATTTAGGGGCAGCGGTGGCCTAGTGGTTAGGGAGTTGGCCCCGCATCGGAAGATTGTGGGTTCGATTCCCACCCTAGTGGGTTGCCCTGAGGTACCCTTGAGCAAGGTACCGTCCCCATCACTGCTCCCCGGGCGCTTTCAATAGCTGCCCACTGCTGCACGTGTGTGTATGGGTTAAATGCAGAGGTCCAATTTCGTTGTGGTTCATGTGTGCTGTGCCGTGACCTCGCAATGACAAGGGTTGTCACTTTCACTTTCACTTTTAATAATTGTGCGCACATGTGTATCCCCTTAGAATGTTCACACTCACATTTCAATCGTTTGAAAGTGAAAACTCTTGTCATTGTGAGTACACTGCACCGCACACAGTGGACCACAACGAAACTACACTGCCCCAAATTTTCATACAGATTTTCTGTTTTTGCTAAATTATTATACCACTATGAAATCTTTCCTCTGGAAAAATAATTCCACATTTGACAAGTTATACCAATTTACAGAATTCACAACTTACAAGTAGCACCTGTAGAGCCTGGCTCTATTCTGTGTCGAGTTTGTATGTTTTCTTCAGGTCTTTCTATGTATTTTCCTTCTAGGTGCAACAGTTTTCTCCCAGGTTCCAAATGTTCCAGGTTTGTCAGGTGGATTAGGGATGCTAAATTGCCCCCTAGGTCTGACTTTGTGCATGTGTTTGTCTTTGTGTCTTCCCAACAATAATCACCCTTTCCAGCATCCTTTCGTCTCTTGTTTGGATAAGCAGCTCAGACAATGATTTTATTTAATACCTTTGAAAAAAAGTAATACATATTGAATCAAAATAATGTCTCTCATAAACATTTACTGATAGACCACAGCAGCTTCCCAATGACATTCACAATCTTTTTATAAGTACAAGAAAAGAAATCAAAATTATTATCCATGGTAACCAATGAAATCCCCAACACACTTTCAGTCTTTCCCATAAGTCGAATATCAAAAGACAAATAGTAATAAAATGAGCCAGCAATAGATAAAAGGTCTTTGTGAGATAATAGATAACAGATAATTGCCTTTGTGTTCCCAACAGTGCAACATAATGGAGAGCAAACAGACTAATGAGGTTTCTGACCAGCGCTTATGTGTTTATGTGCGTGGGTGTGCAGGTCTGAATTTGATATCCACTTTACAATAAATAAATAAATAAATAAATAAATGATGCCTCCTGTAACACAGTCAATGCATGAAATTAGCCTAAAATTAACCTCTCACTACCTCACTACCTCACCTCACTATATATATTTTATGGGGGATATTCATTGTCATGAAATGTAAGCACAATGCTTTACACATTCACATGATTTGTTGCAAAAACTGCTGACCGGTGTTGTCCAAATAATAAATATTTGACATGTTTCCATCATAAACTATATATATTTCACATTGTGCGCAAATTTCCTGATCAAATATACACAATGTAAAAAACAGTATCATTATTATTATAATTATTATTAATAATAATAACAACAACAACCACAATAACAATAACAACAACAACAATAATAATAACAACAACAACAACAACAATAATAATAACAATAACAATAATAATAATAATAATAATAATTATTATTATTATTATTATTATTATTATTATTATTATTATTATTATTATTATCATCTTTCAAAAAAATCTATTTATCCTCTAACATTTATTCAGGTTTTGTTAAAAGAAAAGTAAACAGTGTTTTTCCCACAAAAAATGATTGAAAGTTGACAGTTTGTAGTGCTGATATTTGAAAGAAGTAGCAGAAAATGCCTTTCATATTTTGATAAAACATAACATATTCTGCATAAAATTAAATGGACATTTGCCTAAATTATAAAATGGATGTGTTATTCATGTTTTCTGTGTAGGAATAATTGTATCATTATAGAGCTCAGTTCTGTTTTAGGTGAGCATTGGTCAGCAATACTGGTCACCCTGTTCTTCAAGGCCCAAGGACTCTGCTGTGTCCTGAAGATAGATGGGTTAATACACAGCAGCCTGAGGCCATAGTTGCCCACCAGGGAGCACAGCCCCAGGCTGGTGGATTGGGCCTGGATCGCTGCTGACAAGCCTGGGAGGGATCAAGACTTGCAGTGGATTGGGTGGGGTTACTGCTGGAGGAAAATATGTCAACATCCTGCAAGAACGAGTTCCATTGCAGTTTAGCAGGGGTGCTTTTTGATTAGGATTCTATATGCAATGAGTCAATGCATCATGAAATTAGAAAACTAAACCCAAACCAGTTTCTTTATTCTGGTACTATTCTGTATTAATAAAAAAGACTGAGCCCAAAAGTGATGTTTATACAGCAACTGTAATTAACAATATACTAAGATGTTGTGTGTGTGTGTGTCGTGTGTGTGTGTGTGTGTGTGTGTGTGTGGATGTTGAAAGGAGCCCAGATTCTATTATAGACAAACATAAATATATAAAATTACTGAAAAATACATTCAGATGGAGATATTAAGGCCTCCATAATTTTGTATTTCTACAACCTAGCATGTGAGATGATTTGTAAATACAGATCTAAAGTAGTTTCTTCATGAAAAATCAGCAAGTACTCTGGAGTATTTGGAAGCTGAAAGCTGGTTCTCTTTCTTTTATCCCTGTTGAAACAAATGCTGTGCCTTCATTTCTCCTTTTAGCTCAGTTCAGTGTCAAACTGTGCTCTTCCTACTATAAGTAAGATGTAACTCCTAGCAACAAGACTACTCTGACAATCAGTCAGTTGCTTTTCCTCATTTAGTAAATCTGTCTTCCCTCCCTTGAACATGGGTAACTAGCTCTCAGCCTTAAAAATCACTGCTCCAACTTCTATGCACAATATCCACCCTTGGACCAAAAAGCATTAACATTCCTTCCTGAGCTCACAGAGAGCTAATTGCTGTGGACTGTGTGGCTGTATGGAAGCTTTGCCTGCTTAACCCAGTCAAGGGCCAGTCGCTTTTAATGGGACAATGACACAAAGCAAGAGCTGTCCAATTAGAAAACCTACAAAGTTCAGTGCTAAAGCAAGGTGATAGGATGAAGGTAAATTTTCATGTTACCAAAAGACGGGAGGAAAAACAACAGCCACTTTCTCTCTCTCTCACACACAAAAACATACACAAATACACACACACACACATACACATGCACACACACATGCACACACACATGCATGCACGCACACATGCACACACACACATGCATGCACGCACACATGCACACACACATGCATGCACGCACACATGCACACACACACGCACGCACGCACAAACAGTTAAAACCTGGGCTTGCATTTTGATGGATGGATGGATGGATGGATGAATGCATGGATGGATGGATGGATGGATAGTTGGATGGATGGATGGATGGAAAAGAAAACCTTAGTAAACAGAAAGAAATGATTTCTTTCAGTTTAACACAGTGGCACATGTA
Organism: Hepsetus odoe; assembly: GCA_017165825.1. NCBI lineage: Eukaryota > Metazoa > Chordata > Actinopteri > Characiformes > Hepsetidae > Hepsetus > Hepsetus odoe. The sequence goes on from CM029382.1 coordinate 11,853,280, forward strand.
GCATTCATAACAAGCAAGTCAGCATTGTGTGGGTTAGTCCCATTTTTTATTAAATGTGCACATTATAAATAACATGTTGTAGCATGTGAAAGTGACAACCCTTGTCATTGCGAGGTCATGGCACAGCACACATGAACGACAACGAAATTGGACCTCTACATTTAACCCATGCACACTCAAACCCGTGCAGCAGTGGGCAGCTATTGAAAGCGCCCGGGGAGCAGTGACGGGGATGGTACCTTGCTCAAGGGTACCTCAGGGCAACCTATTGGGAAGGGGTTCGAACCCCCGATCCTCCAATCATGCGGCTAACGCCCTAACCGCTAGGCCACCACTGCCCTAGAAAGGCAACCAGCTGTTTCAAATGAAACAAGGACTGCCGAAACCCGGGATTGAACCAGGGACCTTTAGAGCTTCAGCCTAATGCTCTCCCAACTGAGCTATTTCAGTATATGTATTCATATACTATTCATGCCATGTGTTTACATGGAAACATGTAAGTCAGGCATGTAAGTTATAGGTCAGGTTGATGAAAGTTCATAGAAAATGCTTCACTCCAGTATGTGAGCATAATTCCTAGTGGAGATTCCGGCTGGTGGAAGGTGAAGGCTTTGATAGTGATTACATTGCCTAAGGCCTAAGACAGATCTCTCTCTCTCTCTCTCCCATTCCCTCTCTCTTTGCCTCTCTTTCTCTCTGTTTTTCTCTTTCTATATCTCTCTCTCTTTCTTCCACTCACACAGCAGCCCACTAGGGAGGAGCCCCTCGGCACCGCAGCGTTTAGCAGGATGGGGAGAGAGCATTTAAAGCCTCTGTCAAGCATCCTCTCAACTGGCAGTTTCCTGGGTTTCCTTTAGGAGGAAAATAACAGTTTCTGACCCCCCCGAAAAAGCAGTCTTTGAGAAGCCTTTTAATGTACACAAATGCAAAAAGATTGCAGATAGATGAGTTTTAGATAAGTCAGCACCAGCATTAGAAAATACACATGTTGCTGTTTAAATAAAGACAAGAGCCAATGTTGTTTACACTAAAAAGGTACTCTGATTAATGGTTGAGGTAAGGCAGCCAAGCAAAGGTCAATATATAATTATCTGGTTGCACAGAAATGGCAAAAGTCACCCCTTAAGAGGCCGTGACAAGGATTTTCCTTGTTCGCTTTCAAGAGGTTGTCGTCATATTGAAGTATGTAGACATTTTAAAGTTTGCAAATGTGTTTTTTATTTTACGGTATGGTGGAAGGATATGATGGTGGCATTTTATGGAGGAATTTGATATGAGGTGTTATGCTGGAGGTGTCTAAATGGAAATTCTAAAAAGGACAATAGGTACATTGCACATGCCCTTTATTAACAAGCTAAACCCAGAGGCAGCTGGCATGTGTCTTCTGTAATTTGTGATTTGAATGAGGAATTCACAAGATTAATTTGTTTTAGGAAAAGAGAACAGAATTATAATTGAAGTCTAGACAGCAAACACACTTTATATTTACCAACTAGCCTTTAAAGCTCCAATTAGGTCCTGCTGAAAGAAAAAGGATTAGGTCTTTGTGTTTATTATAGGGGGGACAGTAATGATATATGCTGCAAAGTCTCAGTAGCTGAAGTTTTGTGGCACTGTTATTATCCAGGGCCTGTATTCACAACTCTCAGAGTGGGACTGCTGATCTAGGCTTAGATCAGATTTTATTTACTGTGACTTAACCATAAGAACTTCTACTCTGAGAAGTGTCAAGAATATGTGCCTAGGCAGCAGAAGCTTGCACCCTGTCGGTTGTGCAAGTAGCATCTTTAAATCACTTGTTCAAAACAGTAGCCATCATTAATCACAAACAGATTTATTTATTTAGTTTCTGACACTACAAAAGACTTTGTCATGTATAAAAAAATGAAATCATTCTTCTAGACTTGTGTTTTAGCTATGCAATGCATTGCATATTTTTTTTTGTAGATGACAAGGAAATATTCAGAGTATTTTAAAGATTTGTCTGGCAAGAAGTTGTCCAAAAGCATGCTGTTCATGAAAATGCATGACGTTTCAGTCAACCCCTTGCAAAACAGCAGCACCAATGTCAAGATGTGTTTTATTGCAGCCAGACTGAAGGTCTTTAGATCATATTTTAGACAAATGACTTTAGGGAATGTTTTTGTGTAGGAGGCCAACGCCTGCATAGCAGTGGAAACAAGCCCGTACAACACCTACACTTCCTTCTGCCACAGTGCGTCTGCTTCGCTCATCAGGGACTCTGGATTCATTCTGACTTTACAAACTGACAAAAAGCAGTGTGTCTCCTGGAAAGCTCATCATGGAGCCGCTGTGGTATGCTGTGGTCAGCTATATATAGCATTAGCAGGTACATTAAGCTGAGAGTTTTAAAAGACCCTGCAGGACTAAAATGTATATATCAACTCAACATAAATAATATTTATTTCAACAGCACAGAAATGATCCATGCAAAGTTCCAGTGGTCTAACCCAACCCTAAAACTAACCCTAACCCTAACCTTAACCCTGCATTACCCAAACAGGACAGGAAAAACAGCTATAGAAAGTCCTGACAGTGACAGTAAAACAAAAATGGCCCAAAAAATCTGAAAATAAAAAAAGCAGTTCAGTAAATGTATGTCAAATCATTAAGAGAGCTGAGACATGATGTTGTCTTTCCTGAGACCTGAAACACTTTGTCCCCCAGAACCTTCTCCTCTATCAAGCATGTTCAACCAACACAGCGCAACAGAATAATCTGTTCTCTGATAGATATCCAATATGTTCACATGTGAAAAGCTTAGTGTCTTGCTGTGGTTTGCATGGAATAAATGAACATTATTACAGCTGTAATACATGAGCTGTTACTCAGGTAAGTTGCTTTAGCATCATGGGAAACAAGCCTGGTTTTGTGGTTTTCTGACAAAGTACAAACCACTAAAGTCACTCTTATGTTCTACATACTTTAAACAATAACTGTTTTAATACCCAAATGTTGTAGAAATCTGAATCATTTAAATGAGATGCACTATACTCCCAAGAGCAGATTCATACGTGAAGACTGTAGAAGTGAAGAAGTTCATTCATGTCATAAACCCACCTTTAATATGCCATGATATGTGATCTAATTATAGCCGGTTTACAGCAAGATTCGCATTTCAGATGCACCAGCAGTGAATAAGACTTCGTAGTCAGTTGTTGATTATTACATAAACACATTTCAAGTCACAAGAATGATGAGAATTTGAAATCACACAGTTGCATTCACATATCAGGTTGGGTCACTAAGCTGAAAAAATAAGCCACTAGTCTTCTCGCTCCAAGGCTTCTGACAGCTCGCTCACTTTTGATTTCTTTGCTGAAACTGTTTTCTCACTTCTCTGAATGTGAAAAGGCTGAATAAGTTATATTAATGCTTTACATCATTCATTATATCCATTTGAAAGCGCTTTTCTTCATAAATCAAAGCCACATGCGGTAGCCAGGATAACAGTAGGCATGCAGGGTGAGGAAGAACTGAGGAGAAAAAGAGTAGGATAATATGTACCCTGACATTTCGAGGTCATGTCAGACACATTGTTTAAGATGTTAAACTCATTGCAGTGTGAAGTGATGACCGACTTTACAACTACAGGTTAATAAAAAAGCTCTTTGTTTCTCAATTGCTCCACTTCATAATCACACTTTGCTCGTGGCCTCAAAAGAATACACTGAAGTGATTTAAAACTGAATAACCTCTTAGCACAGATGCTGCTACTCACATTCATACATCCATAAAATCCATATCAGCTTTCAATCAAGTTGCTGATTCAATACCACCTGATAAGAATCTCTCCCGCTATTTAATTGCTTAACCCTCAAATCTCTTTAAAGGCCAATCTGTGGTCTAGCCATGACTGTCAATCATTACATAGACAGCTTCAAACTATTGTTTGATCATTTTTTGTCTAAAATTTTCCAAAGGCACAAAAATACTGTAATATTTGGTTGTTACACTGGAATTTGGTTCTCTATTTATTACTCCAAAACCGTCATCTTTTTTGAAGCCACAAAAACCGATATCATAAAGGAATCTTTTTCATCAGACCTGAAACCGCTTCCATGATTATTATTTCTTAAGGGCGACTTTGGGATTGCGTATTCAAGTGCTCATTCAGAAATATTGTTGAGTATTCAGAATCAGTAAAATGCTGACCAAGCCAACCTTACAGGCCATTTACGTTATGAGGATGTCAAATTATAAGGAGTGTTTCAGCACAGGCTGTTGGAAGAGCCAGATGGAGGGCGGTTTCCAATTTTTATCCCTAACCCAAATATCAAAATAAGTCTTAAAGCATATTTACACAAGCAACCTGTTTAATTTTAATTGATAAAGAGAGAATGAACTGGTTTTGTAAAATGATGTATAATTGATTGTGTTAGATAACCCCACAAATGTCATAAAGTTATAAAATGAAAATCAAGTGTATGAACCTTTTTCCCTTCTTAAAGGCTAAAGGCTAACAATTCCAGCTATATACAGTGCTGTGCAAAAGTTTTAGGCAGGTGTGGAAAAAATGCTGTAAACAAAGAATGCTTTCAGAAATATAAATCATGATTGTTTATTTTTATCAATTTACAAAATGCAAAGTGAGCGAACAAAAGAAAAATCTAAATCAAATCAATATCTGGTGTTTCTACCTTTTGCCTTCAAACCAGCATCAGTTCTTCTGGCCCCCACAGAGCCCTGATCTCAACATCATCCAGTGTGTCTGGATTACATGAAGAGACAGAAGGATGTGAGGAAGCCTACATCCACAGAAGATCTGTGGTTCGTTCTCCAAGATGTTTGGAACAACCTACCAGCCAAGTTCCTTCAAAAACTGTGTGCAGGTGTACCTAGAAGAACTAATGCTGTTTTGAAGACAAAGGGTGGTCACACCAAATATTGATTTGATTTAGATTTCTCTTTTGTTCATTCACTGCATTTTGTTGACTGACGAAAATAAATGATTAACACTTCCATTTCTGAAAGCATTCTTTGTTTACAGCATTTTTTCCACACCTGCCTAAAACTTTTGGACAGTACTGTATATAGCTGGAATTGTTAGCCTTTAGCCTTTAAGAAGGAAAAAAGGTTCATACACTTGATTTTCATTTTATAACTATATATATATATATATATATATATACACACACATATAAACACAATCACAATAGGGCCTTTAAATAATCACATAATAGCCCAGAGAATGTGGTTTATATTGTGAAAATCACAGCTTATACATCTGCATCTGCACTGATATAATTGAAAAATAAACCCTGAATGCTTCTGGCTCTCCCTCCCGCTGACATCTGCATTACTGCTTATAGGTCACTGGAGTAGAATCAAGTAAAAGAGAAGCATATAACTAATTTAACTTTATTTGCCTTACACCAGCTCAATGAAACATCAACAAGCTCTATAACAATCTAGCCAGAAAGTAACATCACACAGTTTTAGCATGTTCAATATGGGAAATCACTAATGTATAGAAACTGCATTAGCTACATTTGTTGCCCTGGAAAAAGCCAGCGCTGCTGACTGCTGCACTGTCTGATTTCATGCTGCATTATAATAATACTGCACTGCTAAGCCTCCAGCCATTTCAATTAGACACTTGCTATCCATTAGAAATGCAATAACATTTGGCCTACATGCCTTAAACATTTATTCACTGACTCACACGACTCAGCGTGGTCTAAATGGCTAGAATCACTCTTTGAAGTGCAGTTAAGCCAAAAGTTCCGATATTTAATTCTAGAACTGCTTAAATGTCAAAGCTGGTATCATACTGTTGAGGGCAGAAAGTAGCAGATATGAGAAAATATTGCTGAATCAGAATGTAGCGGCACACAGGGTCTTCAATACACCTAAATTCTCACCCACCACTTCACTACAATTAACCTTCAAAGCCTGAAACCTTAGTTCTTGCCTACTTGCCTATAAAGCAAAATATTGTTCAGCACCTTTTAAAGTATCAGCAATTAATGATCAGACCGAGGATCAAAGCTGGCCTTCTAAGAGCATCAAAGTAACTGCCTGACTCACACCACCTCTCAAGTACCAAAGACAAGCATTAAGACGTTTTTCAGTCTGAGCTCCTAAGTGATGGAACAAACATCCCTTGACCATTACAACTGCTGAGACCCTCGCAGCAACTGAAGACCCATCTCTTCTATAAGCACTCAAGATAATAACCGCACCTTCATGACTTTTTCCACTGGGAAGCTGTGGTCTAATGATTAGAGGAGAGTACTTGCAACCGCACTGTGGCAGGTTGTAAAAGTGGGGGTGAGTGGTGTGGGGTGGTGTGAACACAGTCCCACTTCCCCATTCCTGACTGAAGTGCCCTTAGACTAGGCACTTAACCTCACAACTGCCCTCCAGATGCAGGTATGCAGCTCCTACTCCTAGTGTCTGTTCACTACCCGTGTGTTTAGGATGGATTAAACAGATTAAAGAACAAATTCACTGCTCATTATTTACATTGAGTGTGCTAGCACAGAAATTTCATTTAATCTGATAGCCTAAAGTTTAAAAAGCCTTGTGTCTTCCTTGTTTTGGGTTTTAACTTAGCCAAGGTTTTCTACTGTGAGGGACATATTTCCCTTGGAAACTACAGAGATTTTCATCGCTGCTTGTCCTAATTAGGGTCACGGGGGTGCTGGAGTCTATCCCAGCTCTCAAAGGGCAAAAGGCAGGGAAAGACTCTGGACAGGGCGCCAGTCCATTGCAGGACAGACACACAGACAAACACACTCACACTTATGGGCAACTTAGCTTCAGTCCACCTGATGTGCATGTTTTTGGATGGTGGAAGGAAACCGGAGCCCCCAGAGGAAACCCACGCAGACACAGGGAGAACGTGTAAACTCCACACACATCTCCAATGTTCCACCTGGGAATTGAACCCAGGACCTTCTCACTGTGCTGCCCTACCACTCCAGCTCCATAAAAAAATTTTGTTTTTCAGTTGTTTAGCACTCTTAGGCATTGACAATAACAAGAATACGTTCAGAATATGTTCAGACAATACCCAGAACTTGATATCCTCCACCCCACAACCATGACAAACTAAACATAAAGTGAAATATAAACATAAATTAAAGTGAAAATTAAATAAAACTATAACCTAAGCTATGATGTAGCATCCATTGGTTGTGACCTGCATAATCCACACCTCTGCACAAAGCTGATTGGAGAGCAGAATGCAATTTTTTTAAAGGAAGAAGAGCACTTCAATCAATCTCTTCTCCTCTCCCATGCCCTTTGAATACTGAATAATGAATGTAACTCACTCTTTGAGAAGTGCTTTGACCGAATGAAGGGCTTAGGGACTGCAGGGGTATGGGGCATGCAGGATGTGTAAAGCAGCAGGCAGGGCTACCTTATGGCTGCCCATTCCCACTGGGTTAGGTATAAAGTTGTCTCATGCACTTTTCTATCTGCTAGCCTTTTTTCACATCAGTTGACATCTGTTTGGTTGGACATTCAGTGTCCTGAATAGTCTTAATAATCGCTCTTGGGTAGAAAGCCAATTTTATAACCCAAGTCAATATGGCCAAGCTTCGTTCAGCACAATACATTGTAAAGAAAAAAAGATGCAACCAAACCGCTAAATGTGAGAAAAATCCAACTCTGTCCTCTGCAGTAGAGTAAACAATTTTAGTTTTGCAGAGTAACAGTGTGCTAATCCTCTCCCCATCATATAACTTTGACCCCTGCAAAATGCACACATACAATGGGACTGGATGGAGTGAATGCCTGTGAAAAGAAAGGAACATAGCTCAGCAGACTGAAAAGCATATAATGATGGGAGATTTGTTTTCACAATCGCTGGGAGGCCAGCCCTTGGCATTATCAGTTGCTCCCGGAGCCTGAGTGTGTTCTTGCTCCTCATTATCAATCTCTTAGCACGCAGATGCTCATTAAGCCATCAGTGGGCCCCGTCTAATGGAGGAATCTGGATTTGAGTTCACCCAAAAAGTGTCTATTAGGTCTCCACCCCAGCTACATCTTTTGTCATCTTACATTCTTAGTTATCTCTGTGTGTGCAAGGCTAACCTGATCCATTGTCAACAGCCTCTAAATTTAGCACAACTGTGCAAATGTCTACTACTTAAAGATGAAAACTGGTCATAAATAGAAATAAACAAAAAACCTTCTCCATACAGTCAGTTCATATTACATCTCCATTCACACGCAGAATGTACACATTTGATCATTTAGTGAGTGATGCAATATATGACGCTTTCTTTGAGGTTATTTTTAGTTTATTTTAAGTATCGACAGTTTCAGTCTGACACTTTTTTCATATGTTTTAATAGTTGTTTCCATTTGTGGATATGACTAAAACACAAATAAACAAATGGTCAAAAAGTTACAGAATCTGGTCCTTAAACAAAGGTTCTCTGCTTTTTCAATGAGAAATCAGAAATAATAACTAGTGAAAGAAACAACTTTTTATGTTTGTGATAATAACTGTGGTTTTTAAGTGTTTACTAAAGTGAAAAGTGAACGTGAAAGTGACAACCCTCGTCATTGCGAGGTCAAAGCACAGCAGACAATGAACCACAACAAAGTTGGACCTCTGCATTTAACCCATGCACACTCAAACACTGTGCAGCAGTGGGCAGCTATTGAAAGTGCCCAGGGAGCAGTGACGGGGACGGCACCTTGCTAAAGGGTACCTCAGGGCAACCTATTGGGAAGGGGTTCGAACCCCTAATCCTCCGATCATGCGGCCAATGCTGCTACTGTGCTATTTAGTGCAAAAGAGACAACAATACAGTGTCAGTCTACTGTTAACCTATTAAGTAAAGAATTAAAATTACTGAAAGTACTGAGTTTTCCTTACTGAGGGGTTTTCCAAACTGCAAACTGCAAACTGAGATTGCTATTGGTAGTGGCTCCACCATAATATGCTCCATCCTTACTGGCCATAAATGAACATGCTAGGCCTAAGAGGAGATTTAAAAGGAGTATATTTGTGGGCATCTCATCACTCAGCAAGATACTGTTAAATCAAGTCCAGGCATTAAAAGTCCACATCTTTTATTTAATGCCCAAATCAATCAGCGACATGTCTAATATCCTTTTCAATCCTGAGTCCCATCGTGGCGTGTCACCCCTTTGGTCAGATGATGGATGGGCTGGTGTTCCAGCCTGCAGCATTGGAGTGGGAGGGTGAGAATAGGATGAGGATGTAGCGGTTCTGAGCAGAATGCCAAGCATGCTAAAACAGCACTAATGGAATTCTCATCACAGTGACAGATTAGCTAATGACCCAGTCTTCCAGCCGTCTGAGTGGAGACATCACGTCCAGCGCAGCCACCACAGTACATCTGACAATGAGCTGTCTCTATATAAATAATGCTAAGTTAATTATAGATCTCTCCTGCTCTCCTTCTTGAAGCAGGTAGTAAACCCCACACCCTTCCAACCCTTAAAATAAAGGTGTTCTTTGAAGCAAAAAAAGAAAGAACCACTTTAAATTCCAATAAAAGGGTATAAATCCAGTGAAAGTTCCTTTACGGACTATAAACAACCTCCTGCGGTTCTTTATATATGAAGAGTTAAACTGTTTTGTTGAATGTCACTGGTCCCATTAAGACTGTAATGATCATGACATTTCAGCTGAAAATTAATTAACAAATATGACTCTTCGCTGTGTTTTTGTCTCTTTTACGCAGCCAGTATAAGCGTGAACAGGCTGAAGTGCAATCAGTTGATTATAACTATGATGAGCTTAGGTGCAGTCCTCAAAAACCACAATTCAGATCCATATTTTTGTTAATTTGAAGTTTCAAACATACCTAATGCATGTAAAGAATGTTCTTCGGCCCCCTGATGCTTCTCGAGGAATAGGAATTCATGAGAGTTCATGTACTGTGGCACTTTCACCAGGCTTTTTGACCAACTTCATTTGGGTAAAAAAAAATGCTCTGCATCAGTTTAGTTGATTTCAACTGCGCATAATGGAGGATGGAAATGAAAAACGAGTGGATGTTTTCATCAGCAACAAAACTCTGCGCCAGTACACTGGGGATTTTCTTTGTATGTCACACCAGGCTCCAGAACCACTAGCACTAAATTAAAACAGGGAAAAACACTTCAACTGGAGTGAAAGCACCTGGCTGAGCTCTGCTCACCCGACTGCCAAACAGCTCTCACTTGGTCTTGGTCTCAGACCTTATGATGGTGAAAGGCACTGTATAAATATAACATTGTTCTAGTTATTGTCTTTTCAAATGCTTGTACTGGGATGTCGAGAGGCACTTTAACAACGGAAACAAAAGTTCACTTCAACTCAGCAAGTATACTTCGATTCAAAGTACACAGAAATTGAACTTTCCTGTAGCAGCTGTCAACTTTTAAGCTGAGTGATTCAGTTATAAAACAGGAGGCTAGAACCTAAATCAAACACTTTTATAATGGATGAGTCTTTGTCTTTGAGGTCCATATTCGACATTTGTGTGGTTTTGACAAATGTGACAAAAATGTACTTTACTTTTGAGGGATTTTCCAAACTTTCTTTGTTGCTGTGCATTTAAGAAAATTATGAGTATATATGGTGCTGCTTTTCTTATAGATGCTTGGCAAAACATAAATATTGGGATGCACATTACATACCAAATAAATTATGAAAATAAAATAAATTAATTAAAAAATGCCTTTGTTTTTGCCCACATGTTGCCCACTTCTAGGAATCATTAATAAGACAGATAAAATAACACTCATCCAAAAGAAAAGACTAGTACAGTGCTACCATTGTATACTTTGCATCACATCAGTGTTTTTCCACAGAGTCATGCATACAGTGTCAAACTCTGAGAGCCAACGGAAACAAAGCAGCAGGTGTTTAACCGTCGACGACCTGCACACCATTTCTTCTTGATGAAAGAAAACTGCTTTATAGTCAGTGACAGAAATTTTATGCTGTTTTTCTTGGATAATAGCACTTTCGCTCACAATACCATAAACAGAGAGCAAACTGTCAGAGTATAATCCCATCTGGCTTCAGCTGGTACCTGCAGTCGCGACACAAATTCTGAGTTCACAAAATAAAACTGAAAGAGTGGCAAAAAAAGGAGCATGAGAGAAAAGAGGAAAGACAGTGGTAGGGGAAGGAGAACCAGGAGAGAGGGAACAAGAGAGGAAGAGAGAGAGAGAGAGAGAGAGAGAGAGAGAGAGAGAGATTCCTCTTTTCAAATTCTCTTCTGTTTCAGCCACACTCAGCAGGCCTGGCAAACATTTTACAGTAAGTGATGACAAGCAGAGCAGAGGGAAAAGGGAACAGTTTGATGCAGTTCAGAGAGAAAGGATTAAGGAAGATGAAGAGAAAAGAGTGGACAAGGGCCTATGGAAACAGAACAGCCAGACAGAGTGAGAGGTTACGAAACAGAGAGAGGGGCGTTCAAGCTCCTGCCAGCTCTTCAGACAGGTGAAAGAGGGGAGGGAAGAAAGGCTCTGAAAGACTCCCGGTTTCAGCTTTCGCTCAAGCTAAAAATACAGCCTGTTCACAAACTCAGCCGAGGGAGCGCAGTTCAGAGCTTTGAGAGCGAAACCAAGAGTACAGTTTTGTCATGTTTATCTTCATATCTCAGTCTAAACCTGCTCAGTCTCAGCTTAGGAGGCTTTTTAGGCATGTGTTATAAAAGTAATGCTACACTATTAGAACAATTCTCAGTTCTGAGCTTGGATGTAAAACGAATTGCAAAACATTTGCACGGCTTAGAGTCGTTTCATTATGAGGAAGCTTGAGGAGCACCTTTAAAAATGGTCTTTACACTTGCATATTTACAAAAATAGTTGCTAAATAAAAAATCTAAAGCCCACCAGCGGCCCAGTGCATTGACAGTACTAACTCCTCAAATAGCTCTAATGCCTGAGACAAACAAGTTCACTTTCAACAGAGTTTAAAAGCACTACACATTATATTGTCTGTAAATCATTATTGTAATCTTGACATCAGCAATAGTGAATATTACAAGGCTTGTAAAATGTAAATGAGCCTTCAAATTAATCACAAAATGTTCTGTGGCGTGCTGTCCAATTCGCACACGTCCCAGGTGACATTCTGTGGGTGTTTCGATGAACCCAATGCATTTACATCCTCCAACAAACACATTATTCTGCTCAGAATAATGCAGGTGAGTCTTTTAATTCGCAAAACATTATCATTTTAAGAAATGATTTCATATAAATTATTTCTCCCTCAGAATATATTCATACAAGCTGAGAATTTCTGTTGGTCAGTGCCACCATTGTTCTTCCTAATAGAAAAGGAGATCTTTTATTTTTATTTTATATAAAAATGTATTGTTGTATTTGAAGTCTTAGTGTCTTATATCTTGAACTATCCACATTTTGTTAATCAAAAGGTCTTTAATTTTGTAAAACATACCTTCCACCCATTGACTTTGCAGTTTTTATGAATTCCAAAAATCAATGCTTTTAGATATATTCACCTATTCAGCATGCATTTTGAATGATTCAGAAATCAATACAGCCAATCAGAACAGAGGCAATTTACATATAGGTTTTAAAGTCACAGTAACCCAAAAGAAAACAATAAATATAGTCAATACATCTTAATGCGATTCAGTTTTGTGATTAATGCATTGGAGCATAAAACAAAAGTGTAAGTGGATCTTAGTGTAAAGAAATGTAAATTTAAGATAAATGAAAAGTATGCCCCCTTTAATAGTTGCACGGCCTTTTATTTAGAAGGTAATCTCAGTGTAAACCCATATTGTGCTGCGCTACATGGACTACAGTGAGGAAACAAGCACTGTTACATGGGATAGATCTAGAGATTCCTGCAGCATTCCACAGCTCTTGAGTTTCCAGTATATCGGTCCCTACTGAGAATGTATTTCAAGTTATTGCTGCTAAGTATCCACGGGTTTCACCACGGTGGGTGGTCAGACCAAGGGTCAGTGAGTCAGACAGCCGTGCTGGGGATATCAATATAATCCCTGCAATACCAACCACATGCGCATACCAATGCACATGCAAAACCATATCTGAACCAAATATTTGGTCACCTCGTGCATATAAGAGATAAAGTAAGTTCAGTGGTAACTACATATATTTGCCAATGTCTTATTCCACATAGAGGGTAGTTTTCTGATGCATTAAAGCACATAAATAGGATTAAGTGATAAAGCAAAAGTTTTAAACTGACACTCTTCCTTTTCATTCAACCCTCAGCTTTGCTCTTTGATGCGTTTAGAGACCAGTTCTTTAAAGCCAGCTGTTTGGGTTTCATTTCAGCACTTTAGGATTAAGTCTCCTTCTTATCAGTCAGGCAGTAATATGAAGTCTCAGTTTTTATTAGTGCGCACAGATTTTTGCCAGACGCTCCACCCGATTTTGTCAGGGCCGTCTCCATCAGATATTGAGACAATAATAACATAAGCTTCACTAAAGCTCATATCAAATGGTTCACACATCTGCTTCAGCATCACCATGTTTTAGTAACTGAATTACCTGCTTTCTCACCTTAGTTACACTATTCAAACAGAAGTAATGATGTGTCTAAAAGTGATGAAATGGCCCCTTTTAACCACCTCCCATCACACCTCCTGACTCCCCCGGTGAATATTTCTCTTTCTGTCCAATAGCATCTTGGTTAACGGGGCAGCTATTGATAGTTTGTTGGACGTAGCTGCAGATCTATTCAGCTCCAACTGTTGCACAACCAATGAGGCTTGTGACCCCTTGCTGCCATGGAAACAGGATCCCATAATACCTCAAGCCCACCCAAACGCTGTCAGACAGAGATTAAACTTTGCAGGACTGACTGAGGAAGAGGCTGAAGAAAGAGGCCGCCGTCCTCCCCTCCACTGCAGTGCAGTAACTTTACAATAGGGATTTGTGAGGAAATATCAATTTTTCAGCTTAGCTCAGCTAAAATGGCACTTGAAAAAGGCAAGCAATCAACATTTTATGCCCAATCATAGTTTTTCCAAGAATGGAAGAAATTCTTTTGAATGACATTTAACACACTTCGTAAACCTGCCTAGTTACAATTTATACACTATTGTAAAGTGAGAAACATATAGCTATATTTACACAAATGATTCGTGTTATATTTAATAAGTATTTAAGGCTGTTGATCAAGTTAACTTTTCAATCAAATTATAAATACATTACTCAACTAACTGATAAATAATTCAAACTCTGTTCCCATTGAAAGCAGGTACTTACAGATCATTTGTTTTACAAAGTTCATGGTTAGCTATAGAGGGGAAACAACGTTAAGCACAGCTGACCATGAACTAAGAGCCGAGCCCAACCATCATTTCTTTAAGATCCCGCGTTGTTTGATCCTCATTAAGGGCTTTTTAGGTGAACATAAAAAGTGTTGTTAAGAAGGAGCAGGAATCAGGCATTTTGTAGTTTTGTTGACAATTTAGTTCAACAATTTCAGTAGAATTAGGAACTGTAGTATTCTAACACTTAGGGTAACTGCATCGTGGTTACCTTAGTGCTAAACAGTCCACTTGAGTATTACACACTGCATTATCTCATAAACAGGAAAACATGCCCACACACTAGGCTTTGTCTGATCTACAATCATCTGTTGACAGAGGTGGGAAGTGTCAAGCTGTGGTTGATTGGTTTGAATTTAAAAGTCGGGATTACGGAAAGAGATTTTATTTAACAGAAATATTCAGCATAATGAGGCACCAGGTGTGCCCAGTCGGGGGAAGGTGTCACCAAACATGACAGGAAGTATCAAAGTGCAACACATTGTTATTGTAATTAAGAGTTGTTTTCAGGTATCTTAACTTGAGTATTTATTTTTTATTTCAGACTTTTTATTTTTACTTCCTACATTTTTACATATCTGTATCTTCTATTCCCAGCATTTTCAGATAAGAATAATCTATTATTTTTATTTGGTATCACTGCACTCTTTCCCAACTTCAAGGCCAACGACAGGCTAAACAGAGAGCAACATACAGAACATCTGATCCTTGGAGTATTCTTCAGTGCAGATCAAGCATGACAGACAAAACAAGACGGAATCGACATCACAAGATGAACACAGTGAAGTGAATGAGAAAGGGGATAAGGTGTGTATTGAATACCAATGTGTCTGACAGCAGATTTTGTAGTGAAATGAATAAAAGTGAAGCAGTGCCTTTATGTAATTACAGTGATATAATTATCAGTTATGTAATTACAGTCATATAATTATTAATTGTTTCTTTTTTGTACATATAAATAAATAATTGTAATAAAGGTAAAACTGTTAAGTTAGAATAATTTTAGAATTGGGCGACGCCGCGGTGCAGTGGGAGAGCTGTTGCCTCACAGTGAGAAGGTACCAGGTTTGATTCCCAGGAGGGGCGGCCCTGGTCTTTTCTCTGTGAAGTTTGCTTGTTCTTCCCGTGTGGAACGTGCCAGTTTCCTCCCACCTTCCAAAGACATGCTTGTCAGGTGGATCGGAGATGTTTAATTGGTCCTTAAGTGTGAGTGTGTGTGTATATTTGTCTTTGTGTCTGTGTGCGCTGCGATGGACTGGCGACCTGTCCGGGGATGCTTCCCACCTTTCGTCCTGGGAGAGCTTGGATTGGCTCCAGTACCGCCCGTGACCCTAATCAAGACAAATGGCTAAGAAAATGAGTGTGCGGGAGAGTGAGTGATTCAGCGAGACAGCGAGTGAGTGAGGGAGCGAGTGAGTGAGTGAGTGAGTGAGCGAGTGACTCAGTGAGTGAGTGAGTGAGTGAGCGAGTCAGTGAGTGAGTGAGTGAGCGAGTGAGTCAGTGAGTGAGTGAGTGAGTTTTTGAATTTCATAAATATGATATGAGGTTAAATTAGCTTTGCACAGAAACAGTGGGTAGACTTGTCACTCAAAGAGCTACCTTTCACTTTTATACTCACTTTTATACTTATATACATTTCCGTGGTGGTGTCTATTTTGTGACAATTGTTTTATGTCTCTTTTCATTCTTCATTGTTTGATCATATATAATCAAAACAGTAACTTTACAGGAGAAGGAAATATTTTCTGAAATATTCTGATGTTTTTTTGTATTTGTTATTTTTCACTTTGCTTTATTTATGATTTATATGTGGGTGATTTTTCCAGAAACATTTCATTCTCTGCGATGGGCTGGCGTCCTGTCCAGGGTGTGTCCCCCATCCTTCGCCCTGTGTGAGCTGGGATGGACTCCAGCAGCCCCACGCGACCCCACTTGGGACAAGCGGCAGAAAATGACTGACTGACTGACGTTTCATTCTTTCACTATTTCCCAGTTCGATTTATCCCACAGGATTTAACTGTCTGATTTTTTTGCTATTCCTTTAAAAGCCTGATGTTTGTAAATGGAAATGTTCCCAGTTTTGCCATATATGGATTGCATGGCCTGGGAAGTGAATATAACTCATGAAACTACTCCCTACAAATATAGTACATTAAACCGTACATGTACTAAATAAACCTCATTTATTTAAAAATTAACTTTTTTCATGATATGGGCTCTTTACCATTTTAGGGAGGTGATTGTAAAGAAACTGCTAAGTCATTCTGAATAATGTCTATTTCTAAACACAAAGAGCAGGCAGCAAAAAAAAATAATAATTGGCGACATTAAGATGTATGTACATTTTAATAATTTGCCAACATCTTAATAACTTGCACATCATATTAATGAAAGTGATGATGTGTGAGTACAGACTTTAGAGGGAGATCACTGAGTCAGCACTTACAGTTAAAGAACTCCAAGTTTAAAAAGGCACTTGCTTAAAATGTAGCGCACGCATTTAAAGGAAGCTACTGTTAGGAACGGCTCTATCAGGATAATTTTCATTTTCTTCCCATTTCTTTTGAGGCGAGTAACCAACCCCCCCCCCCCCCCCCCACACACACACACACACACATACACTTTGTCAAACACATGCCTTTGACTCCAAAGGAGGGCAGAGGAACAGTTGAAAGGCAACCTAAAAAACAGCTGTTTGGCAGACTTCCTGTGAAACACACTCCTTTGTTTACTCACCTGCCTTATACACTCTCTCGCCACAAAGCCAGGAACAATTACCCGCAGAGGCAGCGATTACTCTAATGACTCACCGTTGAGGTTCAGCCTTAGATCCATTCAACAGCTTTGGACTTATCTGAGCCAGTCACAGTTGTTGTGACTGGTTATAAAAATGCCTCAAACAGGAAGAAAGTCATAGCAGGAATGCATGTTATCATAGATTAGATTTATTATTTTACAGTTCTATATTTCACTTATAAAAAAACCTGGTTTAGAGCATATTTGAGCCAGGGCTGAGCAGTATGATGATATTTATCATTATTTTGAGCAGGAAAAAAAAAAAACATCTCTCAAAAGAAAAATCATAATCTTAATTTCTGAGTTTATTTATCATCATTGATCATTTAAGAACACTGACCAACTGCAAGCAATTACAAAAACATATCCATATTTTTTGGCACTACCGCTTCCTTTTTCTCCATTCAAGCTTGGCAGATTCAGAGAAAACTTGATATACTGAGATCATATTTTTCCCATATCTGGCAAGTTACTGCCAGTTAAATTACCATTACACAACTGAAGTAGTTACCAGTCATTTAAATGTAATGCCATTGCTCACTACCTACAGTGATTTCACAGTATTTGTATCTTATTCTTGTATGCTTACATATTAGACATGTTTTACAGCTTAAGTGTACAGGAAGTATAAAACTACAGTAGAATAAACATATGATTGAAAATACACCAATTAACAGTAAATGCTATCAATCTCTTTATTGAACACTACCACTGTGATATTGACTCTATTGTGAGAACTTCTTAAATACATCTTCTTTTTTCTTCATAAAATCACGCAATGCGATCAGGCCCTGCGATGGACTGTCCAGAGTGTTTCCTTGCCTTTCACCCTGTGAGAGCTGGGATAGGCTCCAGCACCCCTCCATGACCCTAATTATGACAAGCGGCTATGAAAATGAGTGAGTGAGTGAGAAATCATGCATGTTTTTTGTTAATGTTATAGAATTAGAAACGGTGTCCTTAGCGTTGTCCATTTTTACATCTATAGAAATTGCAAGGATTTACTTAATTACACAATAAACTGTTAAGAAAAAACATCAGTTTGCAGAACCCACAGCAATTTGCAGTAACCCATACTTAAGAAAATAACATGTTTTTGTAAATGATATTTTAACTGTAATGACTGCAAATTTTTACAGTGTTTAAAAAGATCCTATTTTATGATTGGTTACCATAGCAACAAAAGGCAAAAAGCATAACCAGTCTTTATGTAACAGACAAGGTATTTCAATATGCAATTTAAGTTATATTTTAAAAAAATGACTATGAAGAACTTGAGAATTTCAAGCTAAATCTATAGCAAAGATATTATCCTTAACTGGAAAGCAACTGAGTAAAGAGAGAACTCTGCCTTTTGTCTGGGGATAGTCAGTGTTTGAACATCCGAGGCATTGAGAGGTGACATGTGTAAACGAAGAGGGTTCAAGTTTATATGGATACACAGGTAAGGCTCTTATCTGACATTTCAGTGTCCCTGAGTGAAGACAGATATGCATGTGTAAGCTCTGGTGTTGCATTCATTTAACGGCATTTAACTGAGTTTTTAAACTCCGTTAAAAAGCTCTTGTTGACTTTGGTAAACTGAATCTTCCCGCTACAGTAGTATGGTTTGATAAATGGGTTTACCTGGCACCAACAAAACCCAAAACATCCTAAAACCCTGTGATCTCAATCCTATTCTCAGCTCCAGTCAGAATGCCTTTGAAAGTGCAGTCATTTTTACATGTTATATGTACGCCTGCCTTTACATGAATCATTGAGCATTTAAAGGGTTTAATGATTGCACAAAGGATCTTCATCAACATCTAAGCATTGCAGTGTAAGCATTTATTATGATGTAGCTTTGTGAAGCATGTAAATAAACTAAAATGAGTGAAACTCTGTAATCGAGTTTTAATCCTCTGCAAACCGACAGGCAAGATGGGGATTTCTTGAGTCTTGAGTCATCCCACCTACACTCATCAGACATTTTTCAACTCTAAGACATCATGTAAATCCTCTCATTTCCATCAGCGGAATAAGCTAGGGGAGCTGAAATACAGACACCTGAACTTGTCTTGTTTTTAAATAGGGCCCAGTGTGAAAATGTCAGGACTTAACATCATTACTTTGATGTGACACTAAAACTATAGAAACAGACAAGAAGTAATTAAAATCACAGCTACAGTCATGATTTCTGGTTTCAAGAAGCAGAAAAGGCAAAAATGAAATATGATTTTGTGTCATTTAAACATAACACATGCTACCGTTTGACACGCTGAGGTCGTGTTACCTGAAGAAGGGTATGAACTCTTGCATCTAACTCTCATGTTTCACACTCATATTCAGCGCAGAGATAAGAGGTTGCAGAGAAACTGATTTATATATTGTGATGAGGCTTTTTCCTTCAGTATAAATGGAGGCTGAACTGAACAATGAACAACAAGACTGATGTCATCATTATTACAAAGCAATGTATTATAAATTGGCTTTTAGTGTAATTGCTCTTTAAGGTGTTAAAGATTCACCTGCTTTTTGGCCATTCTTGCTTTCTGAGCAGCTTCAAGTTAGCTTACATAAACCTTTCAGGCAAAAATCAAAACCACAGTTCCCAAAGCTATGCTCAGCTATGAAACAGTTTCTCCCACAACTGCTTCCTAATTGGAAGGTTGGCTATGCAATAACAATCCCCTTACGCTGGCAGGCTCTATTTCGGAGAGAGGATTGGTGCACTGGCCACACTGCTTTTGGCCCTGTGCAGTTAAAAACAAGGATTTAACCTCCGAATGGGCTGAAATAACACTTCCTGTCTTTCCTTTAGTGCTCCAGACTTCCTGTTTGACCAAGACAAATCCCTGCTGAGGCTGGACATTCCGTCCTTTTCCGACTCTCCATCTGTCTGTTCACTTGCTCTTTTTGCTCTTTCTCTCTCACTCTCTCTCTCTTTCTCTCATGCCCCATTCTCATCTCATCTTATCTCATCTCATGTCTTTCACTCTTTCTTTAATTCACTATTACAACCTCTTTCTCTATGTCAACCCCATGTACATCTCATTTTCATCTTCAGTGGACAGTGCTTCAGTCCAAAAAGAGACTGAAAAAGAGGAGAGAAAAGGAGAGAAGAAATGGAGAGAGACAAAGAGAGGACCACGGGAGTATAGGGTACTAAAATTGGGGAAGGTAATTTGATGGAGAAGTTGATAGTTTGAAAGAAGGGCAGAGAGCAAAAACCACGGGCAACTGAAACTTTAGACAGAATTGAGAAGGTAAGAGGAGGTGGGTGTGAAAGACAAAATTCAGGAGGTAAACCTGATACATTTTATTTTAATAGTACCTAATTTTCTCCCAAAGTGCATTTATTGCATCGTGGCCACTATTCTCTGCTGCTGTTCTGTGTAAAGGGCAGCACCACATTCCGCACAAGTTATTCACTTTCAGTTCTCACTCACCTTGATCTTTCCATCTGCATTATAGATCTAATATATTCCCAAAGCACAGAACATTTCAATAACTCCAGTTTAGCAGCTTGACAATTAAAAAGCAGCGTTGAAGTGTGTTGAAAAATTAATAATTAACACTGAGACCATCTTGACTTTATCTTCTTCTTTTGGGTGCTCCCATTGTCGCCACAGCAGATCATACAATTCCACTTCATCCAGTCCTCTGCATCTTCCTCTTTCACTCAAACATCCTGCATCTCCTCTCTCACCACATCCATAAATCTCCTCTTTGGCTGTCCTCTTCTCCTTTTCCCTGATAGCTCTATTTTCAACATTTTTCTCCCAATATAATCCTCATCTCTCCTCTGTACAGAAACATGCTGCTCTACCTTTCTCAGAATGAAACCATACTGCTGCTCACTAATCAAGACCTTTTTTCTTAACCTAGCTTCCACTACTCTTTCCCATAACTTCATGTAGGGTATTTAGCTACACTCTCCCCTGTCACTACTTTGCAGTCTCCAATTTCCTTCAGACTGACTTTCCTGCAAATAATATAATCCACCTGTGTGCATCTTCCTACACTCTTATATGTCACCTTGTGCCCCCTCTTCTTAAAATAAGTATTAACTACAGCCATTTCCATCCTTTTTGCAAAACCTGCAACTATCTGACCTCTCCTTGACACCATGCCTGGCCATCACTTCCTCATCACCTCTGTTACCTTCACCAGCATGTCCATTAAAGTCTGCACCAATCAGCACTCTCTCTCCCCTGGGTACACTCTCTATCACTTTATCTATCTCATTTCAGAATTCTTCTTTCTCCTACATCTCACAAGCAGGGCATATGCACTAACAACATTCATTTTCCTACCCCTGATTTCCAGTATGACTTTATATTACTATATATTCAATCGCCAGCAAAATTATAAGTTGGCTTTTGCTGGTGACCCAGACTGAAACTCTCTATAGCAAAAGCATAGGAGAAATGATTTCAAATGAATTTCATATGCAGCAGCTAGTTGGAAATATCCTGACAGAACCAATCTAATCTCAGAGAGATTACTCCCAAGCTCATTTTTAAACAAAACCAGAAAAAGACAGAAATCAAATGAAAGTTTAATAAAATTATATATATATATATATATATATATATATATATATATATATATATATATATATATAAATTGTATTAGTCTTCATATAAGTATTCATATAAGTATATATAAATCTAATCTATTAATTTATAAAATGCACTTTCACTTTCTTTTCCTTCTTTACTTCAAGTGTCGACCAGAAGAGAATGTGTTCCCCTTTTGAGTTTTTTCTCACTTCTGTTGCCCTCGGCTTACTCACTTGGGGCTCGGCATAGCTTACTCACTTGGGGCTCGGACCCGGTTTTGATAAAGCTGCCATGTGGGGCAGCGGTGGCCTAGTGGTTAAGGAGTTGGCCCCACATTGGAAGATTGTGGGTTCGATTCCCTCACAAGTAGGTTGCCCTGAGGTACCCCTGAGCAAGGTACCGTCCCCGTCACTGCTCCCCGGGCGCTTTCAATAGCTGCCCACTGCTGCACGGTGTTTGTGTGCATGGGTTAAAAGCAGAGGATTAGGCCCCAGTTATGGCGTTTGGATTTTTTCTGTCTGCAGCATCAGTAGGTGGGAGTTAGACTGCTGGAGGCCCGGAGGAGGGTGGATGCAGGTCAATTGTGCACTTGGTTTTGTGACATCGGCTGCTTTTGCAGCTTAGGTCTCGTTCATGCTGTTTGGAATGAGGTGTGAACAAAACATTATAAATATTAACAGGGTTTACATACTACATCGCACTTTTTATTTTTAAAAAGTGATACGGGCTATTAATGAAGCTTAATCTTCTAAAATCCTCCCTCACACACATCTGGATTATTTGTGAGTTAATAATATGATGTAAAAGGTAATAAAATAAAATAAAAACACACACACACACACATTGTGAGACACAGTCACAGTGCCTCTAGGTTTGAGAACAATATTTAGTTATAGCTGTGTGCCAGGGGCGTAATTTGCAGGCTCTGTGCAAAAACTTATAGCGTAACTCATTTACATGTTCTGGGTTTACATCGTCTCATGGCAGTTACATTAATTCCTAACCACAGCAGGAACATAAAACTGTGCTGCCTTGAAGGGGTCTCGCTATATGTCACTGTACCGCCCCCACCAAAGTGAAAAACATCAGTCATCTCAGACAGAACAAAGAACGTCCTTTTAAAAGCAAGGGTGAGAGGATCTCATCCAGGCCATTTCTCAGATGAGGAGTCATCAGTTACCAGCTAAAACAAGCAGCAGCTTAAAGGGAGGGAAACCTGAGGGGGGCTCTGTTAGTGCAACTGTTTCTTGATCCACCAGACAATATTAAGAGAGGACAATAGTTATGAGGAGGACAGAAAGGTGACTTAGACTCATTTCATCTGTCCCTGTTTCTCTCTCCCTTTTCTCCCTCTCCTCTTTGACATTTGAGCTCATTCACATTACTGTTTGAATCTAATCATGATTATTTTTAGAAAATAAAAAATATATAAAAAGATCAATATAAAATATACTATTAAGTGAAATAAAAGCTAAAATAAATCTTTTTTTTTTTTTTTTTAGACATTTTGTAAGACATTCTGTTCACAGCCGTTAGGAATTACTGGTATCCCCTGTCACAGTACAGTTGTTGGTTGCTGGTACCAGGCCCATTATTTTGACCGTTAATGGCTTCCCCGGCCTGTTGGTAGACAGTAAACCAGGAACTACCTAGTCCTTTATTAAAAAAAAAAAAAAAGAAAAAGAAATCTGCATTCCTCCATTTCATACCTGCTTATATATATTCCAAAAATTTCAAACATGGTGTTGTCAACAGGGGATTATCATCATGATTTGGTACAAAGCAGTATCCACGGAAGGCTGAGGATCTTGTCAGCTGCTGTATGAGAAAATTATTAGAATATTTAAAAATAATTTTCTTTAAAATAAGGTCTGTTGGGGATTTGAATATTTCCCCTTGTGCAGTACATGATGTAATTAAACAATTCAAGAAATCAACACACCTTTGTAATGCTAGTGGTATATGCTTTACCATCCCTACTGAAATTCGTTGCAGGCATGCAATGCAGGAATGGATGTATAATTAACAAATGAAATTAATTTGACCTGACAAACATGGAATATCATGGGTTAATATTGTCTGCAATTAAATGAGAGTTAATGTAAGAATCATGTAAGAAAAGTTTATATGCCAGTAAGATTGTCTTCCTGTGTCCTTGTGTATGTGTGCGTGTGTGTGTGTGTGTGTGTGTGTGTGTGTGTGTGTGTGTGTGTGTGTGTGTGTGTGTGCAATAAAGGCCACAAGCACATATGAATCTCTCTCTCTCTCTCTCTCTCTCTCTCTCTCTCTCTCTCTCTCTCTCTCTCCTCTCTCTCTCTCTCTTTCTCTCTCTCTCTCTCTCTCTTTGTCTCTCTCTCTATGTCTCTCTCTCTCTGTCTCTCTCTCTGTGTCTCACTCTCTCTTTCTCTGTCTCTCTCTCTCTTTGTCTCACTCTCTTTCTCTCTGTCTCTCTCTCTCTTTTTGCATGATTTACGATGATATCTTGCTTTTTACATGCAGGCAAGATATTCAAACTCTTCTCAACTGCACTACTGTAAATTGTGCCATGTGAATTCAGGAACCAAATTCTGAAGCAGCAAATGCCTAATTATCCACTTGAACAAAGACACTGATGAAGATTTGCTTATATAAGCCGATAGGCCACACTATATGAGTCAAGACCCCCAACAGACTTTGTGAAAGAAGCAGTTCTATTATTAGCATGCCATAATGATGTGTTCCGCAGTCTCCTACCCCCTTTGTCTTTCTCTTTTATGTCGCTTCTCATTCGCTGTCAGGGAGAAGTGACAGCTGACAGTGTTGCCTGTAAGGAAGAACCGATATTCTGCAGCTTGTTGGAGTTCAGGTGCATCCTCAGCTCCACCAGCCTGGCCTATATGAGAACGATGCAATCAGAAATGGGGGCAAACTTCAAAGGCCTCTTCACTGAATTAATACACAAGGCTTGCATATCAAGCCATGAGCCGTATAATCAAACCAGCACACGCAGCTTAAGGAGCTGGAGCAGTGGAGCAGTAAGGCAAAAGCTGTCAACAGTCATCTGCCTCTATTTAACACAGTTCAAGAGTGACTAGCTAATGACAGGGTGGCAAACCACAGTATAAGTCTATGTGTGTGAGCATTTCTGTGTGTGCAAGCTGAGTGACAGAAAGACAGAATTGCCAAATTACTGCAGAGAAGACAAACTAGTGATGTATTCAGAAAGCTAGCTCTAGGTAGTTCTTGGGTCCTACAGCTTTGTGTTATGGCAGTGACTCTCAGCCCATTGAAAACTTCATTTTACATTCGGTTTAAGTGAAATGATGTAATTACATATCTTACACACAGGGAGTGATGCAATCCATTACATTTACACCTCTGTCCTTTACACTTGAATGTCAAGTCCTTCCACTAAATGCACAATCACCCAGCAACCTTCTCTTTACTTCTCCTGAAACACAACACATCAGCCTTCTCTGTACTTTTTCCCCAAATGCATTGCGGCAACCCTCTACCCATTTATCCTGAAACGCCATACAATAATCTTCTCCCTATGTCTCCTGAAGCAGCAACCATCTACCCCATTTCTCACTAAACTAAATTACAACAGGCTTCTCTGCACTTCTCTGCCCTATCTACAAAAATCTACATATGTTTTTTTCAACTACCTCTGGGTCATGTAACCCCATTTTGAAAACCACTGTATTATGCAGACTAAGTGTAACTTCATAACTTTTCCCAGAAAGTTATCACACAGGTATGTTATGGTACTTGGTTCATTACAGGGATTCTGCACATCTTTTCTTAGTCCTGATTAAAGCTGTTATCTTCTACTTTCATGTCAGGCCACTGCTGTATTTAGTTGCCCTTTAATTTACTGCAATCCAATTTACAAGGTTTTGAAAAGTCGTGGAAACACAACAGAAACAAGTGTCAGCATTCCTCCAAGACACCCCGTGTAGCCTGTTTCACATCTAAGAATTGGCCAGGCGAGGAGAGGGGAGGGAAAATAAAAGGCTATTATGCCACGCCGTGGGTAGAACCCTAGCAAACTGAGTTTGGAATTACAGCCCTGAGCTCCCATTCAAAAATGAATCAGGATCCCTCTGCATTGTCCTTAATTCGATTTAGAAAAAAAGGCACCTTGGATAACAGGAAAGACCGGAGCTTCAGTGTTCTCTGAGGCAGAGAGAGAAGTTGAGGTGGCAGAGCAATGCAGGCCACAACTGGATTACAATGTGAACAAAGACTTATGGGGAATGTGATATCTCAAAAGGTACCTTGCTTTGTAAGCTTTACAGGCTGATATTAAAGAAACAATATAGCAAAGTCCAATTTACAAAATATACCCCTATGCCCAAATTTAGTCACTGACCCAAGGCAAGTCTGATGCCTCAGGTTTGCTTTTTTAGTAACGCACTAGAGGCTTTAAAGTAAAGTGAACTGGTTATTTTGCATTGTGAGCACAACACGACACAGTGCACAACGAAATGCTTCCTCTTCATTTAACCCAGTCACTCAAGTGAAGCATGGGAGCCATACATCCAGCACCAGGGAGCAGTGTTAGGGGAAGGTTTCTTGCTCAAGGGTACCTCAGGGTAACTTACTGGTCTGGGATCTGAACCCACAACCTTGCGAGCTTTGGATCACACCCCTAACCACAAGGTGATTAGAGATATCAATATGTCTTGTAAATGCTACATAAGTAAGTAGAAATGAGAATGAACTTGATGTGGTTTGGGACAAGAATGTAATATAGGAGGCCTACAGTTGCAATTTGTTAACCAGTGAATTAAGCTTCCTTTGTCTGTTTGTCTATAGTGCAAGATGGGAAGCTTTATTTTTTTGACAAACTGTTCCTTTAACAACCACAGTCACATACTACATGATGAAAAAGGGGAATTCAAGTTGAGACAAGTTTTCTTTCGGCTGCCGGTATTAATAATCATGAAAAATCATTCCACAGTGATTAAGCAGGATCAGGAAAATTGATTGGGCCAAGAGCTTACTCACCGCCAACAAACTGGATACCCCCTGCTACACGGCCAATGGCACGGGAGATGAGCTCCGACACACAGCAGCCCATGAGAGCTGTGAGAGCCACCAGCAGCAGCAGACCGCAGCCCGTCCCCGTCACCACTGTGCACACACGCCATTCCACGCTTGGGATGCCCTGGAAGGTGGCGTAGCGGCCGCACTGCTCCAGCATCACTGTGGCCTGCCTTTGCTCGTCCCGTACAGGGTAGGAGCAGCGGCGGAAAGTACCGAAGGACACAGGCTTGCCCATCTGTGACCCAAGCAGCCAGTAGGGCATGAAGAAGCCCACGCAAGATGCTGCAGCACTGAGGAGAGACACCAGGGCCCAGAGTATCCCGACACAGGTCAAACTG
The DNA here is from genome assembly GCA_017165825.1 of Hepsetus odoe. Classification (NCBI taxonomy): domain Eukaryota; kingdom Metazoa; phylum Chordata; class Actinopteri; order Characiformes; family Hepsetidae; genus Hepsetus; species Hepsetus odoe. The sequence goes on from CM029382.1 coordinate 11,880,271, forward strand.
GAAGCCATGGTGGGCAAAGGTGGGCCTGATATAATGGGATTCCCAAATAAATTTCTGCCAAGAAATGTCTCAAACTTGTATTCCTTTTGGGTTTCCTCAGAGGAGAAGTACAAAGTCTATTTCCACACAGTCCACACCATGGTCCTCCTCACTTTGTCTTCTTTGGCCTATGAGCAGACACAAGGAGAGAGGCAACAGATAAAACAAAGATAAATTAAACTTATGAAGCATAACGGGAACATGATTAAGATTTTTACCAAGACTACTGCAATGCTCTGTTTGAAATGAAGTATATTGATCGTAGGCGAAGCTGTTAAAGCTATAAATGCTTTTACAGATACATTACACAAAGCTGTTTCAAATGCAGTTTCAAATGCAGTTTCAAATGCAGTTTCAAGGTCCTCGTATCCTTTTTTGCCAGTTATTTCTCCAGCAACGTGTGAGAAACCTCCTGAAGCAGCCTGACCTGGACGTCTTTCCATCAGCCACTCTCTGCACTTTACTTATTCCCTCCCGTTCAAGCTCGTTTGGCTTTTCATTCACTCTTGCTTTTCGTGCAGATGTTCATGTGAAAGTTAGAGCTGCCCTTTTTGTTCCAGAGTTGCAGCACAAATAGTCATTAATATGAGGGATGAATATTTAAGCCCCATTCACGCGGTATTGCTGATGTTTTCATGGATGCAGAGCTTATCTGCAGCTGTTCTGGTCAAGACTGGGCTTGATGTGTGTGGAGATGCTCAGAGCGGCTCTGCCCCAGTCCAGCAGAAACACCACACATACACACACACACACACACACACACAGACACGCACACACACACACACACAAACACGCACACGCACACACACACAGACATACACACGCACACAGAAACTCTCAGCACAGACGCGCACTGACAGCACAGCGCCTGAAGTCTCAGGTTACAGTCAGAAAGCCATGGCACTGTACAAACCCAAACTTCCCCTCACAGCCGTCCGGCACCAGGGGTCCGACTTCAGCCGTCCGGCACCAGGGGTCCGACTTCAGCCGTCCGGCACCAGGGGTCCGACTTCAGGAGGATCGTCCGGAAAACTGTAAAGTCTCACTAAACGGCTTCAGTCCCGAATGAACGCAGCGTCCTGTGATTTTCTCTCTCTCTCTCTTTCTCTCTCTCTCTCTCTCTCTCTCTCTCTCTCCCCTCCTCTCCTCACTGGGAGAAGGACTGAAAGTGAAGGGAGCAGCAGTCTCTGGGCCATCACTCACACAGATCTCCGCCCAAAGGGGGCCGGGCTTCTTTCACACACACACACACACACACACACACACACACACGAAAGTGATGCTTGTGTTCGCAGTGTATGAAATGTTTATGTGTGTGTGTCTGATCTGATGAGAGGGATGAATGTATGAGACTGTTGATGTTCAGATGTTCAGGGTCTGATGAGACACAATAATTAAAGACTATAACATGTTTCAGAGCTGAAAACTTTACATTTATGTTAGTCAGCGAGACACTTTGTTACTGTAGTGAAGGATCACTTAGATGAAAGGCATTGATTGTTTTATTTATCAAAATATCCATTAAAAGGACACCTGTTAACTGCTGCATACTTCTGCATTATATTATTAATGGCATATTATTACATCATATTATATTATATTACATTATATTGTGTTATATTATATTACATTATGTTATATTATATTGTATAATATTATATTTTTATATTGGGTGTGATCAACTGTGCTGGGAAGATCAGGAGAAGGGCTGGCTGGCGATGCTGTGGAACGTGAGGACAACTTTTAACTTTTTAACAGTTAACTTGTCTTTTAGAAATATACTGATTGTTGAAAGTCTTAAGATATAAACGACTCGGTTATTGAAAATAGGAACAGACTGCACCAAGAGTTTAAGTTTCTCTATTTTACTTATCTTTGCCTCCATGCTTCCACATTAATAAACTATAACTTCTCTGTGTAATGTCCTGTATGTTACTGCCCAGCTCAAGGATATTTAATTGTGTGCATTTTTCTGCATTTTAATGCTTTTTCCATTTATTCTGCATCTTTATATCTCTATAAGCATGGATTCTGAGCTTTTAAAAGAGTGCATTTATTTATTTAGTTGAGAAATGCAGGCAGCGGTCAGTGTGAAAGAAGATGCAGAGGACCCGGAAGAAATGAAAACTGATTATTTGCGGTGGTGACCCCTAAATGGGAGCAGCCAAAAGAAGAAGAAGAAGAAGAAGAAAAAGAAGAAGAAGAATGTATTTATGTATTTATTTATTTTAGAACAATTTCATCCATATGACAAAAAAATCTAAATAAACCACAGAGAGTAAATGGTATCTTGCTCTGCTAAACCCACTGTTTTACACATGCAGCAGGCAGTGAAAGCAAAGTGAATCTACATTTTAAATGCTGATTGATGAACACTGAATTGAATGTTGCGCGGCTCCTTTGCACTGTGGATTTTTTGCTTGATAGTTTTCTTATTAGAAGCTAAAACACCCCGCCCACCTGCCCAACATGGACACTCTGTTATTTCTTTCTGAATGAAGGTTACTAAGGTTTCATGTGGGACCCTTGTCATCTGTGCATGCACATGGCTGGATAAATATTAAAACAAGGCAGTAAAAATCATTTCTATCAAGAACAAACTGTCCCTGTTCGTATTTATAATCCCCTTATAGGTGACCTTCCTTAGTCTCAGTTATGACTTGCATGGGCCATCTGCCATATCAGAACTGCTGCCAGCAAATTACAAATGCACTGAACTTTAGTAAGGGGTATTCTGAGATGGCCTGTGTGCTTTACAGAGATGAAGAATACAATTCAGAACTGGATAATGGTTCAATCAGTACAAAGGCAATGAACAACAGGCCAGAGGGAGGACAAGCAATTCACAGCTGGAGAGGCTGAAAAGGTGCTGTTTGTCAATTGCAGTAGATAAAGTATAGGGGAGCTTGTCAGGACAGTGGGGTTTACAGGGGGGACACACTGTTGTGAATTATTCAGTGGTGCCTCAGAGAACCATAACCTTGTATATGTGTGAATTCATATGTCTATATATATACATGGGCAACCATACTGCTGAAATGTTATCACCTGTTATTTCACTGTACCGCTATAAAAGGGATGAGTGATGTGATTCAGTGTCAAAGGTACATCTGTAAAGATGCATTTAAAATTTACATTTAAACTTAGATAAAAAATTGTCCAAAATGATTATTAATAATATGCAATTATTAATAGGCTTGCTAGTATCCTGTAAATGCTGTCTAACATTGAGAAATATAATAATAATAATAATAATTATAACAATAGTAAATAAATATTTTTATTATTAAAATAAAAAATGCAAGGTGCAGCCCCTGTCTCACTCCTCCCTGCGATGGGCTGGCGACCTGTCTAGGGTGTGTCTCCCGTCCTTCGCCCTGAGTGCGCTGGGTTGGACTCCAGCACTCCCCCGCGACCCCGTATGAGACAAGCGGCAAAAAATGGATGGATGGATGGATTGATTAAAATCTCACCATTGTGTAATGTTTGTGTTTCATGTCAGTTAACCTACTGTGGATGTTAGACTGATATCTTCTAAATCCACCCTCACCTTCCTGTTCAATAAGGTGGAGACCATACATGTACACTGTCCACCTATTAAGTTACGCATGAGAAATAAATTAAAGAACAAATGAATAACAACAACGACAGCAAAAGCAGCAGCAGCAGCAACAGCAACCACAACAACAACAATAACAACAACAACACAACAACAACAACAACAGCAACAACAACATTAGTAATACTACTACTAATAATAATAATCTACTTTAATCTTCAATCCCTGTATGCTCTTTTCTTGGCATTTAGTTTAGGTTTTTTTTTAATTTTGTGAATTTTTTTGTGAATTATATATAATAACAATAATAACAATAATAATAATAATAATAACACTACTACTACTACTACTACTACTACTACTAATAATAATAATAATAATAATAATGATAATAATAATATGCTTTCATCTCGAATCCATGTATACTTATATACTTATAGTTAAAATATATCTTTCTGTGAATTAATGATGAAAATGTATGCCATTTAAAAATAGCAGCTTTAATTAAGGTTTTGTTCTTCGCTCCGGGGCCGGAATCTTTTTGGAGGAGCCGTTTGTTGCAGTGGGGACGCATTTCCGCGCTGCTCCTGGGTGACGTGGTTTGTTTATCATGGCGGACACCAAAGTAGAGAGTTCAGCTGACAGTTCAGCTCTGATACCGAACAGCGGCAATGTCTCCTCTCAGACCAACAACCCTCTGTCCAGGAAGCTTAATAAGATTCTGGAAACCAGGCTGGATAATGACAAAGTGAGTGAGAGTCTTAATCTTAGCTGGAGACACCTTCCAAAACCGTCCAGTTAGCCTAGAAGCTAATCTAATTCAGTGTACTGAATCTAGAAGTATTTCTCTGTGAGTTGCAGTTTAGATCATTCGACCATGCAGGACAGACAGACAAAATAAAACCTAACTAACATTGTGTAAAGTTTGAATTTAATTTCAGTTAACTTACTGTGGATGTTAGACAGCAGATATATTAGTGTAAATCCACCCTCACCTTTCTGTTCAATAAGGTGGAGGCTACACATGCACACTGTTCACCTATTAAGTTACACAATGAGAAATAAATTAAGCCTCCCGTGAACCCTGCGTTCCCACTCATCACAGATTTCCTGGAATATAATTGATTGACATGGAATATCGGGGGATTTGAATCAGATTAATGGTACATCAGGGAGTTTTGTTTGTAGCATGTTTAAATTTGTTTCCATTTGTCACGTCATCTATTTATTTTATTTATCAAGTTATTCCATTAATGTCTGTGTCATAGTGCCAGTGACATTGAGTGCCTGTTAACATTCAGTTTTTTTATTTATTATTATTATATTAGTGACTGTGATCAGCATATTGCTAAATCAATTGTTTTATTGTGTCTCTGATAAAGTTTCATAAAACTGAAATAAAACAACACTAGTATTAATAACAGTAGTTTATGGAACCTGATGAAAAAAGGAATACACTTTAACAAATGCACACTGAAATGTATTAAATGGCTTCTTCCTTAAGCATTAACTATGTTTCCATCTGAGAGATGCTTAGGCTTCTGAGGCTGAAAGGCAGGACTTTTCTCCCTATTCTGATCCAGTCAGAAAATACTGTTCACACAAAGGCTGGGAAGCCTATATGTTAGAACCAGTGGATCAATTCATTTCCCTCAACATATTGGTTGCTTCACTGTTGTGATGCACAGTGTCACTGCTTGAATTGCAGATATTTAACTTTTGAGTTCCTCCTTTTGCTAATGTTATGCTTTCATTATGCATCGTCATGCCTATCTGTGCTTGTTCTCTCCAGGTTCTTTAGTAGATTTCATAGTGTAGATAAGTTCCAAATTAGATTAAGTATAACCAAAACCATATTCTTTCACCTCCACATTGTATGCCTCCAAACATGTGTTTGTGGAAACACTCTCCTGCATTTGCTTTAGACTAACGCACCCATTCATGAAGTATGTCAGCCATTTATCTCAACCAGGGATGCGGTTCAGAACCTCTCCAAGTGCTTAAATTGCTTAGAAACACCCAAGAGAAGTTGTCAGTTTTTGCAGGGCCAGGCTATTGCAGTGTTCTGCTATTTCCCACAGTTACTCAATCTATCAGCTTCAGTATACTATATACCATAATTTTCTTAACCACTAACTCACACACAGAAGTTATATTTCTCCTTGTTTTGTTAATGCAGGTGGTAATAAAACTTAACTATTTCTAATTTGATTGTTTTCTAAATAAACTACTTTGAATTTTAGTATCTGTAAAAGCATATATACACAGCTTGCCATTATAGGTGTGTACAACTGGATCAGGTCATAGGACTCACGTTGCACATACCAAACCTTTAAATGAAGGGCTCCATATGTGTTCTTTACCCTTGTAGGAGATGCTGGAGGCTCTGAAGTCCCTGTCGGTTTTCTTCACTGAGAACAGTTTACGTACTCGAAGGAACCTAAGGGGCGACATTGAGAAGCGCAGTCTGGCCATCAATGAAGAATTTGTGCGGATATTTAGGGATGTGAAAGAGGTTTGTTTATTTTAATTATACTGGAATGGTGAGCCATCATGACATCATTCATATTAAAATGTAAATGTATATCATTTGCCAGATCCTCTTATCAAAAGAGTCATACATGAGTGCTTCAAAGTTTCCAATCAAAACATGTCCTTCATATAAGAAAGCCTAGACTTGAAATAAGAGCCGCTAACAACTGAAGATTCTGCTTTACATGAAGTTAAACTCTACCACATTACACAGAGAAAGCAAACTTCTTTTTTGACTGTGTGTAACATGCCATATATGTACAAACCCTTTTTTTGTGCACAGGAGCTGGAGAGTATACATGAAGATGTTCAAGCTATGAGCTCTTGTTGTGAAGAAATGACCAGTAGATTAAAGGTGGGTTTTCTTTTTTTTCTTCTCTCATTTAAAGAAATATCTAAGAAAATCAATCCGCAAAGCGGGCTTATGTATTAAGTGTGTTTAAAAAATGCAGGATTTCAGATGTTATTAAAATGCATCTCTGAAGTGAAAAAACACAGGCATTTTTTATAGAATGTTCTGTGAGCGTTAAAATTAGTAAAGAAATGTTTTTATTGTTAATGTCTTTTTTTTGTTAAGTGATACAAATGAGCTTGTCCTAGAAATCTGTTTGCACACAGCTTATCTAAATAATCCTCTTTTATTGTTAAACCGGTTTAACAGTAAACAGGTTTATTGATTAAAGTGACACATTTGTTTTCTATGCTGTTTTTTCTCCTCCAGATCAGTATGTCAGTTTCTCCACAAACTGCTATAGATTTTGTTTTATTTTTCTACTTCTTTCTTCTTTTGGCATTATTCTTTGGACTGCTATACTGATATGAAAGTTCAATAAGTCAATTATTTGTTCATTCAAGTCGATTATGCAGAATATTTGTTCTTTTGATCCTTAATTGCTCAAGTAAATTGTTCACAGTGGTGTGTTGTTTTGTACCGTGTTGATTGATTTGTGTTCAGCGACATCAGTCATCATTACTGATGATTTGTTTTAATAGGCAGCTAAAGAACAGACCCAGGACTTGATACTGAAAACCAACAAACTTCAAGGAGAAAAGTGAGTTTAATTGAAAACTAAATAAAACTACATTGTTGAGTTTTCATTTTATGCCTAGCTTGCTGTGCATAGATGCTGGCATTGGCTTTATCTTACTGCTTTGCAAGGTTTTTAACAAAAAGTGTCATATAGTTAAAAAAGAAACACATTTTATGTATATTTTTTATAGGCTAGACGATGTGCCGGTTATAATACGTACCTTAAATCAGATGCTATTTGCTACATGTTCCCTGACAGTTTGTCAGATATAAGAAAACAATCATCCAGAATTGGGAGTTAAGTTTCTTATTAGCCTAATACAGAGATAACCTTTGTCCTTCGATGAGCTGCAGCAACAATTCTAAACGTGGCAGTGCTCAAAACAGGTTTCTGAAACGGGTGAATAATCTACAGCTACTGTTTGTTAAAAAAAAATGAAAATTAATAAGTGAGTAAAAAAAATCTGGCACTCATAACACATACTGTAATGCTCTCATTAAGTTAAGGGTTATTCTGACATGTTTTGGTGGCTAGACGTTTCTCTTTGTATTCTTTAAGTCTGTCATTAAATGTACATAAATATTAAAGTGCAGACCCACTGCCCACCTCTGCTTTTAGATCACTCAAACCTGTGATATTTTTTTTACATTTAGTTTCCTTGTTTAAATTTTTCTGAATACAGTTTTGATAGATTTGTACTTTTCTAAGTATTTTAAAATAATAATGATCCCACATCTACTCATGTATACTCATGAAAGCATCATCTTTGCGCTTAACGAACCTAATGGTTTGATAAAGTGTTTTATTCCAGCTTTTATGCTGGAAGATACTGGGAGTTTTATGTCCATTACAGTTCTGTGGTATTCTGCACTGTTCTTATTGAAAAACCTGTTAATTTTGTCCTTCTGCTCAAGTTGTTACGGTACTTTGACCTCTGCCTGTTTCATTATTTCACCAAAACAGCAATACCTTTTCTTGAGTGTACTTTAAGGCTACTCTTCTATCCCTGCTTGATGGATATTGGCTTTTAGAAGCCTTTATGGTCTTACAGGAGTACCTGCTACATTTGTTCTTTTCCTCAAATAGTTTTCTAAGAAAAGTACTTGGATTCTTACTTGGACTTTTCTTCAGTGTTATTAAAAGCTACTCTTCCCACTTAAGCATGAAGCAGACTTGCAATTAGATGTCTTCTGTGTTAAGGAAAGTGAGGGGACGGTCTGTTAGATGCAGGGTATAAGACAATGATTCAGGAAAGTAGATCTCTAAGAGGAGCATAGATTACCACTGTTCTTAGTTTTATCATTGCAGTTAATAAGACTAAGAACAGTGGTAACAAACAGTTTGTTTGCTTAAGAGTGCAAAACAGCTACAGGAATTATGCAGTTTCAGCAAAATTTTATCCCTCTACATTGCAAAAATAGCAATTACTTTAATGACTGCACATTCTATTTCTGTTGTTGATAGAAATGCAAAAAACAGAAATAGCAGAACTCTCTTGAGGATTATTTGAGTTTCTGTTTCTGGCGTATTGATCTATTTTATGTCAGGTGTTATGTAATGATGCTTTCGTCCTTTGTTAGCGATCCTTCGATCTTGTACATGTGAGGAATATGAATTAGCGACCAAAGGTTCATAGATTAGTAAGAACTTTGACTTTTGATGTGCTGTGATTAATGATTCATAAGCTTTAGCAGTTTAATTCCGGTTTCAGTGCAGCATGTGTAATTAATAATCTCATGTCTTTTGAATATTGCTCATTTTAAATTCAACCAGTTATAGTCTCTGGAAGATAACACAGACAATGTAGACACAACAGCATTTCCCCTCAGAATTTAGAGAAAAGAAATAGGACTTTAAGGTGGGGTTCTGTTCTTACACTAGCGATTCTTTAGCTCTTTATAAGAAGTAGTCCTCCGGGGCCTGAGGACACAAGGACAAGGCTCAGAGGCAGGGGGTGATGAATTGATGTCCTCAGCCAGAGCATTTCCATCACCTTTTGCCACCCACAGATCAGCTTTATGGTCCTTGCTGTTGCCACACTGTTGTTTATGACCATTGAGTGACTGCCAATGAAACTCATTTGGGCGGAATTGATTGGAGAGTAAGGGCTGTCGAGGAGGTGACACGAATGCTCAGCAGAATGATTCGCCTCATGATCCATTGCCACACGAGAGTGAAAAAGAGAGGAAGAGAGAAAGATGGATTGAGCGAGAAAGAGAGAGAAGTAGTGATCTATGTTGTGACTTCTAGAGCTGGGCAGTCTAAAATAGACAGTCGGCATGATTAAACTAGGCTGAAAGCAATGAAAATGAACAGAACATTATGGGTTCCTTTTCTCTGACTGAATGGTCATCTCCAAAACAGCGAGTCCTGTGAGGTTTTCCCAGGATTCTGTTTTAGTACTTCCCATGGGTACACAAGGTTTGTTGATGGACATGGGGAAAAGCTACCGTTGAACAAATTGCTGAAAATGTTAATGCTGGGTTTAATAGAAAGTTAATAGAACACACAGTCCATTGTAGCTTGTTGCAAATGGGTAAGCATACTGATGCTGACCCCTGTTCACCTCTCACATCAGAGCTGGAGCAAAGGAAGAACAGAGCTTGCTCTGATGAATTGCATTTTATTTTACATCATGTGGCTGAGTGAGTGTGTTCGTTGCGCACACCCTGTGGACTCATAGGATGCACTATGTGGAAAAGGTAAACAAGAGTAAGCAAATTGATGCTCTGGGCATTGGATGTTTGATGCTTCGTGGGGAACACATTTTTAATCATATTTAAAGGAAAATGTAAATTAAAGTTTGAATGCAAAAAACATTTAAACTTTTAAGCCATAGTTATTTTATTAGGTAGTTATATTTACTATTCTGTGTGCGTTTTAAGGAGTAAAAATTATTAGTTCTAGTGCAAAACTTCTTAATAGCTATAAAAAGTGACATTATTGGTGCAGTGCCCTCTACAGAATTAAACTCAGTGCTTCATGAATACAGAGTGCCTACTTGGAGTTTTTGGCATCATCATTTTGTCCTACTGTCCCTTTGGGAGCAGTTCTGTCTCCGTGATACTTTCATCCATGTCTCCACAATGCACCAAGCCAGATGGGTGCGTTCCCGACAGTCCAGCTGCTGTGTAACCTTCCCTGACATTTCTAGCTTCAGAACAGGGATGCTGTGGGAGATGCAGATCAAGGACATAGGCTGCCTGTTCACTTACTTGGAGAAAAAGACCCAGCAGAAAATAGGATATCGGTTGTTTAAAAAGAAAAAGCCTGCAGGACCCAAGCTGAGGCACTGTCCCAGCTGACCTTTTAGCTGCTCTTTCTGACTGCTCTTGTGTGGGAGTTGATAATATAGACCAACTGACCTTTTTGTTTCAGCCCCTCTGGGCACTTCCAGGTTCTTTTTTTGTTTTTTATTTTTTTATTTATTTTTATTTTTTTATCTTTTATTTATTTATATATCATGACATGGCATTTCCAGATTTAAAAAAAAAAAAAACTGGAGGTGCGTGGTGAATGATGTCTGTTTTTGATCCTCTTTAGTGTGCATCAGCGAGTTCTTTTGTTCTTTTTCGATCTAATTTGACCTTTTCTTGAAGTTTTCTGAAGTTTTGTTTTGCTTCACTAAATAAGATCGCTGAGATGAAAGCCTATTTTGTAGTCATATTTAGCTGTCAAAATTATGTTCTACAATAGCGCCATTTTGTGATGAAATTAAAAATGAAATTTAAGAATTGTATTTCAACTAGCTGTAGTATTATGGTTATATGGTTGTGCATATTAGAAATGAGTTAGATCACATCAGACACAAAGGCACTTTCAGGCAGTGGTATTGTCTTTATCTTGCTTTAATGAAAACATTTTTTAAAGGATGGTCTTAAAAAGAACTGTTTTTTTTTATGAATGAGATGAGTGTGAATAACCTTTTATGAAGTTTTATGAACTTTTTAATATCTTTTAATATGTTCAAAATCTTGAGGATATTGTTGGCAATTAACATTGGTTGACTCAACAGCTTTTCTAGTTATTTCCTTGCTGTTACTATTCTCGCAAAAATAGTACATCTCTTAAATTCTGGAAATGCTACTACACTATGTACAAGAGTACTTTTTCCTAATTTTTTACTGTGTTTCCTTCTGACATTTTCTGCTTTTCATAATAGCTGGTTTCTCTTGTCCCATCCAGAAGTCAGCAGGCTTTTCAGACAGCCCTAATCACAGTGACAAATAAGCATCTCTGCTTGACGAAGACACGCTTTGCATTATCTGTCTGCCTCCCACCTTTTCCCTATCACTCAATGCCACAGTATCATTTGTTGGCATTTTGAACCAGCATTTCACAAAAGAACACAAAAGCCCTGGCATGTGAAGGGGGTTGGGGGGTGATGAACAAAGAAGGATGAGGACAAGCAAACAGACAGATATCTGATAGCATTGATTGTCTGCTTGCTTCTCTCTTCTCCTTTGAAAGAAGCTTTCATTAGATAGAAATAAGTGACTCAACAAAATACTCGTTCTTGCTGATAGAGCTTTGACCTTACATCAATCAGCCATAATTTTATTACAATCGTAACTACTATAGTGATAATGTTATAACAGGGGGCATTTAATGAGTCCAACCCATACTCAGAAGTACAACAATCATCAGATGCCGTTTAGATGTTCTGTCTGAAGAATGCTTACTTTTTTGCACCATGGATGACTGATCAGGATATCTAATCAGGCTGTGTCTGAGTCCCTTGTTTGATTCTGTGGCCCTGTGTCTGATTGAAGATGCATGAGCGAGCAAGTTCACTGAAGCGTAGGATAGAAAATGTATTCCACACTTTTCCCATGACATGAAGATACTTTTTCCATTTGTTTGAGCATTTGGGGGACAGAGCAAGAGGGGAAAAAAAGAATAAATAGATAATTTAATCAGTTAGCATTTTGGGACTGCATTTGATTTAAATTGCTGAAGAATCTTGTGATCACTGTAGGTGGTTGGTTAATGAAACTGCAGAATGACTTAAGCAGTCAGAGCAAGTGCCTGTCTTTCAGCTGAAAGTGAAAGTGACTATTCTTGTCATTGTGAGAACACACAGAGGTCCAAATGCAGAGGTCCAATTTTGTTGTGGTTCACGTGTGCTGTGCTGTGACCTCGCAATGATGAGGGTTGTCACTTTCACTTTCACTTTGTTTGACTTTGAGTGTTGTCCACATGTGTGTAAGCCGTTTCATATATCACGTGACCGAGACAAGCATTTTTTATCTAAATAAAAGTCTTTTAGACTTATCTTTTAGATAATTTTTCATCCGTATTTCTGTTGGGGACCACTGATATAGAAGCTTCAAATTCTCTCCACAACTCCATACTTTGGCAGAATTGTTCAGAGATGTTGGTGGTTCTCAAAGTCAAAAGTTTTGATAATGTCAATGAAAACCAATTTTGTGGTTGTTTTAGTTCCGTACATTTTTCTTTAAATGTCTAGCTTTGACAGTCACGGTAGTTGGGCCACAGCTTGTTTTCATGACATAAAACTATGGATCACTTTCTAAAGCTTAACACAGACAAAACAGAACTTTTATTAATTGGCTCCATGGCTCTCATCTCTAAACTCCAAAATTTCAGTTTATCCCCTGACAATGCTCTTGTTACGCCCTCATCCACTGTCTGGAATTTAGGTGTTCTGTTTGATCCCGCTCTGTCATTTGACTCTCACATAAACACAGTTGTCAAAAATGCACTCTTTCACCTCCGAAACATCTCACGTCTCTGCTCATCACTTTCATTGAAGGACGCAGAAATACTTGTTCATGCTTTTATAACTTCCCGTGTCGATTACTGTAACGCTTTACTCTTTGGTCTCCCAACTAGAACATTAACCAGGCTCCAGTACATACAGATCTCTGCAGCTCGCGTTCTCACCTTCTCCAAAAAATCCAAACACATCACTCCTGTTCTCCACAGACTTCACTGGCTGCCCAGATCATATCGTATTCAGTACAAGCTGCTTCTCTCACATTTAAAGCCCTTCATGGATCTGCTCCTCCATACCTCACTGAATTACTCCATTCATACACTCCAACCTGCTCACCGCACTCCTCCGGTACCGGTTTACTTACAGCTCCAAAATTCAGGATAGCTACCAGGGGTGCTAGATCATTTAGTGTTGCTGCCCCTAAACTCTGGAATTCCCTCCCTCAAAGCCTGCACCTAACGTTCTTTCTCTCTGTCTCTCTCTCTCTCTCTCTCTCTCTCTCTCTTTCCACACTCTTCCTTTTTAAAAAGAACTACATTAAGTGCTTCTCCTGAGTCGTTGGGTTTCACCTAATCCTAATCCTAACAGTTATTATATTGTATGTAAATATTCTTTGTTGTATTGTTGGTTATAAATATAATCTGTAGTTGTAGATTGGAACTGTACTGTACAAATTTCTTGAGCCACGCCACACTTTTTCATATTTTGGTTCTAAAGAACCCATTTTTAAAAGTATTGTTCAGGAATAGTTCTCCAGACTTCCTGAAGAACAATGTTTTTGACTCTCAAAGCTGACTAGTTTTAGAGGATTGTTGTTAAGCCACACAGTGACCTACGTTAAATCATCTAAGCATAACAACACCATTAAACTTAAGATGTGAAGCAGTAAAGGAGCAGGTGGAGATGATTACAGATGATCAGGCTCCTGATTAGTAGCTTAATATGCCAAAGACTGAAAAAGCATGAAATTGTACTTTTGTAACAACAAAGTGATTCACTAGCAAAACATAAAGAAATGAGAGGTGGCTGAAGACTCTATCACTGTACAGTAACCTTTCTCTAATTTTTTATTATTTTTTACATATTGAGTTTGATAATCGTTAGGGGCTCAGGTGCTTAACTTTTTAATGGATTGGATTCTTAATGACTCGCCCATCAGTCACTGAATACATTTATTTGTTGTCCTTTGTGTAACAAGGACTTTGTGTTTTTTTTGCAAATCACTTTTAGTTTATGTAATGATGTGTCTGCACACCTGACTAGTGCTATTTGCAGAATGAATTAACTAAAAATATAACATCATGCTTTGAAAACTCCATGCATCAAACACTGCAGCACATTGTGTTCTCAGCCATCAAGAGCTTTATCAAGGCAACAAGCCTTAAGAGCCATCCCCTCCATAGCAGAGAAATAGCTCAAGGGTTATTCAGCCTTACAGTAATGTCTAGTGTTGCAGTTCATTTCTTTTATAGCAGGGATTTCAGTTTTCAATCTATAAATCCGCAGAGAGGATTATGAACGTACATTGGTGGTACGGCATTTGTGAAGCCTTTAGAATTCATTCAATTGCTCCCCATATCTGACATGAGATGATTAGATCATTTTCTCTGCCATAACAATAAATAAAGAAAACCCAATATGACAAATAACTAACCTTTTAAAAATGTATGTATTATTCAACAAAGAGATTGCACTAGTAAAGCCCCTGTGTGCAAAAATAGAAGAACATTTGCTTTCAGTAACTGTTGCGAGCATTCATTGATGTTTGTGGGGACCTAAGGCTAGCCTGCATAGTTCATTTTCACAGAAATGCTATTGTAGTGGAGATGGCTGAAAAGGTTTTTGCTGGTTGTGATAGAAAGGAGGCAGAAGACAAAAAAGCTTGATATGTATGGAGCAGCCTAGCTGCAGGTTGAGTACTCATGCTGATCTCTGTTCGCTGCAGAAAGCACCTACAAAAGGCAGGAATTTTAGCACTGTCCCAAGCAGCATTATTCTTCTGAAAAAGGCTCTTGCCTTAAAGTACAATTACATTAAAGGGGCGTACTTGGTCTGCAATTATGTCTGAGAATGCATTACATGTCAAAGGAACTTTCACATGAATCCCAGCATCCAAGCAGGACATGGTCCAGAGCATCACACTGTGTCTACTGACTTGCCTTCACATCATGGAGCAATACAAGAAGGTGGCCTTTTCTTTTGTGACTTGTGCATTACTGGGAGGTATTGTTTTTTCAGAAAAGAGATGGCACCGGTATGATGTGAAGACCAGTCAGCAGACACAGTGTGATGCTCTGGACCATGTCCTGCTTGGACGCTGGGATTCATGTGAAAGTTACTTTTTCAGAAGAGCAATGCTGCTTGGGACAGTGAAAAAATGATTCACTATGAGTTTTAGGCTATTAAATTTATCTAATTGTTTTTGTTGTTTTATGTTTGATATAAATGTGTGTTTTATCAGGCTTTCCATCTATTGCTATCATGTTTATGTGGCAGCTCAGAAAATTCCAATGGGTTGTAAATCAATGTTCTTTACCTTCGAATAGAAGCCCACTTTCAATTTAATTGATCATTCTGCTTTTAGGAACACAAACTCATGAGATCTGATTTCTGCATTTTCCCCTTAATAGCCAGAATAAGAGAATATTCAAACTCTAATAAAGTTTTCAGCCAAAGCCTCCCCTTTTAAACAGCCCAAGTGTTGAGCAGCTCAAGATCTTTAGCTACCTCAATTAAAGCCTGCACGTAGCTGATACACTCATCAAATTGCTGCAATGACCTTTACCTTGTTAGCTCCAGGGAGGTGCTTTTCCAGCAGAGCATGTCATTTACGTTATGATTTACATCATTCTGTGACATTTACAACCACTTTCTCCTCTCGCAACTATAGCTTAAACCTTGGCTAGTGGGGCATTAAAGCTATAGGTCTCCCTACAAGCATGCTTGTTCTGTTTATATGAAAGCCCCATTTTTCCCAGAGGTATTCCCCTTCTTGTTCAAGTTCAGGAATGCCCAGCACTTACCCTCAGGCTCGGAAAAGTCCTCAATGTCCTACACTCCCTTTCACATAAAAAAAAAATACTGCATGACTAAACGCATCCCATCACCGCCCTTGTGAATCCGTAGCGGTTCAGAATGTTATGGCTGTCGTCAGGCACAAGGCAATGGGAAGAATTTGTCAGAGACTGAGGGGGTTAAGTATACCAGGAGTCATAAGCACAGAGGAGTCCACCTTAAGGCAACTCAGCTTTACAAGCTAATGGCAAGCTACATTTTCATTACATTAGCCAGCTGTTATATGGAAAGAGAAAATACTCCTTGGCTACAGATATTTCATGGATCCCTTTCAATGCTTGTTAAGCATTTGAAACCTGAGACCAGAAGGAATCTGTGTTATTTAATAGAATCCGTATCATTACTGCACTTTGAAGAATATGGCTATTGTATTATTTGTGTGAGCTTTTGTGTTTTAATGACTGCTTGAGTCCATAAGCTCAGAAACCAAAAGCTGCTGCAGGAAGAGCTGCATGAACACAGCAAAAACCAAGCTTAAGCCCAGGTGGACTTTGAGGAATCATTGGTCTTTTGTCTGTTTCTTACAGCTAGAATGGAAATGTTACATGGAATGCCAGGGATTGTGTAAAAACAAGTCTTAAGTTCGACAGTTGCCAAAACAGGGCTTTTATCAGACCGACTTGATATGCACAAAATCTTATTATTAGATTATTATTAGAAATCTTGAAATGCAAGAAAACACCTTGTTAGAAACATAGCCTGTCTGGAGTAAAATACTTTACTTTATTGGATACATGAATAATTTGATTATAAAATCAGCCACAGATGTATTCTCCTGGAACTGGGATTAGTCAAGATGCTCATGGCAGGGACAAAGTGATAGGTCAATAGATCATCAGCATGTCAAAGCCTTTGTGGTGTAGGTTTGCAAAATGCCATACTTGGATAGTAACTAACAAATAGAATATTGTTTAGCTTATATTGATAAACATTCTGTAAATCATTTTTCAGAGCCATTCTACACATCGGTCTGATGAGTGTAGTGCACTATTGTGAAGCTTATGGTAGTTTTCTAAGGTAGAAGGTTCACATGAGTCTGCACTGAATTGCTTCCCTGAGGATGTCGCTTGTCAAGGCCGCTATTGTTCTCCTGCAGGACAGCTCATACTTCTAGATATGCTGGCCTTGCTATAAAGCCAGAAATGGCCTCCAGCTAGTTTTGTGTGCCACTTTCACCTCTCCTATCGTCTCCTCTCTTCTTTTCATTGCAGTTTGTGTCTGATATAAAAGATTTCAAATTAAAATAAGTTGCTATTGCTTCTGCCATGTGGTGTTAATTTTTGGAGGGTCTCCACTGCCATCTAGTGTTTTGTTTTTTTTTTCTTCTTTCAGTCTCATGGAAATGATCAGTTGTCTCTTTATAGTGGCTTTGTCATGAGTGGAACATCATTGGTTAAGAAGCAGTAATTATATAGCTAAACAATATATAGCTGTTTAATCCATAACTCATTAAAAATATCTCTTTCCGTCCTCTCTGTAGTCACCGTCTGGAAGTGCGAGCCCAGGTAGCCCAGGCTTTCCTATCGAAGTTTCAGCTGTCCAGTGAAGAAATGGTCACTTTACGTTGTGCTCGTGATGGCCCCATAACTGAGGTAATATTTCAGGAAGAATGCTGAAAATTAATGAATGCTTAAATTAATTTTGGCTGTAATTATTTGCACACACCTCCTCTTCAACATACACCAGAAGTCCAATGTTCTATATGCACCAGGGCCAAGAAATGCCCAAATACCACTTTCGGAGGATAGTTTTTCCTTTGTAAAGCAGAACAAAACATCTTACCTAAGGCATGAAGCAATGAAGAAAGTATAGTGATTCGTTTACTGGTGCTGCTGAATGCTGAGTGGTTGAAACACCTCTATCTAGGCACCTTGTATTTTTAGGCTTTTTGCAGCCAGGTACGATAAATCATTTGCTTCCATTTCTTTTATTTTAATCTACTTGAAATGTCAAAGATAAGTTTGTTAGGTAGATAATGGTATTTTGGCACCAATAGCTAAATCTAAAGAAATTAGGAGTGACTCAAGACTTTTACAAGGTATTGTATTCTCATTATTGATCTGAGTACCAGTTAAAGCTTAAATCAGGCCAGATATTTTGCTTTGATCCTGACTACAAGCTGAGAACTTTCTGTCAAATTCAAACCAGACCCTACGCATTGGCAACACATTGAGTCTGAATCAACTGGAATGAAATAAAGCTATGTGAACATGAATGGCTTAAATTGAATCAGGATTTGAATATGAAGCTGACCTCCCTATCCATCACAGTTTCCTTTTTAAAAGATTAAAAGAAATTTAGTTTTGAGGCACTAACTTAAAACTGATCACAGCAAAAAGGGTAGAGTAAAAGTACTCTAAAAGAAGAGTATAAAATCCATTAACTGATACTGGAAAAGTTATTCTAGGTGAGCTGGCATTGAATGACCCATAACTCTTCTTCTCTGTTTGAATCTTATTGACTTGCAGGATTTCTTTAAAGCTCTGAACAGGGTTAAGAAAATCCATGAGGATGTCAAGGTATTGCTGAGGACCAACCAGCAAACTGCAGGGTGAGTAAGGAAGTAGAGAGAAAGGTGTCTCTCTGAACAGATCAGATTTTTTTGTAGCAAGTAGCTACATAAAAAAAAAAAACAAAAAGGAAAGCTAAAGAGTATAACGAGCTAAAGTTTTTTGGATTGCTTTTTTGTAGGCTGGAAATCATGGAGCAAATGGCAGTGTTACAGGAGACGTCATATGAGCAGCTCTATCGTTGGGCACAGAGTGAGTGTTGTTCACAGGCGTGCACAATAAAACCCATGATGCTTTTGAAATAGTGGCACAGCTGTTGTGAAAGAGTGTGATGAGCTGTAGAAATTAAGTCCAATCAAAGAACCTAAAAGAGCAAAAATAACAAATAGTGCTTGCTGTGAATTTAACTATTTTTCAAATGGCTACACTCAGTATCTCCCCCATTGTTCTATCTTCTTCATCTTTTTCATTTTCGTCACAGATGAGTGTCGGGGCTTGACTCAGGAGACGTGTGATGTTCCTCCGGTGCTGAGTCAAGCCATGGAGGCCTTGCAGGACCGTCCTGTCCTATATAAGTAAGTGCACGTGCACAAACACACAGTATTTGAGCCTGTTTCCAGGGTGCAGTACTTGCTTCTTTGCCTAGGGCATTAAAATACTGAAGCATTTAAAAAATAGGACACTTTTGCCTTTGTTCTCCTTAATAAACAAGCACCTCGTTACAGTGGAAAAATCTAGCCAGTATCACAGTTTGTTGGTACTTGGCTGTTGCGTAATGCGTGATTCAGAATGTCACTGAAGCTGAGAACATTGAGAAAATGACCAATCTATACTGGAGGAGTTTCACAGTTTATAGGTCTTTCTTTAGCAAAACTGTCAAAACTTTATTTATTTATTTTATTTTTTAAAAATTTCCATAACAGTGTTATGACGAATCCCTCTGTCATCATGCATGTATTACTTTAAAGGGCATCTTGCTTCTTTGAAGCATTAGATGTACCTCTTTTTAACATGATATTTAAAAAGTCTACATTTTTTGGTAAATGGCATTAGTCTGTTTTCGCATCAGAGTAAAAGAAAAATATAATATTAATAAAAAAAATGTTTCTTTTTCAAGAATAAATATGCGTATATAGATTTTTCTAGATGTCCTATTTAAAAGCATTTTGGCGCAGTAAACCTTTAGTCCCCCTCTGATTGAACATGTTTATGATAAAGTTAGTGTTAAGTGTTACTGTAGTTAATCGAAAGGAATTTTGGTGAGAACTCAAAACCCTGGATCACTAAACCAGCAACATCAATAAGCAACAACACCATTCCAGTTATTGCGTGTGAGCGTAATGAAGTGTGTAGTTCTTTCTATTCACCACATGGTGTCACTTTAGACTCAGACCCTAAATTCAGCAAATAAAAGTTGTTGAAATATTAGTCAAAATGTGCTAGAATTGAACATGGGGTGAAAACACTGAGCATTTAAACATAAAAATATGTTGCAATCAGTTTGTAGTGACCAGCTCAGTGTTTTACTTTATTTCAGGATTCAGATTAAGCAGATTGGGTATGAAATTGCCAGGATCAGGTTTTAGCAACTAGTGCACATTGGATATGAAGTTAAGAGAAGAGTAGAAGAGCGCTTCACAAATTTGATTCATTTTTCTTGATCAGTCTACTGAGATGTAATGATCATTAAGACACTGATGGGATGCTCTTGCTGGACTTGTTGATCTGTGAATGACTGACCTGAGGAGTAGGAGTTTGGCCCTGATTTTGCATTGTGCATATAATGATAATATTTGATTGTTTGTTAAACATAGGCAAGATTAACATGATCCAGCAACTTGTTTGTCAGCATTTAGAAAACATGCCCTTGGAAAATTTTGTACGTTATACATTCCATTCAGTCTGCAGTGTCTCATGTTTTCGGGAACGCTAGTTTTGGTTTCAGGTTTTCTCGGAAACAGAAGAAACTAAACTAGTTTGTTTCCAGTGGGAATGTAAACCTGGCCTTGAGATGATGGTCACTTCTTATTACTGTTTCCTTTATGGACCAACTTTGAGATTATCACTTCTCAGTTCTTTGGCTGAAATGATGTTAAAGCTTCGCTCAACTTTCTTGGCATCAGTGGAATGTGCTGTTGTCTCATCTGTAAGAAAAAAACGAAGTACAGGTAGTTGCAAACGGATGTTAACTGCTCAAAAACGGTCTTGAATAAGTATACATGTAGTTTCAGCTTATGAGAGTGATTGTTAATTCCCAGGGAAACATTGACTTTATTTTTCCTTTTCTGCCAGTGTTATCACTCTTTTGTTTCTTTCCCACATTCTGTGCCATGCCCTGATTGATGAAAAGGCTGTGAGAGTCCAAGGCCAGAGCACAGAGAGAGCAAAAGTGTGTTCCTGCAATGCGTGCCAAGCTACTCCACCCCTTTTTCTGCTGCTGCTGTAGCGCCTACTGTTTAGTCTGCTTCGGCTCATTCTCAGCCCATAGATCAAAACATCGCTGCACTTCCACACTTCACCGGGGGCCTCCGCTGTTTCGTCTGACTGCATGACCAAAGCCCTCTCTAACCTCAAGCGTTTTTCTCTCATTGATTTTGGTCTCTGTTAAGGTCCAGGCATGAGACTTTGCTTTCTAGGGCACACTTCTTAACATTTTGTTTTCTTGGGCCAACCTTTCAGATCATTCTTCAAAATGTTTTTTAGCAATTGAGCACATATTTTTGATTGTTTTGTCAAATGAACATAATTTTTTGCTAGTTTACAAAGCCAAAAAAACTGAAGCACCTAGAAAACCAAAGCTTTATTTTATCCCTTAGTTGTGATGTCAACAGCCAAAAAGACTCTTAAAGAAACTTAAACAAAACGTCTTAAAAAAACAAAACAAAAAGAAGCTACAATAAATCAGTCAAATCATTATTAGAGGAAAACACAGCATGGAAGCTCTTTGATGAACATGAACAAAATGTTAGAAAATGGTTGTTTTATTGTGACCATTTTTTTTAGCATAAAATAAAAATTCACATTACTTAGAACATTCTACATCTCTCTCTCTCTCTCTCTCTCTCTCTCTCTCTCTCGTTCTCTCTTTCCCTCTCTCTCTCTCTCTCTCTCTCTCTCTCTGATTTATTTATCTGATTTATCGCCTTTATGGTTTATTTTTCAGATATACACTGGATGAGTTTGGCACGGCCAGGCGCAATGCGGTGGTCCGCGGATTCATTGATGCACTAACACGGGGGGGTGCAGGTGGCACCCCCAGACCCATAGAGATGCATTCTCATGACCCTATGAGGTAAACAGATCTTTTACAGTCTGATTAGGAAAAATCCAGTCACCTTAAAACCACCCTTGCATTTCCCCTCATCAGATTTTTGAAAAGCTAATTGAAAATACAACAAATCCAATGGGTGGCTTTTTCAGCTCTAAAAATAAAACGGTTATTTCACAGCAAATTGGAGGTCATTTTAAGGGTCTTGCTGTCGTTTAGCTCTAAAAGCCACTCCATATCTCATTACATCACTGGCATCAATCATCTCTATACCAACATACGCACCTCCCTTTCACCCTTTTTTGTCTGCTTTCTCCTCTGTCTCAACTGTGTCTCCAGAGTCACAAATCCAATTCTGCCCTCTAAACACATTAAAAAAACAAGCTGATTTTCTTTCAGAGAATCCTCAGGCCCCCTTCAGGGAATCTGTTAAGGTAGGAGGTTCAGGGAAAGGCCGGCTATTGAGATCTATGGATTTCTGGATGTTGCAAGGACCCCACGTCCTTTTTCTGTTGTAACAACTTGAACCTTTTGCTGGAAACCTGGGGAGAGAACATCAGGTTTTCTGCAGAATGTCGATAAAAGGCGAGAAGAGCACTTCTCAGAATCTTCTCACCTCTTCTGCCACTTTCTAATAAAGAATAAACACTAATGTAATGACAACATGCTGGGATGGCCATGCAATGGCCTAATAAATACCCTGTTGTCACGTCAGAGGCACTAAATCGGCTTTGCCTTCTTTACGCAATCACTGAATTTTTAGATCATGTTTTGTTCAGATTTATGGACACTGACATTATTTGAATATGAATGAGTTTGAATATGAATACAGTTGCACTGAACTTCTTATAGGGCAGGAAATAATTCTCTTTTCATGCTATACACATTAGTTTAGCTTTTCTAAGATGTGGGAACCTACAGGTATTCCGTAATTGTTACAATTTATATAAAATATCCATCCATCCATTCTCTTCCGCTTATCCGAGGTCGGGTTGCGGGGGCAGCAGCTCCAGCAGGGATGCCCAGACTTCCCTCTCTCCGGCCACTTCTTCCAGCTCCTCCGGGCGGATCCCAAGGCGTTCCCGGGCCAGCTGAGAGACATAGTCTCTCCAGCGTGTCCTGGGTCTTCCCCGGGGTCTCTTTCCGGAGGCACGTGCCCTTAACACCTCACCAGGGAGGCGTCCAGGGGGCATCCTAATCAGATGCCCGAGCCACCTCATCTGACTCCTCTCAATGCGGAGGAGCAGCGGCTCTACTTTGAACTCTTCCAGGATGACTGAGCTTCTCACCCTATCTCTAAGGGAGAGTCCAGACACCCTGCGGAGGAAACTCATTTCGGCCGTTTGTATTCGGGATCTCGTTCTTTCGGTCACTACCCACAGCTCGTGACCATAGGTGAGGGTGGGAACGTAGATCGACTGGTAAATTGAGAGCTTTGCCTTCTGGCTCAGCTCCTTCTTCACCATGACGGACCGATGCAGAGCCCGCATTACTGCAGAAGCTGCCCCGATCTGCCTGTCGATCTCCCGCTCCATTTTACCCTCACTCGTGAACAAGATCCCAAGATATCCAATCCAGAGAGAGCTGAAGGTCACGGCATGATGAGGCCAACAGGACAACGTCATCTGCAAAAAGCAGTGACCACCGACCACGTCCTGGCCATAGCTCTGGTCAGCTGCCTTGACAACTGAGGCGCGGAACATAGTCCATTCGGACTCAATGTCCCCCACCTCCCCCGGGACATGGTTAAAGCTTTGACGGAGGTGGGAGTTGAAGCTTGTCCTGACAGGTGACTCTGCCAGACGTTCCCAGCAGACCCTCACGATGCGTTTGGGCCTACCAGGCCTGACCGGCATCCTCCCCCACCAACGAAGCCAACTCACCACCAGGTGATGGTCAGTTGACAGCTCCGCCCCTCTCTTCACCCGAGTGTCCAAGACATGGGGCCGCAAGTCCGACGACACAACCACAAAATCGATCATCGAACTGCGGCCTAGGGTGTCCTGGTGCCAGGTGCACATGTGGACATCCTTATGCCTGAACATGGTGTTCGTTATGGACAATCCGTGACGAGCTTAAAAGTCCAATAACAGAACACCGCTCTGGTTCAGATCGGGGGGGGGGCATTCCTCCCAATTACGCCCTTCCAGGTGTCACTGTCATTGCCCAAGTGAACATTGAAGTCCCCCAGCAGAACGATGGAGTCACCAGGAGGGACGCTCTCTAGCGCCCCCTCCAGAGACAACAGAAAGGGTGGGTAGTCCAGAATGCTGTTTGGCGCATAAGCGGAGACAACACTAAGGACCCGTCCCCCGACCCGAAGGCGGAGGGCCGCCACCCTCTCATCTGCTGGGGTAAACCCCAATGTACTGGCCCCAAGCCGTGGGGCAATAAGTATGCCCACACCTGCTCGCCGCCTCTCACCGGTGGCAACTCCATAGTGGAAAAGAGTCCAGCCCCTCTCAAGGAGACTGGTTCCAGAGTCCAAGCTGTGCGTCGAGGTGAGTCCAACTATATCTAGCCAGAACTTCTCAACCTCGCGCACTAGCTCAGGCTCCTTCCCCACCAGAGAGGTGACATTCCACGTCCCTAGAGCCAGCTTCTGCAGCCGAGGATCGGACCGCCAAGGCCCCCGTTTTCGGCCACCGCCCAGCTCACAGTGCACCCGACCTCTTTGGCCCCTCCCACAGGTGGTGAGCCCATGGGAAGGGGGACCCACGTTGCCTCTTTGGGCTGTGCCCGGCCGTGCCCCATGGGTAAAGGCCTGACCACCAGGCGCTCGCCATCCGGCCCCACCTCCAGGCCTGGCTCCAGAGGGAGGCCCCGGTGACCCACGTCCGGGCGAGGGAAAACGTCTTCCATAATTGGTTCTCATCATAAAAGGTCTGAACCGCTCTTTGTCTCTTCCCTCACCTAGGACCTGTTTGCCTTGGGTGCCCCTACCAGGTGCATAAAGCCCCCGACAACATAGCTCCCAGGATCATTGGGACATGCAAACCCCTCCACCACGATAAGGTGGCGGTTCATGGAGGAGGTATAAAATATCTATAGTTATAATTAATGTAAAGTAAAATCTAAAAAAAAGAAATTTACAGTTTTAAGCCAAAATGCATCTTAAGGCAAAAAAAGGAAAGCTAAAAGTTTCCCTCTCTCTCCCTCACACACACACACACACACACACACACACACACACTGCAAACTGCATACTTCCATAGTTAAATAGTGGTTGTTGGTTTTTTTTTTTTTCAGGACCAGTTTATGTTTACATTTCAACCCACAGCCTTTATTGACTTTTTACTCAAATATAATCTCCCATGTTTCTGAAGCTTTGTTTACACCTGCTATTAACACCTGACCTTGGTGATTTGATCATCGAACAATCAGTACGTTTTCAATTGCCCTATTCATATGTAGCTTTTTGATCCAGATATTGATTGAAACTCTATATCAGAGTTTAATTCAGCCTGGCTTGGTGCTGAAGCTATACATGCATTTTCTAATTGCAATGCAGGACATTCAAGTGAAGTTACAGGTGAAGGACTTTCCATATGCTAACAGGAAGGTCATGTTCAGTTTGCTAAACTGCCACAACAAAAGAACTATATAAAAGCAAAATATGGGCTAAAGGGGCAGTGGGAAAACTGCATTATGTCCTCCAAGGTAGGGTTAATGGATTTTCAACTTTTGCATTCATAAGCCCATGTCTGAATGTAACATCTGAATGTACTGGATATTTAAATGGCAAGTGTAAATAGAGCATACGTTATCCAACTCATTAGTGTGATCTGTCTTTTGACCTTGTAGGATATTTTCCTGATTCCTGATCGCTGATTAGTTATAATTGTTAGCTGCTGCTATTTTGCCAAACACTGTATAAGAGGATGGTAATTATGTTAAAATATAATATTAACAGCAAAAAAGAAATTTTAATTTGACTATTTTGAGTCTTTATATTTTATTTATGTCTAATTTTGAAGCATGTCAGAGTTTCCCAAATGTTAAAAATCTTTCAGCGAAAAGGGAGATTTCTTTCAAATTAGACAACAAACCACACTCGTTCAGACTTCATTTATGTGTGTATTATTGTTTTAGGTATGTGGGAGATATGCTGGCATGGCTACACCAGGCCACAGCCTCAGAGAAGGAACATCTGGAAGCCCTGCTTAAGCAGGTCACAGTACAAGGTGCATTTATTTGCCCCAGTTCTCTCAAGCTCTTTAACAATTTCCTTGAACGTTTACATCATATTGGGGTTTCTTTAGAAAGTTTTTTTTTCACATTTACAAGTCTAATTTGCAAAATTATTCTTTAAAGAACATTTCAGTGAGAGATTCCTTGAGCAAATCATGGATTTTGTATGGCAGAGTTGTAATAATGTAACATGAAGTCAAGATTGTGACCATGTTTACTCGTTTTGGTTTATAGTTGTCACTTAAAAATCAATGAGTGTTTTATGATTTTATTCTGTTCACTGAATTGGTGTAAAGCACCATCGATACAGAGGCATGTTTAGTATGTTGACTTTCAATCTTAGCTTTCTGAAAATGGCAGATCAGAACAATTAAAATAAATCAGTATTTTAAATACACCTCTGTAAAATATTTATGCTGAAATTATATGCGTCTTTTGGACTGTATAGGTGTTGAGGACAGCATGCAGGAAATTGTGGGACACATAACTGAAGGGGTTTGCAGACCACTGAAGGTGAGAGGAGAGCATGCCTGAGCCCAGTTCTATACAAATTACAGTTTCATTTTAATTGAACAAGCTAACTTTTAATGAAAGTGGTTTTAAAATTATTTATTTATATTTATATTATTTATATATATAAATAATAAATTTATTTCTAAAAATATTAGTCTTTAATCTTTTTTTAATTAAGGGGTTTTAAAATGGATACAATTAAAAGGGCTTTTAACTTGATCACTCTAAATTGCAATATAAACTGCTCAAAAAAATTAAAGGAACACTTTTTAATCAGAGTATAGTATCAAGTCAGTTAAACCTCTGGGATATTGATCTGGTCAGTTCAGTAGCAGAGGGAGGTTGTTAATCAGTGTCAGCTGTTTTGGTGTTAATGAAATTAACAACAGGTGCACTTAGGGTGGAGGTGGTCTAGTGGTAGGGTACTTGCCTACTGGATCAAGAGGTCCCCGGTTCGAATCCCACCTCTGGCACTACCACCATTGGGTCCCTGAGCAAGAACCTTAACCCTGAGTTGCTCCAGGGGGGACTGTCCCTGTAATTAGGACATGTAAGTCGCTCTGGATAAGAGCTTCTGCTAAATGCCATAAATGTAAAGGCAACAATGAGACGACCCCAAAAACAGGGATGGTTTTGCAGGTGGAGGCCACAGACATTTTTTTCGCTCCTCATCTTTTTTGACTGCTCTTCAGTAGTTTTGCATTTGACTAGGGTCAGCGTCACTACTGGTATCATGAGGCAATACCTGGACCCTACAGAGGTTGCACAGGCAGTCCAACTCCACCAGGATGGCACATCAATACGTGCCATTGCCAGAATGTTTGCTGTGTCTCCCAGCACAGTTTCAAGAGCATGAAGGAGATTCAGGGAGACAGGCAGTTACTCTAGGAGAGCTGGACAGGGCCGTTGGAGGTCCTTAACCCATCAGCAGGACTGCTGCTCCTTTTGCGCAAGGAGGAACAGGATGAATACTGCCAGAGCCCTACAAAGTGACTTCCTGCCCAAACCATTAGAAACTGACTTCATGAGGGTTGCCTGAGGGCCCGACATCCTCTGGTGGGCCCTGTGCTCACTGCCTGGCACCGAGGAGTTCGACTGGCATTTGCCAGAGAACACTAGAATTGGCAGGTCCGGCACTGGTGCCTGTGCTTTTCACAAATGAGAGCAGAGCGGTGAACGTTACGCTGCCTGCAACATTGTTCAGCATGCTAATTTTGGTGGTGGGTCAGTATTGGTCTGGGGAGGCATATCCATGGAGGGACACACAGACTGTACAGGATAAACCATGGCACCCTGATTGCCATTAGATATCGGGATGTAATTCTTAGACCCATTGTTAGACCCTTCGTTGGTGCAGTGGGTCCTGGGTTTCTCCTGGTTCGTGATAATACCTGGCCTCATGTGGCAAGACTATGCAGGCAGTTCCTGGAGGATAAAGGAATTGATACCATTGACTGGTCTCCATGCTCGCCTGACCTAAATCCAATAGAACATCTCTGGGACATCATGTTTAGGTCCACTGGACGCCGCTAGGTTGCACCTCAGACTGTCTAGGAGCTCAGTGATGCCCTGGTCAGGAAATTGGAGGAGATACCCCAGGACACTATCCATCATCTCATAAGGAGCCCCGACATTGTCTGGCATGCATACAGGCAAATGGGGGCCATGCAAACTACTGAGTACCATTTTGAGATGCTGCAGTGACATTTCAGCAAATTGGACCAGCCTGCCACATCAGTTTTTCAGTTTAAATTTCTTGGTACCTTCAAATTAAGCCCTCTATAGGGTAATACATTTCATTTTCATTAAATGATGTGGCATCCTTTTGTTCCTAACACATTACCCATTCCTTATCAGTATGCATATCCAGCATGATTTTTTTTTTTTCCCCAATTGAGATCAGATTTTTTTGAGCAGTGTATATTGCAGCTGGTCATATTGTCAGATGTAGTTTGTCAGTGTGATATGCTTTGATATTTATGTTTCTTCATGTTGATCAGGTGCGTATTGAGCAGGTGATAGTAGCAGAGCCAGGTGCTGTTTTGCTCTACAAACTTTCCAACTTGCTGAAGTTCTATCACCACACAATCAGGTACAGAAGACCTGACCTGAGACACCATCTGACGAGCTTGACAGAGCCAGCTAAGCTAATGAACTGAAATTGTTAACTTTAACTTTATCTCCCTCTGTTAGTGGCATCATTGGCACAAGTGTTTCATCTCTGTTGATCACTATTGAAGAAATGCACATTCTCAGTAAGAAGATGTTCTTCAACAGTCTCAGTCTCCATGCCAGCCGGCTTATGGATAAGGTAGATAAGCTGTGTATGGATGACATTTGTTGTAGTTATTGTGTCTTTTCACAAATGTCTTATATATATATATATATATAAACAAATTACTTTATTAAGAATACTTGTTCTTGCTGTGATGATAAAAATGTATGAAGTGGGAGGATTTTTTTTTATGTACATAATATATTTGGTCTTCATCACTGATTCAAGCAGCTTCATGAGTAATCACCTGGAATGCTTTTCCACCAGACAGCCAACACTTGTTGGCTACTTTCTGCAGAACATTTGTGTTTAAATCTTTAAGCTTTTAAGTTTATGGAAGTCTTGCCTTCTGTTATGTGCCTGACTGATACTGCATTTCAGGGAGTTCATTAAGTTCATATACACTTTTACTAAAATCTCATAGGCCTTGAGAATTTAGAGAAGGTTTAAAGCTCACATCTCAGTGCTACATAAGAACCATTTTATCTTTCTTTTCTGTTATTGTGAAACCCTTGAGTTCAACAAACTCTGAAGGACTTGTACCTTGTAAACATCAGGGCCACACGCCTCCGCGCAGGCGTGTAAACTGGGCTGCAAAACAGCAACCTCACACCCGTGCCTTTTAGATTACCACCAAAATATCCTCAAACACGGCCGAAGGCTATTTCATCGACATGTGGATCGATTGGAACCAAGGCGGTCTTGCTCTCTGCTCTTCAGAGGGAATTATCGCCTTAGCAGCACGTTTATCAAATCAACTGAAGCTTAAGGACGTTACGTATCAGTGGCTGGCACTCTGTGCCAGGAACGCTGGCCAGAGCTAATAAGCTGCATTAGAGACTTCAGGGCACTGGAGTCCAATAGAGTGGTGGGATGGATGGAAGTGCTGAGCATTTATTAGTAAGCAATAGTCAGAGTCAGACTCAGTGTTACATATAGTAGGTAGGAATTAAGTTTGGGAAAAGGACAGACATAGCTTTGTTAAGTTTCTGTACAGGCGTGTTGTAAATACTAAAAAAATGGTTGATTAAGCAAAATCTGAAACTTAAAGATCAACTGTTTTGGTGCTAATATTTCAGTCATGCTTCAGTCATGCTCTTGCGCTCTCTCTCTCTTGCTCTCTCTCTTACTCCATCTCTCTCTCTCTCTCTCACTCACACACACACACACACACACACACACACACACACACACACACACATAAACATAACCTCTCTCAGGTGGAACTCCCTCCCCCCGATCTGGGCCCCACAGCCTCCCTCACTCAGACCCTCTCTCTCCTCAGGGAGGTTCTTGCCTCCCATGACTCCTCAGTGCTCCCACTAGATGCCCGCCAGGCTGACTTTGCTCAGGTAATAAACATTTTGTTAACACCAAACCCAGAAAATATTCCATCTTAAAACCTTTTTACAACTGTCTTTGAAATCAAGACAGCCTCCAGATTACGGATGACCGATTCTGCAAATCTGCTGTTTACAGAAAATTTGTAACAAAATTATAACCCCAAAATATAAACCTCTTTTCCAAAACAGAAGAACAGATCACCGCTAAAAATTAGCTAAAAAGTGTAGAGAGCCTGTAGACTTGTGTAAATGGTATGTATGTAAAGGTCAATGTATGAAAAAAATGACATCCTGACCTGTGAAACATGGGAGAGGTTTTGTGATGGTGAGAAGTTTCAGTGAAGCTTTAAAGATCACTCTTCATGTCCATAAAAGTCTGTTTATTTAAGTGAAAGTGACTATTCCTGTCATTTTGATTACACAGCACAGCACACAGTGAACCACAATAAAATGACACCTGCATTTTACCCATACGTGCAGCAGGGGGCAGCTATTGAAAGCACCCAGGGAGCAGTGACAGGGATGGTACCTATTGGTCTGGGATTTGAACCCATGACCTTCTGAACTCCCTAACCACTAGGCCACTGCTGCCCCAGCTCGAGTAATTTACAAAAATACATTTTTATGAAAGTGTATGAAATGAAGGTTGAAAAACACAAATTTATTGAAACAAACAGCTTCAAGGTATTAAATATTAGCCCCCTGTCTTGTGTTCAGGTATTGTCATGTATCCTTGACCCTTTGCTGCAACTCTGCACTGTGTCTGCCAGCAACTTGGGCACCGCCGACATGGCCACCTACATGGTAAACTCTCTCTACATGATGAAAACCACATTGGCCCTTTTTGAGTTCACAGACAAGCGCCTAGAGATGCTCGAGTTCCAGGTATGGCATGACAGCATTGCATTACGAAGTGAAAGATGTGCACAGTAGTTTTAATAATTTTACTAGTTAATTTATTGTTTTACTGCATTATTTAAGCATTTATTTGTACAATCTGCATTTGCATAACTTTTTTTTGTCATCCATGCTTTTAAACCAGCCAATCCTTCCAAGCCCAATCCTGCCTTTTTACAGTCCCTTCGAATCTGTGCCACTGTCATATTTTTACCCATCATGTTAGCTATAATAATGAATCCCATTTTGAGGTTGTTACCTCAGCTGAACTCCTGCTCTGCTAATGAAAGAAAATAAGAGTGGAAAGCAAAGAGTGTTAGAACATGTTGTTGTCTTGTCTTTTATTTTTTCCTCTGTGTGTATTAGATTGAGGCCCACTTAGACACTCTGATCAATGAGCAAGCATCCTATGTACTGACCCGAGCTGGACTTGGCTACATCTACAACTGCACACAGCAGTACAGTGCAGAGCAGGTGAGAGCAAAACTTTAACTGGTAAAAATAAACACAGCGTTGCTGTATTTAATGTCAAACTTCTGACTCTTGGAGAGAAAGAGCACAAAACAAACTTGCTTGCTAACCAAAGCTACACTGCCTGGCCAAAAAAGCCTCCACCTGAATAATTAAGCCAATAGGTAAAGGCCTGCCATTGGATAATAACTGCAGTGATTAATGTCAACATGTTATTTAAGCCTAAGTGATGAGGTGAGTTTCATTTTTTTAAACAACTGTGTTGGAAGATATACTCTGTGGTCATGGAAAAGACGTTATACTGTTTAAGAAGGATCAAATTATTGGCCTGCATCATGCTAAGAAAACAGCTACTTAAATTGGTGAAGAGCAGCCCAGCACATTATTAAGGCCTGAAAAGATAGTGGTGAACAGTTTTTTTCAAGGAAGAAATGTGGTCTTGAATTACTGTGATCAGAGGTCACTTAAATGTTTGGTGAGCTCAAATCATAACAAATCAAAAATAGAACTTGCGTATTTAAAAGCGATTGCAACGGCATTTCCATGCGCACAATGCGAAGAAAGCTCAATGTTGGGATTAAACAGCTGTTTAGTCTTTAGAAAAACACTTTTTTTTGGGAAACCAATTGCTTCACTTTCCCAAGGAGCTCAAAGATTGAGCCCTGGGGCAGTGGAAGAAGGTCAAGTGGTCTGAGTCCAGATTCACTCTGATCCAGAGTAATGGGTGCATCAGGGTAAGGAGAGAAGCAGAAGAAGTGATGCACAAATCATGCCTAGTGCATAACATCCAAAGCTTAGAGGGCAGTGTTAAGACCCGAGTTTGTCGAGGTTCTGTGACGTTGTGCCTAAAATGAGGTCTGCTACCTGAAAATTCTGAATGAGCAGGATTTTCCATCAATAGAATTTTTTTCTCCTCAGATGACACAAACATATTGTAAGATGACAGTGTCAGGATTGATCAGACTTCGTGTTTTTGGCATTATTTGCACCTCAACCTTATAATTATGCACAAATTTTGAAAAAATGGTTGAATTTCCTCTATTGTTGTCACTTACGTTTTTTTTGTGTATGCAGTTGTGTATGTTTGTCTTTTTTTTTTTTTTTTCTCCATCGTTTATGGTTTATTAATTGTTTCTGTTTAGAGACCTCTTTTCCATTTCCAGCTCTATTTCACTCAGATATAACCTAGCAAAGCATTTTTGTTTGTGTAAAGCTCAGTAAGGCTCCTCTTTACCTTGTTATATTTCAGGCTGCATTTATGGCTGTTATATTGCCTGTAACGAGTGCGCTGTGCAGCGGCCGCTCGTCCAAATCACTGATGGCTCACATTGCTCCCCCCTCCCATGTTCCACGTTTTACAGGACTAGTCTTCTTTGTTTACATAGCCTCTCTTTAGACTGTGTTGTCATGGTTACGCCACGGTAAAGCACTCATCAATAGATCCATGAGTGCAGCTTATAAATCAAGATTTTCAGACACCAGGAAATAACCTGAGATTGCAATGGTCTGGGGGGAAAAAAGAAATTACCCATTCACATTCATTTATCATACATTTGTTAAAGTCCTCCCATCCTCTTAGTTTGATTTTATCTTTTTTTTTGTTTTTGATGTTAAAGTCTTTATTTAGCACAAAATCTGTAGATTGTAAATTGTGACCTTTGAGCAATCAAAAACTTATTTTAAATTTATTATAAGCTTAACCAAAGAGTCTGGATCGTCTTTATTGTGCTGGGATTTTTTTTTTTTTTAATCACGTTTTCAACATGATATTTTTACCTGCTGTATATGTCATCCAAAGAAAAGCTCAGGTTAACCCAATTCATCTCCATGTTTCTCCACTGAGAAAGAAAAATGATCCAAAACTGTCATGTGCTCCAAGAGGTACTTATGACTACTTCTATTATAGTCACACTCTATTATCATCTACTTCATAGGAGCAAGAATATCGAATAAAGATGTGAGTGTGTGTGTGTGTGTGTATGTGTGTAGAGTGTGGCCTTGGCATGGTCCTGTAGTCTGGTCATTTCTTTGCCAGTCCTCCCCCATGAAAGGCTGCATAGTGACTAACTGCCTGAAGACACCTGCTGTCCACAAGTGCACAAGACAACTGTCCTGCCTCCTGCTCCACTGCCTTCTCGCTACATCAATTATGTTCTGTTCCTGCCCACTATTACTGACTTTCCAGTGATTTGATGTCTGCACAAACATAAATATACTGTTGCTTTTATTTGCTTTTTGGTTTAAACAATCCTCTCTTTGCACATTTTAGTGCCGTTTCCGCTTACTGTTTAACTTTAGACAATGTCTTTTGTATTTTTATCTTTCTTACACTTTTCTTTCGCTCTATTTTTATGCTTCTCATGTGAACTGCACCTTTGCACCATTCTGTTACCCAGTCATTAGTCCCATCACAAAGAGTAATCTGGATCTCTTTGGCCTCTGGACAGTCAGTGATATATTAAAGAGTTGACCAATGTATTATAATTTTGAAAGCATTCGCATTTCGAAAGCATTTCTTTAATCTAATTTCTCATAAGTCTGATATTAAGTCTCATAATTTAGTTTGTAACCTTTTTTGGTGTACCAATTTTTGTGCCCTTAACTATTTAATATTTACCTTGAAAAGTATTGCTAGAGTTAAGATGTATTGTTATTTCATATGTTTCTGTAATAAATGTAATTTTGAGCAACATTTTATCTCTTTTCCTCCTCATCCCTAGGGTCCTTTATCCACCCTCCCAAGCATGGATAGTTCATCTCTGAAGGCAGCTGTGGTAAGGATTTTTTTTATTCATTATATCATCCACCAAGATAAATGAATGTCTTATTAGTTAACCTTCTTTAATCCTTAGGTCCAGTTTGATCGCTACTTGTCATCTCCTGATGCCTTTGTGATGCCTCAGCTAAACTTCCTCCTCAGCGCAGCTATTAAGTGAGCCACTATTTGATTTTCCAGTGCTATACACTATACAGAAGCAGGGGTATTTGCTTATTATAAAAATGACATATGCATCCTTCATATTGCACTCTGAACTATGTGATGGAACTGGTGGTAATAAAGAAATAATGAAAGGCGTATATGATGCTCAGCTCAGGAGCCTAGTGTTAATTATTATCTGACAAATTGATCCTAAAAGACTAAAGGAAGGGAGACTACATGTGCGTTTATTTTGTTTCTTTTTTTCCCTTCCTCTTCTCACTGCAAGAGTATGCTTTTAGCATGAGTGTGATGTTTCTGTTTGAGAGAGCAAGAGAGAGAGAGACCGACTGAGTCACATTGTTACTGGGAAATGTAGCAGGGCTCGAGGAGCACTCAGTGTCCCTCAGGTTAATGTTCTCTATTAATGGAGATGGAATCGCGGATGGGCCGGCCACAGCT
Source organism: Hepsetus odoe (assembly GCA_017165825.1). Taxonomy (NCBI): domain Eukaryota; kingdom Metazoa; phylum Chordata; class Actinopteri; order Characiformes; family Hepsetidae; genus Hepsetus; species Hepsetus odoe. Next base: position 11,915,094 of record CM029382.1, read on the forward strand.
AATTACCTACTAGCCCATTTTTCTCTCTCTCTCTCTTTTTCTCTTGCTCTCTCTCACCCCCCCCCCCCCCCCCCCCCCCTCACTAACCCTTTCCAAGCTCGAAATCTCTATCGCCTACACACTAACCGCTAACCATAGCTTGACTATACATGTCTTTCAACGAGGGGCAAATAGGGGTGGAAGGGCTTATTGGAAACCTTGTCCACACGCATTCATATATTATACACTTTGCTATACACATTTCATGCTAAAACCGAGCTGGGTTTTTGAAGTCTCCCATATTTACATGCAGAAATAAATATTTGCCTGTTTCTGAGTTGTGTTTTTACCGCGAGAGCCCACACTGTCCTTGAGTGTTTACTAGTGCTGCTGAGTTTTTGTGCAGCTGTAGGTGGCACTGTTTGCCTCTTTTGCTTGCAGTGGACCAGTGCAGTGTAGACCTTCATTGTGTTCTCATTCAACCAGAAATGTTGAGCAATTCATGTACTTCCAGCTAGGATAGCTGGTGTATGAGAAGAATGAAAATAAATAAAAGTCTGCAGTGTTTCTCATAGAAACTGCTGCTATGCCATGCTAATATTTTTCAGTTGTAAGAAAAAAGATTTAGATTGTATGTTTTTGTAGTTTTATTTAGTCTATTTATTAACAGAAATAATGTAAATTGATCTAATGAATTGACCTCAGTGTTGCTGAATCTCTTCAGTTTATTTCAAAACCATAAGTGCTTGTTCGCATGAACTGTTCAGCTAACTGCTTTTAGGTAAATAATGGATGACATTTTACATCAGTAAAAGTGGGTCAAGTCAGTTAAAAATATGTAGTAACTTAAGCTCAAACATGGAATGATTATGAAAGTTGTCCAGAGAGCTGCATAAACAAAACGGAGAGTTCCTCCTATTTCTGTGATGCTTTCATAACCCGTGTCTTGGAACCCAGTTGGAACCCAGTAGGTTTGTGCGGGGTATTGATGTTAAGGTATACTGTGATATTTAAACACTTATATGGTACTTCAATTTTCTGTTCCACTTTTTTTGTACCCACGCAGATTACAGTTACTCCACTATCTCTGAATTGAGTTTTTAGCATATAAAATTATGTCAGTGATTTAGTTCGCCTGAATCAAAATGTTCTGTGCTGATTTTTTTGCTAGGTAAGTATTAACTGGTTAAAACAAACTCCAAAGAACCTGTTAAATATTTTGTGTAACATGATAGTGAGTGTTTATACAGTATACTTGCCTATGGATCTATGGCTCAAGAGTTCCCAGGTTCAAATCCCACCTCTGGCACTACCACGACTGGGTCCCTGAGCAAGACCCTTAACCCTGAATTGCTCCAGGGGGAACTGTCCCTGTAATTAAGACATGGAAGTTGCTCTGGATAAGAGCGTCTGCTAAATGCCGTAAATGTAAATGTATCTATAAACCGCATAAAAATCATAATTGAATAATTATTCAGACTGACAAAGTGATGAGTATTTTTAAAAACTCACTCTTAATTTACAGTAAAATCACTTTTTAGTAGAAAAGAAAAGGGTAACAACTCAGGAAAGCCGTAATCAGAATCATTGCTTTCTTTTTCCGTTCGGATTCAAGTACATGACCTACTATATCACTACCTGCTACCCTACATTCTGCCAATTTCTAAACACCTTGTTGCTCCAATTAATTACACAAGCTTAATGTCTAGAACTTTAAAAAGTGTAATTTGACGAAATAGTCTGGTGAAACAGTCCTTGTGCTCACTTGGTAACATTTTCGATCACATCCATCCATCGGTTGTGTTTTGGCACAGTTGAAAGTGTTAAAGCAGAATAAAAATGGCTAATAATAAATGAAAGTAACCAGATTCAGAACTAAATTTTCCTCCTGTCTTTTTTACAGAGAGCAGATTTTTAAGCAGTCCACAGAGCTGGTGTGCCGCGCTTACGCAGAGATATACACAGCTGTAACCGACCCAGCCAACGGCTACAAAGAGCCAGAGAGTGTGTTACACAGATCGCCCCAGCAGGTACAAACCCTGCTGTCCTGAGACCCAGCACTCGCACACACAACTGGGTCTGAACCCGTATCACTGACGTTGACGTCCAGAGGATCAGGTGCAATACTCTGACTGGGCCGCAATATGAGCCAGCCGGTCAGGGGTGGACACAGTAGGTGAATACTAGCTGTGCAGCTGGGGATAGAAGGCATGGGCTGGGTGTGTGTGTGTGTGTGTGTGTGTGTGTGTGTGTGTGTGTGGGTAGTGACCATGTGTGCTTCATTTGAACTTTTTAGCCTCTCTGTGTTTTTATCTTCGACTCTCACATTGTTGTGGGTAAAAGGCTGTGTTTGAGGAAGAGAGAACAGCTCGCACTCTGGCTAAAAAACAAAACATATTTTCCTTCTCCCCATGAACAGATTCCCACTGGCAGGCCTGGGAGAGCAAACTAAAGACCTTTTAGCACCACACACATATGCACAGACACTCACACACTTCAGAGAGGTACAGATGGACAAAAGCATCAACACGGCTAAGGCTGAGCAATATTCTGTTTGATAATCATTACTGTGAAACTGGTCTTCGTGATATAGATTTCTCAAATTGCCATATGCGAATAAGCCCTCTAACCAACCAATTTCTTTCTGTTGTGAGCATCTAAAGACAGGTTTCTGGGTGTATTTGAGGTTTTGGTGGAATAACAATTTGTCTTTTTCAAAATAATGTGGGCTAATATTGAAACTTTTTTGTGTGTGTGTGTGTGTGTGTGTGTGTGTGTGTGTGTGTGTGTATATATATATATATACACACACACACACACACACACACACACACACACACAGACAGACAGCCCAATTTGACTCCGCTCCAGCCTGTAATAAGAAACAGTTCTTCTTTTCTTGTCATTAAATCTTTTTTTTTTTTTTTTTTTTAACGGCATTAAAATACACCCAAATGTGCACATGCTGGTGTCTTGCTGTTTTTTTTTTTTTTTTTTTTTTTCTCTTCTCCGCCCCTTTTGAAAGAGATAGTTAAATGAAATTTTGTGGCTGCCCAGCAAAAGCATCGACCAATAACGAGCTGGCTGGATAGATTCTCTCAGACAATGGTGCTTTTATGCCAGCGACCTGATCGCTAGTCACGCCATCCTTTAATTGCAGGCAAAATGCCTGCCAGTGCTCATTCATCAACTATATTTAGCAGAACGATGAAAAGCAGTTTGATATAAAAGAAAACAAAATGGCGGCACATTACCCCGCAAGTTAATAATAGAAGTTTGTGCTATTTTTTTAAAATGGAATAGGACCAAGCATCAGGCCCTGGCAGGCATACAGGGTAGGAGGGTGAGAGAATGTACCAGGGTGAACGGACCACATTGAGATGAGTGCAGAGAAGCTGTCGAGGACACCCAGGCTTTCATCTGGAGAGTATTTAAACAGGGTCACATGTTTGCAGTAAGGGGACTCTCCCCACACAGCCTGTGGCCAGCAGGATTGCAGCAAGTTTCACATGCCTTACATTCAGCTGCAGGCTTTTAGCTCCTTAAAAATCCAAGTCAAGCAAAGTGCAGCAAGTGTGACTGCATTGCCAAAAGTGGTGTCCTGTTTAAAATGGGTCTTTGAGTTCTATTTTAAATGTAACCTTGCAAAATAAAGCATCAAGCTATTGTGCAATCACAGCAATTTATTAACCGTATGTCAGAAATGGGCTTTTGATAATTTTTCCTCATTTGAATTTCTTAATCATTTGCTAAGAGCTGTACCTAAAGATTTATGTATTCTTCACTGAAAATGACTTACACCTTTTGATAAGGGTTAATATAGAACTGCAGGCAGTTTTGACATCCAACACACATTCACTTGTATTGAATAGAGTTTTAAAGGTTGCCAGATATGATTCATTCACTCATTCACTCATCCAGTGATATTCTGAAGCTCTTTATGGTAAAGTGTTACTTAAGCTGGGTTGCTGTTGAAGTTCTGGTAACTAGAAGGGTGATGATGATGTCGGAGATCCCTACATAGTACTGCAATATAGTCCTACAAAAAAAGTGAAACACACATGGACTTTTGAGGCACTGTTATTTTAAGTATTTAAAGTCAAATACTGTGTTTAAATGTGGTAATTTGTTTAACATTTGATATCACATTGAATCAGTTGTTCACAGGGATGTCTACAGGTACTTTTAGTTGTTTTTTTTTACCTGTAGGTATAAGATACAGTCATGTGAAAAGATTAGGACACCCTATGAATACCTCTGTGTTTTTGTAACATTCTTGGACATTTGGATATTTAAGCTCAATTTTAATAGTACTGGGAGATTCAAGTAATATAACTAAACAATTAAAACTGAAGAAAAGACTTTCCAAAATCTTCTGTAAAATGTAATTCTGTAATTTCTGGTAAGTAATAAATTAGGACACCCCCACCTTTATTCCCAAGTAAATTGGCTCAAATCACACATGGGTGTAGGTGTATCAGGTGCACATGAATAGAACATTGGGAGTTTTGCCCAATTTAAACCTCAGACATTTAGGTTGGTGCACCCGACTGTTGAGGTGAGCCAAGGTGAGATCAAAAGAGCTGCCTGAGATCTTTAGAAAGAAGACTAGCAGCTTATAAGTCTAGTAAGGACTTTAAAAAGATCTCAAAAGAGTTTGCATTCAACCATTTCACTGTCCGAAAAATAGTCTACAAGTGGAAGACTTCCAAAACAACTGCCAACATGCCCAGATCTGGCCATCCAAGCAAGTTCACCCCGGGAGCAGACCACAAAATGCTAAAAGAAGTCTTCAAAAACCCTAAAATGTCATCGTGGGACCTACAGCAGGCTCTTACTACTGTTGATGTGAAAGTGCCTCTACAATCAGAAAGAGATTGCACAACTTTAACTTCATGGGAGCCGTGCAAGGAGGAAACCTTTGCTCTCTAAGAGAAACATCAAGGCCAGACTGAAGTTTACCAGACAGAACGTAGGATTTCTGGAATAATGTTCTTTGGGCGGATGAATTATTTGGACACCAGGACAGAGGACATGTCTGGCATAAACCAAATACAGCATTCCAGGAAAAGAACTTCATACCAACTTTGAAGCATGGAGGTGGGAGTGTCATGGTTTGGTGATGCTTTGGTGCAGCAGGACCTGGCCAGCTCACCATCATAGAATCCACCCTGAATACTATCATGTAGCAGAGGGTGCTTGAGGAACATGTGAGACCATCTGTAAGAACATTAAAGCTGAAGCGGAACTGGACCCTGCAACACAACAATGACCCAAAAAATATCAGTAAATCCACCAAGGACTGTTAGGACTGCAGTTATTTCAGCCAAAGGGGGAACACTAGTTTTTAGGGTGTCCTAACTTTTTTCTCAGTTGGAATACACATTTTTGTTTATCTTTTGTTTAATTAATAAACCAAGGTTATTTTTTGTTGTTTACCTGCCCTTAAATCACTGTCTTTTCCAGAGAAAATTAAAAACAGATAGGCATTGATATATAAACATTTCTTAATAAAGAACAGAATATTTAATGGGGTGTCCTAATTTTTTCACATGACTGTATTGTGTATTTAATATGTTAAACTTTGATGTTATAGAACGACGTTTCAATGTTTGGTGAATCAACAAAACACTAACTGCTCTGAATATAAAATGTTATTTTGTACAAAATCCTATAAATTCCAGTTATGAAAGTTGAAAGTAAAGAAAAGCTGATTTTGACAAATATAGTAATAAAGATGCATCTTTGTGCAAATTGTGGGTGAGGCTAGTTATGTAATCCAAAATTTCTGAAATATTACTGGTGGGACCAAACAAGTGTCTTGCTTCAAACAATTGACCTAAATCTGATACAAACATTTACTGTCAATTTCTAGTATTTGACTTGAGAGAACTCGCATTAACCTAATCTTTATCTCCTCTGTTTCTATCATATAATCGATTACTGCAATCTATATTTTTGACTAATTTCCAAGTTCTTAGAAAAAAGTAGTGAAAACCTGTTGCCTCCAAATCAACAAATACTTGAACTCAAAGGGCAATCAAGTTCATTTTGAGTCAGGCCATTTTCAGTTGTTTTTTAAGCGCATGGGAACATCAAAAGTTTTGTTTGTGAAAATCAGATGAATGATGCATACATACCAAGTTTTGGTTCTTATTGTTTAAAATAGTTCCCATTTAAAATAATAATAATTACGCTAATGTCCAAAAGTGTCAAGAAAATCCTCATCCTTAATGATTTTGGGTAATTTATAGAGCACCCATTACTGTTGTGCACATACAGCTTTTATTACCTCTATAAAGCACAATGCATGGAATGGGATACTCAGAATCAGCCGCATATTAGACTAAGGTTCCCAACCATTCCCAGTGCCAAGTGCTGGCATTGGGGTGTGGAGTGATAGGATAGCATTCCCTGAAGTGATGGGACACCATCCTGTACATTTGGAAAGAGGTTAAGCCTGTGTTCTGGATCTACTTATCCAACAGGGACCTTCTCTCACTAGCTGTATGCAGCCTAATTCTCAGCCTTTTCTCAGATATTTCAGCATCTAGTGCAAAGCTTTCCTTTGCTGATTGAAAATGATGATATCAGCTCCCTAGAAATACCCTTAATTTAAGTAAAAATGCTGAATGAGCAGGTCTCTAAAAGCAGCTAGGACTATAGTGTAGATCAGGAGTCACCAACCTTTTTGAAACTGAGAGCTACTTTACGGGTACTGAGCCATACGAAGGGCTACCAGTTACATAAACTTATCTAAAGTTCATGTATAATAAACGGTTTAAATGTTTTTTTTTTTTTTATGTATTTATTTATTTATTTTTTTTAGATATTGTCATTTTCAAATCTATATAAATGTAAATGTGATTAAAGGAGAATAGCAACATGATCAAATTAAATTGTAGAAGCTGAAGGTTAAATTTAGATGTTGGTGACCCCTGGTACAGTACAGTAACTTACTGTTACTTAGACTTTGGAGCTGTTGAAGTGAAAGTGACTATTCTTGTCATTGTGAAACACAGCACAACACAGTGAACAACAAAATTACACCTCTGCTTTTTACCCACACACACGTACAGCAGGGAGCAGCTATTGAAAGTGCCCCGGGGAGCAGTGATGGTACCTCAGGGCAACCTACTGGTCTGGGATTCGAACCGAAAACCTTTTGATCCTGGGGCCAACTCCCTAACCACTGGGTCACCACTGCCCGCTGTTATTGTGTAGATTTGAAATTATAGATTGTGCCTGAGATTGCTATTGTACATCATACAAAAACTGAATATTGTTCCTTATACCTAATACATACACAATGCACTTTGTGTATGTTTTCTTCTGTTGTAGTCTGCATACAAAAATGTTTGCTTTTGACAAGTGGAAATCAATGCAATAGCTAGAAATCGCATGAGGACATCACCACATGTGGTTCTACGTTGCAGTAGCCATGGAGTAGCCCAGATTTTAAAGGAGTACTTCCCTTAAAAAAAGACAGCTTAATACTTGGAAAAGGTCAGATAACACAATTCAGTTGTGATTAAACTAATTCCTTTTCCCACCATTTTTGGAGTGGTAATCCTTTAAGTTCCTTGATTCGGGACTTAGGGTTTTTTCAGTGTGAAAGCAGAGACCTTTAGGAATTTCTACAGATTTCAGCCTTGCAGGAAGCAGAGTTCTTCTGGTTATAGCCACAGACTTGCATGTACAATGCCATGAATGAGAATGTACCTTTAATCTCATTTTTCCTCCACCACAGCATAATACAGTACATCCGATCAAAGGTCAAGGTGTTTTTTTATTCATGGACTAAAAGGTCATGGCTTGAATACATGTGTGATCTTTCCATTAGTTCAAACCTCATCATTTCAAAATGCTTCCTTTTGCAGCATGGCCTATGGTGCCAGCACATTAACTGAAGACTCATTCTTACTTCCAGGGGAAAAAAACTTTTATTTCTCTCAGCTTGTTTAATCGTTACTTATAACTGTGGCTGTAAAACACAGTCATGTTGCTGCAACATGGGTGCAATTGGCATAAGAGGTTTTACTCTGGAGGCCAATAACACAGCTACACATTATTCAGCCCTCAATAAAGTTTCTTTCGGCCTCAACAAGACTGCCCGGTGCCGTATTGACCCAATTTGTGAACACATAATCACTAGGGGGCTTATTTACAGAGTTACAATTTTTGTAAGAGCATCATAAACATTCATAGCTTTTTTTATTGTAATGTGATACCACAGTCATTGTGCAGAATTGGTTTTATTTAAATTTGTTTAATTTTAGGCCAGCAGTGGAAGTGTTAGTGGAATGTGCCAGGACCGGTGCAACTCAAATCCGTGCTTAACTCTGCGCACGTACATCCTGGCCATTTAGCACGTGTCACACGCCCAGCTAGCTGATGCGCAACAGGTGGTCAGGCACATAAACATGTGTGCGAGGGACCATTAGGGTCACCACTTACACAAACACCGCCAACGCACTCATCTGTCCATCCAGTCGTCCATCTCCGCCCCATCGCTCTTTGTTAACTAACATGGAATCATCCTGTGTTTGCCCTTTGACCTACTGAGTGTACTAACGCAGTCGTGGGTAAAAAGCTGGTTTTTCTGCTGATGAGTGCAGTTCCCTACGGGACAGTTAAAGCTGGCATATGATTCGGTGAAACGGGTCTTGATTTACAGTAAATGGACAACAGAAATCAAGGGCCTTCAAGACAGTCCTAAGTGCTGTGTAGCACAATTACCTGAACCATTTGGAGCCTCACCTTATTAAATGTAATTAATCATTCAGAATAAAATTTATTTAGTACTCACTATGAATTATTAAGCAATTAATGAAAAAGAAAGGAATTAAATGTTATTGTGAGCGGCTGTGCTGTCTTAGAAGATTACTGGTGTGGTCAGAATGTTCCTCTTGTAACCTCATTTCACAGACAGATTTACAGGCTTTAAGGTGAAAGGGAAGACTTGGTGAGTGATTAAACATGTCTGTGCCAAATATACTTTATGTATGAACTTTAGTGTGAGCTTGCAGGACCGGAAGTGGTCAGTGAAACAATCAGTATTGGACTTTAATCAGCTATGCCACGTACTGAAGATGACGCCACCTACTTAAGACACTGGCCTACTTCTGTATTGATATTTCTCTCTTTTACACACTCGTCACACATCGATCCCTTTAGAGTGAAAAGCAGTGCAAAAATCAATACGGCCCTCTGCTCTTAACATGTGTGCTGATATGAGGGTAATGTATAGATAGAGACATTCTTCTCTGGCCTCTTGCTTTTTCTGCTCTATTGCTTTCTTTGGAGCCCTTTTTTCTGCAGGAATCCACTACCACAGCCAAATTCTTAGACACCTATTGTGTGGTTAATCTTGGCGCCTGGGTATCCACTCTCAGCATTAATCCAATCAGAATAAAAGCCGAGGTTACGCAACATTCCAGCTACTGCTTCCATCGCTTAATGGGGGAAGCCATGAGTTTCTTTCACAAGTACCATATCTTATTGCACGTTGATGAGTACTATTCATGTACAGTGCTTTGCAGTAAATGTGTTTTTAATATATGTAGATAGTTCTGGTTTTAAGGCATGGACATAAGTGACTCGTCCCAAATAACAAGAGGAGTTTGCTATAAAATTTAAAGGGGTTTATTGTGTGACTGCTACTGGGATGTCGTATTACCACCAAAACAAAAATGGAATGTTGCTCACTGTACAGTGCTGTCTGTTCACCATGCGCCTGTTATGCCATGTTTCTTGCCGCCCCTTGGTCCTGCCCATGCCAAGCTGTCTCTTGTTCTTTCCTTCTTTCCTGGCTAGGTACTAAGCCTCAAATCAAAATATCAAATATCAAATACCTCTCATAATCAATAAGAAAAAAAATATCTGACTAAATGGTCATTTCTGCCAACTCTGCTATTGGTGTATAAAATCAAGCACACATCCTTGCAATCAGATAAACATTGGCAGTAGAAGGGATTGTACTACATGCTCATATGCATTCTTTTCCAAATGTTTGTGAAATGTCTGTCCTGCAGATTCTGCCCCTTTTCAGCCCGAAATGGTGGACCATCGAAGCTGTGGTTTTTGTTTTTGTTCCTCACTGGACTGCTTACCAGAACCCAGTTATCTGTGACCATGACAGTGATGTTTCTGAGAATTCTTGTGTCTTTTATTTTGTCTGTGTCTCTTTCCTGCAGGCTTCACTGTATTATACAATCTTGACTCCTCTTTAAACAAGAGTCGGTGTCCTCCCGTTTGAAGCTGGTTTAAACACCTTAGGCGTCCTGCTTGCTGATTATAATATCCTGCTTGTCTTTGCTGTAATTTTATTAGCCTCTCCATGACTAACGCTGACTGCCTAGACTACAGCAAAGCACGAGAGACTGAGATGTTGCTTCTGATTATTCCACCTATTAATTTCTCAGCTGGTGTGAGCCTTAGGCCAGTCACAGGTGTGTGTATGCACATAAGTAGACCCAAGTGAGGGTCTGCTTTAAATTGCATGTTCTGCCTTTTTCATCATTGACTTCACTTTGGATCCACTTTGTTTGGATCCTTTTTTCTGCCATTTCATTTAACTGTATATTACCCTGTATATAATAATGCTCTCAATCCTTGCACACTGCAAAGCATTTAACCTCTGGCAAGAGATGGTCTGCCTTGTAGACATCAACACACAGCTTGTACCAGAAGAATCTGGCAGCTTGCGTGACGTGAGTCTCTCTGATTTAACAAAAAATTTTTTTTTTAACTAGTTGTTGCTGACATAAGTGTTTTTCCACCATCTGTAACAGTAGATGTCCCAGGCCAGTTCAAATATTTGCATGCCTCATGCTTTATGAACCATTCTTTAACAAACTATGTATTATTTATGCAGAATCAGTGGCCTTAGAGCTCACTAATGTTGAAGGTGTTTTTGATCAGCCAGGAAACCTGCTGTGATTGATCCAGCTGCTTTTTGTGCTTTGGCACCTTTCGTATTGGGTTTGTTTCCAACAGCTTTCTGGAGATTTTATGCTCAAGTCTAGCCTTTTTAATGCTCTTTGCATAATGTACCAGACATCTCAGGAGTCTTTGTTACATAATGAACCTTTTCATTTGCGCAGGAACTTCAAGAAACCTAGGTTTTCATAATTTGCAGAGTTTCCAAGACATGTGTGGAACTGACTGTCCTTTTCAAAGCACAATGCCATTCTGGCTGCACCACTTTTGGTTGAGCAGATTCAAAGAATCTCACCACTGCTGCCACAGTCACAGCTATTTAGAGACTTTTCCAATACTGTGTCATGTTCTTGAGACAAAATCCACGTAATGTCTTTTATTATACAGTGTGCTAGGTATTTTGTTGTCTGCTTTAGACATTCCAGGGCTGGCATGGCATAGAATTAATTCAATCTGGTTTTGGTGTGGTTTCACAGAAATGTAAGACAGAAACTGGGATGAACATGGCAGAATGCCTTTCTCCAGGCATTTTGACATGAGTTTATGAGTTCTCTGAGAACTCTGATACCAAATATTAGGCTACATACAAGATGTTTCAATTTGTTGCTTCCCCACTATGTGTTGAAAGTGAGGAAGAATCCTGTGTCAAGCTTTATCTTCCTGTCTTTGTCTTCCATCTTTTTCACCCAGTATGAAAAAAGCAGCAAGCTTACTCTGAATAATGATTAAGTTGATTGCTCAGTTCCCCTCACATGGATAAAGACAAAGTCTGAGAAAGCCATTCTCTGACTTATCATTAAACTATTATCCCAGTTTGTTGGCTCTGGAGCTAGATTAACATCTGCTTCTTGAAGATAAATTAGTGTCTCCTTTGTTTTATCCAAGACTGCAAATAAAATTTATCTGCTACTGCGCATAACATGGATGTGCTGTTTGTAAAAGGGCTCATAAGTCAATAAAACACAAAGATGAGATAAATATGGGTAAAAGGATCATTCTCACTTTATGAAACTGAGTGCTCAGGAATACTGGCAGGAAAGATTGAAGCTTAGGGGAGTAAGATTATCTAATGTGACATAAACCAGAGGGACACACTGTCCCTATGACAGTGAAACATGAATAAGGAATTGGTGTTATTGCCTAGTGGAGCGGAGTCCTTTTTGACTCTAACATTTGACTATTCATCGTTCTGTCAGAAGGCCAGACGCCCAGTACTGGAACAGCGCGAGAGCAGTGAAAACACACTCCCTGTGCACTTGACACTGTTTCAGTGTAAACATTAGTTTATTAATAGTTAGAGACTGTAATGGTGTGGCAGGTCTGCTGCCACATCTTAACATTAGCTTTCGTGTTTGCTTTTATTTGAAGTGTGAGTAAATAGGCGTCTTAATTTGAAATATATCCCAAATTTATAATTCTTTTGTAGCCAGTAGTTACTAGTCATTAGTTGAAGGGTGCCACCTGTGATTGTTATTATCCAAGCAGACAGGAATCATTCAGTTATTCAGATATTTACACACATTTGTTTTAGACTTGTTGCTTTTATTGCGTAAAAAATATACTAGTATACTCTTTAGAGCTTTGAATAGACCCATTTGGTCTAATACTGTCTGTTTATTATTATAGTATTGTATGATTCATGAAAATGAAGATAATTGAACAGTGCCATGGGGGTGGTGAAGGTCTAGTGAAAAGATGCTCAAAGAAGCAAAACCCTTAACCCCAAGTTGCTCCAGGGGTACTGTCCCTGAAATCCAGACTCTGGATAAGAGTGTCTGATAAATGCTATAAATGTAAATGTAAATGTAATGAGTGATTCTGTGAATTTTTTTCTGGTTTTGCCTAGGATCAGTTGTAATTCTGCAGGTAGTAGTGTGCATGTCTTAGTAATGTGCATCATGAAATTCATTCTCAGCTATAGTGTCACTTAGTCTTGCTTTGTTGTCTCCTGATTGTAAAATAATGGCTTTGGATATTGATTGTATAACACAGTTCATGAACGATCCTTTTGGCAAGTCTTAGTCAAACAACAAATATAGCATATACTACTCATCCTACTCCTCAGTATTCTTTTTTATGGTTCAATATGTGTTTTTTTTTACTTGTTAGTGGAAGAATGAAGATATTTAGCTATACTGCGGGAAAGCCAAGTATCTTTATTGTAGCCAGATAACTTCAGCATCTGTCTCAAATGATCATTAAAGTGGAAAAAGTGTATTACTCAAACAACGGAAATGTCTGTAGCCCATAGCTCAGTGGTTAAACATGCAGTCAGGACTAGCTGACACCACAGTGAATCCTGGAAGTTGTATGATGTATTCGTGTAATACAGTACCGTGCAAAAGTTTGAAGCAGGTGTGGAAAAAATGCTGTAAACAAAGAATGCTTTCAGAAATATAAATAATGATTGTTTATTTTTATCAATTTACAAAGTCCAAAGTGAGCGAACAAAAGAAAAATCTACATCAAATCAATATTTGGTGTTACTACCTCTTGCCTTCAAACCAGCATCAGTTCTTCTGGCCCCCACAGAGCCCTGATCTCAACATCCAGTGTGTCTGGATTACATGAAGAGACAGAAGGATGTGAGGAAGCCTACATCCACAGAAGATCTGTGGTTCGTTCTCCAAGATGTTTGGAACAACCTACCAGCCGAGTTCCTTCAAAAACTGTGTGCGAGTGTACCTAGAAGAACTGATGCTGTTTTGAAGACAAAGGGTGGTCACACCAAATATTGATTTGATTTAGATTTCTCTTTTGTTCCTTCACTGCATTTTGTTGATTGATGAAAATAAATGATTAACACTTCCATTTCTGAAAGCATTCTTTGTTTACAGCATTTTTTCCACACCTGCTAAAACTTTTGCACAGTGCTGTACATGCTTGAAGATGATATTGTAGAAAGAGAACCTTGAAACAAGAAAACAATATAAAATCAATCCTGTCAAACCAACTGGGTGAGAGAATATAGTGTAGGGAACACTGCATAAAAAGCAACACTTGAAAAGTTTTAGGTTGGAATGCATGTTTTAACCCAAATGTTTTCAACATCTCAAGTTAACATGCATTCAGATTTGTCATTTTCTGTTTGTAATTCAACATATCTTTGTAATTTTATGCTTGACTATTGACAGAAAACGGCCCTGACCTGTTGCCACAAAGTCAAAAGCTTATAGCCGTTAAAATGCCTTTGTATGTTGTAGCATTAATGTTACATTTCAGTGTAAAAACACCTTTCACTGTTAAAGTGCCAAACTGAAACAACAACAACAACAACAACAGCAGCTCCCAGACCATTATTTCTCCTCCACTACACACACACAGCCATGAAATCCTTGTCTATTACGATTGCATGTCTGCGTGCTTATTTTCTACACCTAGCAATGAGCAATGGGTATGGCTGAAACAAAAAATATTGGAATTGCATCCACTTACTTTTGGCTGTATAATGTACCTCCAGAGGGAAGGAAAAAGTTAAGAACCTCTGTTTTTAAGCAATGCTTCAGAGTGCTAAAGCTCTTTGACAAATTTGCAGTCTTTTGCTTTTATATTTTTAGGATCATTGGTGCTTTGGAATAAAGTATAGCTCAATAAAAACTTCAGTGCGGTAATACAATCAAGAATACAATACAATGCGGGTAATAATAATATAATAATAATAATAATAATAATAACAGTAGTGTACAGCCAATAATAACCGCAGCAGAAGAAATGGACTCAAACTTCGCTATCCGCTCTTTGTCTCCTCCCTGCAGCCTCATTTGTGGGGCATGGAATGTTGGCAAGCCCTGCAATAAGCTCTCTTATTCGCTACAGCGAACTCAAAAGCCCTTTACAGTGCCTGTGAATGCGTGTACAGTATTGCGTGTGTTGGTGATGCCCTGTTGTGCAAGCCCTTTTCCTCCTGACCCCGTAGAAATGTGTTTGCTTTGCTAATGTGAACACTTTGTGCAGATTCCTGGAACATAAACAAAAATGGTTACATAATTTCCAAATAGTACCACTTTAGAACCTTGGCTCCTGCTAAGCACTGCTGGCCGCATTTCGCATTTCATTGTTTCTGTGGTTGTTTTTGACGTTCTTGTTGTGGAGTACCGATGTGCTGTGATGCAGTCGGAAATGTTAATATTCAATGCGGACAACTCCCGCGTAAGCAGATTGGCTAGCCAGATTACACCCTGTATTACACACAAGGTGTGACAACAACACTGGGTGGATTCGGTGTTTTCATTCATGAGTTCATGTCTGGCTCAGTTAACTGCAGCGTGGGCAGCAGGGTCATACCTTTCTTTCCACACTTCATTATAATACTGTTATAATGACACACAGCAGGAAAACTTCTTTTAGCTCTTTAGTTGCTGACGTCCCAGTGTGAAAAGGTGTATCATGGGGAAACGTAATGGCAGTAAGTTCTTATTGTGATCTGTGGTATATTTCAGGGTCACAGTTAAGAATCTGCACAGCCTGTTTTGATGGCTCTCAGTCACTCAAGGTCAGTAAACAGAATTTGTAGATATGAACAGCAGCTACTGATTTATTAGGGCTTTTAATTGTAAAGTTGGCTCCCACATTGAAATTGAAAGAGAAAATCATATCTAGCAGCATATGACTGAACGTAACACACTCTGCTAGCCTGTGGTTTAATTGTTTTGGCAACTTACACTATCAATGATTGCATGTGCCAGAGGGATCTTTGGTGCTATAAATCAATCCCTTTTGAAATCCAAAGATCCTTGGATATAGTTATGTGTGGGTATGAAGCAACATTTTGATGTTTAAAGGTCTCCAACATGCATTCCTTTTACAACAGTGTTTTGTTTGAATTGAAAGGTTCTTCAAGGAATTGGGGTTTTGATTTGGCACTTTTTTGCCCTTTAATCCTTAAGGGTCCTCAGTCAGATTTGGCTCCACCAAGAGAAGACCTTATACATATTTTGGTTTTCACTTGGTGTTTTCTAACTCAGAAAATGCCATCTTTTCACAATTGAGGTTTCATTAGAAGATCTCACTGGAAGACCTCTTTGCAAGTTTGAGCCCTGACAGTGCCCCGCCCATATGAGGCTGAAGTTCCAAAGTGCAGTTGGCCTCATGCCCACTGGATGGATAGAAAGCCTTTTCTCACCCAGATCACTCACTGTGATGCTTGCTAGTGAGGGGCTCTGTAAGTTGACATAACAGAACTGGGGTTAGTGTTCACCTCCAAGCGTTTTGAGCTATGATGTTGCATTAGCAGCAGTTAAGAAAGATATGTTGGCTGGCTTCATGCAACTCAAAGCACATGCTAGCCATGTCCCCTGGTGTCAATTAACATGGAGTAAAAACTGAAGAACATAAAGCTCATAGAAAATCATAGAACATAATAGAAAATTCACACTCTGTTTAAGATATGATGAAGATATCGCAGTTTTCAGGTTTATTTCTTAATTGAAGTTAAAAACAATGATTGAAGAACTGTCACTTATACCAAAATGTAACATATATTCATGTAGCAAGCTCAGCATTTAGAAGAGACGGCTGGCTGTCGTGCAGGGAGGTTGACGGAGAGGCCTCTAAGAGGGAGACAATCGCCCTGGTTACTTAGTAACCCAGGGCAACAGTTGTTGCTCACCTCTCCCCTAATACCCTCTCACCCTCAGGCCCACATGAAGAAGAACTGCTCCCAGCTACCCGGTACTTGTACACATATACCAAGTTAGAAATATGGGCAACCACTCAGGGCTCAGCTATAGCAGAACCTTTTAACATTTACATTAAGTTTTAATCTTAATGAATGTATTCATCAGGGAGTTCTTAGATCAGTAACGTGGGGATTTTCTGACATTTAAATGCTAAGTTCTGGACACAATATAATATAAAAAAATATTTTAAAAGTTTTAATATTTTAGCGGTTTGTAGTCCAGGATTAAGAGTTTATCTCTGTCTAGGATGTGTCCCACCATTCGTGCCAAAGGTTTCTTGTAAAAGGATATAATATATATATATATATATATATATATATATATATATATATCTCAAGGATATTAAAAAGGGGTTTGCTCCCCTTTGTTGCAGTAATAATCTCTACTCTTCTTGGAAGGCTTTATACAAGATGCTGGAACAGCTGTGAGGCTGTGAATGTCTAACCAACACTTTGCTGGTCATGATGACCTAGGCTCATGTGCACCTGCTTCAGAGCGTCACATTCTTTTGGCGCTGTTTTTACAGGGGATTATGAAAGTTGTGTGTAGCTAAACTCTTGTGTCAGCAATGAATGTGTGCACTTTGAAGTGGCTGAATATACTATTTAGATGGTGGTTGCATCTCACTGCCTTTACCAGCTTAATCTGATGTGATGCAGGATAGGTCACCTTTCAAGAATCGCAGATGGTTGTCAAACGACAAAAAAAACAAAGAAAGCATTTCTTTCTAATTTCTTACAAAAGCAAATGTTGAATATGAATTCATGCACTTGTTGCCATTGAGAAATTAACCCAAGAAAAGAAATGTCCAGATACATGTATTTGTTTGTTTGTTTGCTTGTTTATTATGAGAAAAACGTTTTATTTAATTTGTCCGGGCCAGTTATAAGTGATTCGAGGTGATAGAAATAAACACCTAATAATAACAATTTCTATGATTTTGTGATTTTAATCAAACTTTTATTAATTCAAAACTAATTGGCAAGTGATCAAATCTCAAAATTTAGAAATACTCTTTAAATCTCTCATCTCAGGAATTTAAGGACCCAACAATGTTTCCATTTACGATATGGACATAATTATGGAAATTATTTTAAGTGATTGAAATGATCTAAACACTTGCTATTAATACGTAGATCATACAGCTTACATATTTGTCCAAAATTTCACAGACTCAGCTGTGTTTTTGTTTCTTACTTGGCTTTAACTTTCTGCTAAACTTTTGATGTTTGATTAAAGCAATGACAACTTACCTGACCTAAGAAACCTTCAGAGTCCAATTACAACATTTCTAGCTCTGGTAGCTTTTTCATTACTCAAAAGCAGCTTCTTGGAAATTTCTCATTTTCCCCTGTGCTCTGAGTAGCCTTGGTTACATCATTACTTTTCAGTCCCACTGAAGCGCACTATTTTAGTATCATGATAAGGCCTTCACGTTTGAAATGCTGTGGCTTGGCCATGGATGAGTTTTGATGATAATTGAGAATGAGTCACATAATTGTAAATGCGAATCCAGGGCTCATTCTTTTTGTTTGCATTGCATTGAAAAGACCTTGAGCCACCTAAATGTTGATAGGAAACCTCATGATATGGCATGGTAACCTTGAGATCTGATGAGCTTTTGGGCTGTAGAATGGCTTCAAAAGGAAAGAAAGGGGGTTTACACGTAGCCTTTTTGTTATTGCTTTCGTTTTTATTGCACTTTTCAAATGCAAGTACATAATTACCCGTTCTGGCTAATTACTTGTTTGGATTTCATGCAATGATAAAAAAGTGGCAAAATAAAAGATTTTACTTCTGTATGTGGAGCATCTGTTTATCGTTGCTCTAATTTGTTGTAGCATCAATGATGACAAGCCAACCTGGCCCAGATGCAGGAAAACAGACCAATACCTTGATACTAACACCACTATATTTTTAAAATGGGGTTGTATTTTAGTCCCCAGCCTCTTGGCTTGATTTTTAACAAACTGTAGATGTGTAGCAATGTTCTTTTTATAACCCTGGCTTGTACAGAGGTGTTGTTCAGTGTTCTGCTGATAGCTGACTCATTAAAATCCACATTAGCCAATGGGAGAGAGGCCTTTAGTTGCTTAGAAGTTACCCATGGTTCCTTTTTGACCTTACAGACTATTACACACCACGCTCTTGAAGTGATCATTGTTAGCTGATCACTTCTTAGGAATGTAACAGATTTAAAATTTCCTCCGATCTGCCTGACTGTGGAAGGAGTTTAGAACTTGTTCTAGCATGATGAGGATGAGCCATTTTTTTCTTAGGTCCTCAGAAATCTAATTTGTATGGCCATGAACCACATGGTTTGGAGACCAAACTTGATAGATCCTTGTTCCCAAATTAAAACAAGCCACATACTCATGTCTGGTTGTCATCCAGTTGTTAGAAAAAACCTGACTTGAATTTGACATAAACATGGTGGCAAATGAAAACTCAGAATCTGCAATTAGGACAGATTTGGACCTCTTGAACTACCACAGAGGGATTATGGTAATCTGGAAAATTACACCATGCCTTGTGATCACTGGCACTAACTGGGACATCTAAGGGTTGGTACCAGCCGTGGTAAATGAATACATAGTTATCTACCCCCCTTTCTCTTATACTGTTAAAACAATCCTGTTAAGAAGATCCAAGCTAAACCAGATGAGAGAGCCACTCATCTGCTGATGGTTAGGGAGAATGTCACTGCAACCCTTCACTCAGCCACAAGGTTGCTTAGATTCAGGAGTGATGTTTAAAAGAGATGACAGTGTAGTGCTTTCTTGCTGATTGAATGTTGGAAAAGGTAAATGAACATGTAGTCATAAGTGGATCAGGCACATCTTAATATTTACCCCTACATGTTCCTGTTGACCTATATACAGCAGGACATGTATATTCTAAAGGCAGATGTTCCGAAAAATGTATGAATTTCTTTTGATGAAACTCTTTAGAGTAGAATGCAATGTATTCCAGTGCAATACTTTTTCAGAATTCATTCCTAAAAGAAAGAGTAACTTTTTCACGGTAATGTTGTCTCTTCCATTTTTCATTTTTAATTGAGATTATTCTGAAAGTTAGAATCAAATTAAATTTGTAGAGTTCAAACTTGGACAGTTATTCAGTAAAATTCCATTAGATGTTTCGTAGGTTATGACTGTTTTTGGAACGTTTTTGTCAGAAAGAGAGCAAGAAAGTAAAGAAAAACTTTTTTAGGTGGTGTCACAAAGGGTCACAGCTCATTATTCTTAATTGAAAGTGAAGCATGAACTTTTTCTCCCCTTGCTCACAGAGCTGTCTAGACATTGTTACGTCAAATTAATAATTTTCTGGTGATTTTGAAGGGAGAAAATCAGGTCCTTCTGTTTCAAGCAAAAAACCATGACAATGACCTCTGTTTAACATACTATGACAATATATGAAGTCTTTCATTCACTAAAAAAAACATGTTTTAAGACTTTAAATGCTTTTGTTATGTGAATGAGCTACTGTATCCTGGAATTTCAAAACGGGCACTTGGAAAGGTGTTTTAAATTGGGGGCTGAAACTTTAAGCAGCAAATATCGTTTTTGAGCTTATTTTCTTTCATTAACATCAAATAGAACAAACTGTCCAGAATGTGTTGGCAGAGAAACTGCTAAAAAAAACGGAAAAGAAAAAAATGAATGTAATCAGAATACACTTAGAATAAATCTTCAAAAACTTTGCAGTTGTCATTTTGTTTCTCCCAGAATAGCATTGGAATGTAGCTAAATGTATCTAATACTTCACAGAGCTCACCAACACTGAGATAATTAACTGACTTGTCACACTGATTTATGAGTCTTATTAGGCTTCGCTGATGTTGATGTCCCTCTTTAAATGTGGCTAACAAGCAGTTTTGTTTATTTTAATGAACAGGTATTGATGTGTTAAGGGTTTCTTCCAAAGGTGAAATTTTGTATGTGTTAAGATTTATTATGGACTAAAGATACTTTAAGATAAAGATAAAGATACTTTTAGAAAATTTCTATATTTCAATTAAAAAAATATCAATACCTGGATTCAGCTACACTCCAACCCTGTAATTAATGCAGTCTTTACCACCATGTAAATGCACAAGTATCCAGTGGTTTGGTTGGTAGCTACAAATAGTTGGCTGGATAAAAGAACAATTTAAGTTTTTGCCACCAAAAAGAGAAAATAAAAGAAAAGACAAATAACAAGGATGATGAACCTAGTTTTCCGACTAAGAACCTGCATCTGGGGTAGGGTTTACTGTTTCGTTCTTGGAGACTTCACAGCAGTTAACTCTAGATGAGGTGATCTAGGTGATAATCAAAAGTAATGCTGCAATATTTATTAGGGCCCAGCACTTATACAGATAATCTAACCAAGGCTTTTGTTGGCCCAAATCAGGATGGTTCATTTTTCACTGCATTAAGAAACAGAGAAACACAATGTAAATGTTTTATCTTGCTTCAAAATTTGAATGTCTTGGAATCTGCTTCCTGACATTGCTTAGCGCAGGGCACCAGGAATACCAAATCCACCCCTTATAGCAGGCTAAACCCTTTCTTAAACATTAACACTCCCCAGCTTGACTCATTACATGTTCATTCAATAGAAAAAATGTAGGAATCTAGGAACATGTTTTTTTTTCCAGTTTGCTGGCTTGCATGCAATTGAAATGTATCTATAAAAAAGTTAATGTTGCTCATGTTGAGTTTTGCCCCAGTGTGTGAATATTGCTGCTGAACACAGATGTGTTGTCAGATGTTATGTACTAGTCACTTAGGCTATATCACACCCCAGATGACTCTAATTTGCTCTTTTAGCTGTGCGTCCTAGAACATCCATGCCCAGTGAAATGAATGGCTGTTGGTGAATCACATATGGGACATCACTGTGGTCCAAGTCCTGACTCAGAAGATGAATCAGACAACCTGTCGTGAGTCGAAGTCAGAGGAGCAGCTGTCTCAACACTAAGGTTACATTTCTCCATAGTTCCAACAGGGGTGCTTGTTTTCACTCCTCTGTAGACGTTTTTTGGACTACTTTTTTTGTGCGCGAGACATTTCAGTGGGACTATGCTTCACGATTGAAGCAGCGGCCCCTTAAAAAACAGGTTCAAAAATAAACACGCAAGAGCTCGAGTGACTGCGAGGAATAACAAAGGCTTCCATGGGCAAAGAAATGCCTCATATTGTTTTAAGTTACTCTGGCGCCCGGGATAAACTATTAAGGTCATTTCCCGTCATTCAACTCTGAATGGTATCCACTCTCTTTTGTAAGTCGTTGGCTGCCAACAACGCTCTGGAACTAGTTTTATAAATCTGTGCAAGGAAATAACAATAATAGTACTACTGAGGTGCCTCAAGCTAATGAGGGGAGATCATAGTAAGAAATTAGATCATGCTAATGTGCGAAAAGGCCTAGGTTAAATTAGTAAACAGACCTTTCCCATTTGCCATAATGAGTGATTCATGTACTTGATAATGCTCCCTCAGTTTACAAAAGACTGGATCTTATGAAATTACTGGACCAATATCCAATTCTGCCCATTTCTTTTGCTGTTGGCAGATTGCCTTTCACTACAACAAAGTTATTATTTTCACTGTGGTGCTAGCGGAGAGATTCATCTTTGTCAGAAGTCATAACATCCTTTTAATCAAAATCATATACAGTACAATAGTAGGATGTTTTTCATCATTTTCGTGTACTTCGGCTCATTTTTTTCCCTGCATGTTGCACCCTTGAAGAAACAGCTCAGGTTAAATAAAATTGTGCTTTAAAGTGAAAGAAACTGCATTAAAAGTGATTTTCACAACACAGAGGACTAATTTATCAGGGCTGCTACAAAGCACTAGAAAGTTTAACCGTCTAATGTACAGCACTAATGTACCCAATTTTTCAGCCACCCCTGATTTCTTTTTATTTTGCAAGAGAATCACCTCGCTGGTGCAAAAATAGCATTTTATGCATGACTAATTATTTTACATTTAGCATATTAAGTAAATATTGTTTTTAATCTGACAGGCTGTAAAGTGCCTAGAGATACAAGTTGTCAGTATCAGCACTAAACTAAACACAAGCCTGATCATCTGTAATCATCAGTACCTGTTTCTTTATTGCTTCATGCTTTAATTTAGGTGGCTTGCTTGCATTAAAGCTTCATGAGTAGGTCACTGCATGGCTTATCAAATGAAAAAACAACCGTCTGTATCTGGTCAGGACTCTGTAACAGTTGTTTTTTGTGTTTGTACTGCACTGAAAATGAGAGCCAAAAAACTTGGAGATCTGCTCCTCAACAACACAAAAAAATAATAAGACTTTCTGAGGGAGCAAAATATGATAATAATTATCAAAATAATGAGGGGTTACTCAAGACTGTAGCACAGTACTATACACTGTAAGGTAAAGGCAGCGTAGATTGTGGAATGATGGACCCAAAAGTATGATTAAAATTAAAGCCATTAATAGCAGTAAAAGAGTGCAATGGAGAAGGTCTTTTGCTGGTTGTTATAGAAACTGTTGATCTGATGGTTAGCCAAATATATGAGTCATCCAATTAGGCTTCTGAGATCTCATCTGCTGTCACGATATGTGAGGATATTTAGGACTGGTTGCATAATTGTTATCACGACCCATGTCTATGCAAACTGGTTAGATAGCTGGATGGTGTTTTTTAGGCTAGGTAGCATCTTGTCAGGGATTTACCGCAAATAAAGGAGTTGACTGTTGCAATGTCCAGGAGTCCAAATTTGTTTGGATGGTTTGGAATGGGGCAGTTCAGTGGTGCAGTGGGAGCGCTGTCACCTCCCAGTAAGAAGGTCATGGGTTCGATTTCCATGAGGGGCGGTTCCGCCAATTTCTGTGTGGAGATTGTGTGTTGTCTGGGTGGGGGTTCAGGTTTCCTTCCACTCTCCAAAGACATGCATGTCAGGAGGATTTGAGATGCTAAATTGTCTCCTTGGTGTGTTTGTCTGTGTGTCATCCATGTTGAGGAATTGTAGAATCCAACTGGATTGTACTTAAGTCCTTCTAGTAAAGTTTATAAGAAGGTCAAGGTGAGGTATTCTCCAGTTGGAGTTTGGACCAGATTATTGTTAAATGAATACATTTAAAATGTTTAGGTAGTTAGGTTAGGGTAATGCTTAGAAATTTTTCTGAAATTAAATAATATCTCAGGGACACCAAACCCAATCCTGATGATTTACCACCCTGCAGAGCTTACTTCCAGCCCCAGTTTAACACACATGTTCTAACTCTTCTAAAAATCGTATGAATTTAGAACCAGGTGAAACGTAACTTTCTACAGCCATAAACCTATACGACCTGGGCTGGGCACCCCTGTTTTAGCTATCACTTACCACCTAAAATAAGAGTTATCAAAGAAATTGGGCCACAGCTCAAGGACTCTTTGGAAGCTCTCAGAAACCCTCAACTTATCAGACATGAAAGTAATTTTTTGCCCACTTGTGTAGGTGTAGTCATTAACACAGCCTGGATCGAGGACTTAAAGGATCAGGGCTCTTGCTTCTGCTATTGTTTTGACAGGAACCCTCTTCACATCCCCCAATTCAGGTTCTTCTCAGAAACACTTGATAATCCATTAATCAATCTCATGTATCTGATTAACTGAAAACCACTTTCCTACATATATTTCTTTTATTCACATTCAATAACAGTTATATTTCATTTTTGCTTGACACATTTTCTAAGTTATCTATATCCTTAGAATAAAGTAGGTTGTGTTTTTACCTTTACCTTAAGAGTGATATATGAATGTTTTTCTGGTTTGCTATATTGTGACTCTCTGAAAAAGCAGTCCAAGCAGTCTTAAACCCTCTTTACTTTAGTACAGGGCTAAACTGCATTAAGCTGGATGGACTGATATATGTAATATAAACAGAAAGATGTAAATAAACAAGTTTTCAATTAAATGCTCATTTAAATGAAAATATTGAGTGAACAGCAATATTTTGAATCTTTAATACAACTTATTTTAAAACACACTAAGCATTTTTGATTTTCCATTAAATACTCCATTTCAAATAACTAAAGCAAAATAAATTATTCATGTCCTGAACAGTTATGAAATTGTCCTGTGAGTCACCTACCTGTTTCTCTAACCTGAACACAGATGGAGATCAACCCACAATCATCTCATTACCTCTAAATCCCAACTGAAACACTATGTCCTGTTCAGGCTTGCCACTGTATCGTCAACTGAACTCCCACTGGTACCAGTCAGGCCTGTTTTTATCTACAGTAGCTACACCAGGAATTTCAGACAAGGCAATTAACAGACCCTGTCTGACATCCACTTCTGCTAGTGTAAGGTGTGGTTAATGTAACATCTGTGGCATCATTCGCTGATTAGCTCCTTATTCCTCGAGTCAGTTGTAGGTTCCCTTGTTACAACTAGTTTCCTGACGTGTTTTCTAGAGAAGTCTGACTCATTGCAGTGAGGAATTGGTAGGATGATTTTTGTATCTTTGTTAGAAAGAAACCATCTCCCTCCTTTACACAGAATGGGGTTTTATAATGGAGGTTTCTCTGTCGGAATTGTAGGATTGTAAAATATGGCTGGAAGGTCTGAAACACCAATAAAATAAGGTCAGTTGGGAGGGTTCTACAAAGCAATTAGAGAAAACCAGAAAGAGAAAGATTTTCATGGAATGAAACTCAACTAGGTTTAGCTAATGTTGGTGTAGCTAATCATGACACACAAAATTGACTTTGCACACATTTTTTTATCTGCACATGCTCATCCTCTTCAAGTAAACATTGCAAGAACGACGAATCTAAGCCTGTTGCATTGCAGCACTGATGTATTTGCCAAAGCATTTGTTACAGTTATGGAGCTGATGGGCTGGAGCCTGATCAGTGCTCTCGTATTAAAATGAGGTCACTGAACAATTAGGCCTGCCCAGAATAATTCCACTGATTTTAATGGCATTTACTTATTTTCCATTTTAGACTGTTAAGAGAGTTTGTCATTATGCTAGTGACCAAAACCACCTTTCACCATTATCCTTAGTTAATCTCAGTGTGTGTTGCATTTAATTTTCATGCACAAAACAGCAGTGTGTAGAAATAGGCTAAATAACAGCTGTGACACATCAGACTTGAAAAGGTTGCAAAAATGCCAGAATCGATCAAAGTAATATTTTAAAAAATGTTTATTTTTTTATGAATAGTATGCTGTGAGTGAGTGTTTCAAAAAGTCCTTATCCATCATCATCTTACATTAAAAGAAAGACAAATGTGAACGTCACTCAGTGGTTTCACAAATGTGTGCTTGTAACTGCAGTATTTATGGTGGCTTAATGCTAAATAAAAAAACATAATTTATATATATATATATATATATATGTAGATAACTTTTTCATATTTTTCTAATATTTTAATTTATTTTTTGTCCAATATTTTTAGAAGTTTTAGAAAAATTTTCTAGAATTCTTTGCTTTTTAGTAATTATTATCAAAATTCTTGCTATCATCATTATCATCGGGGCAGTGGTGACTTAGTGGTTAGGTAGTTGGCAAGGTACTGTCCCCGTCACTGCTCCCCAGGCGCTTTCAGTAGCTGCCCCCTGCTGCACGTGTGTTTATGGGTGAAACGCAGAGGTTGAAGTTCGTTGTGTTGTGATGTTGTGTCACAGTGACAAGGGTAGTCACTTTCACTTTCAGTAATACTGATTTTTATTAATGTTTAAACATAAGCTTTATAAAGCAACATTGAGCTATATTTTAATGTAAAAGGGGGCTTTTCCAATAGTTGTAAACTCCTTTCTGTATTTAAATTAGTATTACTCATTAAAAGATTTCATCTATATTTCACTGTGTTCCTGCGGTAAAATATGAGGTCCGTTAAGCAGTTTACTATTGTGGATCTAACGAGAGGTTAGTATTTCTATTGTGCTGGAGTGGAAAGCTCTGGGGCGCTGCCCTGTCTTTCTTATTGCAATCTGGACACAGCAAGAAAAAGAATGACAGTTTTAATTAAAACTGAAGTCTGAAGGAGTCTTCAGGGAGGAAAAAGAAAAAAGGAAGAAAGGAAAGATGTGTGTGAGCGAGAGAGCGAGAGAGCGAGCACGAAAGAGAGAGAGGAAGAGAGGGATGCTGAAACTAGATTATTCAGCCATCATTATGGGCACTGAGCTCTGAGCACTGTCGGTTTGGACTACTGTGATAATAGGTGCATGATGAGTTTTTGGTATACTGTTGTGCCTGTAATAGACCACGGCGGGTTACGTAATGTTGCATTAAGGTAACTCTACTCCGGGGTATGGCGATGTAAAGCTTTTGCTGATGCTGTTCCAGACTATTCCAGGTGAATTGCAGACTCCTTTCATGACTGCAAATGCAATATAGTGCAAACTATATATAGTGTTTGTGCATGCATCTCTATGTGTGTGTGTTGGGTTGTGTGTACATTTTGTTATTGTTATCATTATATTTATTTATGTTTATTTTCAGAAAAAAACTAACTGACAAGCAGAGAAATATAGTGCTACGTCTGCAGTTTAAAAAGTTCTCATGACTTGTTTTTTAACAAAAAGTATAGTTTGAATTTTCTCTGAAACATTTTGTGTAAAATCATTACTTTTTGTCATTAATATTTAATGCAGGCTTAGTGTTCAGCATCAAATATGCTTGTAGAGTAGAGTAGAGTAGAGTGATCTTTTATTATCCCACGAATGGGAAATTTGGGCGTTACAGGGCTCTTATAAAAAAGAAAAAGAAAAAGTACAGACAGAAAAGAAAAAATATATAAAGATATAGAGAAAGAGGAACAGGAACAAGTACAGGAGAAAAGTAGAGGAGCTATAAATAAATAATAATAAATTATCTATCTATATATATATATATATATATATAATATACATATCTACAAAGAGTAATATACATGTTAATAATTAAAGTTTTGAATAATTATACATATAAATAACAAGTAGCAAAATATAAATATAGCAACAATATGAATATGAATATAAATGTAATAATAAATAATAAATGTAATAATAATAAATGTAATAAAAAGTAGTAGTAAAAAGTAGTAGTAATAATAATAAATAAATAAATAATAATATAATATACAATACAGTAATAATAATAATAATATACAATAATATACGACAATAATAATATATATATATAATATATAATAATAATAAACAAGCAATGTAATGTTATGTTGTGTTGTGGAGTCTTATTGCAGCAGGTAGGAATGACCTGCGGTAGCGTTCTTTCTTACACTGCGGGTGTAAGAGTCTGCTGCTGAACGAGTTGCTCAGTGCTCGTACAGTCTCGTGTAGGGGGTGGGAGGTGTTGTGCATGATGGATGTTAGTTTGGACAACATCCTCTCCTCCCCTACCTGCTCGATGGACATGAGCGGGCAGTCCAGGACAGAGCTGGCCCTCTTGACCAGTTTGTTTAGTTTCCCTCTGTCCCTCTCCGCGACTCTTCCACACCAGCAGACCACAGCGTAAAAAACAGCCGACGCTACCCCAGTGTCATAGAAGGTCCTCATGAGATGTTTGTTTACTCCAAAGGACCTCAGCCGCCTTAGCAGGTGGAGACGACTCAGGCCCTTTTTGTACAGAGCAGTAGTGTTAGTGGACCAGTCCAGTTTATTGTTGATGTGGACACCCAGGTATTTGTACTCCTCCACCATTTCAATGCACAAACCCTGGATGTCCACCGGTGTGATGGGGGGTGACTTCCTACGAAAGTCAATCACCAGCGCCTTCGTCTTGCTGGCATTGATGCGCAGATGGTTTTGATTGCATAATACTAAAGTACTTTACTGTACAGCACTGACAGTATTTTACTGTAGTTTTTTGTATGTTCACAGTTTTCATACTTCTGTATGGCAGTACTTCATTGTATTTTATATTCAACTGATTACTGTATTTGTATTTTTTCCTCTAAATTCACCTTGATCCAGGTACCGAATTGCGAACAGCGATAGAGAACCATCAGTGTTTTCCTCTGTTTACCAGTCACACCATTAACAGAACATAGTGTCAGAACATAGTACGCTCTAAGTTATTATGATTACAGAGATAGAAATGATCTCTCAGTTTACCAATTTCATAAGATGCTGTAATTATGTCCCGCAGAGCCCTGTTTTTGACAACAAAAAACAGCTGCATTAAGGGTACTGCAGTGTTTCCACTGAATATTTAAACCAGTACTTAAAAGTGGTTTTTGTCTGGTTAATTTATGCAGACTCAAATTTACAAATTTGAAAATAAAATTACAAATCATATTTTAAATGAACCTGGTCCTTCTGTTTCTGATACAACTGATAGTGCAGCATTGGTGGATATAGTAGATGTATGGTGTCTTGACAGTATATAAGTGTGTGTGTGTGTGTGTGTGTGTGTGTGTGTGTGTGTGTGTGTGTGACTGGACAGTATGAAGGCTGGAAGTTGCCTGGCAGGTTGTGATGTCTCTGTGATGATGGATAGGTCTGGAATGGCTGGCGAAGCAAAGGGAGTGAGCACATGTGCAGTACATTGTGGCAGGTGGCAAGCGCCGACTTGACAGCAATTAGATGTACAAATCTTTGATTAGGCTCCGGGGAATTGAGTCATTAGCAATGCTGAGTACCCTCTCCCCTCTTCATCTCTCTGTTTCCCCTCAGCACTCACTCTGTCTTTCTGTCATTCCTTTAACACACTCATCAAATTAAGCTAGCACCTTTTAACATTATTAAGACGGTTGTTACAGAGAGAGAGACAGCGAGGGAGAGGGGGCAGGGGGTTGACATGGTATGTGATTATGTTTAATTTACATTAGGGGGTAACCGAATACGTCTCATGTGGCCTAAAACCACATTCACACAGCTATGTTGAGATCTTGTCATTTCTGGTCATGAAACTTGGTGTCATTCCTTCCTAATGTGATCATACCCCATAAAGGAAAAAGATCAGCTCTACAAACTACAGCTCAGACTGAGCAAACACCGATCTGAACTTACATTTTACAGAATGAATGTGTAAATAAAAAGATCACAGGTTTCTTAGTCAGAAGTGGAACATTTTTTTGTAGTATTATACGTTTGAAGGTTTTTCTTGAACTCCAGAAATGACCTAACCTGCTGCTGAGCCCTGGGTTCCGTTTTTAGTCTGACTTATGGAATAGTTTGCTGATTGGCATTGCTTTTCATGTAATTATTGAACTGTAAATATGAGGATGATATATGCCTGAGAATGGTTACAATGTCTTTATAAACTCTGCATCTTACTCAAAGTAATTGTAATTTTTAATGTTTTATTTGCTCTGAAATACCTCATTTATTCCAGAAAAGGCTGTTTAAATATCTGATTCATTGAATCAAGTGTGTTGGGACTCGGGAGCGGTGAAAACACTCAAATGCACCGAACAAGAGACCAGGAACCTAAAGTGGTAATAAACAATGATAACTGATTCTATGATGAATATAGAATGTGCTTTGCAGAGATATTTTTCTTGAAATAAAGTAAATTCTCAAAAGCATAATCTACTATTAATACTTGATTATAATGGGTTTAAGCACTTTGGCGCTCTCACTCTTTCTTCAGGTATTTTAAAAAGTACCATAAAGGTCTTCAGGCCTATTTGGCACTGGTGCTCCTGCAAGACTGCCTCTCCCTTGTTTGCTAATTAGGACAGCAGGTCTTTCCCTCTCCTCTCCTCCCCTTGTGTGGGCCTGACTGTGGAGAGCTCTCACCATGGAAACTTTGGCTCGGGAATACCCAGACACTGCCATGTCTTTTTTTCTGTCACTGCAGACATGACAGTGTATTGGGGAGGCATGAGGAAACACTTT
Source organism: Hepsetus odoe (assembly GCA_017165825.1). Taxonomy (NCBI): domain Eukaryota; kingdom Metazoa; phylum Chordata; class Actinopteri; order Characiformes; family Hepsetidae; genus Hepsetus; species Hepsetus odoe. Next base: position 11,945,496 of record CM029382.1, read on the forward strand.
GGACGCACACTGCCTTCGTTTCACTGATGAAAAACGCTACTGGCTATTTTTCATCAAATACATGCAAAATGATCGAAATTATTAAACAGTTTACTTATCGTATTGCATTACTGCTCCAAACAATTAGGAATTATAGACTAGTTTCAGAATTGTTTATATTCACTTTGCTCTTAAAATAAAAGCAGATTCTTTGGAACGATGACACAGAAGAGTCACTTTTGGTTCCCTAAAGAGCTTTACTGTGAACTGGTGTGGATTGTGCTGTTGTGCATGTGTGAAAAGGTCTTTTAAGGTTTAAAGGCATACACACACTGTAAATATTCTTTATTATTTGACATTTTCTCTTAGAACCATAAGTCAGAAATCGTCAGAACCTTCAGAACCTGTCCAAACAATCAGGATTCGATAGTGTAGTCGATGTGCTGTGCTCCTGACAGCAAAGAACCTGCTATTGGGTCCAGAATTCAGTTCCTTACACTCAACTAGACTTTAGTGTAATATTGGTCACTATATAATTACTGTTAGTTGGTGGAGAATGTGCCTTATAACAAGCTGAAAACAGCCCTGCAGTTAAAGGAGTATATATCTGTGAATCTACAGTTTAGTATACTTTCTGTATACTTTTGTATTATTTCAGGCTTTAGCGGTCCGAGTGCTGGAGTGTGTGCTCCCTTCTGAGAACTGCTTTCTCGGTGGACCTCTGTCAGCTGAACTCAACTCACTTTCTTTCAAGGGAATCTGTCACCGTAGCAATATGACCTCATTCCAAACCACAGTCTGACTGAACTAGTGCTTGCTCTTCTCACTGAGACATGATACACACTTATTTCAGTTTGCTTTTATTCCACATTAAGATTCATTCGTCATATTTAATGGACACCTAACTGGCAGCTCCTCCACACACTGTCCTCTTGTTTCTGTAATGCAGATCATCAACAAAAAATATTTCAATACGACCACAACTTTGATTAATTGCCTTGATTGTTCTGAAGTCATTTCCTGTTCTCCGCTGTTTTGCTCGATTTCCTTGCACGCCACCTAAATCAACTTCCCTTTTTTATGCTGGCACAATAGAAAAGACAAACAGCTGTGGCTGATTATTGACTGTTATTCAGTAAAAGAGAAGTGTGTTGTATGTATATAACTAGCATTAAACTCATTGACCTCATTCAAGGATATAGACGGAGGAGCATGAATGGGTGTTTGAATTACTTACAGATATTATGGCGTTTGTTCTGCTGTTAGAGCTGTGAAAAATGACAGTTAGATGTGGGGAAATCATAAATGAAGAGTTTTGTTCGGGTGACCCTCTAGTACTGGACAACATATGAGCAATGTAGTTTAATTATTTACACAAAATACACAAGTAGTTTACAGATTATTTAGGAAAAAATAATAATATAGACAAAGTACCAGTTATTTGCAAAGTACAAAATGCATGCAATATACAGTGTGTATAAAGTATGTGAGATATTGCAAATAACAGTGGCTTAAGGCCATGACATATAAAAATGGAATTGTGATGTATTGAATAAGTAGCAAATAGTACTTGTCCATTAAAACCCAATGTTCAACCCAATAACCTTTATTTATGCACCATATATGCATAAAGCGGGGCAGCGGTGGCCTAGTGGTTAGGGTGTTATCCACATGATCGCAGGATCGGGGTACGAATCCCTTCCCAATAGGTTACCCTGAGGTACCCTTGAGCAAGGTGCCGTCCCCGTCACTGCTCCCGGGGCGCTTTCAATAGCTGCCCACTGCTGCACGGTGTTTGAGTGTGCATGGGTTAAATGCAGAGGTCCAATTTCGTTGTGGTTCATTGTCTGCTGTGCTTTGACCTCGCAATGACAAGGGTTGTCACTTTCACTTTTTTCACTTTCATATGATCCAAAAAAAAAAAGCTTCCACTGGAGGGCTGCCATAAGGACCCCTTCAGTGGATGGATCATCCAAGAATATTTTCTAAATGGAATGTTGATGAGTATAATAAACTCGAAATTGATTCACTAGAAGTAATTGAATAAGGTGCTTTACAGAAGTGCTGTAGAAGATCAGTGGAGAATATTTTCTAGAATATAATTTGATAAATGAGAAAAGTGTGAATACCTATTTTAATTCAAAAGCCTCCCCTTAATGTAAAGGTTCTATAGGTCTGTAAGCCCAAGCCAGGAGCCATTAAGGAGACTTGGAGTTATGAGTCCCAGTTAGTTCATTCATCCTTAACATTTTCGATTGAATTTCTATTAGTCTAAGATGATTATCTGTTCATGCTCATTCAAATGTGATTATCCCACCACATGTGCTGTCAATCTAAATCTCCCCTCTGTGTGCGTTCTTGATCTTGTCTGCTGCTGTACTCCCAGGCCTGGTCACCTAATCAGAGGGGTGCATGCCTTTGCACATGGCAGTGCAAATTAGAGTATCTCCAGCCGTCAGGCTCCTTAATTCTCTGGCACCAGTTTTCTGTCTGTGCCATGTATTAGAGACCAGTGTCTCCTTCTTCACAGCCTGCCTTCATAACCCTGTACATTCAACCAGTCTACAGTCAATGAAAGTCTAAAAAGCTTTGCTCTTTACAATCCTGGTTATGAATTTTAAAGTCATAAAGTCATGTCCTTTTAAAGGATGAAATAGTTGTCAGCCACAGGTTATGAGAGGCATTTGGAAATACTATAGAGATAAACTAGATATATGATAGAGATGGGAAAACATCTTTAAATGCAATACCTGAAAGAGGGGTGCAGTTCCTGAAAGAGGGTTCTTGCCCAAGATTATTGTCTTGGATTACCGTATTTCAGAGATAAAAAAACAAAAAACAAAAAAGAAAAAACTAAATTTACTCAGTTATATGCTGCATGCAGTTGATCTGCCAAGATATGTTAAGTGTCTATGATTAGCTCATTTAATTTCAGATTGAAGCTAATGTAGTTTACTAGTAATATAACCTAACTAGTAAAATGAACAAACTTGATTTTTACCAATTAGAATACTGTGTGCAAATCATCAAATACTCATTAGAAATAGAAATTGTTTATGGGGCTTTAAAATGTTGTCTGCACTTGTCAACACTGTTTGAGGCAAGTATGTAGTGTAGTGTATAAGACTAATTGTTGGACTTCCACTATTTTCATAATGGAATGACATTCTTTAGTGCAAAACTAAAGAAGAAAACACGGGTTCCAAACATGGGTTGGCTGATCGAGTACAACTGGGGTGGGAAGTGGGAAGCCAGAAAAGTTCTAACCAGATGAACTGAGGTGAATGCTGTGCTTCCTAATTAATTTGTTAAGTCCACTTCAATCAGTGTATGTGATGGGTAGGAGACGGCTTAATGAAGGACATTTCGGACTTGAGACTGCTGAGACATGAACTGTGGATGTGAGGGAAAGGAGGCAAGAAAAAGCATTAAATTGTCCCTGAATGGGGGGATGATAATGGATGCCAGGCGTGCTGGTTTGAGATTGTGTAGAACTATAGCACTGCTGGGGTTTTGGGTTTTTCATTCTCCAGAGCAGCACACATGCGCACATCTGAAATTGTCCACTGCCCTCAGAAACTCCAAGTAAATGGTGGACTGGTCAATGAAATATTTTTTGTGCCAGTATTTTTGAGATTAAAGGTTCATGGCCTGGACATTTTGCTCAAAGAAAAACTCTAATTAATGTAATTAAATGAATGGAGAAATTCTTTGCATTTTAAAATAGTTATTACATTTATAATAGTTATATATTTACAGTTATGGCTTTTAATAGTCATCATTTAAAAGCTCAGTTTGGCAAAGTAAATCTGCTTTGTTTTGCCTGTGCCATCAAATATGTGGAAGTTCAGGTGGATTATTCAGATCAGGAGAAACTTTGTTAACTGACAGACCAAAAGCACAAAAAATTGAAAAGTTAGTCATAGTAAAGTATAGTATAGTATTCTATTTTCAGACTCAAACCACGTTGTCTTATACAAGACAAATATTATAAATATTAAGAATGCATAAAGCAATCAAAGGTTATTTCTGTCTTCTTCTGTCGAGTAGATGGGAGAGTGAGATTCATCTTAATAATGATCCCCAGAGAGCTTATCTAGCTTCTGCAGTCTATAGAGAGAGAAATGTCTTCAGGGAGGAGATCAGGTAGGCTGGTTTGGGGAAAGAGACATGGTTCATTTATCAGAAAACAAGATCTTATATCTCCAACATGAAAAAGATTAGTTTATCTAACCTGAAGATTAGATAATGTTATCATTCATTCAATATATTGAACATATTGCTCTGTGTCCTTTGAAACAACAAATGAGCTGCCCAACCCAAATACATAAAAAGAATATGTGAACTTAATCATTAGAGTGTATCAACATGGCAAATTTATCACTGACCATAAGTAGCAAAGCAAAATATAGTGCCATAATATTGTCCAAAGTTCCAAATAAACTTGCATTCACGGTTTTGAAGGTGAATGGAAGGAGAGTACCAGCTTTTCTCATTGTATGGTGGTGATGTATTAAAGCCATGAGAAGGCAAATAAATGTAAATGTGGTTGCTATGGGGTAATGGAAATTTGCTCTTCTAGTATTTGTCCAGTAGGATCTTGCATGGTCAAGATCCCATTTTTTTGGGCAGCGGTGGTCTAGTGGTTAGGGAGTTGCCCCCGCATTGGAAGATTATGGGTTCGATCTCCTCACCAGTAGGTTGCCCTGAGGTACCCTTGAGCAAGGTACCGTCCCCGTCACTGCTCCCTGGGCGCTTTCAATAGCTGTGGTTCACTGTGTGCTGTGCTGTGACCTCGCAATGACAAGGGTTGTTACTTTCACTTTTTTCAATGATAAGAGCATGGTATGCTTGAACCTGTTTCACTGCATTAAATACCCAAACCTTTAGCTTACATAGTTCTATATACCACCAAAGAATTTTGTTTGGCTTGTTACATTTGCAGAAACAACATGTATCCATCTCAAAGAAGAACCCTTGAACAATGTGTCTAAACTGGTGTATTTAAATCATTCTTTTCTTTGTGTCACGGCTCTTTATACTATCATTGCTTTGCTAAAGAGCCCTGTCAGCTTCTTAAATGCATTAGTCCCAATGCAAATTAAGCTAAAGAAGAAAGTGCTAAAGAAGCATGCTCTATGTCCATTTTTTGTAGAATTTAAGTAGAATTTTTCTTGCAGAACCTAGATATTAAGGTTGCATTTCAGTTTATAAAAGTAATGAACTTTACAAATGTTGGGGGGGGTAACCACAAACACACGGTCACAGAAAACATGTTTGGGTCTTTACACATCCTTGCAAGGAGGAAAATAACTTGTAATGGAAGTTCTGTCCTTTACAATGCAGCAAATAACGCTGTTCCACAATACGTGAGTTATTGGTCAGTGTTGTTATTGAATGTCCAGAGCTCTCTGTCATAGTAAATGGAAGAAAGCAGAGTAGGGCAACGCTGTAGAGGAAGGAAACACAGTCCCAAACACAAACACATGGTGCACACGCACACATGCACGCAAACCGGCACACTCTACTGTTGTTTTGCAGTGCTTGGAGGTGTTGTTGTAGATCCCCAGCTTCCCACGTGGTGTTGAAAAGTGGCCAGGGTTCAGGTAACAACCATGTGTTCCTGATTAATACAAAACAGCATCTACGTGATGGGAACAGCATCTAATACACTCGTTAATACTTGCATGGATCCTTAAAGGATTTATTGCACAGGAACTTGCAATAATGCTCTCGTTTGCTTCAGTCAAATTATCGTTTCAGATCTTAAATACACTGTTCTTAACAAGGTACATAGTAATATGTATAATGATGATAAAGAAAGCCAGGCTCTTTGAGGACTGTGAAACACTGTAATACAGTCACAATACAGGGACAATGTTGTGCTCATGTTGACGCTTGATATTATTGAGCTGGGATTAGATTATTGAGATACTTACTAAAAACTGCTTTCTCCACTCACTGGCATCCTGTTACTCAGCTGCTCTAATGTGTTTTGATCCTTCTTCATTCATTCTCATATGCTGGGAATGTTCCAACATGACAGGACCCAAGCACTATTTCCATGTTCCCTCCCTAGCTCCTGGAATAGTGCTGCATATTAGTGCAGGTTCATTAGGTGTTTTGAAACCTTTTCTGTATCGTACTTTGGGATTTTGGAACAAAAATGAAAATACTGCTTTAAAAAAATGTATGCAGGTAGGTACAATGAAAGTGTAACATAAATGTCTTATGACAAACAATAAATAAAAATAAAAACCCAAAACAATATAAAGTACAAAGTGCAATAAATACAAGCTGTGCAATGATGTTTACATCAGTATTGTCAAATGTTGTTCTTAAGGGTGTAAGGGAGATGCTGTTCCTCATTATAGCAATAATGTTTTATTTGGTACTCTCAAGTTCTTCAGCAAGTATAATCATAGGTAGGTGTGTCTGCTGAATGACATCTCTTTAGCTCAGGTTGAGCTGAATCTGTGAGTGAGATTTTAATATTTCATAAATAACAGAAAGACTCCTTTAGAAAGACGCTCTCATTTCTTTGAATTTAAGCCTGGTATGTGTAAATGAGCTCTGATTTAACTGGCTGGCTGTTATGTTACCTCATTCAGCAGTTAAGGCTGATCAGACAGTAAACTTAAATAACTGCTAGAGTTGGATATGTAAAGACATTATTTTTGTGACATCATAAAAACAATGGATTTGAAATGTGCATTAATGGTCTGAGGAACGAATGGCTTTTAGCAAGTTTACAAAGTCCAGTATGTCCTTATACTTCAAAAAATGGAGGAAAATCCTTTTTTTTCCCTGATATGGCATCTTTAACAAAACCCAAAGTGGTAATGAAACAAATGCAAGGTTCTTATCCGTCTTTTGTCGAGGTAAATGGGCAATGCCAGTGCTTTGTGCTCAAAAATAGAGGAGAATGCAGTCACAGGACTCGTGCTGGGCACCAGCATGGCACCACCCATGAGTGCGAGCGTTGCTTTGCCCAATCCCTCACGCCCGCACATGTAATCATCATAGCCCACTGATCAGTCATAGCCACTCATGCAGAACAGACTTCCTCCTTGGTCTCCTAATTGTGTGCAGCTTGCTATCAGGCTCATGTTAAAACCCCAGTCTGAAGTGACAATTACAGTTGGAGCTTTGCAGGAAAAAAGAAAAAAGTTGGAATTGTTGAAGTTTGTTTGTTCAGGCTTGTTTGCTGCGTGCATGTGTGCCAGCATGTGTTGGCGCGTTATAATCTTGGGTCTCTCTCTCTCTTACTCACACATACAGAATCACACTCACTGCAAAAATATGCACTCCATTCAACTGCTGGGCAAACATAGCATCCTGTGCAAAAAACACTGTTCTCCCTCCAGCATGTACATCCAGATGCTGTTGTCATATGATATTGAGTCTTTAAAGCCTTTAAAGAATTAGGAAAAGATGAAAACTTTCACTTCCCCTATGTAAACTCCATGACCTATTTCTAAAGCAACATCTCAGATGCATCATGGAGGACCACTGTCGAATTACCGGAGAACGATGATACACACGCACACAACGCTGTCATACCCTGAACTTCTAAATCAGTCTTAAAGGGGTATTCCGCTGTCCTTCTTAAACTCTGAATCATTACATTTTCATAACGTAAAGAAAGAAATGTCCAAGGGAAGAATTAACTTTAGTGTTAACAGGAACCAGGAGACTGTAGAATGTAATACTTCTAAAAGCTCACTTACAGAAAGTTATCAAACTGTTGAGAATTCAGAGAAGTCTGAGGTCAGAGAAGTCTGATGCCTGAGACAATGTTTAATGATACTTCTGAGGGAAGGTTAAGTCCTAAAACACATTCTTAGGATAAACTAGCCGCACTAGAAAACCCAGGCTTAAATGAAGGCTCTGGCAGAGACCTGTCAGAAACACAGATGACACAAGACAGCGTTTTTGATTTTTGATATTTATTTTAGTTTAAGGCATGAATGTGTAGTTTATTTTGTCAGAGAATGAATTTTCAGGGGCTGTTTGACTCTGCCGTTTTTGGAGCATCATTTATTTATCACTTTTAATACTTTTATCAATTTTCAAATTATATTATGCACAGAAATCAATGAAATTATCCTTAAAAATTCAATATTTATCACTATGTGTACAGTGTATGGGTACAGTAACATTTTTATCTGCACAAAAGACTATTAAAAACATAAAGTGCAACACTGCAATAAAACCAAAGTGTCCAACATATACTCTTGTGCTTTAGTGCTTTGTAGTTTGTATATGAGATGGTAATAATTTAGCAGTGTCACAGTGAAACATTGCAATCAGGTGCATGTTAAATCAATAAAGTGTACTAAAGCTAAAGAAGTGATTCATTGTAGGTAGTACAGTGATCTTGAAGAGAAGTAATTCATATAAGTGTCTTTGAAAGTAAAAAAAAAATGCTGTTTTTTCTTTGTAGTTTTTCAAATCTATCAGAGGCTCTTCCAGTCAATGTCTTTCAACTTAGCTACTGAAGGAAGCTAACAAAAACTATACATTCATAAAAGTGCAAGGTTTTATTTTGCTACATTGCTGTTAAAGTTCTTAGTACATATAAGTCATCTTAGGTCATCTAATCTCGTTATGATGATGAAATTTGCTGGGCTCTTTTTGAAATTTAGAAATAGTCTAATTAAACCCAAAAAGGAATTGGGACCTGGATATATAGGTCAGTAGAATGGGGCACTCTGTAGCAGCAATGCAAGAGCCAAATGTGGTGGTGGTCTAGTGGTAGGATTCTTGCCTATGGACCTATGGCTCAAGAGGTCCCAGGTTCAAATCCCACCTCTGGCACTACCCTGTAATTAGGACATGAAGTCGCTCTGGATAAATGCCGTAAATGTAAATGTAACTGTCACCAACGCCAGGGTACCCAGAAGCCCAATGTACCACTGTGTACAAATACCTCATATGATCTCTACACAAAAGCACTTGGAATCAAAAGGGATACTCTGGAGTACATGATGCTAGAGGGATATAAACCTTTTAGTGTTTTCATTTCCCAGCATTAAAGAGGAAGTCACAAATGATAGTGGCAGTGAAGTATATCAAAATAGCAAATGCCATGATTCAGCACGAGACATGCTACAGTTTCCTCATCATCTTACTGCCCGCAGAGAAACATCATGTTCCACGTGCTCTGCCACAGGCATCTTTAGGAAGTCACAATGGTGGCATACTAAAGGCATAGAAATAATGTGATGTCTGATATTATGAAACAGTGTTAAATCTAGAGTGTCTTCATCAGAAAAACATTGCTGAATGTGGATCACTTAAACTGCCATCGTTTATTTTGTTAAATTTTTTCTTAGTAATAGGAAATACCCTTAAAGAACCAACATAGAACTTGTCAAGTATGGATCATGCCTTCATGTGATTATTTCATGTTCTGTTCTTCTGTACTCTCTGAAAGCTCATGGCTGCATAGCCACACACACGTTAAAATCCATTGTGAAGTTTGTGGAACACACAGCAGGACTGGACAGGCTTCATCACCAGTAATGAAGAGTCAGCTTTCCTGGAGAAGGTGGAGAACTTTTCATCATGGTCAAATGCTTCCAACTAAGTGTCAGCAAGATTAAAGCAATGAATGTGGACTTCAGCAGGAAGCAGCTGAGGGCCTACACTCCCCCTGCACATCAGCAGAAAATCAAGATGGTGTTTTGCATTAAATTCCTTACAGTACACATCACATGCTCTCAAAAGCCCAAAAAGCAAATGTTTCACTTGTCTCAGAGGGTTTCTCCAGCATGTACAGTATATACATATGTAAAATGTACATCTCTTTGTATGTTTTTTCCTTTTAATGTTTTAATTAATGAAATCATGGTCAATGTTAACTTTTTTTATTTTCATTCTTACTTTGTAACTTTACAAGCCTTTACAGCATGCTGCCACCACCATGCTTCACAGTGGAGTTGGTGTGTTTGTGGTTGTGTGCAGTGTTTGGTCTGATGGGCAAGAATCTCAAGTTTTGAGAACCCAGGCAAGGATTGTAATATGCACAGTTTCTTCCATCTCAGCTGCTAAAGCTTTTAACCCCTTCTGAGTACCTGTCACCTGACTTTGTGGCTTTCCACAAAAATCCCCTTTGAGGATGAGGATGAACTGCTCTGGGCATATTTACACACGCCACATACCTTTATTCCCTAATGGTGGATTTAACTGACTTGGATTTTTGTATTTCTTTTCTTGACTTTTACTTTTCAACAACCTTTGCTCTGATTGCTTGGAGTGTTCTTTTGTCTTGATTGTGTAATTGTAGGCAGCAATACTGCAATATTGAATTTTCCAGATACATGAATCTTTTTACCACAGTCAACTGAGACACATTCACTGCACTCAGGTGAGCTCCAGTTTACTAATTGTAAGGCTATGAGCATCAATTGGGAAGCCCTTTTTCAAATGAGGTCAGTGACTTTAAAGGTTGGTGAATGCTTATGCAGTGAGTTATTTTAATTTGTATTTTTTTTAATTACCTTGTAGTAATCTAGATTCAGTTTAATGTTAAAGAGTGTTTTGGTCCTTTGTTGTCTAAAAGCCCATTTTTATTGACCATAATTCTGTTTATAGTAGCAAGAAAAGGTGAAAAAAATGAATTACTGTCTTCTTTTATCTATCTAATTTGTTTATGCATTTTTAAAAATATTTTTATTCCATTTTTGTCTTGGTAGTTGTACTATTTTGGTAAAGTGTTTAGTATATTAAGAGTGATTTTTTTTATGGTCCATGAAAAATATAAAATATACATATATACACATATATATATTTATGGGGACAATATCAGGAGACAATTCATTCCTAGTAGAACCTGTATAACTGAGTGAGTGACCAAAGAACCATTTTGAACCTCATATCCGAGCCATAAGGTGTGGAAAACATTTGGTTTACTACTTGTGTGTTACGAAGTTCTTGCTTCTTTATAAGTAATACTAGTGTAAGAGATGGAGAACAGAGGGGAGGTGGGGAAGGGATCAGCTATGAAAATCACAACAAAAAAATATTAGCAAAGAAGCTTCAGATATACTGTAGTTTTTCTTACAACAATCAGTAATTGCATTTTTATCCATGTAGAATAACATTGATCCTTACATATAGACCTCTATTTCAGCTCAGCCACAGGTAGCAATGGGAGCAGCAAAGGATCTGGATCTGAAGGTCATGGATTCGAATCCTGAGGTTGCCCTGTGTACCCTTGAGCAAGGTTCCGACCTCATCACTGCTCCCTGGGCAGCTTTCAATAGCTGCCCTCTGCTACACTGTGTGTGTATGGGTAAAAAGCAGAGGTTGAATTTTGTTGTGGTTCACTGTTTGTCGTGCCGTGTTTCACAATGACAAAAATAGTCACTTTCACTGTCAGTTTCATGGACGACTACTGGTTGGAAAATATGAATAATGACCCAGTTTTGGCCTCCTATGTAATTGTTTATGAGATCCTGCTTATGATGTTGCATACAATGCTTTTTTGCTTCTGAATTTTAGAAGTGAAACAAACTTCAGGGTTCTGGACTAACGCAACTGTCTAACCATCACTCAGCATGATGCTGTCCAGCAAAGGCTGACAGAATTGATGGTTAGTGTTCTCCTTTGAGCAGGTTAAACTGTCCAACAATGTTACATCAAAGGCAGTTTGAAAACATGTGCTGGCTGATTGAAGGAAATTGGAGTAAGCACATGCTAGCCTTCATGCTCCAGATATTTGTGGTATTGTGTGAGTTCTAGCTCGGGGGTAGGACTGGACATGACTAGCCTGGGGAGAAAATTCCCCATTTTTACACCAAATCAGCCTCTTGTAGCTGTGCTGGGAAAAGCTCTATTTTTGGTCTAATCTGATCATTAAACCTGACTCCAAAAGCTACAGTTCCAATGCTTTATTCTTCTCCTTTTCTGGCAAGCCTCACAAACAACTTGTTGACATGGAGGCAGTGTACTATCATAGTTTTGGAGACTTCAGAAACCCAAAATGCAAATCCACATCTGCGCATTCTCCAGCTGCGGCCCAGCAGACATTCTTGAATCTTGACCCATCTCTTTTAGTGTGTGTTTTTTGGGATACACATGCATCAGTATCTAGGTGGGCTCTTCATGTAATGCCTTCTTACAAGTTTATCATTTTGGTCCATTTGGTCAATACAGATAATTCAGTTCAAAAGCCCTTGTGTGTCTTCTGTATTTCCTCGTGTTGATAGTTGAGGGAGACAGCCTGGTGTGAACTGAACCCGCTCCATACTTATTATATATCTACTCAAGGAGTGCCAAAAGCTGACATACAAGAGCAATGCATTCATGTTTCTGTGAAACATTGCTATTGTTTTACAGCCATAACTTTCATGTGAATTCTGAAATATATTTCTAATTTGAAAGAAGACATTTAAACAAGTAAGACAAAGTCAACATCAGCATCTTTTTGTTGTTCTTTACCAAAACTCCAGAGAGTGGAGCTGTATATGTGTATTTACTTCATTCCTGTGTAGTGCTTCAGTCTTGCACATCTCTGTGTATTCGCTGAGGTTTAGGATCCGGAGCAAGAGAGAGAAATGAGAGATGGCTTGTTTTCCCTAAAATCCTTTTTCTCTGGCATGCTTAATGCTTTGGAGAATGACATAAGTCTATGCTAATAAAACCCATTTGGGGTGCAAGGAGGCCACAAAGGCTTAAATGCCTTAAAAGTCAGACTCATATGTGTGATGACAGTTGAACTATTTGGAATTTCTTTTCTTCCTTTTCTTTTTCTTTTTTTCTTTTTTCAGCATAATTTCAGATCTTTTCAGAAGACATATTTTTTCTACTTTTTCTACTTTCTACTCCCTCATTCATCATTTTTAAGCATTTCTATGAAGCACCAGTCAGCAATTATAGTTAATCAGTGATACTTTAATCTTCCTTTTTTAAAAGAGTCACGATTTGCAGTACAGAGATAGAACCCGACTGGTCTTTACTCTCGAGCTGGAGTGCTTTTTACAACTCTGCGGCTCACACAGAAAAGTCATCTGAGGACAGCCATGTCTACGCCAGTCTGAACACCCCACTCCAACATACTCTAACTGCATCTGTTTCTGCTTTTCCAAATCTCTCTCTCTCTCTCTCTCTCTCCCTGTCTCTCCCTGTCTCTCTTTTTCTGTCTTTATATAGGTTGATGATTTTTCTTAAATATTTCCAAATGCAGGAGCAGAAATGTTCTCTGTTTCAGCTTTAAGACCTGACAGATATCATTTACTGAACTAGAAATAATATCTAAAAGTAAATCTTAAAATAAATCTAAATCTTGCAAAATATGGAACAGTTTTGTTTGTCTATGTAAAGCTTTTCTACATGCTAACATGAGTTTATAATACCGTTCATGAGCAGAAATGATAAATACAGTTCAATTTTGCTTTTCTTTGCCACTGCAAACAAGTCAGCGGCTCAACATTTTGAACTGCAGGCTTCACCTTTACTGAAAAGTGTGAGAGAAGAGGGAGCTAAACATCCATATGAGAAACATCCATAGCTTTAACTATTATTATTATTATTATTATTATTATCAGTATTATTTTATTTATTTAGCACATTTCTAACAGTCTCAATGCACACCCTCTTTATCAAGGACTTTATGTGCAGACAAAAGTAGATGTTGGCTTCTGCCAATGGAAATAAGTTTGCATTATTGCTGTGAAAAGTCATGCAACGCCTTGGTGGTTTACTCTCTTTGCTCATTTTAATACATATTTTCAGAAAACTGGAAAAATAGAATATTTTCAGACTGTTTAATTTTAAGGAATAAAGAGTGACTAGAAATAGGTTATTTTTCATCCTTTGACTGTTTGTGGTGCATGACACTAAACACACACGCAAAAGTGGATATAAATTATAGGCCTTTGAATAACTAGCTCTAGGACTCTAAGTGTGGCAGTGTGCATACTTTATCTGTATTCAGATGAATAATGATACGTTACAGTCAGCTATCTGTTGTGCTTCTGATGTAACTGAAAAAATTCAAGAGGAATATTAACATTTAACAGTAAATACAGTTTTTTTTTGTTACTATTTTTTGGCTGAATTATTATTTAATCTAAGTCTGTGTTTTACCAGCAATAAGCAGTTTACTAGCCAATTTGTTTTTAACTATTTTTTTCCTGGCAGAACTAAGGCTTTTACATGGTACAGAAAATGATGTGAAATAGAAACACTCCCTGTATTGCTGCCAGTACGCCTGTTCCTATCCAGTGTTCTCCCCTGACACTATCCTGGCAGGTAGCATGAGCTATTGGGTCCTCTGCTGTGTCCCACTGTGCCTTATTTACTCCAGCATAGGGCCCAGAGGATCCTGGGTGAGAGAGGTGATGCTAGTGTGATGAGTAGAGGGAGGGAGGGAAAAAGAGAGAGAGAGAGAGAGAGTACATGAGTGTATAAGGTATAAGGCTGAATTAAAAGGGAATATTGGTCCTTCTTATTTGGTCTTAGTATGATCATTATAGAGCTATATGTAATATAAAAAAAAAATGTGTGTGTGTATATATATATATATATATATATATATATATATATATATATATATATATAATATAT